>OX595844.1:14171247-15371247 GCA_951392215.1 Epirrita christyi
TGGTCTGCCATGGTGTATCTTGCCTAGAATAGACCCCTCCTTTTGCTCCCGTGTATGTCGTAAAAGCCAACTAAGGGATTACACCTAAGTATAGGCAGCAGCATCTACATGTGCTCGATACCAATTCTGCGATCACCAATCCGACTATCAAACGTGGTGATTATGGCAAATCCCCTTATTCTATAAGCAAACTCAATCAAACAATCAAACTTAAAGCTGTCTGGCAATTAAAAAAACAAAATACTCTTTAAATTTTCCATAGATATTCCAAGTTTATTTGTCAGGCCCAAAATGAGAGTGAGTACGTAAGACTAACTCACTTGTAACTTGGCAGATATATTCATTCTTAGCAGTCATAAAAAGTCTGTACCAACAGCTCTGGGCTCATGGGATACTTCGATATTTTTGTCTGAGAATCTTAAAAACCTTATTGTTAAAGGAACTTGAAAGTAGGTCAAAACAAGCAAGGAGTTGGCAAACGTTAATAACACCCAAGCCACAAGCTTTTTAAAATTCTAAATCTCTCCTTTTCACTTAAATGTAAATCAAAACTTTGCAAATAGATTAAAATATTTCGGACAAAACATTTGCGGAATTTTAAACTGATTCCGAGTTACGTAAACTTTTGTCTTTGTTTAATTTTGTTCTTAAATGTCGTTTTAAGGCGATAAACAAAACTGCTGAATACCTTTGTAATTTAAATTTTAAATTATCCTAGGAATGATTTTCATTTGTTTGTAATTTTATATTCTGGCACGCGGGCCGCTGGATGTAACCTTATCCGCAAAGGTTCTCAGATCGGCTTCCTGGCGATGTTTAGGTAATCATAAGTACCTACATTCCCAAATCGTACCTACGTTATGCTGTAAAGACCTTGTAGAATTCGTTCCAACAGCGTATATACCGTTTCTAAAAAACCTTGAAGTTATAAAATTATATGGCGCTTATAATTCCGGTGCGGGTTTTTGCCACAAAAATGCACAAGAAACCAAAATGTCATAAAAAATTAATCATGAATCAAGCATTTCAAATGATTAATTGCAAAATGAAAAAAAAAAAACATCCAGCAGAACTTTTACAACTTTGTTACTCAGGGTGATGGGTGCAGTGCATGTAGGGCGCGTCCTTGGTGGACTTGACCTATGAAGTAATGCATTATACGCAGAGGTCAGCGCATAACATCAGACGGGCCATCTGCTTGTTTCGGCATTTCCACTCGTTGTAGCTGTGTTGTGGACACGACCATGTAATTTACGAGAATACGAAATAATGTGACGCAGTAAAACGACCTCATAATAGTGGCGCTTCTCCCTCTGCCGCACGCGATGCGTCACAGCCCTCGCTCAGCGTAATTAAATCTTTGAAATTTTAGTTATCGTGTAGTATTACTAAGTTTTGGATGTAGATGATATAATATAATGCTGTATCGCCCGATTTTTAATCATCTGTTTTCTGAATTGCTTCTATGAAATGTTCTCGTCAAAATATTATTTATCCCAAGTTTTTTACAAAACACACGTTCAGAAATCAATAAAACCATTATTTGTTCAGGCACAAATTCAAGTCCTTCCAAACTGACTTTCAATGTTCGCATATATTTCAATGCGATGGCTATTAGGTTCAATAATGTTTAGGAAGCAAGCTAGTCAAATTCATTAAAATCAAGGTGCTTAACTGCGCTGGTTGTTTAACTTTGTCAAACGAAATAGATCTACCCTGAGCTGAATTTATTATTATTATTGTAAGCCATTCGTGTCTCACTGCTGGAAAAAAGTCTTAAAGCTTCGCTTACGTGTGTGTGCCTCAGTTACGTATTATAGAGTGTTTGTTCTAATAAAGTTATTGTAGTGAAACTTCTTTTCTTATTTTTTCTTTGGGTCAGTTACGAAAAAGGACAAAGTTATAGGAACATACGTACATTTTATGGATACAAACATCTAACAGTTGGACCCAAACAAAGCTTACAGATTTTCTTGTTCTAAACATACGAACAAATTATCGTAAAGCTTTTTGCTGACAGTTTTTTTTCCTCTTGTTGTGTTGTTATTGAATCGAATGTGTCTTAGGAAAGTTCAATTCACATGGGGATACCGTTTGATCTTCAAATGGGCCAACTCGGCAGATAACGGACCGTAGTTTCTATAGATATTCGTGAGCAAAGAAATTTTAAAGGTCATCATTCTTTTATTATTTCTGTTATTTATGTTACTCTTATAATTTTTTGTTATTTTTAAACAGACTTCAAAAAAGAGTAAATTGAAAATTCGGTTGTATTTTAGTATATTTATTTGGTGCGCAATAAATATCTTTAGAGAAAGCCTTTGTCAAAAGACTTGCTGTTTTTAATCATTAGTTTTTAATTTAATTAAGAATAACAAACATGTTAAAAAAACTGTAAACAGCAATAAAGGCTTATTTTATTTTTTATTTTATAAATAGGATAGAATCTATCTGTCTGTTCTTCATTTATTATATAGCTTGCAGGAAGTCAGTGGATCAAGGTGGCTTAAACCCGTTTGTCATGGCATTCTAGGGGGGAGGCCTATGTCTAGCAGTGATGAAGCTTATGATGAAGATGATGATGAAATATATTTTAGTTATAGCCGTTAGAATGTAAGAGTTTAATGCTTAATGCTGAAGTTAATGAACGATAATTTGTCCTAAACACAAGACATACCTTTACTTATATCGGTACATTTTCTCTTTTGATACAGTATTAGTAAGAAATGATTGTAAAATAATCAACGTACAATAATAAATGCATAATCTACTACCGCAAAAATCAAAACAAGCCCTGGCTTTTTATTGTCTTGCAGAAGGCGTGAAAAGAAGAGTATACTCCTCTGGAATAAAGCCTGTCATCGTCTTGGGCAGCTTGAACCCCTCGCTTCACTCAGGACTCTATATAACTCCCTCACTACGTTACGCTCAGGGGTCAATACGCGACGTAAGACACTGCTTTATTCCCTTAATGCATAACCTACTATTATTTTACGTAAAATAAATGTGAATAAGTGAACAATGGACAGCACCTGCAACCGCTGTAAAGGTTTTTGATTGAAGGACCGTGTAGAACGGCTCCTATTAGATAGAACGATGACACTGTTAGAGGCGCAGGAAGTTAGTGGATGGAGGAAGCATATGACCGTGCATTGTGGTATTCCATTATGTTCTGCAGTAAACTTATTGCACTTGATGATGACATACTTAAAACCACGCTTGTTATGGGTACACAGATACCACGGATCTTTACTAACTTATTTACTCTCATCACATTTTTCTATACTCGTCTGGTTTTTTTAACCTGGCTTTTCTCCGGAACGTCTTTGATTTGGTCAGAATACGTTTGTCTAGGTCTTCGCCTTTTAACTGCCTACAAAATTATGTTTATCAAAAGGTTCTTACATAAAAGAAAGGGAAACCAACAAAGGTTTTTTTTTAGGTTAAGTCTTTGTTCTAAGGCCTGTTTAACGTCCTTTATTTTAATCATAACGCTGACTTAGATTAAAACAGCAACTCAACAGTAAAGGTCAAATTCCTTGAAATTTCTGCAAAACGTCTTACATGAGCCTTTTAACCCAAAAAGGTGACCCCATAAAACGCGCTCAAATTGACTTAAACAAGAATTTATTTATGTTCCGTCAGTGATACTTACTGTTTTATTATCTTCCAAAAACACAAACAAACAAGCAACTTTATGTACTTAAACATAGGGTTTCAATTTGTAGATTGATAATCTTAAGCAGTTGTCCAAGTAAAAGGGGGTATACAAGTTTTGTCCATTGCCTACAGTACCCATAGCTCACGTGCGAATACACACTTAAGTACTAAAACGTTGAAGTAGACTCTAATTTATCGTCAGTTTAGGTAGCAAGTAGCGACTCTACTTGGCGCCTCTATCACTCATCTCTGAGTAACGCTTGACATATGAAGTACAATGTAATCATTCAATTAAACTAGATAACCCTCCAAATTATACTCACCACCACACTCACTGACATTGTCAATTTTAGTAGAATAGTTATCTAAAATGTTAGTTAGTAAGTTTCTATTTATATTTTTGTTTTTATTTCTGTTGTATCTCTGGAACGAATTTTTCAAATGGAGGAGTGCGTTGGTGTCTGCGACGCAGTTTTTATACTTCTGTAGACACCATCATTTTCCCATTTTACTGTATACCCTGCTATTTTTGTTCCAATTTTTATTTTTCATTTTTATCAAACCAGACATGCGTCTCCTTGCAAATCACGCATAGAGTTGGGTTTCAAAGTTTACTCAATTATAGACTAGATGTTTCCACTAGTAGACTAGAACATGCTTTCAGATCGACTTTATTAATTGATTGGAGAACTCTCATACCATGAGATTAACATTTTTGCATTTTTATTCTTTGCAAAGGGTTCATGCCCAAGCAACACACAATCTGTAAAATCTGTGTCAGCTAGTTACCTATTATGGCAGCCAACCCCTATGACCCCTGTAAGAGAATCCAGGCAGACAAACAGACGGACAGACAGCCTAGGCTTAGTTATAGGCAAGCTTAGGTTAAAGTAAGCTAATAAAAATAAATTAAAAAAACTGTAACTCCATCTAAAAAACTAGGTCGCACATACCAATAAATTATCTATCAATCAATTTCAAATCACGCTGCAGTAGATTCAAAACTGATACCCGCCGTCCGTTCCACTCGATCGAATTCATGCCATAAAGTTTAATTCAGACAAAGTTTCATACATGACAATGATTTAACGCTACCGGTGACAACGTGCTTTGTATGAAACACGGCCTATGTGTAATATTCAGACCACTATAGTATAGTTAAAATCTCGCTGCAGACTCGGTCATAAATCATTCGAGTGTTTCGCTCTCTTTCCCACTCACGGGCCTTATGGGCAGGCCACGCCCACACGTAGTCCTGTGCATTACTGCAGTCGATGAGTGATATCGATAGTTTTATATATTTATAAATGGGTTATAGAAATAACAATACGCGCTTGAACAGCAATGTTGTCGCCAACAGGTAAAACGTTACTTTGAAAAGCCATTGTGTCACTCTTGTAATCCAAAATAGGACTGATCTAATTTATGTTTGTAGCGATTTATATATACTTAATAGCACGGCGCAACTAAAAATTATATTATTATTATAGCGGGTAGCAAAGGAGACAAAAACATATTTGTTAATTACCCTCTTTTTATGTAATTAAGAACGTAAAAACATATTGGTTTTTATATAATTACCTTCTGTTTATAGAATTAACTAATGGATACTAATGAACTTACGAGAAGGAAGTCTCATAAAAACACATTAGTACTCATTAGTTAACCTGCATACTTAATGAATGCAGTATGTTTACGTGATAACTTTAATGATTCTGTTATCGATAATGGCCTTGAGCAACTAGCGCACATCCCTACTCCGATTATGATTTATGACCAAGTCTGCAGCGAGATTTTAACTATACTTCAGTTCATAAACACACGTGTAGGAACTGTTGTGTATCGGCCCTTATAATATCTTTGGTCAGCTTCGAGCAACACGGACTTCCTGCCGCGGGCCGGGAAGGGAATAGCCTTAGCGATATAATTACCATTCAAATAGTTCTGTCATTTTTTGCGAGGGGAAATGTGCACACAAGTACAATTCCGCATATACACATCCAAATACAACACTGTAATGACGACACTCACACTAACAAACCTTGCACATCTCCTCAGAATAACAATAGTTTTATTAAACGCATATGCCTACTTTGGCTTGTAGTTTGACAGAGGGGAACGCTGCGAATGGCTACTCCCTTCCGTGTTGCTCGAAGTTGGTTAGATATAGACCATGAATCTAAGATACTAAGGTTCTGCGTTATTTACAATGTCTTCCAATGTCTTCTAAGACACTTTAGTGACCATGCTATTTACAACGTACAGACCATGATTCTAAGACACCGTCATCCGCGCTATTTACGCATATGTCTTTGATACGCACCATGCTCTTAAGATGCGATAGCGATCGCGCTACTTACAATATCTTTGATATAGACTAAATCCATTGTACGACCCTGGAAAAGCAGATCATCATCAACATCACCAGCCTGTTTAAGTTTACTGCTAAACGAGGCCTCCCCCATTGAAGGCCTCGTATTTTGCCATAATAACCACGCTTGACAGGTGGATTGTTGATCGCGGTTTGGTGTTAAGTACTCAGGTGGATGCTGCTACCCATCCCTTGCTGTAATCCCTTCATTCACGGGAGTGGAAGTAAAGTCCGGTGAAAGATCTTCCCTTTTAAATGGAGGACACATTTACAAAAGTTGTTCTCTATAAGTCTATGGATTGGTATTCAATGAACGTTACCAGATGATAATTGCACTGTGTTGATGTTTTAATTAGGTTTTAAAATTGAGATTGTATTAAAACTAACTAAGACTTAACACGAAAGTGCACTGATTTAAAACTTCAGAGATAAGAAATAGCAAGAAAAAGGTTTCTGTTGTGATCTGGATCAGTTAAGCTGTCCATAGATCGTTTGCAACGTATTTAAGATAGCTCAACTGGTTTCCTTTTTATTTTGTTAATGGTTGTACTGGTGCGGGACTACGTTAATTATGTAAGACACCAATTTGATATAGTCTGTGTCACTACCACGGCCACGGCCATATCTATCTAATAAATCCTTTGACAAACTACACACAACACACACACAGTTAAGACACACACATACAGTGTATATACAGTTAAGTTGATCGAATAATGTATCAGAACTGCAAATAGTACGGCTGATTAGAATTAGCGCTGTCTACATCTGTGGAACTATGAATGTGAATCTATAGCCTAATTTCAGGGTGTTTCTTGTTACTGACATTGGATTTGTGTAAATGGAATTATTTATTTATTGAATGAATGAAGCGAAGCTGTCTGTTAACAGAAGGAGTCGGCGTGTGTATGTATATAGGTGGGTATCCATGTATGTGGGTGGGTATCTAGCTAGGATTGATGTGTGTTTGTTTGACGATATCTTTCGAACCGTTTATCCAATCGCCTTAAAATTAAGGCCAAGATTTGGTAAATAGGTTGTTGAAACTAATGCGATTGGGGAGGAACGGATGTTGAGCCTCTCCCTCTTTCGTCTTCGGACCCTGGCTGTCACATATTGTCAGCCGTCCACCTCTTCGACTGGTAGCAGTAGAAGCGTGTCTGGTGTTACAGGCGTTCATAGGCTACGGTAACTGCTTTCCATCTGGTGGGCCGTAAGGTTGCCTGCTTGCCAAGTAGCATAAAAAAAAAAAAAAAAGGGTCTTGTTTAATCTCTTTTGTGAGGCGATTGATAAATACCTACATAACGACCGAGTTCTGTCATAATTATCATCTTATCATCATTGTCAGCCGGAATAAGTCCAATGCACAGGGGAGGGCTAATAGGCAAAAAACACAAAAAAGTGTTACACCCTTTATTTACATTATGTACGGTCACGTACCAGTTTTTAACGTAAGCGAAGTCGCGGGCTTCTGCTAGTAAATAAATAAATTAGAGTCGAATGATATGACATTCACATAACTCGACCAATCAGAGCGCACGTCCGCTTGTCATTGCTGGTGGACAATTTATCGTATTGTTTTGTTTCTGCCCGCAGTCGTCATAATTGCAATACGACACGTTGCGGTTATTAATTTTATTGTATTATTTAATGATGCTTTTTATTTACGGATGCGTTAATTTATTCCCTATAAACTCTTAGGAACATTTTTCTATAACCATAACGGTTTAGGTACCTCCAAAAGAAAGGTTGCAAAGGTAAGGTTTTGTTAGTAGTAGAACTTCTTGTGAAAGAGTTCTGCCGGGGTAGTACTACCACCGTAGGTACCTATATTTCTGCCGCCAAGCAATAGTGCTCGCAATGCTGTGTTTCGGTTTAATGGGTATGCCGGTGAAATTAATGGCACATGAGACTTTTCATCTATATGTCTCGGATCAGCAGCGCGCATGATGCCTCTGGTGTTGCAGGCATTCATAGGCTGTGGTAATTACTTTCCAGCAGGGGTACCGTATGCTAGTTTGCTTGCCAAGTAGTATAAAAAAAACGTCATTTAGGTACTATCCCGTCTCAAAAATCCACCCCGTATATATACGTGACGGGGTTGCAAGCCCATTCTCACTTATCACAATACTAACCGCTTACCCATTTGTCGCAGGAAGTCGGTGGATGGAGGTGGCTTAAGACCAATCGTTGTGGGCTTCTTATGAGCCTATGTCCAGTGGACTTCTACAGACTGATTATGGTAATGATGACCCAATTGTCTAGCTAAAACCCATTACACAAAAAACCAGCAGCCGGCCTCCGTATTCTCTATCTCGCGACAGGTTTGCAACAGGCGTAATTTGTGTGATCATTGCTGTCAAACATCACTTTTTTCATACAAAAGTTACCGTTTGATAGCAATGATTGCACAATTTACGCCTGTTGTAAACCTGTCGCGAGATAGAGAATTATAGGCTTCGAGCAACACGGAAGGGAGTAGCCATTCGCAGCATTTCCCTCTGTCAAACTAACAAGCCAAAGTTGGCATACGCGTTTAATAAAAGTAGTTGCTAGTTCGTTCTTATTCTGAGGAGGTGTGCAAGGTTTGTTAGTGTGAGTGTCGTCATTACAGTGTTGTATTTGGATCTGTATATGCGGTATTGCACTTGTGTGCACATTTCCCCCCGCAAAAAAGACAGAACTATTTGAATGGTTAACATATCGCTAAGGCTACTCCCTTCCGGCCCGCGCGGAAGTCCGTGTTGCTCGAAGATTATAGGCCTGCCGGTATTTTGGCTTACATTTGGCTTATTGTGGCACTTCACTTGGTGTATATTCGCAAATTTTTACGTTATTTTGCAAAGGTAAACAACATTATGTACAGTTAGACTCCAATATACGAATAACGCAAACATTTGCGAATATACACCAAGTGAAACATAATATGACATACACGAAGATACGAGGATATTGATTTTGAAACGCAGTGTGACCAAGAAGGAACCATGGCACGAAGTAGTACCTAAAATCATTTTGTTTTTAGCAATTCGACTAAAACGTTGTTGTTAGAAAAACGGAATTTGAATAACCATATTTCTATTCTTTGTATTTCTATCTAAGGCTGAAATCACAAAGTTATCGGCTAAAGTTTATATTGTTTCGTAATTTTTGTGGGAAAATTCGAAGGAATATTCCTCTCGCGAATTATTTAGGGTTTTCTGCGGCAATCTATTGAACTATATTTATTGAGTTTCGTCTATAGAATATTTTGATCCATTATATAAAAGGCAGAATACCAATCTTTGGTATATAATTCTTTGTTGTATATTTTTCGTGATCGAATCCAAAATGGTGTTGTCGTGAAATTTTAGGCCTAAAATAGACCCCTCCTCCTCCCGTGGTTGTAGTAAAAGCCTCACTAAGGGTCACACCAGGGGATGGGCAGCAACATCCACCTGACTACTTGACACCAAACTGAGATCACAAATCCGCCTGCCAAGCGGGGTGATTATGGCAAATCCCCTCATTGAACTCTACGGGGGAGGCTTCGTCTAACAGTGGACGTATAAAGAGGCTGTTGAAATGAAGAGAATCCGTAAAGAGGAACTCCGTAAAAGAACCAAGATCACTGATATAGCTCACAGAATTATCAGGTTTAAGTGGCAATGGGCAGGTCGTATAGCTCGCACAACTGACAACCGTTGTGAATACAGGTTCTCGAGTGGCGACTACAAACCGTAAGACGCAGTAGAGGAAGTCCACTCTCTCGATGGACTAAACATTATAAAGGTCACAAGAAGTCAGTGGATGGGGGTGGCTTAAGACCATTCATCGTGGCAATCTGAGGAGGAGGCCTATGCCCAGCATTAGACTTCAATAGGCTGATGATGATGATATAATTTTGAATAAAGTAAGTGTAAAAAATGCTTACAATATAAGAAAATATATAGTACGACTGTTGGAAAGAGTTTTGCTTTTGGTCATACTGGCTCATGATGTTTTCCTTCGACATATTAGTGTGCTTAACATACCTATTAAGTTGACGACCTCTGTGGCGCGGCGGGCGAAGGTTCGCCTACGACGCAGGAGGTTGCGGGTTCAATTCCCGCCTAATACAAATATTTGTACAATCTGCAGATATTTGTTCAAGGAGTGCTGGGTATTTTCTATGTATAATAAAAAATATCTATCTATGTAATGTATTAAGTATATCAGTTCAAGGCTCGTATTCTAGAACTAAACTCAAACTAAATCGAGACTCAAGCATAGATATTTTGAAAAATTTCAATGAAAAACTGTCACCAAACTGTGTTGGGTCTCGATTCACGCTTGAGCTTAATTCTGGAATACGGGCCTATAAGAGGATTTCTATGGGCAGATGATCACAATGAAAATTATGTACCTGAATTAAACCCACCACCTTATGATAAGAAGTTAGGATGTCACACCGTATTATCACGACTCATTCATGACACACACGTAACCGATGTCTATTATATGAATATGACACATTTTTCAAATAAATGATGAATTAGATAACACATTTGAAGGCTCGCACCCGAATAACATTACAAATGATAGGAAACGACGCATTATTATTCGTTCAGAGGAAAGTAATCATTAATGTTAGTCATATAAAGCCTAAGATATTCCGATAATATTTTCCCTGCCATGCGGGAACACTGAATTATTAAATTATTCGTGCCATCTGTTCTGTGGTCTGTTCACGTGTCATATTAAAGAGAGCAGCTGGGCCCATTCGTAAAAAAAATCAGCCAGTGTTCGTTTCTGTTGTAATCATACACGAATAAATTATCATCATCATCAACAGCATTTGGGCGTCCACTACTGGACGAGGCCTCCCCCATAAAATACAATGGGGGAATTGTCATAATCACCATGCATGTCAGGCGGATTAGTGATCGCAGTATTCGTGTTGAGTTTTCAGACGGATGCTGCTGCCTAACCCCTGGTGTAATCCCTTAGTTAGCTTTTACGACATCCACGGGAGTAGATGGGGGGGTCTATTCTCAAGCTGGACACACCACGGTCACCACAAAAAAAAACTATAGCTAAAAGGAAAGACAGAAGAGTTTACACATCAATGAATGCCATGTGGATTCTCTGACAAGTTTTTTTTGCAGAGCATGTGTTTCTAAGAGCATGTGTTGCTTTTCTAGAGATAATATTTTCAAGTGGGCCTATCAATTCTTCGTCACACATCTGTTACGAACTTAGTGATCGTCCCTAAAAACTGTCACTGTCAATGTGAATTTTACGTCAGTGTCTAAAATAAGTTGCGAGCATTAACAGTAGATTGATTGATACTGCTCCTCACTCTGTAGAGTGTACAGTGAACAAGTTACTAAACATGTTTAAATGGTCCAACTACGATGCCCTTGCGTGTGAACCCGAATCGTATATCATATGACACGGCGTAGAAAATGAAAGCGTATTTGGCAAATTTACAAGAGCACGCTCTTTTCGCTTATAATAATGTTTTATAGAAACGTTCCTATGGTTATTGTGGTTTATACGTTTTACCCGCTAAGGGGAGATCAGTACATGATCTTAGATCATAAAGATACAATTCTCGCTAAAAGTCAGCGAGCAAGGAAGGCGACTTCAGAAGTGTTCCCGTGGAGGATACTCATAGATCATCTTAAGATAGGTGAGGAGATCAATTAGGGGTAGTCTCAGTCCTTTTATCTCCAAGGGATAACAATAAAGTATGGGCAGCAGCATCTACCTGAATACTTAACACCAAACTGCGATCACCAATCCGCCTGCCAAGCGTGGTGATTACAATGTGAAGGCTTCGTTCAACAGTGGACATAAACAAGCTGGATCAGCAGGCGGATTAATGACCGCATAGTATCGCTGTTGAGTACTCAGGTGGATGTTATGCTGTCCATCTCCTGGTGAAGTCCCTTAGTTGGCTTTTACAACATTCACAGGTGAAGATGGAGGGGACTATTCTTAGGCCGGAAACACCACGACACTACTACATTACTATGGTAACATACAAAAACAAAGTGTATTGTATGTTATTACTTATTTCATCATAATCATCATCATCATCAGTTTTTAGAAGTCCACTACTGAACATAGGGAGAGGCCTTAGAATACCACGACAAACGGTCCCGAGCCGGCTCCATTCACCGACTTCCTGCGACGTTTATAATGTCTTTAGACCATCTAGTGGATTGCCTTCCTCTACCGCGTCGTCCGGTTCGTTGTCGCCACTCGAGAACCTTCACTCGACTTCACTTCGATTATCAGTTCTTCTTCGATAATAATGACCTGCCAATTGCCACTTCAACTATCTAATTCTGAGAGCTATATCGGTGACCTTAGTTCTTCTACGGAGTTCCTCATCTTGGATCCTATCACGTAGTGAAACTTCTAGCATAGCTACTTACTACTTGCTATTACTTATTTAAGTTTCTAGAACTCAAAAGTACAATATATTCAGCAGAAACTCACCTTATATTTGGCAAGGGATAAAAGCGACCAGTAGCGCACTCAAATATTATAATAGACAGTCCCGCTTGGATTCGGTTAGCCTGGAATTTGTCATGCAATTTTGTGGCCTGGTCACAGACTGTAAGAAGATAGCTGGTGAACTCTATTCTTGTGGATTGGTGCGGCGCAAGAAGTTTCAATACTTAATTAGCACATGCACGGTGGCAGAACTCCATTATTTTAATTATTATGCCCGTTACGGCCTTTTAAGGGTTCCGTACCTCAAGGGTAACAATGGAACCATTATAGGACCACTCTGGTGTCTGTCTGTCCGTCTGTCACAACCTATTTTCTTCGAATCTACTGGACCAAATTTGGTTGAAATTTTGTACAATATTATTTTATAAAATTAGGTAACCAAATCACGGATGTATTGTGTAAATTAACAAATTCTTATTTCGGGGGTTAATATTGGGGGCAAACTAGAAAAAAAAACTTGTTTCAAATGCATCATGTGACATATGAAATAAAAGAGTTCGTTATGAGACATGCATTTTTTTATTTTTTTATTTTTTTTATGCTTAGTTTAAAAATATAAATGAAAATATGCGAAAAACTGTGAATAACTAAGAACAGTGAATCCTAGATCAATAAAATAAATAAATAAATAAAATTTACCATTCCCCCCACCCCTATCTCCGAAACTACTGAGACAAAAATGTTGAAAAAATATGAAATATTGGGCCTTACTTTACAGATAAACCTAAATGAAAATCCTAAATCTTCAAATTCCTACGGAAAGCGGAAAATACTCATAATAAGAAAATATACGACGATGATTGTCATGAAACGTTAGCAAAGTGGCGCTAAATTCAAATTGTATTATGTTCTAATGTACATATTATACACATGTGGGATGCAGCTGTAATATGTTTCTTATAACAGCTAATCAACATTTCTAAAGATCTCAGGGAATCCTAGTGTGGGATCATGACTACGTATGTGACTGTTGGTTGTTATGTTATGATTTTGCTGGAATCAGGAGGCCTAACACACATGTTTTGACTGACGACCTCTGTGGCGCGGCGGGCGAGTAGCCGGCTGCAAAAGGTTGTAGGTTCGATTCCCACTGCGGGACAAATGCTTGTATGATCTGCAAATATTTGTTCCAGGTCTGGGTGTTATGGTGCCATGGTATTATTCCATTACAATTTCTATAGATTTATATAATAATGTACCAGCTATAATATTTTATACTTTGTTCCGGTGCAACCATCTAGAGAATTTACATACAAATGAATACAATTACACTATCTTTGCATAATATCGTTCTGGATATTGTAAATTTAGATTTTAAATGCTGTTGAATAACTTGCTCTTTCAAGTCTCTGTGGAAAAGATAAATGAGGTACTGAATTTACGATTGTACATTTAAAACTACTGGTAGGTATCTCAATTTATTTTATTTAAGTCTTCAAAAATATCTGCTTATTTTCCCAATACTGGGACATCCAAAATTTTACATAACATAACACCTGACAGTCACATACGTAGCCTTGATCCCACAATAGGATTCCCTGTGTCGTGGGTATCAAGAACTACGTGTACCATGGTACCGAACACCCAGACCCGGAATAAATAAATAAATAAATAATGCTGGACATTTCACACAACATAATCTAGCCCCAAGCTAAGCAGAGCTTATGTTAACGGTACTAATACATTACATGGATAGATATTTTTTATTATGCATAGAAAATATCCAGAACACCCGGAAAAATTATCTGCAGATTGCACAAATATTTGTTCTGAGGCGGGGATCAAACCCGCAACCTCCTGCATCGCAGGTGAACCTTCGCCCGCCGAGCCACAGAGGTCGTCCTTAAAAAAACTTTTAAAATTTAAAACTCTTAATATTAGTAGGATTATCAGCCTGTTTTTACTTTTTTTTTTATTTCACTTGTTTCTACTTTCCACAGGACAAAGACCTCCTTACTCTTCTCTCTTTCTCCTCCTTGCGACGATACTGTTGTCGTCGTCACTGCTAAGGGTCGTAACCTTTATTCAGGACCTTTGAATGCACGATGTTCCTCCAACGGGATCTGTCTTCTGCGCAACGGATGGCATCACTGACAGAGGAATCCAGCGCTGAGTGAACCTGATCGCTCCAACGCATAGGGCTCCGTCCTCGCGACCTCTTCCTTTCCACCTTACCGGTGACTATTAGTTTTCCAAGGTTACCTCCTTTGTTAGCAATGTGACCGAAAAAGGATTAAGGATTCTGCGACTACTACTATTTTCTCTATTGAGCGATAATTGTTGAACAGTATTTTATGTGGGGTCTAGCTCGTTTCTCTATCTTCGAGTTGGTCAGCCCAATCCCACTTTAATTTGCCCACCTGTTGCCCAACGTCAGCGATTTGTGTTTTGGAGAGCAGTTCATCATTTTAACATCATTTATGCATTTCTTAACCTACCTACTGTTTTCCATCAAACAAATAAGTTTAATGTTGAAAAATTAATTTTTCAATACATGCTTTTGTAAAATTAGTTTTAAGAACCTGATAAAAATGAGCCAATACACTGCCCTACTAATCATCGAGGAGTTCCATTGTCTACCTTCCGTTTCCATCATCAGATCAGCTCGCCGTTACCATCATATTGTATTGCCATCTGAACTTGACAGGTATGAAAAATTTCAGCTCGATCGGTTAAAGATAACTGATTTAAAATTCATTTGCAAGATTCCACCCGGACAAACATACAAACATTGCAAGTTAAAAATAAAAAAAAACTTGTAATAAAAAATACTCCATCATAAGTCACACAATAGTTGCTGTTAGGAAAAAACAGCCACTTCACGAGCAAGACACTAAAATACAAGTCTCTAAGTAAAAATATAAAAAAACCAACGATAAAATTTACTACCGAGAAAATTGCTCAACTCTGTCGAAATAAAAATTGTTCCATGAAGGTTGTAGTAGGCGCAATTCACACTGTAATGCGACGGGTACGGAACGGAGGCAAATAAACCTTAGATATAGTACCTTACTATTCTACAGTGTGATTTTGTTATCAGTAGGACCTTTTTGGTATGACCCTGCCTCTGATCATGAACAATAATTTCTGTTTCGAGGACAGTGCGGTTTGTATCGTTTATTAAGGGTTCTGTTGGCTAACAAGGAATCCTTACACGATCACTCAAACTGCTCGTCCACAGTCTCTTATAGCGTCATAAACTTCACAATTATGAGCCAAAATCCATAAAAGGTTTTTGATAATATATAGATAACCAGGGGTGCGATTTTTTTATGTCACCGAGTGACTAAATATCATCAAAAAGGCCGCCAATTACCGTTTTTCAAGAAATGTACTGGAGGAGGCACTTGTATTGACATCATAGGTATAAAAATTTCAGTCATCAATGAGTTTCAATATATAGAATTTTGTAAATCGGGGATTAACGGCAACTTTACTGACGTTAAGTCACTTGAAAACATTCAAAAATCACACCCCTGTGATAAAAGAATTTTAAGTTATGTTAGGGAAACTGTGAACTGGGAAAATTTAATACGGAAACCTATTTTATGCTTGGTGATGTACGCATGACATAAAATAAAAAGTAGTAATATAATGATCAGTTTTTGTTTTTCTACCAAATAAACGAAATACGAATACAAAGAATTTGAAGTTTCATTGACATCTGTTTTTTTTATTTATGTATCAAGCTGTACTTTTTCGGAATATTAAGAGTTTGTACAATTTATATAAAAAAATTAAGAAGTTAAAAATCGGAGATTGTAAAATTAACAATTTTGACAAATAAGGTTTATTGTATCACAAAGAAATTGGAAAATATTATTATGTGGAAAACCCTGCATTTGGAACTTATTTCTGACACCAAAAGTTCAAAACTTATTGCGATTCGTTCCTCCCACTTCATTCTATCACGCAACCACTTCATGCCCATTCCGTCGAAATTAAAAAAGGCTTCAGCAATACAACTGTAGTGAATGTTCAAGAAATAAGAAATAGAATATGTTAACTAAACTATTACGTGTTGACGCGGGTGGAATACTAAAAGGCTGATTATGTAGGTTCCTGAAACTCTCGGGAGTAATATAATAGCGTTTCCTCAGTCTTCTTTGATTAAATTCGGTTTCTGAGAGATTCAACTCAGTAGTTTGTTAGCATGTTAATTCTTTGGGAACAAAAGGTTCGTGATGTAGGTATCTAATGGGCAATGGGATAATTACTGCCAAGTCAGTAGCAGTCGTACTATCAATAGTACATATTATAGTCTGGAGGTATTTTTTTTTGTGATTGGTCCTTCATGCTGTGGCAAGGTTATGTGTATCTAGTGAAGTTAGCTGCTTTTATGACTTCATCGGGGCATTTTTTAAGTCGCATTTAACTAGTTTTTACTGTACATTAACAATTGTATTTCAATGTGTATTATATCTCTGTTTTTATATGTGTAATAATAAATACATATAAAAACTGAGATACATACAGGAATCCAATAATAGGTATGTTTTCACGTATAAAAATAACATAACAAAAGAAACTGTGCACATTAGTCAACAGTAACATAAATACATAATTAAATAAATTAACAAAACAACAACAATAGCAAAAAATATATGTACAGTTATATAATGATTAAAATGTGTTATGTTGAATGGTATTCCATGGTGTTATGAATGTAACTCTCAGAACTGAGTGGCAGTGGACAGGTCATATAGCTCGCAGAACTGACAACCGTTGTGGAATAAAGGTTCTCGAGTAGCGACCACAAACCGGACGATAAAATAGAGGAAAGCCTTCCTCTCGATGGACTAAAGGCATTTTAATGGTCATAGAATATCAGTGGATGGAGGCGGCATGATGATGAATATCAGCTTACAGCTGTAATAGTTCATAGTGATAATATTAAACCTGAAATGGCCTTTGTTTTTTGCGTTGCGTTCATTCACCTCATCCACTGTCTATTTTTGTTATGTTAGCACTTTTATTTGAATGACGTCACCGATCTTCCATCACTCCTAAAACCTTCCGGTCTCGTCCTCATTATTCAATACATACAATATGTAAATACGTCAGCACAGAAAATGTATAGCTTTTACAAACAGTAAGGGCACTAGGAAAACAAGTGAATATCAAGCGATCTTCTGCTTGCTTCCGACACAAAATGTGGAATTGCTAAAATGTTGAATTTGAAAAATGTTGAATCCCCGAATGTTG
Organism: Epirrita christyi; assembly: GCA_951392215.1. Taxonomy (NCBI): domain Eukaryota; kingdom Metazoa; phylum Arthropoda; class Insecta; order Lepidoptera; family Geometridae; genus Epirrita; species Epirrita christyi. The sequence continues at coordinate 14,188,971 of OX595844.1, forward strand.
ATTTTCAACTGCTTTCTTAGTGAACACGTATTTCTCACAAATAAAATTTTCTAGCAGAATTGTAATGGAATAACCTATATTGCTTTATCATGTCCATTTCAAGCCTTTCTATACCTTGGTTAAACACGTACTCGTTTATCAGAATATTCACCGAATCTGACAGAATTGTTTTGGAATCATAGGGTGAAATTTAGGCGCTGTACACTCGCGCGGCGTCACCACTTTCAGCCGTTTTTTTTTTCGCCTGACCGCACACCACAGCGGCAGACCGTGTGTTCTGCTTTTATAAGATTGTGAGCAATTTTATTTTTATACTTTATTTACAGAAATAATAATACAACTAATACACCTTCCAGGTTCTTACGCTCTAGAAGTTTAGGCGAAGTACAAGAAGAGCTCTTTGATCCGGATTTCTGGCCAGCTGGTATTGTTAACCGATGCTATAAGGAAGCGGTATCGAAACAAAATCCCACAACTAACGTAAAGTGATAATTTTATGTTTAAAGTATGTTTGTTAGTCTATTAGATATATTTTTCGAACTTATTCTTTAGGTTTAATTTGATCGCACATTTCCCTGGAAGCCTGAATTACATTTTTAATTATTACTAATAAACGATCAAAAGCTAGCTCAACTAATCTAAATCACTACAATCCAAATCAGATGAAAGAACCCTCTGGCTGCATTGTCACGCTGAATAATAATACGTAAAGCCAATGAGAGCATTGCTCTTGGGGCATTTGAGCAATTTTATATTAATTTAGCGCTGCTCGGGCAATGACATGAATTAGTTGATAGCAAAATAAGCCAGTAAGCAAACTTTTAGATAAGCAAAGAGCTTTACGAATAGCGTGCTAAAAGGGCAAAAAATAGCTTGGCAGTATTTATTCTTCCTATAGTGTCCTTACTGCTTAAAAGCTACATATGTACTGTGGATCTCACTGCTCCCGTATTTGCGTTATCAGTGACAAAACGAAGGTTCACAAAGGGACTCCGTAATTTATTCAAGCCATCCCTACTCGCACACATAAGTATGCACATGTTTGATTGTTATTAGATAGAGCAAATATATTTTCGGATTTAAGTTAAGGAGTGATATTATTATGATATCTACTTGTTAATCCAATACTACTGATACAATAATTTAACAATTTGACGACCTCTGTGGTATGGCGGGCGAATAACCAGCTGAGATGCAAGAGGTTGCGGGTTCGGTTCCCGCTGCGGAAGGTTAGTCCATCTATTGCTCCCAATGGATGTATCCCATTACTAGTAGTATTACTGGTACAATCCAGCATGCTCTATAATATCAATAAGTATAGCATATTTTTGGGGCTATAAGAAACAAAAGTGTTGAATTGTTTATAAAATTGTATATCCTTTATTCTCTTGAAAAATCTAAACTGAAAAATCTCTTTTTTAAACTTAAACAATCTATAAAACCTTGGATAATTAACTATTCATTGTTGGTTTTACAATTATCTCTTCGTAGCCGTAAAGCTACGCAATCCGTAGCACCGCGCTACAAACTTATATTTTAAACTTATACAACTAGGTAACAACAAAATTATATTTAAAAGATGGCCTCAAAAATAACTATTTCGCGTTTTACAAGACTTCTGTAAATGCCTTTATTTAAAAACTAGTTGCGCCCCGCGGTTTCACCCGCGTGAATAATGATGAAAATTGATAATGATGTTGATGATGAAAAGTAGCCTATGAGTTAATCCAGGGCGTAAAGTATCTCAATTCCAAATTTCACTCAAATCCATTCAGTAGTTTTTACGTGAAAGAGTAACAAACATCCATCCATACTCACAAACTTTCGCGTTTATAATATTAGTAGGATAGGATAGGATGGAATCAGAGGCCCAATTCTCTAATTTAAAAACATTCAATTCGCAGTATAATCTCGTCTCAGTCGCACTGTCAGCTGTCACCTACATAGTAACTATTACTTAATCTTCGCATGTATACGCGAAGATAAAGTAATAGTTACTATACGAGACAGTGCGACTGACACGAGATTATATTGTGACTGGAATGTTTCAAAATTAGAGAATTGGGCCTCTGAGCTTCACTCAAAAAGCCTTTGCGATAGGATCGTCTTTTATAAATGCCGTTTTAGTCTCGAATAATGGATTATGGTGAGTGAAAGCAATATTTTTTACCTAAAAATAGTAAGGTTAAACTTCTGAAGAATTATTAAACAGGTGGGTTGCTTGAGTATATTAATAAAATGTGTTATTCAAATCAAGCTTTTAGTTGTGAAATTAGTGATAAATAGTGATCGCAAAACAGTAGTGCTCACATTGCTGTGTTTCGGTTTGAAGGATACGGATGCCGGTGAAATTACTGGCACATGAGACTTTTATCTTTATGTCTCAGGGTCGGCAGCGCGTATGTGATGCCTCTGGTATTGCAGGCGACCATAGGCTACGGTAACTGCTTTCTATCAGGTGAGCCGTATGCTTGTTTGCTTGCCAAGAAGTATAAAAAAACAACAAAAAAAAGTTATGAATTAAAAAACTAGTTTTTTTTTATGTATTTGCATACCTCTCTATCTCTCTCTCTCTCTCTCTCTCTCTCTCTCTCTGTGCTCTAATTTCAATACAGATTTTTGTATGAGAGATGGTGTTTCCTAGATATTTCATAGTTATGTTTGGTGATGATTGGTGCACCATCCGTTTTCAGGATCATCTTGCAAAACTTTTAATTTCTTTGAAAGGGAACTCAGCCATTTTTGCAGCGTTCAGTTTGAGATTATGATGTTTATTTTCGACATCAGGCTCCAGGATCTGATGATGAAAATCATATGATGAACAGGATCTAGGGTCTACTCTTTCAGCTCAATTGATATTTAAGCTCAAACTTGAAGATCTTTTGCTTGAAGAATCCAGGGTCTGATAATGGTCAGGATGAATAGAATCTAGGCTGCACTGATATGATACCATAAATGTTCCATTTTCAAATTTTTATGGAACCTTGAAAATAGTAGGGTTTGTTTTTTAAAAATTAACTTTTTAATTCTAAATAGTAATTTAAAGAAGCTATTTACCCAACACCCTACTTCAACAATCAATCATCTTACCAAAAAAGGGACTATCCCACCAAAATTACAAAATAATAATCTAAACCGTAAACAAGGGCTCTCAATCAATTTATTTACCAAGGCTTTTGTGCCACCAATTTCAATTCTGTGTCACTCTAAATCGAATTTCAATGTAAAGTGAGCTTTATGGGACTGAATTTGATACTATAAGATAAATAAGTGTTTGACATTTCACACAACATTATCTAGCCCCAAGCTAAGCATAGCTTGTGTTATGGGTACTAGATAATTGATATACTTAATACTTATACATTACATATTTTTATTATACATAGAAAAATACCCAGAACACCCTGAACAAATATCTGTAGATCGTAAAAATATTTGTTCCAAGGCGTGAATCGAACCCGCAACCTCCTGCGTCGGAGGCGAACCTTCGCCCGCCGCGCCACAGAGGTTGTCATTTTGGATAATATCCTTATAAAATTCAGTCCCTGTTTTTTTTACGTCATTAAGTGACGGAATTCCGGTTTTTTGAAGGTATTACTTAGACGGACAAACTTTAAAAAAAAAAACGCTACTAACATACACAATTTAAGTATAGTAACCTAGTATTACTACAATTAAATTGTTCCTTATACCTATTATGGGTCACATGACTGTTTTCCGGGCCAATACTGTCGTTATCAAACTCAAAGAAAGAAGTCAACAGTAGTCAACAGTATTTTAATAAAAAAAAACAGATTTTACAAGTCACACATTTACCAGTGTATTGTTGTATTGGTTAACGATAAACAATAATTATAATTCAATTCTAAGTCAATAAAAATAAGTAAATAAAGTAAAAGTACGTTATTAATAATAATGAACTATTACATTCATATACATTAAAGTTTAAAATAATAGATTACTAATAACAGATTAGAAAAACCAGACGAACGAAATAATTTGCTCGCAGATTAACACTATTTTTATCAAATTGAAATGTACCACAGAATGTGTATTGTTGTATGTTGTATTGCCACCGAATTAAGGTTTCAATATCGCTCGTTCACATGTCTCGAATACACACTATTGTTGATTTATGATGTCGGAGTGAAACTGTTATACGTTAGTACTATAATTTATTCTGCGCTGATACCCCGCTAGAATTGAATGGCTCTTGAAAAACAAAACGCTCGGGAATGAAACGGCATCTCTAAATAGTGCTCTTAGCGAGTAATAAAGACGTTTTCCTCTTTACCATTCTGTATTGTATTTTTAACAATAGAACATAAATAAATTGAATGATCGTAAAATTTATTGGCAATTATGACGAGCGAAACCAAATTTAAAAAAAAATATATAAAATTTAAATAGTTTAGTTTAGTATTTAGAAAAGTTAGGTAACAATATTACAACTAAAATATTAGGAGTTTAATTATCTTTATTAGAACCAAAAGTCATAATAATAATAATGATGTGTGCCCACACGTGGAGTGGTATGACACGATCTCACGTACGTACTACCTACTACTTTAAAATCATGTAACAGTCTTTGTTGTTCTTTATCTAATGTTCATGATCGTTTTCAGCGATAAGGCCACCCATTGTATTGCGTTTCGTATTTTGGTGATCAATAAAGTGCTAATCTATCATCTATCTATCTTAGGTGGATACAGAGCCTTAATCACTGGTTTTCTATAAAAATAAACTAATACCATAATGATCTTGACACGTAATCCAGTGTTCAATCCTAAGGTCGTGGGTTCAAATCCCGGTCGTGCACCAACATTCTTTCTAACGGTGAAGGAACTCATCGAGAGAAAACCAGCATTTCCTAGAACAAAAAACCATAGACATGGTGCCATGGAAATGAAAGGAGCTAATGCGAAGTGCGCTTAAACCTTTCATCACACTGGTGGTTTCACTACCGGTCACGAGTCCCTTCTCAGGGCCACTCTGACTTAACACAGAAACCTAACCATCAAAAAACACTCACACCTGTTTCCCGGAGGGGTAGGTAGATTCGCTAAGATCCTGACATGCCTTTCAGTATATTAAAAAGACCATGCACAGAGATAATAATTGTATTAAAGAACAATAATATCTGAAAGTAGGAACAACAATCCAATCTAAATTAACATCTAAGAAAAAACATTCATAAGACCACCCTTTGTTGGAAAGTCTTCACGATAAAACCACATTATGAAGCTATGATTAAGATCGGCTCAAAGACAAAAACGAATCTTAGGCTCTGAGGTTTAATATCCGGGATTCTGGAATGAAATGGAAAAAAGTCTAATCGGAGCTTGGTTTTTAGATTCACAGTCTTGAAAATCGACAATCAAATCGAAAACAGGACAATTTTTTTCTGTTTTTGGATAAGAGTAGTGTTCGCCCACGGTGTAACCAGCATTACACTGAGAAAACAGTTCATCAAAAAATATGGTGATTTCACGTAAAGTAGGGAGCATACGGAAATAACCATAAAGTACGATGAAACTACTGTTGCTGCTGCTAACCATATATTATGATGAGCTGTCACCATGCATTAGTAGTTCGTATCACCGTATGTCCGGACTTACGGTGACGGTAATCGTAATGGACCATTACTTTTTGAGAGAGAGCATAACATTACATATGACTGTCATCATATTTTTGTATGCTTTCCTACTATTTTTATGTGCTCTCCTCTAATTTCCGAGTAATCCCTATTATTTTATCATACTATTTATCCATGCTTTCCTACTATTATTGTATGCTTTCCTACTATTTTTAATGTGCTTTCCTCTCATTTCCGAGTAACTCCTGTTATTTCATCCTACTATTTATCCATGCTTTCCTGCTATTATTGTATGCTTTACTACAATTTTGAATGTGCTTTCCTCTTATTTCCGAGTAATTCCTGTTATTTCATCCTATACCATTTATCCATGCTTTCCTACTATTATTGATGTGCTTTCCTATTGATTTTTCTTACTATTTTTCTATGCCTCCTGTTGTAGTATGGCTCGGGTATTGTTCCTTTTTCTTAAATATGTATGGGCCAATTAATAAAGATAATTGACACATAGAATAAGCAAGAGTACGGTTAAGAGAATGATGATGATGTATAGTCGTTCATCGTCATCACTCCCGTAACCGTACTTTTGCACGGTTATGGGTCAGAGTAGATTACTAAGTGTCAATTATCTTTATAAATTGGCCCACACATATTTAAGAACAAGGAAAAATACCCGAGCCATGCTACAACAGGAGGCGTAGAAAATTAGTAAGAATAAACAATAGGAAAGCACATCAATAATAGTAGGAAAGCATGGATAAATAGTAGGATGAAATAACAGGAAATACTCAGAAATGAGAGGAAAGCACATTCAGAAAAAAGTACCTACGCAATACAGAAAATAACCCTAATAAAGTAGGTACTTCTAGACAGAAGTACCTACTTTATCAGGTATTATTCTAGAACAGTGGATTTGGGATTTGGGGAATTATTTGCTATAATGGAAAAACATATGACGAATTAACATTTTAATTAAAAATTACAAAATATTATTAAATAACGCAAAATATATAATTTAGAGTAACGGAGTAGTAGTTTTGGGGTAACGGAGGCGGGCTCGCACCGTCTCTTGCCAGAGGGCGCACGACCTCCTGTCACGGACCAGCTGAGGGTCGAGACCACTGTTCCAAAGCTGACTGCACCTTATCCGCGTCACCTGTACAAAATTGCAAGTGGTTAGGTCAAATAGATTTTTATATATGGGGGTCGAAAGTAGCTTTAAATTTGGGGTAGTAAATTCTGCCGAAGTCAGCCTACAAAACTCGAAAGGAAATTAGCTAAATTTACCTAAATACAGTATTTTGTGACATGTTTACTTTATGGTACCATAAAGAGTATCTCTAATTAACATGGGCTTTCACATTAGATATTTTACTTAATGCGAGACTAAAATCAATACCTTATTCAAATCCCTGGTGATTAATCCTAGAACACGACGCGACTTCAGGCGTGCTGGACAGAGAACGGGATCGAGACTCGGGCTTTGCCAGGATACCCAACGTAATAAGATAGGCACGTTGAGCCCTCCAGACGTTCACCAACCAGCCATGGTTATGTACTGTCACAAGCTTTTACATCAACAGCTTGCATAAACTGGTGCACTAATCTTAAAACACTTATTTTTGTACACGAACAAATGTTAGGTATTATGAAACCCAGCTGATCTTTGTTGCACTTTGTTGCTTCAAATCACTTCACATTTTGTAACACTAACTATAGACAATCCGTAATATTTAAAATAAAATTACAAACAAAAGGCGGAGCGCATGTGCTTCCCTGCTAACTAAATAGAATAAAATGACCGGGCTAGGACCTACCCGCGTGCCGTTCGCAGTAGACTGGTGATTTCACAGTATTTTAATATGCCGGTCATCCAATATTATGAATCTGTATTCATACTTTAGTAAAACGATAAACGTATTTTTGTGTGATGATCACGGTATTTTGGAGTGCCGCGTCAAATATTATGGTTCCGTAATCATATTCGATGGTAATTTGTTACGTAATTGTATTTTTGTGTACTAGTCATGGTATTTTGGTGTGCGGTGTCAAATATTATGATTCCGTAATCATTATTTGATGTTTGTTCATTTGTTAAAATTAATTTTTGTATGCCCGTAGTCACATAGATAGATAGATAGATTAACACTTTATTGTACACCAGGAATACATAAAAGGATTTATTAAAATTAGCAGTACAATGGGCGGCCTTATCGCTGAGAGCGATTTCTTCCAGACAACCTTTGGATGGACAGTAACAAGCGAAGCAGTAACGAAACGGCGGAAGATATAGTCCGTAGTCGTATATTATAAGGATTTTATGCATAGAAGCTTCAAGAAAATTGATGCTAACTACAAAAATAAAGTGACGAAAACTGTTATATCTTAGGTATCATCGAATTTCTGCCAAGCAGACATCCAGCAGACCATTTCATATTACGTAGTGTTATTTTAAGAGGAAAGCATCGTAAAGTATCGATTTAATCTTCTTATATTCTGTCACCGTTTATTACGGAGAATGGTCATCATAATATTGTATTACTTACTATTTAAACTAGATTATTTTATTATATATACATGATACAACCTTATTTTAGAACAATTCATCGTATTTTTGAAAGACGTATTGATATTTTATAATGAAGCCAAAATTACATTTTTCTCAGTGTATAAAAAAAATGGCGCTATCAGTAACTATAATATAGTATGTACCTACCGTAGCCATCGTCAATGGTTACTTATTTTTATAATGTATACCTTTTATTTAATGAATTTTTGATTAATAAATAAATAATTTATTTATTTATTTAAATTATTTAACGTCTGCCCAACTCAAACGTGCTACCACTAGAACTACCCTACGTACCGTTGTTTTGGTCACCTTGAAACATGTATTTACTAACATGTATAACTAACTAACTATAAATTATAGTTCAATTAGCTATTCTACTATACACTCTACCGATCAAACTCTAAAACTCATATTATTCCAGTTAGATCCTTTTAATATTTGAGTTCATAATTTCACTGTAATTTTACCCACCTTTTGTTAAGCGGTAACCCTCCAGCCTATAACAAATGCAATAAAACTAAGGTCACAACCACCTTGGACGTCCCCTTCGTGTAGCGATTCAGTTCTAAAACTATTCAGTAACACAGCTTTATTTAAAGGCACTGTAGCAGAAGGTCTATAGACTTCTGCGATTCAAGTTATGTAATGTTGACCGATATTTTGTACTGAATAGTTTTTAAACTGAATTGCTTTAAGAGCTTATAGTAAGACCTCTAAGACAAATATGAAAGGTCTCATGTGCCTGTTATTTCAACAGGAACCTTCTAATTGGAACATATAACGACCACCCTAAAAAAGCTTTGCAAATGCTCTTAATTTTGAACGGCAGATAATAATATAAGAAAAAAATGCAGTCAGAAAAAATACAAGCCTATAACTCTGATTTTTAATCTTAGATATTTTTTGTAAACAAAGAAATGTCACTGTGTGTATAAGTGTCATGTATGTGTATCATATGTGTTTATACACATATTATGATACACTTACATGACACTTACGACCTCTGTGGCGCGGCGGGCGAAGGTTCGCCTGCGACGCAGGAGGTTGCGGGTTCGATCCCCGCCTCGGAACAAATATTTGTGCGATCTGCAGATAATTGTTCCGGGTGTTCTGGGTATTTTCTATGTATAATAAAAATATCTATCTATGTAATGTATTATATTACGTATATCAGTTATCTAGTTGCCATAACACAAGCTCTGCTTAGCTTGGGGCTAGATAATGTTGTGTGAAATGTCCAGCATTATTTATTATTATTATTATTATTATTACTTACTAGGCTTGTATTTTTTCTGAATGCATATTTTTTGAATTTAAAAAAAACCCTCTAAATGAATACAGTCTAAAGTGCAAACCAGTTTAATCGTAAAAAAAAAACAAATATGTCATGCGATTTTCAACTTAAACTTTTAGCAAAGCCGTTTGGATATAAATTTTGGATTTTAGAATCATACCACGCCTTAAATCTACTATTAACTTGCATTAACGTTATACTTTTACTCACTTCAACGGAGTCGCTCCTTATCTTTCTTCACCCACGTTTCAGCTTTCATCGCTCGTGAAAGTTAAATGACACAATTTAAAAGTTTTGTCTTAAAGATTCAACTCTTTTACTTCATAAAGACTTCCTTATAAGAACGGCTAAAGAAGCCTATGGGATTAATTGTCAGAATCAAGAGGACAAAATTGATTTATCCGTCGATTACCACTATTGAATTATATTCTCTCTTGAGGTCTGTTTAAATATTGGTTTGTGTCAACAGCTTAAGCATCGCCATATCCTTAAAAGACCTTTACCTCGGATAAAAATACAGTTACATTTTCTTGCTTCTTGCAGCCTTTAATCTCGTAGTGTTTTTTAAAAGATTATAGGGAACACCCTCACCTTACCTCACCTCACCTCACCCTCACCCTCACCATCACCTCTGTAGGGTGTGACGACCGCTGTGGCGTGGCGGGCGAAGGTTTGCCTGCGACGCAGGAGGTTTCGGGTTCGATTCCCGCCCCTGAACAGATATTTGTACGATCTGCAGATAATTTTTCAGGGAGTTCTGGGTACTTTTCTATGCATAATAAAAAAATATCTATCTATGTAATGTATTTATATTAAGTATATCAGTTATCTAGTATCCATAACACAAGATCTGCTTAGCTTGGGGCTAGATAGTGTTGTGTGAAATGTTCCAGCATTTATTTATTTATGAAAAGGCGCAAAAAAAAAAATTTGAGAGCGTCTGTTCTATTTATCTACCTCCTACTATGGGTTTCTGACATAACAAATCTCCAAATAAAGTTTCACAGCCGTTTCCGTTTAAATGAAATCCGTTTTCCGAAAGTAAAGAATGCCTCTATAAAGCGATCATTCAAATCAGATTCTACCAGAATCCACACGTACGAATAAGTACGAATAAAATGCATTGGTATTCAATTGTTGTCAGTAAATCAAATTAGAAGTTCCAAGCAGTTGCAAAATCAAGTATTTAGCATAGAAAATAACTAAGCAGGTAGGCAAAACAGGTTCTCCGTGGTCTCCTTACATGATTTGGTAAACCACAGTTCTGCGTGGTCCACCTAGGTTTACATTGCATGTTGGGCAATGGGTATTTTTCGCATGTTAGTATTAATAGATATTTTTCAGTGTACCTTCTTCTTAGTTGTTGCACATTTAAAAGAGTGGTCGTGGTCGTCAGGTTGGTGGTCAAGCTGATGTGGCTTGCCTCACTATATCTCGCCATTTATCCCTATTTGTGGATATCCTCGCGTATTCATCCAGGTTGCCACCCACTGCAGACTTGATCTGGCTGATTGCTTGACTTGATATGTGTAGATACCTAGCTGTAAGTTTTCTTAAGATACTAAAAATAAAATAAAATAAATATAATAATTTGAATTTTAGTATCTAAAAGTGATGAGCTAGCAATTAGTAACTGTAATATTCCGAAATTTATGAACTACGCCAGATTTGAACCAACAATATGGCCTGCTGGTTTTTCCAGGCTGAGTATCTTGATAATACGGGTTCAAGTCAAGGAATTTCCAAAATTCAACCACTTAGAGCAGTGTTGAAGTTTGTATGTAAGAACTCCACGTGGATGAAGTCACGCGCGTTCCACTAGTATTAAACATACACGGTAGATCGGGTTTTTCTTTGTCTCATACTATTTTGTCATACTGGTATGACTGCCAAGTTTTAGATTTACTGATAATGTCCTATCATATGGTCGAGGTATCCACCGGCTTATGGCGACAACCTTGACTCACGACCCATGCCAAAATCAAGTACTATTTTATGCAATCTTCAAATACAATGTAAACCTTTTACAGTGTCTGTTTTTCAAGCTGAAAATCGCTTCGATTTAGTTTGAACCGTCTTTTATTCGAGGTTTGCCGGAAATTCCGGCTTTCAAATGCACGCACGAAGGAGGCGAGAAAATAAAGTGGAGCCAGGAGTGTGCTGATTGGATTTCCCTTCTTGTTTTTGGATTCGGGAATCGTGCGTGGTTTATTAAAATCGGTTCATCTTCACGGTTTCAATTTGAACGGTTTACTTGGGAATCTGTATTCAGATTTTGTTATCTTGAGTCTATCTAAACTTCCGTTGTTGTTTTCAGACCAAATTCTGTTAGAGATATATACATAGCATAATTATCTAGGGCTTTATTAAAGTTTTATTAGAAATCACAGTAATGTTATAAATGCGAAAGTTTGTGGGTTTTTGTTTGTGTTTGCTTTCCCACAACTAACCCAGCTAACGTTTTCTTTCAGCACATTTCTAAATAACCGAGTAGCCAGGATTAAATGTTATATGGACGAAAATTATCCCACAAGTCCGGAAATTTATATACCTATAGGAAAACTAGAAGTAAAGTTGCTAAAACCATAAGCCAATTTACCATATCATGTGATTTCCAGCCTATGTCCAGCAGTGGACTTCTACAGGCTGATGATGATGATGATGATGCTGACCTTGGCGATATTTTGCCATTTTTTGATTTCTGTTTCATCCACCAAAGTATTTTCAAAGCACACTCCTCGTTTACATATTTAGTTGCACTCAAACCCAAATAGCGGTAGACATCTTCCTAAACACTACCCTCTTTAGTAATAGGGTAGCGTATAGAGGTTGAATTTCGGCCAAGTGGCCATCCTAATGGGAACCCATTAAGGAAGTTACGGAATTAATAATAATGCTTTTCTTAATTTTCGTAAAGATACCTGAGATCTTCGATGAGGGTTTTTCCGTTGAAAAATATTCTTGGATTCAACCGTATTTAAGAATTATTACATCATATTGGTAGCATTTCTGTGCATTATTATATAAATTTTAACTGCGTTTAAATTATCGCCGTCCCTTTTATTTCAGTATATTAGAAAGGGCGCGCGATAATATATTAGCGCACTTATATACTACTGCAAAGAATCGCTACCATTATAACTACTAAATTATTATAAACAAAAATTAGAAGGTCTCAAAAGAATGTCTATTCAAATTAAACCATCCTCTATTTGCATTCAATGTATCGTTCTTTCTCCTTGTCTGTCATTTGAGAAAGAAAAAGGAGAGATAGGTTGACTAAACCGTAACAATACCGAGGTTAAGCCGCGGTTATAAGACAACATAGCTACGGAAAGACTTCGTAGCAACTTCTTTTTAAATTCAGGAAAGTAGTGCAAGTGTTCCGGTTTTCAGTTCCGTTTTATCCCAATGCATGGCTTACTTCCCGAACTTTAAACTAAAGTGGATGTACAAGACCTAACAAGTTAAAGTTTGTGTTTGGCTGTTAGGGTATCCACAGTATTTGAACGTAATGTTTAGATAAAAGTTTCAGCAGTTGCACATGAGTTGCGCTAATTATTTGAAATGCTAGTACTGCTTTTCAAAGTTGAGAAGTAAGAACCAATGTGAACCTTCTCAAGAAGAGATGCCAACCAATTAACAACCAGTACAAGGTAATCGTGGGGATTCGCTTTACTATTATATTAAACTATAATGGCCGCCATAATATGGATGGCGAAAACGTGAGGTGACTGATTTTTAGAGAAATAAATAACGTTCACAGCTAAACCCATTTTTACAGCACTTTGCTCTTACCTACGGAAACGTATTCTGTGACGATAACGAAACTTATAAAAATGCTGCAATAGCCGATTGAAAGCCTGCAGTGTCGTGTTGAAATTGTGCATTCAGTCGCGTTCATTCAATATTGGTGCTTTATTTGCAGGCTGAAGTTGGTAAGGTTTTTATGCATATATTGATGCCACGTGTGAAAATGTTTTAAAGTGTCATAATTATAGTAGTATATGCCAAAGAACCGAAAATCATCTTGAGTATTCAAATACCAAAATGCCAAACTGGGTGGTTATTCGCTATGACCTAAGAGATTCCTTGTAAATAACGTGTGACGTCACCCATACGATTCAGCGATGATTCCACGCAGATTTCGTAACGAGCCTACGTTATATTAAGTTTGGTCATAGCGTATAAGGGGGCTGAGTGTAGGGCACCCTCCGGCTAGATGGAGCGATGGAACGAAATGCGGCGGGAAGAAAGTAGATAAAAAGAGCCGAATATTAGGGCTCCGTGGTGCTTATTGGAGGAGGCTTATGTCCAGCCGTGAATTCAATGTAGGCTCATGATGATTGCCTATAGATGAGCGGTGAGCAGATTTGTAAAATCAACTAATATATTTTGGTGAAAAAAACTTAACATAAAGTTATCAAAACGCGATTCTATATACATACATAAACACATGTTTTTTTCCCCTAAGGTGTATGCAGAGCCTCAAAGGGCCATTCTTTTCATCGAGGTCTGCAATCGTAGGAATATAGACGTGACAACACCAGTGTTGCTCATCGCCGCCATTGCTTTCCACGATCAACTCTGCTAACGCTTTCTTCCAGTGATAACATAATCCTAAATAAGCTAGCAGCCAGGAAAATTTATACCAACTAAAATTGCCTTACAAATCTTTTGCCGAATTAAAAACATCTCCATTTCGCTGTTACATGTTAGATACTAGTACGAATAGTAGTTAGAATCTCATTATTTCTAAGAAGTCTGTGAAGTTACAACAAACATTAACCAGTACAAAACTCCTTCAGCTACTGTACTTTGACTTTCAATACACTCGTAACTATTCCCAACAAGCTTTACCAATAACATAGGCTTCATTCAAGAGCTAATAAATAGCTCATAACACATTTACCAATAGTTAACCGTGAACATTGAATGACACTACAAACTCAAAGTCGTTCTATCCCAATGTTAAGCAAACTTTCAACTAAGCTAAGTACGTGCATGCCAAAGTAAATTTTTGGCGAGAGTTCTATAGCGTATTCCAATGCTAGAAATACTTTTTTACTTTCACCACTTTTGTCTCTATAAAGTTTTTCACTTATTTCATTGTCAAGTTTTTTTTTTGGCATATTGTTGGATTCATTTTATATGATTATGATAATTATGCTAATAATTTACCAGTAAACGAAAGGTACCCAATTTGATAAGATTGCTTCATCTATTGACATTATATATTACAAAAGGCTTCATCTGAAAATTACAGTGAGGAACCACAAGCCGAAATGAACCTGTAAGTTTGATGAAAATCGTTTGGTTCTGTTCTATTTTAAGACGAACTCGTGGAAATGTTCTGAATATGTTAACGAGTTATGAGAGATAATTATCTTGGCAAACATAACGTAGACATTGAACTTGGAAAATTTGTGAGTCAAATTGTGAGTTTTTCACTATGATAAGAAAATCATCATGTACATAAATTAGTAATAATTTCCGTGTTTCGAATTAAAAACATTTAAATATGTTTTAAAAACATAAGTAATAAACATAATTTAATTTATTTTCTAATATAATTGAGAAGGCAGATGTCAAACAAAATATTCTATTAAGTATACTTACACAAGCTCAAAGTCGCGAAGCGGGTTATGTAGAGAGCTTTGCTCGGAGCTTCGCAAGGATTGTTTTGATTCATCTTATAAACTAAAATTACCTACTCCTATTCTAACGCAACCAAGCCTTGAAAAATCAGGGCAAAAATATGGCTTGCCATGTGTTGATGATCCTTCTTACTACTTGGTAAAATACAGAAAAACTACGTAACAGGATCCGAAATGACAAAATCCTTTTAAGAACCAAGATCAACAACATAGCCTTTAGAATTAGCAAGTAGAAGTGGCAATGAGCAGGTCATATAGCTCGTAGGACAACCGTTCAGGAATAAAGGTTCTCGTGTGGCGACCACAAACTGGACGACGCAGTAACAGAAAGCCCTGTGGATAGACCAAGGACATTATATAGGTCGCAAGAAGTCCAGCAGTGGACTTCTGCTGGCTGTTGGTGATGATGACTGCTTAAAATTGACATGAAATTCCACTGCATCAACAAAATCTCCTTAAGGTCTTCCAGGCTACGATATCTTAATCAAGTTTTTAATCACATGCTGAATCTAGATAAAGCGCCTGGGTGTATTTTACTTGTATGAGCCGAAATTGCACCGTCAAGTCTGGATTTGCATAGAAATAGACGAACTTTACTTAAGCATAGAGGAAATAAGAGTACCTATTTTTGTATAGAAGTTTCACTCCGGCATACACAACAGAATTTTGAAAAACGTCTGGTTTTGCAAACAAAACTCGCACAAATTACCACCCTAAAAAAATGCTCAACAAAACATTTTTTGACGAATTATATGGCTAGACTTGTATTTTAAAGGTATAAGTGCATATTTTTTTTTATATTGTTATTTGCGTATTTCGATGAATAAAAAAACCCTCAAAATGAATATAGTCTGAAGTGTGAACCAGTTTTGTCGTCAAATACCTATTACATGCGATTTTCAACTTTAAGCAAAGCCGTTTGGATAAAAAAAATAAAGATTGTTGGATGTTTAGATTTTAGGATCATACCCTGCCTTAATTCAATCAACCTGAGTTCTGAACTCAGAGCAAAACTGGCTGATCAGTGCTAGTAGGTACCTCAACATTTTCAAATTCAAATAGCGTGAATCCAAGGCATGTTGAATCTTAAGCAGATGTGTTTAGGATCCTTTTACATATAAGGCATAGATTTGGAATGACACAGCTCATGTAAGAGTTCGAACTTGCAAAAGGAATTTAATTTAACCCATACGTGTCTGGAGATACGGCTTTCTAGAGAAAATTGGGCCATACTATTCAATTTTTGCCTTTAGTCTAGGCTAGATATTCTAGAATTGTATGCTAAAAATACTTTGAAGATATTCTTGGTAAATCCCAAGAGCGTATTTTTATAGAACAACTTAAAGTTCTCAAGAATACCACGTAGATTTTTTCGGGTGAATTAAGCTTCATTTCACTCTAAATGTTTTCTGGTCCATTTTGTTTCAAATTAAAATTTAAACTGCTTTATTCCGTCCTCCTGATACGTATTATTGTACACTAGGAAAAGTCAGAATCATCATCATTGTTTTGCCCTTATCCCAATTTATTTGGGTGCGGCGCTGTATGTCTGTTTCTTCCACTCTCTTCCATCTTTTCTTAGGTCTTCCTCTTCCTTTCCGTCACTTGCCATTTTTTTTTAATATATTTTTTTTTAATAATAACAGATAATTTGAACAAAAATTCCAACATACAATTATACCAGCATGATTACATACAGTCATTAGCTACAGCTAACCTGCAATACCAGAAGCATCACACGCACACTGCCGATCCTGAGTCATAAAGATGAAAAGTCTCATGTGCCTGTAATTTCACCGGCACCCGTACCCTTCAAACCGAAACACAGCAACGCGAGCACTACTGCTTGGCGGCAGAAATAGGTACGGTGGTAATACTTCACCCGACGAACTCTTTAACAAGAAGTTCTACTACTTATAAACAAACATATCTATATGTAACACAAAACAGACTTATGCTAACACAGACACTTGTCCATAATATGCCACATTAACAGCGGGAACTGTTTGTGTTCTCCTGCAGCGGACAGTCTGTTACTTACTGACGAGGGCAGTGCTTCAATTTGTATTCAGTCAAAAACATCTTCTCAGTTCAGTAGAGGTGTTAGAATCCATGCCCAGTTGGTCATGACAGGGCAATGTGTATTGCTGGCCCAAAAGATTTAATTTACCTCTTCAATAACTTGTAACAATTTATTAGTATTATACTTTTTACACGAGAAAAAAACAAGATAGGAGTTCTCTTTCACCTTACCAAATCTACTTTCTAGACAGTTACATAAGATTATTACCAGCATTATCTCAATATTTAGGTATTATAGAGACGATTCGCGAATATAACATATTGCTACTTTCTTTCCTAAATTAAAATCTTGATAGAAAAAACTTTGAGAGCAATCAACGTTTACACAAAATATTGGAAAATTCTCGCTTTTTTATTATTTCAACAATTTTCCGCATCCTGGCTTTCGAGATTATTAAAAAAGCCGGAAGTGGTTCATCATTTATTTTTGCGAAATTGCGATACTCGTGCAAATTATGTTGTGGTTCTGTCTCATACATTTTGACAATAATTTATAAATTTTCGATTGTTTAATAAGTTTGTATTATTGATGAAAACCGATGTTATTGATATGGCTACTGATTGTGAAGTCCCTAGAAGGAAAGCAGAACCTACAACACAAGTCTCCAGACTTAGTGTAGGTTCTGTCTGTAATACTTGCTTATCGAACAAGCCATTTTATGTTATTTTAATTTGTCTCTCTTCTTCTTAATCTTATTGTGTGCTTGAAATGAATAAATAAACATTATTATTATTATTATTGAGCTTGATTGTTATTAACGTTCACTAAAGGTTTTCTGGTAGAAATTTTTACTCAGCGGTAAGAACACCCATTGTACAACATATACGAATTGTTACTAAATCAGCCGTTAGACATCCACTGTTGGACAAGGCCTGCCTCATATAATGTTACCGTGCTGCGCCCCGAAATGATAGAAATTTATGATAATAATTATGATAAAAAAACGGTTGTCTGTAAAGTCGGTTTACTGACGATAGTTCAACGTGTGTGTGCGTGTGCGCTTCGCGCATACGCATATATATATATATATATATATATGCGCATAGCGTATGCGCTTCGCGCATGCGCATATATAGCACATGTGAATGCGCATGCGCACAGCGCATGCGTTTTGCGAGGTGACGCATGACGAGGTAACGACGTATGACGAGGTAACGACGCATTAGTCATGTTTTTTCGAGCGTGCAGCCGGCTCCATCGATTTATAAGACGTTGATACGTCAAAAAAGCCTATGTGTTAATCCAGGGTATAAGATATCTACATTTCTAATTTCACTCAAATCCGTTTAGCTGTTGGAGCGTGAAGAAGTAACAAACATACTCACAAACTTTCACATTTATAATATTACTAGTTGCGCCCCGCGGTTTCACCCGCGTGAAAAATGATGAAAATTGATGATGATGATGATGATGAAAGGTAGCCTATGTGTTAATCCAGGGCGTAAAGTATCTCCATTCCAAATTTCACTCAAATCCATTCAGTAGTTTTTACGTGAAAGAGTAACAAATATCCATACTCACAAACTTTCGCGTTTATAATATTAGTAGGATAGGATAGGATAGGATAAGTAGGATAGTGTGATGACAGGACATAATCACCACGCTTGGCAGGCGGATTGGTGATCGCAGTATTCGTGTTGAGTATTTAGATGGATGCTGCTGCCCATCCCCTGGTACAATCCTTAGTTAGCTTTTACAGCATCCAAAGGAGAAGACAGAGGGGTCCATTCCTGGGCCAGACACACCACGGCACCATACTTAAATATTGTATTATTAAATTCATAATGTGTAGTATATTTCTATATACCAAATAATAAATTTAAATGCTTGCCTAGTATTAACATTTTTTTAATATCTACATCATCAACAGCCCTTAGAAGTCTACTTCTGGACAAAAGCTTTTTCCATATAATACCACTACGAACAGTTTTTAGCCGCATCCATCCACTAATACAGAAATAATGTTTTTTGTAGATATATGATGAACAGAGGGCCTTGCTATTAACCTTGAAACTCGAAACCACGGAAGGAATCCTATGAACGAAACTTTTACACCCGTAGGCTTTTGAGGTATGTTGACACCCTCAACATGCTTGAAAAGCCTGTGGGTTTGGGTGTACTCAATATTTAGCAGTTTTCTGTCATGTTATAGTAATTATGGTGTAACAACAATATCTATAAAATTATTGCGTGCCTAACTCACTGACTGGCTGACTATAAACGCACAACCTAAATCGACTAGAGACTTGAAATATGGAGGTTAGGTACATTTCTTTTTGTAGTAAGGGATTTAAAAAAAAAGATAATGATAATTTATTACTTTAAAAGTACAAAATCTTTGTAATTTTACAGGCAGCATAATGTTGCCTATAAACTAGAAATATGAAATGTTAGCCGAAGTTTAGCGTACTTTATAATATATTAAAAGTAGTTTCCTGTATCACAAAAGCGTACACTTTGTGCTAGATTTTATCTGTTTTACGGCAGGATATATGCTTCAACCTCCTATGCTGGAATTACTTAAAAGAGAAGCAGTCGAGCATCAATGAACATACATTTTATTTTATTTACGTTTAGTTACGGATGTTTTGTAAAATTAATTGTTAGTTTTGTTAGTTCAAAACATTTCATTTAACAAAACGTTATCTAAACGTAAATAAAATAAAAAACTAAATAAATAAATAAATGCTGGACATTTCACACAACATTATCTAGCCCCAAGCTAAGCAGAGCTTGTGTTATGGGTACCAGGTGATATACTTAATACAAATACGTTACATTGATACATGTTTTTTTATTATAAATAGAAAACACCCAGAACACCCTGAACAAATATCTACAGATCGTACAAATATTTCATCCGAGATAGGAATCGAACCCGCAACCTACTGCGTCGCAGGCGAACCTTCGCACGTCGCACCACAGAGGTTGTTAACTATGTTACAAAACCACAAACTCTAGAATTACATCCACAACCCATTAACATTACCCATAACCGTTTCAAAGACCATAATTACTGCTAAGTACCATTACGAATAGAAGCAACCTATTAAGGTTTGTTATTATATTTTAGTAAGTACCTACCTCTGTGGACGACCTTTGTGGCTTGGCGGGCGAGAACCTGACTGAGATGCAAGAGGTTGCGGGTTTAAGATAAGATAAGATAAGATTTCTGCTGTGGGACAAATGTTTGTATGATCTTCAAATATTTGTTCCGGGTCTGGGTGTTATGGTACCATGGTACTCGTAGTTCCTGATACCCACGACACAGGGAATCCTAGTGTAAGATTAGGACTATGTAAGTGATTGGGTGTTATGTTATGTTGTGTTATCTACTTAAGTTCTATATCTATTTCATGTTGTTAGTTGCGCTGTCCCGTCGTCATAGCTCGATTAAAATATCCGAATACAGGTTAGAAAATTGTATATAATAAAATCGTAATATTAGATGGTTTTTTGGTATGTGAAAATGAAATCTATAAAAACGCTTGTTCAGTTTTTCATTACATTTATTATCTTCTTACATACTATTCTATTTATAATTTACTATAATTAAACTTTATACTTAGGTTCGAATGCCTGTATAATTTTTTTACAAAATCCTATAAATGAAATAAAAATCAAAAATCCTTTATGTACATAAAAACATTGACAAAACAAGAGTCGACTATTTTCAAAACTCTTGTACGTCTGTCTATGTAGACAATTCATTCAATACGCAAAACCTAAACTGCTAAACCGATTTTTATGGCTTCACTGTGTTCAATTTGTGTGCCTGTGATTCAATTTGGTAATTAAGATAGCTAAATCATGCAGATCCTTCAAAAGGGGTGAAAACAAGGTAAAGTTTGTATAAAGAAATTTTAAAATACGAGAAACAAAATTATGAATAGAAATGATACAATATTTTACCAATTTCCATAACTTAACCCCTCTGGGGGTGATACGGGTAATTAACAACAGAATACGAAAAGGTGTGAATGTTTACATTGGAGAATCTTAACGTGTTGGGTGATTAGGTCAGAACTCGGTATGAGTACTCTTAAAAACCAATGGCAAAGTACAAATTTGAGTGTCAAAAGTTCCAAGAGAGAATCCAACACATGATGCGATTAACATAGTAAATTATAATGTAGTGCATATTTTAATTCTCATTGTATTTACGTAAACATCAAATACACGATGGCATTTTGCGTTAGGCGAGCCCTTATGAAATCATAAAACCACAAACCAGAACCAGCTAAACCTCATTACTGACTCTCAGCGTCCTAAAATGTGATTTAGAGGCAGCACGTAACCTACCTTACCTACTATGATATAGAAAATGACACATAGTAATGGACGCTGCGGGACAAATGTTTGCATGGTCCACAAATATTTGTTCCGGGTGTGGGTGTTGTGGTACCTATGGTACTCGTAGTTTCTGATGCCCACAATACAGGGAACTCCAGTGTGGGATGAGGACTATGTATGTGACTGTTGAGTGTTATGTATCATCGGGAATCTGTGCCGATTTAAGGCTGTTGCTTATAGACATTTTGAATGGCTACACCGCAGATTAAATCAGTACTTAAATGTGATAAGTGGATAGTCCTTACTTTGTATTGTGCTGTATGGTTGCGCACCAGTATAAATGAAAAATACAATTTTTTACTATAAGCGTAGCAAGGGCAAGATCGTAGCAAAAGATCGTAGAAAGATCGTAGAAAGATCGTAGCAAGGTCGTAGCAAGATCGTAGCAAGATCGTAGCAAAAGCGTAGAAAGGTCTTAGTAAAAACGTTTTAGGATGTATTTGATTACCTGTAAGTATTTTTTTAAATTTGTCATCTCGCACTAATTGATTTGACGAAAGACTATAAAAAGGTTAATCTAAAATTGTCATTGGCAAAATTCTGCTTTTGCACTTGCATTAATACAGCAAGATTGAAGTGTAATAAAACTTTGAGATGCCACATAACATAACATAACAAGTGTACACAACGTAACATTTAAGTTGTTATTCCTTGTTTTTATTAAACCTTCATTTAAAATTTAGGTACACAGTTGATATGCAAACCTTATTATCAACCCAAGTAAAAATAATCATCTTTAACATTAAGGAAGTCCTTACAGCCGTTACAGAGAGCCAACTTTGTAGTAATTCATATATTTTGACGTGATTTTACCAAAAAGTTCTGTACGTAAATGTTAGCATCGTTTTTGAATAACGGTGTCTGATAAGGCGATAATGGGGAAAGTTTTACCCAAGGGATAAAGTAACTGGTCGGTGGTGGCCCAGCGCTAGAGGGTATCGTTTTATTATCGCAATGATAATGTTATGAGTAGTTACTGATAAATCCTGTGGTTATAATCCCTTGTACTAATAGATCCCTTACGCTTATAACATAGTTACTAATATATCCTGTGACCAAGGGATTTGATTAAAATGATAAATAAATAAATAAATGCTGGACATTTACACAACATTATCTAGCCCCAAGCTAAGCGGAGCTTGTGTTATGGGTACTAGATAACTGATATACTTAAAACAATACATTAAATAGATAGATATTTTTGATTATACATATACAAATACCCAGAACACCCGGAACAATTATCTGCAGATCGTACAAATATTTGTTCCGAGGCGGGAATCGAACCCGCAACCTCCTGCGTCGCAGGCGAACCTTCGCCCGCAGCGCCACAGAGGTCGTCGGCTTCTCTCAGAGTCTATTTATGAATCCAAATCTAGTAACTATATCAACGTTGTATTTCGTCATCATCTGTTTAGCTTGAGGTGGTTACATTGGTATCATTTAAAATAATAGCTTTAATTATAAATTTTTGTTTATTTACAAAAATTGTATAATGACAAAATAAAGAACATGTGTCTGGCCTATAACTAGATCACTCCGTCTCCTCCCATGGATGTAGTGAAAGCCTTACAAAGGAATTAAACAAGTGGGCAGCTGCATTCACCTAAAAACTTAACACCTATCTGTGTTCTGGTGATCCGCCTACCAAACGTGTTGATTATAGCAAAATCCTCCTATTGTGTTCAATAGGAGCAGCTTAGTCTAATAGTGGACGTCACAGGCTGGTGATAATGATGTGTATTTGAAAACTCATCTTACTAACAAACATTAAAATTTTGCACTTGCATTATCGCGCATAAACCTCGCAAAACATAAACATATAGATAATCTAAAGATATTTTAGCAGAAAACCCTAAAGTCCCGCAAATAAATTCTCATTTTAAAGTAATTTATTAATTAATTAAGGCGATAAAGTAACTAATTATAAATGGTTCTCCGTTTCCACCCGGGAGTGGAGTGTCGTCGCGTAGCAGTTGGCTCTCTTTACACTTATTCAAAATCTATCCAAAATGAATATAAACATAATTAAATGTCAAAACTGGCACTAGAAAACTCAAACTTAGCAACGAACTAAATTCTGTGTATGCAAGAGCTCTGTCATTTGATGGCGGAGAATGTGTGTTGAGGATGGAATCTGACCCCTGAGATACAGTTTTACACTAGTTCGGGGGATGGTGCGCATCCAAACCATGCAACTCCTTTGTCAGTAGCATTGTTTTTGCTTGTAACTTCATAAAAAAAATAAGCGGTTGTCTGGAAGAAATCGCTGTCTGCGATAAGACCGCCGATTGTAGGACTTAAACTGTAGGTTTATATTAAGTGTATATCCTATATTGTTGTCATCAATAAAGTTTTTTTCTTAATTTAAAAAAAAAAAAAAATTCAAACGTCAGTCTTTAGACGTCCACTGCTGGACTGGCAATGCAAGAGGGGATTTGCCATAATCAATACGTTAAGCAGGCGGTTTGGTGATCGCAGTATTGGTGTCAATTACTCAGGTGGATACTGCTGCTTATTTTCTGGTGTAACTTAGTCGGCTTTTACCACAACCACGGTAGGAGACAGAGAGGAATTTTCATAAGTCGGATACGCTACGGCACGGTTTGCCATAATCACTACTTACTTTTTTTTTTTTAAGCCGTTTATCTTTTATTTACAAGAATTATCAAAAGAGCTGATATGGAATGGCCGGATATAGGTAGGATTATGTTTGACCTTCTATAGAATTGATTTTGTTCAAACTAGTTTTTGTAACTTTAGTGATCTCGGCTCAAGATGGAAACTTTTCTCATTATCGTACTTTTTTGTATTGAAAGCGAATTCATTTGATCCGAAGTGAGTTAGCTGTTTATTTCTTGTAGCTACGATCATGATAAATTATAATTTGGAAGGGAATTTTAGTGTGAATTATGATAAATTGTTGTATTGGGATACTTCGGGTATTCGAATGTTTGATTGTGACTTTATATATTATCAGTTAGTGTTTAAACATTGGAAATTTATATTTTATAATTAATTAAGTAAGTTGATTTAGTAAGTAGTAAGTAAGGTGAAGAAAATTAAAACGTGAATTCAGTTTGTTTTGTACCACTTAACTAATAACTTTTCATTTAAAAAACCGACTTCCACCATTGTATTCGACTAAATATTTGGATGAAAAAAAAAATGATGAAAGAACCATAGTGGTGAAAGGATTATGATACTTTCTGAATGCAAATGCTTGGTTTGTTGCTGAAAATATCAAAATCGCCATATGTATGCCTACAATATTTGAGGAGTTCCCTCAATTCCTCATGGATTCCATCATCAGAACTGGATTCTGAAAAAAATGGGACCAATCTGGAAGTATATCAAAGTATATTCAAACAAAAAAAATAATTTTTCAAATCGGTTCATAAGCGCCGGAGATATGAGGTAACAAACATACAAAAAAAAATACAACCGAATTGAGTACCTCCTCCTTTTTGTGAAATCGGTTAAAAATACACATGTCATGCTTCGTTTGATATTCAAACATGTGAAAAGCTTAAAAGTATTGATCTATTTTTAATACGCTTTTATTAGCTTCAGACGTATGTTAGTATGTTAGTATGTAACGGAATCTTTGAACATGATTTTGACCCCCTTCAAAACGTCGGATTAACTCGAAATTCGGCATACTTATTAAGGACCGATGACAATTCAATATTTTAACCCGTTATCCTTACTAGGATAATCAGGATCAGCGCTTTTTTTTTCCTGAGACCCGGAAGGTCTGCGTCAATGTCAAGTAGCATAGATGGACAAACAATGTCCAGTCGTCAAGTAATCTGTCATGTCATGTTCTAGTAAATCGATGGCAGATTACTAGAATGTTACGGGACAATTTCCACCCACTTAAGCTATTGTATTCTATTAAATCGAAGTATCCAAAGTCGAGCGTTGCTCCTATTTATATAAAAACAACAATGGTAAATGAAACGAAAACACAGAGAAGAAGGAGATTGGAGAACAAGAGACGGAAGTTAAGAGAGAAAAATTCTAAATTGTCTAGCGAAGAAATAAAAGAGGCAAAGAAGAACAGGAGAGAGTATATGAGAAATTATAGAGCCTCGCAATCTGGAGAAAAGAGAGCAGCTCGCTTACGTTTCTCGATATTCAAAATATTTTAGTGTAATGGGGTGAACCCATTTTCCCATTTTGGACCAACTAAATTAGCATCCGCACCATGTTAAACAAGAAGTTCAACAACTTCGACACGTCCGTTGTTAAAAGCATCATGAAGCGGTGTCTCATCATCCTTATTCATTCAGCGCTTCAACATCTGCACCTTCCTTTAACAAGATTTCCACTTTAAATAATCACCAAAAAATGAAAAATAAATAATAGTTTAAAAAAACTAAAAAATACGCTTTTATAAAAAAATCGACCAAAAAATGAAAAATAAATAATAGTTTAAAAAAACTAAAAAAATACGCTTTTTATAGAAAATCCAACTAAAAAATAGAAAATAAATTTTTAAAAATTTGAATTAAGAATAGTGTAAATAAGAAAAAAATATTTTTTATTGTAAAAAAAGCGTGGGGTGCTTTTTAAGATATTATCAAAATGATAATCCTTCTACTCATATCTGTCAATAAAATATTTATAACTATTAACACCATGCACCCCACGCTTTTTTACAATAAAAAATATTTTTTTCTTATTTGCACTATTCTTAATTCAAATTTTTAAAAATTTATTTTCTATTAGTTTTTATTTTAGTTGGATTTTCTATAAAAAGCGTATTTTTTTAGTTTTTTTAAACTATTATTTATTATACTTGAAGAGTACTAATAAAGTTTATAGTTCTAGCAAAACTAGGATGAAAATAGTTTCCTCAAAATATCCACTAGATAAAAATAAATAGGGCATGTTCAATGGTTTATCTCCTACATTATTTGTTATGTCGGCGGTCGGCTATTGGAACGATTTCTAGGCCATTATATAGGCCATAACATCATACCAATATGGCACTCGGGAATTTGGAAGGATGGAAAAACGGGTCTGGTTTTTTGTTATGAAGAAATAATTTTCCTAAAATAATATTGATAGAAAAAGATAGGAACTCAATGAAAAATGTTGGCTACAATCGCCAACAAAAATCCTTTAGGGTTGGTACACTATACACATATATTTTTAACCGACTTCCCAAAAAAGGAGGAGGTTGTCAATTCGGTTGTATTTTTTTATTTTTTTTATTTGTGTTTTTTATGCTGACCTTCAGAACCTAAAAGTGTCGAAATATGAAAATGTTTCGTATCAAGCAAATGCAACAAGGTGGCTGGCGAAGCCCAATGGCCTTGAAAGGTTGGTTCTGACTGAGGTGAACGCGACTTAAGAGGTCATCATTATTATTATAAAAGTATATGACCTCTTAGTGCCATAAACATATCCAAGTTTTTAACTTAATGCAATTTATTTCATTTATAAAATCAATCAACAAGGATCATTGGGCTAATAAAATACACCTTGCCTACTACACTTACTATGGTTGGTAAAAATATTTAAAATTATTTAAATATGAC
Organism: Epirrita christyi; assembly: GCA_951392215.1. Classification (NCBI taxonomy): domain Eukaryota; kingdom Metazoa; phylum Arthropoda; class Insecta; order Lepidoptera; family Geometridae; genus Epirrita; species Epirrita christyi. The sequence goes on from OX595844.1 coordinate 14,216,075, forward strand.
ATCATCATCATCAGCCTGTAAAAGTCCAATGCTAGACATACCCAACCATTTAAACAAAATAAAAAAATTAACACAGGTACTTAATTAAATTCAAAATGTAAATACACGGCATATCATCATAAAAATTACTTATAAATGTCATATTTACAAGTAATTAATTAATCATTTTACTTTTAGTGATCTCACAGTTATGAAATTTGGAATGCCAATAGGGCTTTGTGACACAAATTAATAAAAACAGTCTAAAATTGAAGAATTTTCACTTTTTAACCCCTATAATGGAATTGTGAAGTTTGTAGAAAAACTCGAATAAGTCTGTGACGATTTCGAAATAATTTACCGATTAAAAACTGAATTACTCGACCTTCAAGGCGTGAGTCTTGCTCGCTTCGTTTATTTACAGTAACTAAAAATTTTTGTTCAACATGGATTTTTGGAGTTCAAAATAATGTAGGTATACTTATTGTTACGAAATACGTGACTTAGAATTGAAGTATAATGATTGTTTATCAGTAAGCGATACAATAAAACACCATAAGTACTTTGTTAAGACTTGTAAATGTGACAAGTAAAATTTAAATTAGATAGATTATAACTTTATTGTCCACCATAAATAAAAAATTAAAAAAAAAGATTCAAAGTTTCAAATCAGAGGTACAAGTGACGATATTATCGCTTAAGAGCGACTACTACTAATAACTACTTTTACTAATAAAATACTAGTAACTATTGACCATTGACGTGATAAACGTGTAATAATCATATAACTTCCGTTGTTTAAACCATTCAAAATACCTTAGTAATGAAACATCTTCAAACAGAAAGTTTGTTAAAACTGGGCTCAACTCGAACTTCCTTCACGTCCGTTGAATTTGTCAGGTGTCAAAGAGATAAGCATTATTCCGTTTTATTTCGCTCCTGAGACATTAGGTACAAAAGTTTAACATACTTTGAGGAAATATTTATGTTGAGATAACTTGGAAATGTAAGCACTCAGACAGTTCGTATTGAACTGACTTTTAAGGACGTAACTTCATTCACAAATTCTGATTCTGATTTCTGGGGAAATATGTTTTTGTGAACTTGGTTCTTTTATGGAGTTCTTTATTGCACTCCTGGCACAGGTCTCTTCATAGCCCGCTACAACACACAGCATAGTCCACATAATAAGCAAGTTGAAATGACAATGGACAGGTTATATAGGTCGCTTATTAAAGCTAGTTTTCCATAAAAACTTAGCTCAAGAATTATGGAGCAATCATTATTTGTTCCCTGACTAAACAAAGGTATATTCAGACTTTAATCTTCTCGCATTGTTTCGAAGAAAGGTTTGAAATAATAGGGGAGTTTACACCACCTGGCATAAATAATAAATCTAGACAAGTTGAACGGGTTTTAATTAAAAACACTACTTTTGGAATGCAATCATAGTGGGTGGTTAGTGTAGCTTTTTTGATCTCGTCGTGGGTATTTGGTACCGACTTATAAGTTATTTAGGCAACAATTTACTTTACACAATAATGGGTTGAAACTTTAGTTACAATATTCAAAGAATCAAAGTGAAATCTACAATTGATTCAACCTGGAGCTCAAGAGGTTTGCGATTCTCACTGAAGGACAAATGTATTTATAATCTGCAAATATTTGTTCCTGGGTATTATGGTACTATGGTACTCGTAGTTGATACCCACGACACAGAAAATCCTAGTAGATATATCTACGATCAGGACTACATGTACGGTGTTAGGTGTTCATTTTATTCATTCACGCTTATTGGTTTTTAAAATGTTATCCCAAACGTTTATGGAAGTAGATTGTATCATATTCTTACAATAAGTCACCCTTTTCACCACTTTTGAGGACTGAAAGTACGATTAAACTTGAATCCTAGATGCTAAGTTGAACAATAACTAATAACTAACACAGTGAAACCTTATCAAAATTGGTCTAGTAGTTTTAGCGTGATGAGTTTCAAAGATACATAAACAAAAACAGACACACATTGTTTAAAAACTGCTGGTTTGGTTTCTATATCAGTACCGATATTTATCTCAATTATAATTTACAAACAAAATACACTTCTCATCAAAAAAATCAAAACACTACAGATTTTCTTTCTGGCAACAAAACCAAATAAGAGGATTATTTCTTTGAGAGAAGCCATCATTATATTTGCCGGCAGTTCGTAACCTAGAACTACCTACTGTTATATGACACTTTTTTCCCAATATAAAATAGATGAATAAATATATAGTAACAATTCCGCTCCTCTTCAACGAAAACTCTGAAAGAATTCAACACGTGTTTCGCCTCTAAACGAAGCATCCTCAGGAAACAGTAGGCTCACTGCGTGCTAGAACAACAAAGACACACTACTGCAAAAACTCGGCAGCCATGTTGCCTCCATCATGTTGTTAATTGTTACTATATATTTGTTCATCTATTTTATATTGTAGTATGGATTTCCGCAAAGTCACGCTTGAATCAATTAATTTACTTTTTTTCCCGTTTATAACATTTTTTTTCTAATAATCTATTAAACACATAAACTCAAAAGTAGTGTTTCGATTTTTTTGATGAGAAGTTTATTTAATAGACGTGGCCCAGTAACAGTTATATTTATATTTATATCGTAGTAAAATCAACATGGCAACCAACATGGTAAAGTCTGCTACGAAAAGCACACTCCAATAAAATCATTACGATAACTCAAACCCAAAGACCCATAAAATCATTAGGCCCATTCGTCTGAAGGGTTTGCAAGAATACCAAATTATTTATCGCTGAAAACGTGCTCAAAGTAGCGTGTGTCACTTCAAATTCGCATGCAGAGTAAAATGAGCATTATTGCGTACGGTTTAGATTCAATTTGACAGAGATGAAGGCAATTAAAACTCAGAAAAAATATACGCAGTAAGATTCTTGTTGTTTTTATCCTAGACGTAACGGAGGTATATGCGTTTGGGTTTAGGTTGTGTGTTTGTTTCTTACGATATATCTCAAAACGGCTAAACCGATTATAATACTGTTTTAGATTGCGCTGCAGTAGATAATGAAATAATTATGATCAAAAGTTTAAAAAAAATCTCTGATGGGCAAAGGTCACACCAACTGTTCACATCCTTCGCTGCCTCCTATAATACTCTCTTGAAGGCAATTTTATTAAAACTATAATTAAACTATTATAGTTATTAAACTATTAAATGTATATGTATGTGTTATGTATGGATTATTTCCTAGTGTGGGTAGTTAGTACTAAGATGTATCATGCAATAAATATCTACCCCCAGTTGGCTCTGAACCTCCGTGTTTCATTGCAACAAATCAGTGTATGCTTAGAATATACACTTTTGTAGAAGTAGCTTCGCACAACAAAGAACCCATATAAAATGCGCCGATTTTCAAACAATCGTGTGCGTGACAAACAACGTTGTATCAAGCGTGTGAATGTGCTGCTTACAGGTAAGCGACTGTATTTTTAAGCAACTTCAAAAAAATGAGGAGGTTCTCTTTTCAATTGTATTTATTTATTTAACTCTCATGCCTGACTACCAATCAAGACAGGTATATCATTTTTAGGTTTCATGTTACCAAACAAGAGACCCTTTAAATGGTTTTGCAGAAGGGTAAAATAAAAATCAAATTTAATTGCGAGCTTGTAATGAAAGAATTTAACTTTTCTCTTACTACACTTCACTTTGTAACTAAAAGCTTCAAACACGTATTTTTACGTACTTAATGGCATGGTGCCCGTGAAAAGGTAAAAATAATTCGCTATTTAAGTAAAGTACTGAATGGTTAATGTTTATTCAGCAAAGAGCTCGCGAGGAATGAATTATTCACGGCCCTTAGACGGGTGTACAATGAAATCTGCCCTGAGGTTGTGGTCCAAGCTACACTCGGTTCCAAAAATAACGGGTCAGTCACATAAACCCGAATATCTCCCGAACTACGTATGCCATCCTAATGAAACGAAGACTGTTCAATTGAGAATTTAATTATACAGATAAAAAATAAAATAAAACTTAGTTACACCCACAATATTAATCTTAAATTAAAAAAAAACTAAAGTAGTCATATTTTTCTTAAGATTACATTTTTTGTTATGATTGTTTTTTTGCTGTTTTTCATCACTTTCTTCATTTAATACTTTGTATTGCCTCCACGAGCTCTTCTGACAGCTTCCAGGCGATTAGGCATGCTGTACACCAAATTTCGGAGCCGGTGCTGAGGAATACCTTCCCATTCCTCCACCAGTGCTTGTATGAGCTCGGGAAGCGTGATTGGTGGGGGGTTTCGACCTTTCACGCATCTCTGAAGCTCGTCCCAGGCGTGCTCGATGGGGTTTAAGTCCGGGCTTCGCGCTGGCCACTGCATGAGTTCGATACCGACCTCTTCAAGGTAGTCATGTACAATTCTGGCGGTATGGGGACGCGCATTATCATGCATTAATATGCCATGCCGGTCCATCCTGGCCATGAAAGGACCTACATGTTCATTGAGGATCTCTTCCACGTACCTCTCTGCATTTAGAGTTCCATTTTGAATGAGCACCAGCTCGGTGCGGGCCTCAGCAGAAATCCCAGCCCAAACTTGTACGGAGCCTCCACCGTACGCCACTTTTTCCTCCACACACGCTTGATGGAAGCGCTCCCCTGGTCTTCTGTACACCAACTGCCTACCATCATGCTTATAAAGCATGAATTTAGACTCGTCCGTGAACATTACCCTAGACCAATCGTCTAGTGTCCAGTTTAGGTGTTCGCGCACGTATCTCTGTCTTGCAATTCGATGTCCCCGTTCCAGTTTGGGGCCATTTGCGGGCCTCAATGGTTTCAAATTTGCTTCAGCAAGACGTCTTCTTACTGTTTGAGCGCTTAAATTGCCACCTCCAAAGCGAATAAAGTGAGTTTTTAGACCAACAGCAGTTTGAAAACGATTTCGGAGCATTGTAGCCACCAGTTGTCTGTCTTCCCTGGCCGTTGTGCATCTTGGTCTGCCATTTCCTGGTCTTCTAAGGTGTGATCCGGTCTCTTGGTACCGCTGGACTACCCGCTGAACAGTCGACAAAGATACACCAATGTTTCTGGCTGTTTCACGCTGGCTCCGCCCAAGTTCCAAAAAAGTTAGGATTCTGGTACATTCCTCTAGCGTGACTGCCATGCTTCACCTCACAGAATAATAATTATGCACGTGGAAGACGTTCACGATAATTTTTTTTGTGGCAGAATAGAAATGGAAAGCATCCATAATGACATGAAACAAAAATTTTGTTTTTAAAAATAGTCATTTTTTTAAATTTTGTTTTTCTAATGAAGTTTTTTTTCATCAACCAGTTTAAATAATATGCTATTAGAAGCGCAACTAAAAAGTCTTTATTCTGTTTTTTATTTCATTGATCTAGCTTTTACAGTTCTGGAGGTATTTCAATTTTTGTGACTGACCCGTAATTTTTGGAACCGAGTGTAGTTACTTTTTTCTAACCGCTGCGACTTATATTCAACTATCTATTGCAAATGTCGTTTTTCCTTTGTAAATTTTAAGCAATTTACTATAATTTATCCCTTGACCTTAGCCGTATTTGATTTTGTTCACTTAGAGGATTAATTACTATTATTAGTTATTATTATTAATTATTATATATTATTAATAATAATTATTATTAATTACTATCAGGATCACAGATCAAAAAACCAATTAAACGACCATAAAAAATCGTGCTTAATTAATAGAAAATATTTTAAAGTCTGATATATTTCCTTAGAAATAATTGTATTCTTTTGGGATTTATTTACAAATAGTAGGTACATAGCCCTTGATCCCACACTATGATTCCCTGTGTCGTGTGTATCAGGAACTACGAGTACCATAGTACTACAACACCCAGACCCAGAAGAAATATTTGCAGACTATGCAAACATTTCTTCTGCAGTGGGAATCGATCCCGCAACCTCTTGCTTCTCAGCTACTAGCCCGCCACGCCATGAGGTCGTCCGTATTAATGTGGGAAGTTGGATAGTAGGGATAGGGATTTGGCTGTGAATACTTAAGCTCAGCCGACGCCAACGCTTGCCTCTTGCACCAACTGTGGTCCTAAAATGAAATCTACCCTTAAGACCATTGCCCCAAGCAGACATTTAGCCAACATATTACTAGTTCATGTCTGATTGTACGTTTGTTATTGCACTGTTTTGTGTTATAAATTCACAAGATGCAGAAATTGAACTAAAATTGCATATTTGGCCTTGACGAGAACTTTCTTTTTGACTTTAATAAAATAATATAAATATTAGGTACAGGTTGCGCAACGAGTTATGAGCGCTGACCTTCGATGCGCAGTAGTAATTTTTTGGGTCTGTTTAGCGGGGGGAGAGATGCGCGACGGGAGAGGCGGCCAGCGCTGGCGCGTATTGGTTGATCAGTCACCTTCCGTACCGCGCGCCCCGCATTCGCGTCTCGCGCTCCCTAGATACAGACGCGCACACATGTACACATGCGCAATCAACCCCACCACTTTTGCCGAGCGCTCATAACTCGTTGTGCGACATATACCTACATAAAATAAGACACAGAAACAACTACAGATCATAAAACTACACAAGTTTAGCTACAACATTATGAACTCTATAACTAGTAGTTCGCCCCGAACTGAGACCTCGCGATGACACCTTTATCAGCCCAACTACTTAAGTAGTACATTTCCATAATTTTCATTTTTTTTTCACCTCACGGTAATTTCTTACACATCATCGAAATTACTTACTTTAGGACTAAGCGACGGGGCGTTCATACTAACAGAGACAAGTAACTTGCCTCATACCTGTTAGTATACCAAGTACCTGACGAATTAATTGGTAACGTCCTTTTGACGAAATCATAGAACTCCAACCTCATTCAAATTCCTAGAAATGGGAGGTCAACAACGGATATTATATTGGTTTATGTTTTATAGGGTACATGTCTCGAAATTATTAAATTTCAGACTTTTCCCTGTAGTTGTGACACAAAAGCCACAAGCATACCAAATTTCAGCATTGTGGGATTGCTGGAAGTACCCTAGAATTTTTGATTTTTACGTTTTTTATTTTCCCTAATATCTCGGAAACTTCTAAGTTTAAAAACTTATTAAAAACAGTTTTGAAATGTCCAACCAAAGCGCTTTCATTAAACACCCCACTTGACAGTCTTTTTTTTTTTTACCCCCCCCCCCCCCTTGGGCCCCAATATCTCAGCAACCCCCTGACCGATATAGCTCATAACCTTACCTACAAATTGTACCAATACTGTCTACCCCCATACCAAATTTCATGAAGATCGGATTAACGGTTTGGAAGTTTTCATCGGACAAACAAACATACATACATACAAACGCCGATTCTTCCAACTTGACTCGGAGAACTCGCTTCGCTCGTTCAACTAAACAAACAATTTATGAAAGCATTAACGTTACGTCGCAAACTGATACTTTAGAAGCCACACACTTAGTTCCCAACATATTGACATGCTAAGCTGTCCGAAGTCCCATTTCAAGGGCATTGCCGTCCAGAAATTCAAATTAATTTAATCTCGCTACGCAGTACGTATAGACAAGCTCAAAGCCACGCAGCGGGCTATGGAAAGAGCTGTGCTAGGGGTTTCACCGCGTGATATAATCCGAAATGAGGAAAATCGTGGAACATACTTAAACAACATAACACCCAACAGTCACATACATAGTCCTGATCCAACACTAGGATTCCCTGTGTCGTGGGTGCCAGGAACTACGAGTACTATGGTAACACAACATCAGATCCGGAACAAATATTTGCAGTTCACGCAAAAATTTGTCCCGCAGCGAGAACCAAACCCGCACCTCTGGCATCTCTGCCGGCTACTTGCCCACTGCGCCACAAAGGTCGTCAACCAACCTTTGATGACCACTGTGGTCTTGTCGATAGCTCTTAGAATTAACAAGTTAAATGGTCAACAAGCATGGGACTTTAGTCAATTAAAAAATTTAAGCTAAGTAAAAAGAAAAGTAAAAGTATTGTTAAAGTATAAGTCAGTGTATGGCGGGGGCTCAAGACTCCGTCATCGCATTCTATGGGGGAGGAGACCAATGTCCAGTAGTGCACTTCTACATACTAATGATGATGATGATGTTACTGAGCGAACGCAATAATCCTTACCCACAATCTAATTTTTAAAGAAGTCTTTCTTCATTTGTTCCAATTTATTTTCTGCTTATTGGACGCTGACATTACGGCTTAACCCAGTCAACCCAGCATCAAATGAAATATTCTGTTTATTAGATTTAGATGACAACAAGGCATGTCAGCATACACGCTGAGCTTGTTGTAGCCTATATTTGTATTAAATTCTACGTCAGCAATAGTCCCTTTACACACCTCATACAAAGTCGTAAAAACACCCGGTCTATATCGACCAGCAAGTGGTCACGCTCTCATCGCTGTAGTATGGTTTATATAGGTGTAGAGCAAGGGTTCTCGTGGTGTGTACGACTTTAGAATATACCCCTCCGACTCCTCCCGAGGATGTCGTAAAAACTTGACTAAGGGATTACACCAGGTGATGGGTAGCATCCACCTGAGTACAAGCGTAGTGATTATGGAAAATCCCCCCATCACATTCTATGAGGAAGCCTCGTCCAATAGTGGACGCCTAACGGCTGATGAACAGAGCAGGGGTGAGCCAACTTTTTTCATCATCAGGTGCCAAAAACATTAAGGACATCTTATGGTACCAGATTTTGTTTGATGTAATCTGCGGTCTGGTGATCCGCCTACCAAACGTATTGATTATAACAAATTCCTATTATTGTGTTCAATAGGAGAAGCTTAGTCTAATAGTGGACGTCGCAGGCTGGTGATAATGATGAGTATTTGAAAACTCATCTTACTAACAAACATTAAACTTTTTGCACTTGCATTATCGCGCATAAACCTCGCAAAACATAAACATAGATAATCTAAAGATATTTTAGCAAGTCCCGCAAATAAATTCTCATTTTAAAGTAATTTATTAATTAATTAAGGCGATAAAATAACTAATTATAAATGGTTCTCCGTTTCCACCCAAGAGCGGAGTGTCATCGCGTAGCAGTTGGCTCTCTTTGCACTTACTCAAAATCTATCCAAAATGAATATAAACATAATTAAATGTCAAAACTGGCACTAGAAAACTCAAACTTAGCAACGAACTAAATTCTGTGTATGCAAGAGCTCTGTCATTTGATGGCGGAGAATGTGTGTTGAGGATGGAATCTTACCCCTGAGATACAGTTTTACACTAGTTCGGGGGATGGTGCGCATCCAAACCATGCAACTCCTTTGTCAGTAGCATTGTTTTTGCTTGTAACTTCATAAAAAAATAAGCGGTTGTCTGGAAGAAATCGCTGTCTGTGATAAGACCGCCGATTGTAGGACTGACACTAACTAAATAAAGGTATATTAATTCTGATTCTGATTTCTGGGGAAATATGTTTTTGTGAACTTGGTTCTTTTATGGAGTTCTTCATTGCACTCCTGGCACAGCTCTCTTCATAGCCCGCTACAACACACAGCATAGTCCACATAATAAGCAAGTTGAAATGACAAACAGGTTATATAGGACAGGTTATATAGGTCGCTTATTAAAGCTAGTTATCCATAAAAACTTAGCTCAAGAATTATGGAGCAATCATTATTTGTTCCCTGACTAAACAAAGGTATATTCAGACTTTAATCTTCTCGCATTGTTTCGAAGAAAGGTCTGAAATAATAGGGGAGTTTACACCACCTGGCATAAATAATAAATCTAGACAAGTTGAACGGGTTTTAATTAAAAACACTACTTTTGGAATGCAATCATAGTGGGTGGTTAGTGTAGCTTTTTTGATCTCGTCGTGGGTATTTGGTACCGACTTATAAGTTATTTAGGCAACAATTTACTTTACACAATAATGGGTTGAAACTTTAGTTACAATATTCAAAGAATCAAAGTCAAATCTACAATTGATTCAACCTGGAGCTCAAGAGGTTTGCGATTCTTACTGAAGGACAAATGTATTTATAATCTGCAAATATTTGTTCCTGGGTATTATGGTACTCGTAGTTGATACCCACGACACAGAAAATCCTAGTAGGTATATCTACGATCAGGACTACATGTACGGTGTTAGGTGTTCATTTTATATTTTTTTTTTTTTGTGTTTATTTTTATTTTGTTCATTCACGCTTATTGGTTTTTAAAATGTTATCCCAAACATTTATGGAAGTAGATTGTATCATATTCTTACAATAAGTCACCCTTTTCACCACTTTTGAGGACTGAAAGTACGATTAAACTTGAATCCTAGATGCTAAGTTGAACAATAACTAATAACTAACACAGTGAAACCTTATCAAAATTGGTCTAGTAGTTTTAGCGTGATGAGTTTCAAAGATACATAAACAAAAACAGACACACATTGTTTAAAAACTGCTGGTTTGGTTTCTATATCAGTACCGATATTTATCTCAATTATAATTTATAAACAAAATACACTTCTCATCAAAAAAATCAAAACACTACAGATTTTCTTTCTGGCAACAAAACCAAATAAGAGGATTATTTCTTTGAGAGAAGCCATCATTATATTTGCCGGCAGTTCGTAACCTAGAACTACCTACTGTTATATGACACTTTTTTCCCAATATAAAATAGATGAATAAATATATAGTAACAATTCCGCTCCTCTTCAACGAAAACTCTGAAAGAATTCGACACGTGTTTCGCCTCTCAACGAAGCATCCTCAGGAAACAGTAGGCTCACTGCGTGCTAGAACAACAAAGACACACTACTGCAAAAACTTCGCAGCCATGTTGCCTCCATCATGTTGTTAATTGTTACTATATATTTGTTCATCTATTTTATATTGTAGTATATTGTAGTCGAGAGAGACAAACTATCTTTGTTGGGGAAGCAAAGCGTGCATTTGCTAGGGTGACAAAGGTCCCGTTGTAAAGGAAACAAAAGGAGAGTAGTTATGGGAACAAAGTAAATTTGCTGCTGGAGCAAAGGGAGATTAGGTACTTTGCTGGGGAAGCAAAAAGAGAGTAGTTATGGGAACAAAGTAAATTTGCTGTTGGAGCAAAGGGAGATTAGGTACTTTGCTGGTGAAGCAAAAAGAGAGTAGCTATGGGAACAAAGTAAATTTGCTGCTGGAGCAAAGGGAGATCAGGTACTTTGCTGGGGAAGCAAAAAGAGAGTAGTTATGGGAACAAAGTAAATTTGCTGCTGGAGCAAAGGGAGATTAGGTACTTTGCTGGGGAAGCAAAAAGAGAGTAGTTATGGGAACAAAGTAAATTTGCTGCTGGAGCAAAGGGAGATTAGGTACTTTGCTGGGGAAGCAAAAAGAGAGTAGTTATGGGAACAAAGTAAATTTGCTGCTGGAGCAAAGGGAGATTAGGTACTTTGCTGGGGAAGCAAAAAGAGAGTAGTTATGAGAACAAAGTAAATTTGCTGCTGGAGCAAAGGGAGATTAGGTACTTTGCTGGGGAAGCAAAAAGAGAGTAGTTATGAGTGTTTAGTATTAGAATACTAAATATGTACAATGTATAAGTAGTATACCCGTCCCTGTCACACCAGATGGTGCGGCTCTCTTCTTTCACGCTGTGCAACAAGCACGTAAGCCCTCCACATGTATTAATCATAATAAATACCATATCATAAGAAATTAGTGTAAAATCAGTGCTAAAATATAAGTGAGTGCGTGTGACACAATATAAACATATAAACTTAAACCTGGGAGTTTCAATTGACCAGAAAATCCCAAACATAACTTGGTCCTTCGATAAGCCTACAAAATGGAGTCGTAGCCATTTTTTTGCCGATCAAACCGTGTTCTTGCCGTGTGGATGGCAGGAAATCGAAGCGAACTTCAACGAACGAACCTTCGTGCAAACTCGGAAAAAGACAAGGTGCGACCCAGTGACACTACGGAAATACAGCCAATCAACGCGCTTGCTGTCATACCGACGGACGCGACGCCATATTTAATGTTGCAAAAAGCACTGCTTTATCGACAAGAAAGCGGAAAGAAGAACACTTTTCATGACACCTAGCGACACCTACAGTTCGCTACACACATTACAGTACATTCACTGTACATCCGACGGCGTATACGCCACATTTCAAGAAAAAACGAGACAGAACGTGATTTCGGCGAACACGCCATTCATCGGGACACCGGAAAAAACACGAATTCTAACCTCTGCTGTTTTCAATCTATATTCTACTACGATTACTACAAAATCTACAACAATTCTACTGTATTTATCTACAAACAATACAGTAAACAGTGATATAATAAAAATCTATAACATTTCTACTCGCAATAGCGAAATACAACAGTACAGTGCAACGTGCCACGTGCATCAAAATACATTAAATTACTACGATGTCTGAAACTTCCACCATGGAAGCGATGAAGATACAACGAAGCGCTATAAAAGGAAAATTAACAAGACTAGCCACGTTCATGCAAAACTTTGATGCCGAAAGAAGCTCCCTTAGCGAAATCAAGGTGCGGCAAATGGAATTGGACCTCGTGATGAATCGATTCGACGAAATTCAACTACAATTGGAGTCGATCGACGTAGGCGCTGACAGACAAGATTTGCATGAGCAGGAGAGGAGCGTGTTCGAGGAGAAATATTACAGGGTGAAAGCACAAATGGACTCAACCATATCACCCACTCAGCATCCCGCGGCGCCGCCGGCGTCACCGTCAGGTCGTGCGGATCAATTCAGCTCCACGGCGATACACTACGATTGCATTAGTAAGAAGCCACGCGTCAAGTTGCCGCAGCTGGAACTTCCAAGGTTCGATGGAGACATACGTCAATGGCCTGCGTTCAAGAACATATTCTACGCATCAGTGGACAACACCGACCTGCCAGTAGTGAACAAGCTACAATACCTGAAGTCTGCGCTGAAGGGGGAGGCCGCCGGTCTCATAACCTCACTCCTCATAACTGATGACAATTATCAGAAAGCTCTAGAGATTCTCTCCAAAAGGTACGAAAATAAGACTATTATTGTAAACTTTCATCTAAAAAGCATTACTAATTTCAGTGCAATCACGAGGAATAACCTCAAAGAGTTTTTAGTAACTCTTCAACAGAGTCTAGATTCACTTAAAGCCATCCATTTACCTGTTGACAGTTGGGATGCCCTACTTGTATTTTTGATAACACAAAAACTTGACAACTCACTGCGTGCGGCTTGGGAAATCAACCGTAAGGAAAACTCCATTGCTTCTATGAGCGAGCTGCTTGATTTCTTGAACCAACGCAGGACAGCCTATGAGTTGTTATATGATGTTAGATCTAATGAAAAAGTACAAAATGTGAAAGTCTCTTATATTGCATCTTCCACAAAGGATTGGACTTGTATTCTATGTCAAAGCAACCATGCGCTGCACAGATGCCCAACCTATTTGGAGCTATCTATTTCTAATCGCATAGAACTAATTAAATCTAAATCTCTGTGTTATAACTGTTTACAGCCATACCAATTCAAACACAAATGCTCTAAATACCATTGCCAAACGTGTCGTGGTAAACATCACACAAGTATCCATAAGGATAGATCTCAACAACAGCAGGTTAGTCGCTCTACGACAACTGCGCTGAGCCAACAGGCACTCAACTCTCCACTTGCAATAGCAACCACTACCGCAACAGCTACTCCTATAAATCAATCTGTCATACAAGGTTCCCTACAACCAACTAACACACCTGCTTCGAATGAGAACCACTCTCTTTCTAACACCACATTCACAGCACCCTCTACTGTGCTAGTGTCTAATGCTAACAGATATCAAATGTTGCTTTCCACAGCTATAATAAGAATACAAGATGCAGCTGGGAAATGGGTCCATGCTCGCGCTCTTCTGGATACAGGAAGCGAGGTCAACGTTGTTACCCACAGACTTGCTACCTTGCTGCAGCTTAAGGTTACTAATAATGCATGCCTCGTACTAGGCGTCGGCAACAGCCAGGAACATACTCAAGTAAGTATTAATACAAATATAGCATCTCGTTACAATATCTACCAAACAAATCAAACATTCTTAGTCATGGACAGTATTTCAGTACCGCTACCACATACATACGTGCCTACGCATACATGGCATATACCTGATAAACAGGCACAAACACTAGCTGATCCAACATTTTTCATACCTGGTTCAATTGATTTACTGCTAAATGCTGAGATATTTTATGCCACACTGCAAACGGGACGCAAGCAGCTTGGTCCTCACCTACCATTTCTAATAGAAACCACATTTGGATGGGTTGTCTCTGGGTCATTCATCTCAGATGCTCATCTGCCTACTCCTAAATGCACCATGCATGCCAGCATGTTCAAAACACCCACATCTACAGATAACATTCTACAATCCTTCTGGGAACAAGAAGAATTGTCTCCGAGAACGCTACTCTCACCTGAGGACAAATATTGCGAGGACTTGTATCAAACAACGACTACACAAGACACCTCAGGCAGATACATAGTCAATCTACCACTTCAGAACGACAAACTCAAGGATCTTGGTAATTCCTTTAACACAGCTTATCGATGCTTACTACAGCTCGAGTCTAGAATGCAAAAAGACACAAATCTATACACACAGTACAAAGCTTTCATACATGAATTCATACAATTAGGTCATGCTCATTACATAGAGAACTTTTCATCAACTGACAAACATGCATACTACATGCCACACTTAGCAGTTATAAAACCTGATAGTATCACGACAAAATTAAGAACAGTGTTCAACGCTAGTGCTAAAACATCCACTGGCATATCCTTAAATGACATCATGTATGAAGGACCTAACATATACAACAATCTATTTGAGGTCATACTTAGATTCAGACTCTATAGGTATGCCTTTTCATGTGATATTGTTAAGATGTTCAGAGCTATATCTTTGAACCCTGAACAGACTTCTCTACAGAGAGTCTTGTGGAGAGACTCAAAATCCGAACCACTCAAGTGTTTAGAAATAAACAGAGTTTGTTATGGTACTAAATGTGCACCATACTTAGCATGCCGTACCCTAATGCATTTAGCGGATACACACACAAGTACACACAAATTAGCTGCTGATTGTATTAATTCCTCAGGATACATGGACGATTATTTGTGTGGATCGCAATCACTAGACCAGTGCCTTCAGCTATGTACTGAGCTCGTTGATTTGTTGAGTAAAGCAGGATTTCAACTCCACAAGTGGTCTACTAACCACCCCGACATATACTCACACGTAATGGATTCAAGTTCTACAACTCAAAACACTAACTTACATACTTCACAAAGTAATTCACAAACATACACACAATCTGCACAAGATACATACAATTTTACATTGCCGGCCTCTGTGAAAACCCTTGGTTTACAGTGGCTACCTACACAAGACACACTTCAGATAAACATACCTGAAGCCAACGATGCTCCTTATACTAAAAGGAACATTTTGTCACAAATAGCACAAATATTTGATCCAATAGGTATCTTAGCTCCTACAACTATACTAGGCAAAATATTGATGCAGGATATATGGAAACAAAATATTGGTTGGGATTCTTTAATTTCAAAGGATTTACTAATCATTTGGCAAAAAATCATTCAACAATTACATTGCTTGAAATCTATTCACATTCCTAGGTATTATTTCACAGATATTCCAATGCAAATAATATTATTAGGATTTTGTGACGCTTCACACAAAGCTTATGGTGCTTGCCTATATCTAAGAGCAACATACCACAACAAACAGACAAGTTGCACCCTAGTAACTGCTAAGTCAAAAGTAGCACCTATTAAAAAACAGCAGTCTATACCCCGCTTAGAACTGTGTGGATCGCTCTTGTTAGCTCAACTAACAAACAAATTTATTGAAGCTACTAAAAATAAAATTAATATTGATCATCTATATCTTCTTACAGACTCATCGATAGTATTACACTGGATCAAATCGCCTTACAAGCACAAGCTAGACACATATGTCACACACCGCCTCATGCGAATCATAGATACAACCAAAGGTGACGATTGGTATTATATTAACACTAAACAAAACCCAGCAGATTTAATCACCCGTGGAGTCATGCCAAAAGACTTGCCTTCTCATACTCTATGGTGGCAAGGTCCTTCATGGTTGATTCAAGACCAAACACATTGGCCTACTACAGCTCAATCCCCAGGTGCTGACACCAATGATGACATATCATCAGATCACACACCCACACAAGAAAAAGTGCTCAACATCTGCACGAAGCCACAAATAAATTATTCATTTTTCTTTGAATATTTTAGCAAATACTCAAGCTTATCTAAACTTAACAGAATCGTATCATACTTATTTAGATTTGTACATAATCTAAAACACACAAAGCAGAAACGCACATCACACATATCAGTCTTAGAACTGAAACAAGCACACAATTTTATAATTCAGACAACACAGTATTATTCATTTCCAAAGGAATTTCATGAATTACAGACTATACAAAGTCACACTCATACAACAAAATAATAACATACTCAACAAAAATCATACATATTCACATCTAGCCCGCTTAAAAAATTAAATCCATTCTTGGATGACCAAGACATCATAAGAGTAGGAGGTCGTATACAACATTCTGACATTCCATACAATCAGGCTCACCCTATCATACTACCTGCCAAAAATCATATTACTCAGCTCTTGGTACAACACTATCACTTAAAAATGCTACACTCTGGCATACAGAACACACTATACAACATCAGACTGAAGTACTGGCCTATCAATGGTAGACAGGAAGTAAAGAAATGCATATATTCCTGTGTGAGATGCACTAGATATAGAGGTAAAGTCTGTGGACAGCAAATGTCTGATCTTCCTGCATCCAGAGTCACGTTGACGCGCGCCTTTACCCATGTAGGAATAGATTTTAGCGGAGCTATAGCTATAAGAAGTTCTATGACTAGAAACTGTAGGTACTCTAAAGGTTATATATGCCTTTTTGTGTGTTTAGCCACTCGCGCTATACATCTAGAATTAGTGACTGATTTATCCTCGCAAGCTTTCATTTGTGCTTTAAAAAGGTTTATCTCTAGGAGAGGTATACCTACTTGTTTATATACAGACAATGCTACTAATTTTAGAGGTTCTAAAACTGAATTACATGATCTTTATAAAATGTTCAAAAATGAAACTAGCTACACAGAAATAATTGATTTATGTACTTCAAATTACATAGAATACAAGTTCACATGCCCATTAGCTAGCCACATGGGTGGTATTTATGAGGCTGGAATAAAATCTGTAAAATCTCTTCTTAAGAAATATCTGTTTACCACTAAGCTAACATATGAACTTTTGTACACAATTTTGGTACAAATTGAAGGAATTCTCAATTCCAGGCCATTGTATCCTATTACTGATTTGCCAAATGATTTAACTTGTCTAACACCAGCTCATTTTATTATAGGTACTGCATTGACAGACCTACCTGAACCTAATTTATTAGACATAAAGGAAACTAGATTAAATATA
Source organism: Epirrita christyi (assembly GCA_951392215.1). Lineage (NCBI taxonomy): Eukaryota > Metazoa > Arthropoda > Insecta > Lepidoptera > Geometridae > Epirrita > Epirrita christyi. The sequence continues at coordinate 14,233,654 of OX595844.1, forward strand.
TATCAGAAAATAATTCAAATTAAACAAAAATTTTGGAAACAATTTTACTTTAACTACTTATCTGAATTACAAACTAGAAATAAATGGCATCAAGCTCAAAATAACTTGAATATTGGAGACTTGGTTATAATCAAAGATGAAGCTTGTCCACCCACTTCTTGGGCTCTAGGTAGAGTTATCTCTATAAATACTAACAAAACTGATGGCCTAGCTAGATCAGTAAGAATTCGCACTTGTAAAGGAGAATATACTAGACCCATTCATAAATGTATATTGCTACCTAGCAAAAATAATGTTTAGAATGTTGATTAACATACCTGTGTACCTAGATTGTCAACAATCATTAGAAATTATATGATAAAGCAACCTATTACCTACTATAAGGACTAGGTTAAATCTAGAATAAGTTACTTACCTAAAGTTACACTAATAGTTAAGATAAATTGATAAAATTAAAGTTTAGTCTCATACTGAGCAAAGTGTAAAGTATGAAGCCATAAAATATCAATATCCTAAATGTATCTAACCTACGATTTAAGATTAGATTAAGATTAACTTACCTACACGTACTGTTACTTATAATATAACTAAATAATTATATGAAAATACTTACCCATTGCTATTTTTGGATTAATTATATTTTTTTATTCTAGAAGGTTCTAAACTACATTAATTAAACTCTGATAAAATAAGAAAAGTAAAATTTATTTAAAACTGTATAAAATTAAACTCTAAGCTAAAATTTAAAACAAATTGAAATTGTATAACTCAAATATAGCCGTTTATACAAAAGGGGCCAGAATGTTTAGTATTAGAATACTAAATATGTACAATGTATAAGTAGTATACCCGTCCCTGTCACACCAGATGGTGCGGCTCTCTTCTTTCACGCTGTGCAACAAGCACGTAAGCCCTCCACATGTATTAATCATAATAAATACCATATCATAAGAAATTAGTGTAAAATCAGTGCTAAAATATAAGTGAGTGCGTGTGACACAATATAAACATATAAACTTAAACCTGGGAGTTTCAATTGACCAGAAAATCCCAAACAATGAGAACAAAGTAAATTTGCTGCTGAAGCAAAGGGAGATTAGGTACTTTGCTGGGGAAGCAAAAAGAGATTAGCTATGGGAACAAAGTAAATTTGCTGCTGGAGCAAAGGTACTTTGCTGGGGAAACAAAAATAAAGTAGGTACGGGAACAAAGGAAATTTGTTGGTCGAGCATATGGAGATTCGGTAATTTTTTATTGTAATGTAATGTAATGTAATGTAATGTAATGTAATGTAAAATGTACCTTTGTCATGGTAACAAACTGCCGCAGGAACATAATGAATAATGTTACTACAACAAAGTTTCAACTAAGTTGCCCGCAACAATGTTTCAACTAAGTTTCCCTGACAACATTAATTTTGTCGCACAGTATCGTTAAAAATGTTGTTGCACTGACAACAAACACTTGGCAATAAAAAGGTTGCTGCAGGAACTAAGTACCTACAACGGCTCTCCACAGTTAATGTTTTATTGTTGGCCCCAACCATATTTTTTTCTCAGTGTATGGATTTCCGCAAAGTCACGCTTGAATCAATTAATTTACTTTTTTTCCCGTTTATAATTTTTTTTTTCTAATAATCTATTAAACACATAAACTCAAAAGTAAAGTGTTTCGATTTTTTTGATGAGAAGTTTATTTTATAGACGTGGCCCAGTAACAGTTATATTTATATTTATATCGTAGTAAAATCAACATGGCAACCAACATGGTAAAGTCTGCTACGAAAAGCACACTCCAATAAAATCATTACGATAACTCAAACCCAAAGACCCATAAAATCATTAGGCCCATTCGTCTGAAGGGTTTGCAAGAATACCAAATTATTTATCGCTGAAAACGTGCTCAAAGTAGCGTGTGTCACTTCAAATTCGCATGCAGAGTAAAATGAGCATTATTGCGTACGGTTTAGATTCAATTTGACAGAGATGAAGGCAATTAAAACTCAGAAAAAATATACGCAGTAAGATTCTTGTTGTTTTTATCCTAGACGTAACGGAGGTATATGCGTTTGGGTTTAGGTTGTGTGTTTGTTTCTTACGATATATCTCAAAACGGCTAAACCGATTATAATACTGTTTTAGATTGCGCTGCAGTAGATAATGAAATAATTATGATCAAAAGTTTAAAAAAAATCTCTGATGGGCAAAGGTCACACCAACTGTTCACATCCTTCGCTGCCTCCTATAATACTCTCTTGAAGGCAATTTTATTAAAACTATAATTAAACTATTATAGTTATTAAACTATTAAATGTATATGTATGTGTTATGTATGGATTATTCCCTAGTGTGGGTAGTTAGTACTTAGATGTATCATGCAATAAATATCTACCCCCAGTTGGCTCTGAACCTCCGTGTTTCATTGCAACAAATCAGTTTATGCATAGAATATACACTTTTGTAGAAGTAGCTTCGCACAACAAAGAACCCATATAAAATGCGCCGATTTTCAAACAATCGTGTGCGTGACAAACAACGTTGTATCAAGCGTGTGAATCTGCTGCTTACAGGTAAGCGACTGTATTTTTAAGCAACTTCAAAAAAATGAGGAGGTTCTCATTTCAATTGTATTTATTTATTTAACTCTCATGCCTGACTACCAATCAAGACAGGTATATCATTTTAAGGTTTCATGTTACCAAACAAGAGACCCTTTAAATGGTTTTGCAGAAGGGTAAAATAAAAATCAAATTTAATTGCGAGCTTGTAATGAAAGAATTTAACTTTTCTCTTACTACACTTCACTTTGTATCTAAAAGCTTCAAACACGTATTATTACGTACTTAATGGCATGGTGCCCGTGAAAAGGTAAAAATAATTCGCTATTTAAGTAAAGTACTGAATGGTTAATGTTTATTCAGCAAAGAGCTCGCGAGGAATGAATTATTCACGGCCCTTAGACGGGTGTACAATGAAATCTGCCCTGAGGTTGTGGTCCAAGTGTAGTAAATTTTTTCTATCCGCTGCAACTTATATTCCAAAGTCCATCTATCTATTGCAAATATCGTCTTTAATTTGTACATTTTAAGCTATTCACTACAATTTATCCTTTGACCTTAGCCGTTTTTGATTTGGTTCACTCACAGGATCCAACCCCCCTAACTGAAAGTCACTCAGTGACTAACGGTTGACTAGTAAAATTACCATCAATTGACAATATTCTTAATGATAATTTTGACCAATTGATGGTAATTTTACTTGACAAACGTTTAAGTTAGGGAATAGGGAGGCAGATCAGGTTTACAAAATGAATAAAACAAATTAAACGAACATTATAAACCGTGCTTCAGTAACAGAAAATATTTTAAGGTCTTATGTATTTCCTTAGCATATAATGTATTCTTTTGGGATTTATTTACACATCCTTAATCTCACACTATGATTCCCTGTGTTGTGTGTATCAGGAACTACGAGTACCATAGTACTACAACACCCAGACCCAGAAGAAATATTTGCAGATTATGCAAACATTTCTTCTGCAGTGGGAATCGATCCCGCAACCTCTTGCTTCTCAGCTACTAGCCCGCCACGCCATGAGGTCGTCCGTATTAATGTGGGAAGTTGGATAGTAGGGATAGGGATTTGGCTGTGAATACTTAAGCTCAGCCGACGCCAACGCTTGCCTCTTGCACCAACTGTGGTCCTGAAATGAAATCTACCCTTAAGACCATTGCCCCAAGCAGACATTTAGCCAACATATTACTAGTTCACGTCTGATTGTACGTTTGTTATTGCACTGTTTTATGTTATAAATTCACAAGATGCAGAAATTGAACTAACATTGCATATTTGGCCTTAACGAGAACTTTCTTTTCGACTTTTATAAAACAATATAAATATTCGGTACAGGTCGCGCAACGAGTTATGAGCGCTGACCTTCGATGCGTAGTAGTAATTTTTTGGGTCTGTTTAGCGGGGGGAGAGAGGCGCAACGGGACAGGCGGCCAGCGCTGTCGCGTGTTGGTAGATCAGTTACCTTCCGTACCGCGCGCCCCGCATTCGCGTCTCGCGCTCCCTAGATACAGACGCGCACACATGTACACATGCGCAATCAACCCCACCACTTTTGCCGAGCGATCATAACTCATTGCGCGACCTATACCTACATAAAATAAGACACAGAAACAACTATAGATCATAAAACTACACAAGTTTATCTACAACATTATGAATTCTATAACTAAACAAACAATTTATGAAAGCACTAACGTTACGTCGCAAACTGATACTTTAGAAGCCACACACAGTTCCCAACATATTGACATGCTAAGCTGTCCGAAGTCCCATTTCAAGGGCACTGCCGTCCAGAAACTCAAATTAATTTAATCTCACTACGCAGTACGTAAAGACAAGCTCAAAGCCACGCAGCGGGCTATGGAAAGAGCTGTGCTAGGGGTTTCACCGCGTGATATAATCCGAAATAAGGAAAATCGTAGAAAATACTTATATAACATAACACCCAATAGTCACATACATAGTCCTGAACCCACACTAGGATTCCCTGTGTCGTGGGTACCAGGAACTACGATAACTATGGTACCACACATCCAGACCCAAAACAAATATTTGCAGATCACGTAAAAATTTGTCCCGCAGCGGGAATCAAACCCGCACCTCTTGTATCTCAGCCAGTTCTTTCAAGATCACCGACATAGCTCTCAGAATTAACAAGTTAAAGTGGCAATTGGGATTCTTTTCAAAGCCCTAACACACACATAAACATATAACATATCCTAAAGTATAGTCAAAGAACATGGGACTTTAGTCAATTAAAAAGTATAAGTGTATGGAGGGGGCTCAAGACTCCGTCGCGGCATTTTATGGGGGAGGAGGCCAATGTCCAGCAGTGCACTTCTACATACTAATGATGATGATGATGATGTTACTGAGCGAACGCCATAATCCTTACCCACAATCTAATTTTTAAAGAAGTCTTTCTTCATTTGCTCCAATTTATTTTCTGCTTATTGGACACTGACATTACGGCTTAACCCAGTCAACCCAGCATCAAATGAAATATTCTGTTTATTAGATTTAGATGACAACAAGCCATGTCAGCATAAACGCTGAGCTTGTTGTAGCCTATATTTGTATTAAATTCTACGTCAGCAATAGTCCCTTTACACACCTCATACAAAGTCGTAAAAACACCCGGTCTATATCGACCAGCAAGTGGTCACGCTCTCATCGCTGTAGTATGGTTTATATAGGTGTAGAGCAAGGGTTCCCGTGGCGTGTCTGACTTAAGAATATACCCCTCCGACTCCTCCCGTGGATGTCATAAAAGCCTGGCTAAGGAATTACACCAGGTGATGGGTAGCATCCACCTGAGTACATGTGTAGTGATTATGGAAAATCCCCCCATCACATTCTATGAGGAAGCCTCGTCCAATAGTGGACGCCTAACGGCTGATGAACAGAGCAGGGGTGGGCCAACATTTTTCATCATCAGGTGCCAAAAACATTAAGGACATCTTATGGTACCAGATTTTGTTTACCATAGTTTTTTTAGTGATCCATTGTTGGCGACTCGTACATACAAATATTTTGCCTAGCTTTATTTCTATATTACATTTTATAACCAATCGAAAGTCAAAGACAAAGTCAAAGTCAAAGTCAAAGTCAAAGTCAAAGTCAAAGTCAAAGTCAAAGTCAAAGTCAAAGTCAAAGTCAAAGTCAAAGTCAAAGTCAAAGTCAAAGTCAAAGTCAAAGTCAAAGTCAAAGTCAAAGTCAAAGTCAAAATAATTTTATTCATTGAAATCACAAGGATCATTATGAATCGTCTTATAAACTAAAATTACTCCTGTTCCAACGCGACCAAGCCTAGAAGAATCAGGCAACAAACACGGCTTGGCTTACATAACATATTATAGGGTACTTCTATAAGAATGTGATCGCTATTTTTAAGTGAGGGTAGTTTTGTGCAATTTCGTCAGTTAAGGCCATATCACGTAATGTCTGCCACGAATTTGGAAATTAAACCTTTAAAAAGTTTAAAGTGCGTTATTCTGTTCGAAACACCATCCACAAAAGAATCATCCAGAACATCCATGGTCCATCCGTGTTCCATATCACACTCAGATTTTTAACCGGACTTATATCTAAGTCGGACTTTGACAACCCTAATCAAGAGTAATATGATGAACGCTGCTAAGCGTTGTAAACAGTAATAGAGGTACGTGAGGAGTCATAATTAAAGGGTAGTGGAGGATTTGGAAGTCAGGGCTTTGAGAACATGTGTGCTGAGCGAATGTGAGAATAAACGTTCTTGTTTACGTTAGTGCCAAATAATAAAGCTATGATTATTAGAGTCCTTGAATCTCTATCGATTCTGTGGTACTTTTTAAACTGAATAAATGGATTCTTTATCAGCTGTTAGAGGTACACTCACTGTTGGACGAGGTCTCCCTTATAATGCAATGGTGGGATTTGCCATAATCACCACGCATGGCATTCAGATTGGTGATTGCAGTATTGATGTTGAGTACTCAGGTGGATGCTGTTGCCCATCCTCTGGTGTAATCCCTGAGTCAACTTTTACGATATCTACGAGAGGTGATGGAGGGGTATACTCTTAGGCCGGACACACCATGGCACATGGCATGGCAAGTGTGCAAATGCAAATCAAACTAAAATTGTCAAAAGACATCTTTATTTTGACTTTTTTTGGTTAAAAAATTAGTGTTTTCAATTATAAATTGTCTCCATGCACACTTGAGCAAAATTTCCACTTAAATTTTGAGAGTCCAGGCGAGCATGTCTTTTTATGGCACTTCCAAATTTCATATAATAATTCTTCAACATCTTACTATTTCACTTACTATCTGAAGTGCAACTCGGCTGGACTTGACGAGCACTTATCCGTTTAAAGTTCTGATCTAAGATGCAGGTAGTTTGCTTGAGAAATCGAGTATCGATTGACGAATGACACTGTACACGGTAGAGTTAGCAGAAAAAATTACCGGCAAATAACCGTTTTTTAGCATTCCGGGTTCTAAACAGGACCCCATTTTACGAAGCCTACACCGTCCATCTGTTTATCTGCCATTCCAGATTCTGCTACATAGGTAAACCTAGGCAGCCGTAAGAGATAGTCAGTTGAAATTTTCACAGGTGCCTACCTGTAAAAATAATATAATATAATATAATATAATATAATATAATATAATATAATATAATATAATATAATATAATATAATATAATATAATATAATATAATATAATATAATATAATATAATATAATATAATATAATATAATATAATATAATATAATATAATATAATATAATATAATATAATATAATATAATATAATATAATATAATATAATATAATATAATATAATATAATAAAAATGCAAAAACCAATTCCCTATTGGGAACCAAAAAATAAAACCGACAGCACGTTCTAATCTACCAGTAGCGACATCTAGTCTTAAGTTGAGTAAACTTTGGAACCCTACACTATGCGTGGTTTGAGTGGAGACGCACGTCTGTTTTATTTTAATCACGTGCAACAAATGTTTATATAGCTACTTGAAATAAATGAAGCAGATTTTTTGGAATGTAAGGATAAGTAGCTTATTGTAAGCCTATTTTGTACGCTAAGGGATACACAACACAAGCCTTCTTCAACGAGTTTACAGATTTTAATCTACACGTGTGCTCAAATGATTACGTGTTTTAATAGGAGTTAAGTATTGTCACGATTTTGCCTTGAATCTCACAAACATTGCTAAGCATAGTATTTTTAAACTTTCGCGATCAATACGTATAGTACGGGTTTTGATGGTTTTCGAAAACTATATTAAATTTCGTTTCCTTCCATACACTTAGGTAAGTTTTCTTCTCGTTTGCGCTAGGGACGCTGCAAGTAAATGTATGGAAGGAAACGAAACGTCATACAGTTTCGAAAACTTTCAAAACCCTTATTATTCCCTCGGAACACATATTAGTTAACATTGTCATACCTTTAACTGTATTAAGTACATTGCAGTTGTGGTAGTTCCTATATCGGGCCAACTAAATGAACGATAGCCGAACGGGTTAAGGACAGCACATTACAGCAGTTAATAATCACCAGGTCAACAAATCAGCGATGGCGTAGCACCTAGAAGATTCAAGATTTAAACACTGGATTGAACTTTACAATCCCAAGGTACTTTTTACTGTACGTCAATACTACAAGATTAGCGCTTGGCTATTTGAAATCAAGAAGTACCAAATTTCAACAGTAAATAATCATTAGTGTGCTTCGTAATTTGTCATCTCTGTGTGTAGAAAAAGTTGGTGATGTGAAAAAGTTGGTGAAACCAAGTGAGGGTAGTCACTGCAGTTGCCACCGCTTCTTGAATTAGGTAGCTCTATCTCTATATTTATTACTTCAGTCAGCCCGCGGTCACGATTAATGTAACACATTCGAAACATCGTGAAAATAAATACTCAATAAGGTTCAAGCGATAAATACCCGTGATAAGATCACCAAATATTGCTAAGTCTATTGATATTGTTATTGTTTTAATGGTTGTTTGGAAGAGATCGCTCTTAAGCGATAAGACCACCCATTGTATCTCTGATTTGAAACTTTGTAACTTTTTTTGTTTGTTGTTTATGGGTACAATAAAGTTATAATCTATCTATCTATCTGAGTATACAAGTTTTTTGCTACGGTTTTTAAAAAGATGGGGAGGCATGATCAATCCATTGTGTTTCACAAAAATTATTACGTTTTGAACAATTTATGGGACAATCTCACTTATCACAGACCAATGAAACCCCGATGAAATAAAAGGGTCGATCCAAAGGGTGTGAAATATAAACAAAACAAGAGATTATTTTGTGGAAGGTTTTTAAAATTAAGTATCTGTAATACTGTAATTTTGGCAGGAGCCAGTGTGAAAATGTCGCGGGGTAAAAACAGTTTATTTTATTCTTCGTTTATTTTGTTTTGAGAATAATTGGATAAATGGATCAAAGGCAAACACGAGGAAAGGGCAGTGACATCTTTAGGGATTTTAATTTAAACAGTCCTATTTTGGGAAGGATCATTGTAAAATGTGATTGTTGGGATTTATATTAGTGACTAGCATTTGCTCGCGGCTTCGTCCGCGTGGAACTTCTATTGGCTCCATCCGCGTAGAACCTCTATCATAAATTATAGCCTTTTAGTTATTCTGATGAATAAGCTATAATACTGTAAAGTTTCATTAAAATCCGTTTTTGGGTGAAAGAGTAACAAACATCCAAGAACAACAAAAATCGGAAAACCGACTTGTTACCCCAAAAATGGGATGGTGTTTTACCCCAAAAATTGGATTATGTTTTACCCCAAAAATGCGATGGTATTTTACCCCAAAAATAGGATAGTGTTATACCCCAAAAATGGGATGGTGTTTCACCCCAAAAATGGTAATGTGTTTTACCCCAAAAATGGGATGGTGAAGTTTGTAGAAAAACGTGGCTGAAACTCGAAAACGGCTCTGACGATTTCGAAATAATTTACAGATCGGAATCCTCAGGGCACGAGCCGCATTCGCATTTGTATGCATTTTATATAAGTAGCTACATATTCTTTGTAAAATAAACCATTTAACAAGATTTATCGCGTATTTGATTAAATTTTGATATTCGTAACATGTTGAATGCTTTGCAGCTTCCATGAACAAAAAAATTATGCACATAACTCCATTCATGGAGTTCCTTAACAATATTCAACACGGAATAAGTTCGGAACTCCTTTCTATTCACGAGATGAACACACACTTAAACATCTGACGTGGGTGCACAATTGAAAATTGTCAGTTGGGATGAATGCAGTTTGGCACAGTCGGAAGTTCCTACGAGTAGTTTATCTGTGATGGCCTAGCTTCACTAACTAGCAAAGCTTAGATCTTACTTCTGGAGTAGAGATATATGGTGAAGATGTTGTGACCGACAAGATGATCGAGCAACCAAAAAGCATGTTCTCATGTCTCTTGCCATTAAACGAACCAGATTGTAGTTGTAACGAAAGATATGATGCTAGTGTATTTGTTCCTTTCGTCATGCGTGATTCCATTCATATATATCTCGCAAACCACGACTGATCACGTGAGTTATACGTAATCGCCTACTGAAATCACTATAAATGCAGGACTGTCTTTCCTGTCTTTGGACATCATCGCCCGAAGTTTCTCTCTGCTATGTCTCCATAATAATAAAAGATCTGGTTATTCGTGAGTTGTGTCACACTATACCTTCAAACTTTTCGGTCGCATCGCACTCTTGGGTACCCAAATGTTCACGAAGTTAATAATGACAGGGGAACCTGAAACCCTGAAAGCCTTTACGGGGTTGCCAGGGGACATTACATTTCAAATAATAATGCTGGCAATATAGAAGCGAAACTCTCTAGGAATGTGGTAATTACGTGAATTTAGTAACAACGGCATGTAATTGTCACGCAGGCGTGTGAAAGGTGCGAGCGATTATATCAGCACGGGTACGTTTAAATACTTTCGTGTTATTATTTCATGTAATGGTCATCATCATCGGCCATTAGACGTCCAATGTTGGACGAGTCGTCCCCCATAGATTGCAGTGGGGGGATATGCCATAATCACCAGACTTGGCAGGCGGATTGTTGATCGCAGTATTGGTGATCCCTTAGTCGGCTTTTACCACATCCATGGGAGGAGACGAAGGGCAATGATGAACGGTCTTGCACACAATATGTTTAAATTAGATTCAGTTCTGTGTTTTCATGTTATTTTTTTAATCTATAGCAGGGTATAACGTTTTAAATAATAATTAAATTTTCATTCATTGCTGTCGGACCTAACGATACACAATCATGGCTTTAATTTGGTTCACAAAGGTTTAATTTCAGTTATATTAAGGTGGAGGGTTTAATAGGAAAACAGCTGACCAAATTTTGCCACAAAAGCAAGGTACAGATTTTCTGTTTGTTTAAAAAAACATATAGTGATACCACCTCAAGTAAAATACTATAAAACTTAAAAAAACATTTAGTAACTGTAAGAATGTTTTGGAAGTTTAATAGATCTTTAGAACTAGGAGTGCAATTTTTTATGTCATCAAGTGACTAAAATTCACCGTTAATCCCAGATTTCCAAATGTCTGTATTTTAACTCATTGTTTACTAAAAATCTTATACCTATGATATCAATACAAATGCTTCCTACAGTACATTTCTTAAAAACGGTGATTTGCGGCCTTTTTGATGATATTTAGTCACTTGGTGACATTCAAAAATTGCACCCCTGCTGTGATTATTACTCACTTCAAGTCATGTTTTTGCTACCAGTAGCTCATCAGAGTCATGAGATATCAGCAATGCCAGGCCACAGCTCTTAGTGCGATTGCTCGCGCGATTTCTTTCTTGCACATACAAAAAAAAAACATCTTTAATACTTAAGTGTGGACGTAGGTTAGTTAGCATTGAGACATAGTAACAGTGAAATGTTTGATCTAACTTTTAGCAAGTTATAGCTTGGTGGAAAGGGGATGAGGGTTCAATGTGGACTTAGTGTTACACAAAACACGTTTAAAAGGTAAGTGTGAAAGAAAATGTTGTAAACCACAAATCAAAAATATACAGGAAGTACTGTTACGAAAGTAATGCACAAAGGTAAACTTCGTCTTTAAAAAAAAAATATTGCAAGTGTAAAAAGCGAAATTCATTCACGAAATAAGTTTTTTTTTATACTACTTGCCAAACAAAAACATGCTTACGGCCCACCTGATGAAAACTAGTAACCGTAGCCTATGGACGCCTGCAACACCAGAGGCATCACGTACGCTGCCGACCCCGAGACATAAAGATGAAAATTAATTACACCGGCACCCTTACCCTTCAAACCGATACAAAACAATGCGGCCACTACTGCTTGGCGGCAGAAATAGGTACGGTGGTAGTACTTCCCCGGACGTACTCTTTCGCAAGAACTTCTACAAGATTTCTGAGGCCATTACTTACATAACATAATAGGCATTACTTTCGTATTAGTGCTGTAAGGTCTTAAATTAATAATAAAATTCTGTGTTCCTTATTAATCTACGTTCCAGAATTCATCATTTATTTTTATCCCGTAGCATTTTTATTCCAGAAACGGTAAACAAAGAACCTCTCCAGTATTAGGGCGTCTATTAAGTAAGTTAATAAAGCGCGTCGAGCAAACAGCGACCGCCGGCAGGGAGCGTATAGTTCAGGCAGAGACGGTGGAAAAGCGTGAAATTAATTCGTTGCTGAGGGCTCCGTAGGATAAAAACATAAACTCCCCGGGGAATTACCATTTATTTATTTATTTATTTAATTAATTAGAACGGCCTAAGCCAATTACACCCATGAGCTCTTATAGCCATTCAGTTCAAAAACTATTCAGTACAATCAGTTCGTCGTTGATATTCCCCATCATTGAATAACTTTACTCACAAAATTCTATAGATCTTCGGTGATTGTGCCTTTAAATATAGTAGCAGACATCACGGAACCGATATTATGTACTGAATTTTTGAACTGAATAGCTAAAAGAGTTCATGGTAACCCAGCTGAGAGTCGGTTTATCTCTGTTAATCTAGAGTGGGTAATCTTCTGTACTTAAATCGTGAGTGAGACTTTAATTCATTTAAAAAAGTGCAGAATTCCTCGTCATGAGCCGTAAGACGTCCTGGACTGTTGGATAAGGCCTCCCTCATAAAATGTAATGAAAGGATTTGCCATAATCACTACGCTTAGCAGGTGGATTGGTGTTGAATACTCAGGTGGATGCTGCTGCCCATCCATATTCATATATTTATTCAAACTGTAGGAACACTTGAGGAACACTTAATTACGTGAGATAACATAGCAAAATGGAGAACAAAACAAATGGAAAAATACACGATTAAAATAGATGCGGCTGTATAGGGGCTTGCAGCTGTATCCCCTTGTCAGCTTTAAGGACATCCACGGGAGGGTAGAGGACACACCATATCATACAGAATTCCTAAGAAGGAATAATTTTTATCAAAGGATTCTGCATAGTTATGCGGAATGCTGAAATAAATTAATGCTGCTCCTTAACTGGTTCCGTACTCCTGTGATTCTTGTTATCTATTTTGGAACAAAAACAAAGGAAGTGGTTTTTGGTTATGGTTCCCGCTCACCTTCTACAGGAGTATTGTATGTATGTGTGTGTATGTGTTGTATTTAAACGTCGCAGGAAGTCGGTGGATGGAGGCGGCTCAAGATTGCTCGTCTTGACTATAGGAGGATTATATCCAGCAGTGGACTTCGACAGGCTGATGATGATGGTGATGATGTACTGTTTATTATTTATATTATGATGGTGATGTAAATTATTATTTGCTGAAGCTTAAACATTTATTCAGGAATTTAAAAACAATCTTAAGAAACACTAACTACTTTAATTGCTAAGCAATCTCAAATAATTCAAAACTAAAAAGTTTTAAACCACATCATTTTTTAATTGTGAAAACCTTCAAATGAATTTATATTTTGAGATATCTTATTATCTGGAGAGCTTAAAAGTACTCCAAACTTCTCACTCAAGTTATGACACTTTTGCTTATCATTTCAATGTCATAAAACTTTTTGACTGAGATTTTAACTTTTTAGTCTAGCTGAGGACAGTTGGGAGAACATTAAAATCTTAGACCAATTTTTATGAGAGTTTCAAGTACTAACGCAGATTTAAGTTTACACTGGGCCATGGAAGCAAGGAGAGCACCGGTCTTTTAATACAAAGTTTACAAGTTCGAACCTCGGACAGTATTCTTCTGAATTAAGCAGCGTAAAAAGATCAAAGCGAGTTCTTTGCCTTGAAGTGAAAATACAAACTTAAATTGTTAGTCAGCAATAGCAAATAAATAGTTGGTTTATTTTCCAACCAAATTAGTATCCATCCATAGCAACGGTATCAGGATTGAGTACAGTTAGCAGCCAATAAATAGCTCTTAAACTCGTATCATTGACTTGAGTGCTTCGGTTTCAAATGCTCCATATACGAGCTAACAATCATAGTGGACGTACACACTGAATGCGGATGAAATTATAAAAACAAAGGCCCTATTTTATCTTAGTTTTACTTCTCCTAGAAAACTATGCAGAAATTATATCTTACAACTACTAAGTAATTTCTAAATTGTTTACCTAAAACGCAAGAAGAAAGCATTTTCATGCTCTTGGAATCAGTTCAATGTATCTGTATAAAACTCCACATTACTAACATCCCGATTTATATTCTTATTTACGCCTAGTTTTGTTTTCTACTTAAACTTCTATTAGCTGACCAAAAAGTTTCCATAAGTTACATAAAAAGTTAAAAAAATCGTTCAAATTTAAATATTTAACTTCGTTATTCACAAACTGGGGTAATCTATTATTGGCCTTATGTTTGTCACACATGGTTTTCTGCCTAGATTTTAAAGAGACACTGTTTATATATGAATATATATGTTTAATTATTGTTGCTAATTAAATTACTAATTATATTTGCTAATTATATATTTTGTCTATACTAATAATAGACAAATACACAAATAAAATAAAATAAATTAAAAAAAGGCCCACCCGAGCTTCTCGAACGAAACTTTGCTTAATTAATGTGTTTTTTTATTATTTTGACTCAAGGTTAGATTTTGTACTAGGTTTTCTCACTTTAGTTGAATTAAAAACTAATTATCAACCTTGCTCAGAGTGACTTCTTATTGCACTCGTGTTTCAAGAGCCCTCGCCGCTCAGTGCAGCAATATACTATTTTTAGGTTTGAGTATCGAAAGGTTTAACAAATAACACTAGTGTTTTTTATTTTTTTTCCTGATGACATACATTATAAGGCTTACCTATTGACGCTAGGACCTACCTATTGGTTAGGTGTCATTTCTAAGTGCAGCAGTGAAAAGATAATCTAACAGGCGTCCAGGCTGATATACTTATTATATTATTTCCAAGATAGGTTGTATTGTAGGTATCTTTTACAAGAAGGAACACTGGCTTCTAAAATACAGGTTTTACCAAGGGGCCCATGTAGTTTGTTGTGTGCTGTACAATCTCAATATGGTTTACTGTTAATTTGTTACATATTAATTTGTTATATATAATAAATTAGTTTATTAAAAAATAATTGATTATAAAATTATTGTTATATTGGTATATTGTCAATTTGTCTATTAATAGATTTTTACTTTGTACTTTTTTTTCGACTAAAATCATTTGATTACTTATTTATTATTATTTTATTATTACCTAATGATGACTTTTCTAGGTATACTATAAAAACTACTTTGATGAGCAGTTATGACAGGCTTTACGAGTATATCCACTGACCACTGTAGTTATAATTCCATTGTAGGTAACCACCTCGCTTTAAAACGCACAGTGTGTACACTTGCTTTTCTAACTAAGGAACTGGGTTGAATAATAAAATCGAGTAAACCCTTTAGAGCGAGTCAGTCAATTCGTTTTAAGATAAAGTGGCAATATTAGAGATAAAATAAACGACTGAGCAATGGTTCCTTTCAGGGTTTATGTTGGATGACCTGTGGTGAACAATGTAAGCTGTTACAGTTAATATTAGCTGCAAGCGAGAGTAACGTGTAATCGATGTGCGACTTAAGTAAGTGGTGGCATGTGTGAGAGAGAGAAAAAACATTAAGGGAAGGTTACTGGTAGAGTGCTAAAGCCTTTTTGTACGCAAACGAAGTTGGCTTCTATTTTGGCTATAAATTCATTCAAACTTCATGGAATTTTGTACACATGATCAGTACACAAAAATCTAGACCCGTGGTGCGTCAGTTTAAAAAAAAAAACCTTTTTATTATAATATTTTTATATTTATAATTCAAATAAAAAAACCTGATTGAACCAAATTGCATCAAACATGACAAAAATCACCTACAATTCCTCGTTTTCAATAAATTAAAAACAACACCGAAATAGATCATCACTGGAAAAATGAACTCTACAAATATGAAGGACTAGCTGCGCCACACGGTTTCACTATGAACAATGTTCCAAATTGATGTTGATGATTATGAACATACTCACATACTTTCGCATTTATATTTAACTAGTTGCGCCCCGCGGTTTCACCCGCGTGAATAATGATGAAAATTGATGATGATGAAAAGTAGCCTATGTGTTAATCCAGGGCGTAAAGTATCTCCATTCTAAATTTCACTCAAATCCATTCAGTAGTTTATACGTGAAAGAGTAACAAACATCCATCCATACTCACAAACTTTCGCGTTTATAATATTAGTAGGAGGTATATAATATATATATATAAATAAAATATATAATATATATATATAGTAGGATAGGATAGGATAGGATAGTAGGATAGTTTTATAGTGTGATGACTAAACAAACTATGAATAAGAATAGGAATAAGAAGCATTTATTGTTAACTGTGTAAAAAGATCTAACAGGTAATGTGGTATCAACAGTCTGCCCATTTCGGAAGTACAATAGGTACTGTAGGTATGTTTAGTAATACTACTAATGACAATAATATATTATGTACTATTGATATTTTGGTTTGAAATTTCACCATAATATTGAAAGACGGTGATGTATTGTAACACTAGCAGGCTAGATGAGATCTTTCTCCAGAAGATTTCCGCTTGAGCGTTTCCATTACACCAACATATGAAAAGCTGCGTGCGAATAAGCGATGCGAAGGGAGCTCTAATAAATGACTCCAAGTGGCTTGGATCTGAGATTGTGACTGTTTAAGTATTACTCGATAATATGCTTTATCGACAGGAATCCGTCTAGAGTTTGTCTGCTGCAAAATACGTATGTGACTGTTGGGTGTTATATTATGTTATGTAAATGATTCCGCGGTAATCAATAGATTGTATTAGTTTTTGATGGTTGCCGACCTCTGTGGAGCGGCGGGCGAAGGTTCGCTTGCGACGCAGGAGGTTGCGGGTTCGATTTCGGTCTCAGAACAAATATCTGTATGATCTGCAGATATTTGTTCAGGATGTTCCGGGTATTTTCTACGTATAATAAAGAAATATATATCTATGTAATGTATTGTATTAAGTATATCAGTTAACTAGTCCCCATAACACAAGCTCTGCTTAGCTTGGGGCTAGATAATGTTGTGTGAAATGTCCAGCATTTATTATTATTATTTCACGTCATTTATTTTCAAACACAGGCATAACCTAGACCTTTATGAGGCATTACTGGGGCCGTATTAGCCAACAGCAAGAGGCGCTTTTACAATTAGGATAAAAAAACATTGTTGTTATGGTGAATGGAAGACAGATGATTAAACACTTGTGGAATTGGATGAATGTTGGTGCTATTGCAAGAAGAACATACTAATTGAATGTTTATTGGGCTATTATAATATGAGAAACGGCTATTATTATTATTATTTGTATGTGTAATTTTTCATAAATTAAATTTATACAGGAAATAATCTTACCATACTTTTATTATTTAAGTGTTTTTGTTTTATTTTTTGAGGTTGGGCCTCTGAATAGTCTTTGATACATATGCTAGAAATAGGCAGTGATGGTGAAAGAATTTAGGGTGTCCCCGCAGTGTGGTATTTTTGAATGCAATCTCCAAATATCATCTTGCCAGTAATCTCCACATAAGTATAATTTATAATAATTTGGTGTGTAATTATGTACCTATACCTACCTAATTAGTGTAACTGGCATTTGATGCCGTTCTAATTAGTTAAATAAATAAATAAATAATATTATTAACAATATCGTGTTTGCCCCATTCAATTTTGCAAAATAATGTGTGATCAGTTTTCTTTTTGGACAGCATCCGATTTATTTAGAAACCTCATTCTAGCTACCTTTCTATCCAAGCTTCAGTATATTTATTGGAAACCTCATATTCACAATTGATGTTTGGGCCAATGTTACATTTGGCTATGTGCTTTAATAATTCAAGCAGTCAATTAGTTTAGAATTAAAATAAAGTAGGCACAGAAAAGCTAAATATAATTTAAATAAACTTATCATCACATTAATGCCGTGGACTTCTACAGGCTGATGATGATGATGATGATGATCCTTTTACGGATTTTCCCTGAGCCTTTTCAAGTGCAGGACCATACTTCCCTCCAGTGTAAATTATTATCAAGTAAGCTTCACTCCATTTTTACGAGATAGACCGGACGTCTCGCCTTTTGGACTTTATGTCTTGCATTTAAGGTTCATAATGGGTGGCTGCTTTATTTTTATTTAGACTCTACGAGGGTTAATTTTGGGAGCTCAAGCTAATATTAAGTTATCGTATTTTATATAAGATCAGTTAGTTTGTTATCGTGCCAAAGATTAAATTAATAATGATTTAGGGTAAAAGCTTTTATCATAAAATATTCTTATTTTAGGTTCTGTTATTTTGAGAATATTATGGAAATAATTATTCGTGGAATATAATTAAGTTTCAGAAAATTAAAAAAACAATCTCAAAACGAACGGTCCGATAAATTTTAGTTACCTAATAGTGAATTAACTTCAACTAATCGTAGACATGAAGCCGTAGCGGTTTGCTACGCGCGTAGCTAAACCTCTACGCCTGTGGGGTAGGTACGGCTCTAAGCGTGTAAGTAATCATTTACCCCGATATATAAACTTTATATTAATCCTATACACGTAAACCGCGGCGTTCCACGTTTAGGGCGCGTAAATTACGACGCAATAATTTACCAAGACGACTCGCAACTCTACTTGTAGTGAAGGGAAATCAAGTGTAGATAAATATCTGAGTTTACGACGTAACTGTCCTCTAGAGGCTGTCAAAGTCTCACAATGACCTTGTTAAAATAGTTATTACTTAAGTAGAAGATTTTCCGGTTGATAACAACTTTATATTTAATCAATCAAACGTCTGTCTTCTACATACACACATATAATGGATTTTGATACAGTTTTATTTGCGTATGGTATTTTATTGAGTAGGTTCCTTTTAATGGGGATGGAAATGATTTTTCAAAGCATACTACTTGTTAAACAAGCAAACATACGGCCCACCTGACGGAAAGCAGTTACCGTAGCCTATAGACGCCTGCAACACCAAAGGCATCACACGCGCGCTGCCGACCCTGAGGCATAAAGATGAAAAGTCTCATGTGCCTGTAATTTCACCGGCACCACCTTCAAACCGAAATACAGCAATGCAAACACTACTGTTTGACGGCAGAAATAGGTACGATGGTAATACTTCCCCGGACGAACTCTTTCACAAGAAGTTCTATTACTAACAAAACACACACACAAGTACACTACTAATTACACAGAGACAATTATATAGGTACACCACTACGCCAATACACCGTGATAGCGTCGTTAACGTTGTTCCGTGATACATACCTTTCTCGCAGCTATCATTAATATCAACTAGCTAGACATATGAAGGTCAAATTTTTATCTATTCTGCTCAACGGCACAGAACCTCTGATAGTTATTTTGTGTACAGACATAGTATAACTGATAGTTTGTATAACAGCTTAGAGTTTGTCAAACTGGGGTCTTTGACAGACGATGACTTGAAATTTTAAGGTAGACGTGGTTGACCTCCTTACAATGTTATGCTGGTTGTGTGAGGGGCAATACATGACCAAAGCTTTTTGCCTTTTTGATCCTTTCAAACTTTAAACCACTTAAAAAGCCTTCATATATTACAGATTACGTACCTTTTACTGTGAGTAAGTGATATAAGTCTGTGACATGGGTCAGTGATAAAAGAGTCGAATCAAGAGTCAGTGACTTCTTTTCTTTTTTTTTTTTCTTTTTGAACGTTTTATTGGAAACAAATATAACAATGATATAAATAATGTATTAAAAGCTAAGAAATAATTAGGTAGATCCTAGGTACCAGTAATCACAGCATTCTCTTCATCAATCTAGGCCCTAGATTGATGAGGATTTTTAGGTCAAAAATAAATCGTGTTATTAAACGTTCCACTAGTAGTCTTATAAATCGGGTGAATTTTCTGCTGTTTTAATGCGATACAACCACTTTTAAACCTAGAACCTGCATATGATTGTTAGGCAGAACAATCGAGACCCACAACTCAAAGTTAATTTATAACTAAATAATTTATATTATTTCAAAACCAACCACTCAACCAAACCAACATTAAACATTCCTAAGTTGTAGCAAAATTCTCAAAGGTATTCCAAATTAAAACAAGATTCTAATAACGAGCTAACGACGTCTCTTAATTACTTGTCTGTCGGTACATAAATTAAAACATATACTTTGTCTACCACCAACGAGCGTTATAATCATGGAAGCTATAATAGTAGGTAAGTTGTATCACTCTGAAGACACTATGTATGAAACTGTGGCATACTTCATCGTCATCATCATCAAACGTCTTTAGACGTCCACTGCTGGAAAAAGTCTCTCACTAAGAGAGATTTGTATTAGTCACCACGCTTGGCATGCGGTTTGGTGATCGCGATATTGCTGTTGTGTATTTAGATGGATGCTTTTGCATATTCCTTGGTGTAATTCCTTAGTCAGCTTTCATGACATCTAAGACAAGAGGATGGAATCAAAAGACCTCAGTGGCGCCAGAGTCGGTTGTTCAATTGACGGTAAATTTATAAACAACATTAGCTACGCCGACGACATGGTCTACTGGCGCCTTCGATAAGCGCCATCAGGAAGCTACTCAAGAGGTGTGAGGTGTATGCCGCGGCGCATGGGCTCAAGTACAATGTGAAGAAGAGTGATTACTGGTATTTCAGTCTCGTGGTCACATAGTCACCAGTGTACCACCGGTCACTCTTGATGGAGTTCAGTTACCAAGAGTGTCACGTTTCAAGTACTTGGGCCACTGGGTCGCGGATGATCTCACGGACACCGAGCACATTGAGAGGGAGCGCAGGACGTTGGCTGTTCGATGCAATATGTTGGTCCGTAGATTTGCACGGTGTACCGACGAAGTGAAGTTGGCTCTTTTCAAGGCCTTCTGTCAGTCTTTTTACACGTGCAGTCTATGGACTAGCTATACGCAGAAAACAATGAACGCCCTGCGCGTGCAATATAACAACGCGTTTAGGGTTGTGTTGGGGTTGCCGAGGTACTGCAGTGCTTCAGGCATGTTTGCTGACGCTCGAACTGATGACTTCCATGCCATCCTACGCAAGAGAGCCGCCTCACTGCTGAGCCGTGTCCGCGGCAGCAACAACGCTATCCTGCGCGTTGTAGCTGACAGGGTTGACTGTCCCATACTGGGCCATTTGGTTAGGCTTCATATTGTTTAATAATATTTTATTTTTAATGTGTTAATTTTATGTGTGTGTACTAGTTTAAGTTTTTATGGACATTTGTCTGAAATAAAATAAAAAAATAAAAAAAGGGCTATAAATACAAGCTCAAGATATTCATTAATGCCAGATTAGTAAAGACATAGAGATTGGAAGATCCAATGCCTAATTACTCATGGGTTTTGGAATGGCTTTAGCTATAGATGGGTTTATGAATTGAATATATGAATTATTATAAGCTTGCCAATACTACTGGTATTACCAACCTATCTACTAAATCTAATTGCTATTGATTCAACCGTTAAAAAATTATTGCGTTACGCATGCGTTACGGTATATTTTTTTTATGCTACTTGGCAAGCAGACAATCTGACGGCCCACCAGATGGAAAGCAGTTACCGTAGCCTATGAACGCTTGTAACACCAGAGGCATCACACATATGAACCATTTTGTTGTTGTATCAACGTTTTATTGTTTAAAAAATAGTGGAAGGCAGTTTTGATTGTATCTGTCAAAGGAAAAATAAGGAATAGTACTTAAAATAAACTGTAAACTGGTTTCAAGTATTTTAATTTGCGAGTTGAGGAAGCAAATTTTCAGTTATCATTAAACAAAATCCCATCAATTATACATACAGTACCTACAATACATACCTTCTCTAGTCAACACAGAGAATTTAGCTTCGCTCGTTAGAAACACCTGACTACCCCCTGATAGGATATATCCTTACGGATCTGAAGAAGATCTGAACTTCCATTGGTCCAAAAGTCTTGAGCCTATGTAAGTATATAGGTATCTTAAATTGGATACCCAAACAGGCACCTAAGTCAAATTAAATTTAATGTCACGGCGCCAAATGTCATTTTACATTGAAATGGTGCTTGAAGTAACGCAGGCCTGAAAATATTCCGAAGCGACGATACAGAGTTATTTATGAGACGTGGTTTGTACGCAATTTGTCTCATAGCTGTTATGATAGATCTTTATAATTATTGCCAGTTAGTTCAACATTTGCACTTTGTCATCGTTTTAGTTTTCTAGTTTATGGATTTCGTCCACCTAGATGCATTGAACGCACTGCACGCAACGGATTTCATGGTGTTTTATAGAGATCGAGTCTTCATCATTTTCCGCTGTGGATCATTAGTACTACCGAGTAGTTCAACTGGTAGTGATACACGTGATAATCCTGTATCTTAGCCCCGTGTTGATCCACTGCTGGGCATACGCCTCTAGTCCATCTTGTGCCATTCTGAAGCACGTACAACTCACGGTTTTAACAATATCGCCAGCTCATCTCGCCAGACTGATAAATAAATTAAATATAAACTTAAGCCCAATTTCAGTTTCATTGGGTAAGTTCCATAAGCGTAATAGGTGTAAATTTTGAAAAAGTCTTAATAAAAACTTCCTATTGATATCTATAAGGTATTTAGCTATTTTTGTGATATTATTTATTATAAGATAATAATTATTACTAAACAAGAGACTTTTACCATAACTATTGAGCTGTATTCCCGATATTTCGACACAGTTGCATGCACCATGGTAAATATCCCGTTATAGTATATAACATAATAGTTTCAAAAGTTATTTAAGATAATAGTACGGATGGTGGCTTTTTGATACTTCTTGCACTCTAGGGGTTAATAAACCGAACTTAACCCTGAGAACGATATTGAGTGTGTCCCAATTTCAAAATTCCATACAAAAATGACATTTTGGTATTCTCAATATCGTTCTGAGAGTTGAAGGAGAGTTGAGTTTGGTCTAATATTACGGGTCTAAGTCACTGTCAGGATCAAGAAAAGTCTGAACACACCCCACCCCCCCTATTCATTAGGAACACGAAACCATTTAGATGATACGTGGTAAGAAATCCCACTTACATCCTCCTTCGGCAGTTAAGGAAAAGGTACGTACGCCCATCGCGGTTAGTTTTATTACGTTATACAGCGCAAATGCGGTATTTTAAAAGTATTCTTAAATTAATTACCTATGTTAAACATCTAGAACTGGTATGGTATAAGCATAGATTAGTATGTCTATGGGTATAAATGTAATAAATGATGAATTAATACCACAAAATAGACGCTGCCTTTACGTAGCTACTTTGTGTTAATACATCATAAATAATACATCTCGGGGAATAAAAGATATGAATGGCTTTAATAAGATTTTCGTATAGTAACTTTTTATTATTTCGATATTTTATCTGTTTACTAAAGTAATACTTAGGTAGTTGTGGGTATAGTGTGCCCATTTCAAAATAAAATATCAACATAAGGGACATAAGGCCTCTATTCGTAAAAAATGCTCCAACCCAGACAGACCGTCAGTTCAACCTCGACAGAGCTTGTCCAGATGAGGCGATTTACGCGCGATTCAAGTGGCGCGATTGTGAAATACATACTTAATATATACATTCCGTCCATATGCAGTTGCGCGTTTTGCTGCTCGCGCGAGCGCAAAACGCGCATCAATCGCGCGTAAATCGCCTCATCTGGACAAACTCTTAATTGGAGACGACAAATTTATAAAATCAAGGTTTAAGATGGTCGGGTTGTAGTTTTTCTAGAAATGGGTAAACCCTATTTTCAATTCCAACTGTATTGTAGTTCAGATTGTGTTTCAATAAAGCAACAATATCTGTTGGTGTGACCATCAATCTAATGATTAATACAGACGCCGGGCGCTTCCGGACAACGGTCGTTTCACGCTTGGCCGAATTCTGTTCAATGTACCGATGAACAACCTTATGATAAAGCCGTATGTACCTACATAATATATTATTTCGTAATAAAACGCAATACTCCATCTAATATCTATTTCATTTCGTTACATAATGATGTTATCACGCTTGGAAGGCAGATTGGTGATCGCAGTTTAGTGTTGAGTCAGGTGGATGCTGCTGCAAATCCCCTGGTGTAATCCCTTATTTTGCGTTCATGACATCCACGGGAGGATGTGAGTGTTTGTCATGAAAGCCGGACACACTACGGCAAAAATATGCTGGAAATATACTCAGGTATTGAATTTTATTAAGATATTACTAAAGTAACAATCTACCTCTTATAAACGTTGAAATATGAGCTTGTCGCTAAAGTCATAGCACCAAAGGCATTTGTGGAACAATTAGTTATCATCTTTATCAGCCAGTAGACATCTACTGCTGGATGTGGCCTCCCCCCAAAATAGTATTTTTTGTATGGCTACAAAAATCTTTAATAAGGTACCAGAAAGCATAAAAGAGAATGACTCTGTACGTTTTAAAAATAAGCTAAAGGCACTTCTGCTTGAGAAATGTTACTACACAGTGACAGAGTTTTTAACGGACTACCATAGAAATTTTTAGTTTTTTAGTATACTTTTAAATATTTACCTACCTGTAACTACATAATATATTTGCATGCCTAAAGACGGTAAGAGTGTAATAGATCTATTATAATTGAAATCTACATCATGTACCTACATTCTGACAAATAAATTACTATGACTATGACCCATAGCATGCATAAAGCGTACAACCTATAGCGTGTAATGGGGGGATTTGCCATAACCACCACGCTTGGCAGGCGGATTGGTGATCGCAGTTTCATGGATGCTGCTGCCCATCCCCTAGCGTAATCCCTCAGTCGACTGTTACGACATCCACCAGAGGTGGAGGAGTCCTATTCTTAAGCAGAGACCAACACGGCTAATTAGGTATAACAGTCCAAAAGCTCTCACTTATTTTCATCTTTCACATTAGAACAATCGAAGGCATAAAATCTTCAAATGAAACCCCAATTTCCTAAAAACAAACGCCGAGACGGGTTCATTCAATCATTGTCAATCGTTATCACTTAAAGACTGATGAGCTAGAGATTGATGCAATGATTTCCCAGCCGACTTGTAAGCTTAGGTAACTGTACGTGTCATCATCATTAGCAGATAGAAGTCCACCGCTGATTACAGTGACTACCTCTATGGCGCGGTGGGTGAGTAGTAGGCTGAGATGAGGGTTCGATTTTCGTGATTATGCTGCGGGTCTTAAATTAAACATCAATTTTGAAAACAGTTTATTTAATACAAAAATGTGAATTTACAGCTGATCAGATGGTATATGAAAAACACTGTTATTTACATAATATTTCACGATAATATAATTATAAAACATTGAACTTCATTATTCTAACTTTGGTATAAAAGCTTTGGTTATCTTCATCAGGTTCTGGATTTGAGAATTAATCAATCTGTAAAGAAAAAAAATATTATAGAATTTAAATTTTTGTGATTGAGAATAATTTTAAATTGAAAAAACATCATTTTAGTTTGGACTTTAGTCTCGAAACGTCAGCAAAAGGGACGAAAAACAGTAAATTTGCCGTTGATTCAATTTAAAAAAAATTGTTAAATGATCTAAATATCGTATTGCAAATTTTTTATTCAATCAAATGTATGTCTAACTTCAAGGGTTCCGTTGTTGGTTTGCAGGAACTAGTGCTACGCGGTGTTTTGCCATGCTATAGGCTACGATAAACCGCGTAGCTTTTAGTGCTACGTAGAAAATACTAATGGAATAGGACATAATTGTGTCCATTTATAGATTTCTGCATACAATTAGACTTTTTTATTCAGTTAGGTAGTGGATTGAGTTGACGAAAACTAAATGTATAGATATTCTAACAATTACGCAGAATATAAACTGTTGCATACCTCAGCATACCAGCATAGTATTATGAATACGAAGTTATTTGCAAATTTACAATTAGCTATATTTGCAATGCAAACGCAAAAATACAGTTTGCGCTTTTAAATGTATTTTTGCTCGATCAATTTATGTTATTTAATTTTATTTTATGTAGTTTTCTTCGTAGGTTGAATCTACAAAGCTTAGCAGCAAAACGATATAATAATGAGTAGCTACCCCTGCATTTAGATACTTTACAATGTCCATATTATATCACATGTTCTCTTATGTTCTTGAGTCATGTTCATGTATCTTAAGTACAACCTGTATGTATGTATGTCAACCAAGATCCATCGGCGGAACTGTAACTTCGTGACTCAAATCTGACTCGTGTCTATTGACAGTAACGATTCATACCTCAAAACACCTGGACCCTATGGTTCTCCCGATCGCACACGATGATATTCCCTCCACTCATGACAGCGATGCCTTCCAGCCCCTTGAACTCCCCATCTCCAGACCCCCAAGACCCGAAAGCCCTCAGGAAGGTGCCATCAGGATGAAAGATCTGAATGCGGTTGTTGCCGGAGTCAGCCACTACGATGTAGCCTTGGTCGTCTACTGCTACACCCCTGGAAAGAGAAGAAAACTATACGTTGTAGATAATTTTGCATCGAAATAACTATAGTGGATAATCTCGCAATAGGTTTAATTAAATATTAAATGAATAGGTCGCCCCGAATCGAAAACACGCGATATTTCCCCTCAACTTCAACAAATTATTTACTGATTAAACTCCTAAACAAACTTGTCAATTGTATTGATATAATCAACCTACCTGCTAAAGTTAATGGTGATTGGATAAACGGTTTGAATGTTATCGTCTAACAAACACCCATCCAACCACAAACCACATAGCCTCTCTGTTTACTCTGAGAACTCACTAAGCTTATTTAGTTATCATTTTTATCAGCCCAAAGACATAAGTAGTAGAATATCTTATGAAAGAGTTCGTCAGGGGAAGTATTACCACCGTACCTATTTCTGCTGCTAAGCAGTAGTGCTCACATTGCTGCGTTTTGGTTTGTAGGGTTACGGGTGCCGGTGAAATTACAGGCACATTATACTTTTCATCTTTATGTCTCAGGATCTTCAGCGCGTGTGTGATGCCTCTGGTGTTGCAGACGTCCATAGGCTACGTTAACTGCTTTCCATCTGGTGGGCCGTATGCTCGTTTGCTTGCCAAAGCAGTATATATAAAAAAAAACAAAAAAAAACATTTCTAGAAAAAGGCATCCCCATAGAATGTCATGACATACGTCTTACCGCGACTTTACACGTCACTGACACGATGGATGACCTACTCAAATTTATCATGTTGTTTATAACTCCCATGGGAACAATAATTCAAGATACTGCATACATTAGCTTGTGTGGCGTACTATTTATAAGGCTAACGGGTGAAATTAATTTATGAAAGTAACGTTAGATTTCTAGGAGAATTATATTAGGCAGTTTCAAAAATATATTTTAATACCATTACACTTGATATTTTTTTCTTTCGTTTCAATGAAATCTATTATTACTTCATTCTTTTTTTCCTGAAACTGATAAAATACGGTAAAGTACCCTTTTTATTAAATTAAGCTTTCAAAGAACTGGAGTAATTTTGAAAATTGAAGACACAAAAATACGTGGATACCAAGAAAACAATTTTTAAATCTTATGACTAAATTATAATTAAAATAGAGTATCTTAGATTGAAACAAGAGTAGGAAGGTTCATCATCATCATCATCATCACCAGCCTGTTTACGTCCACTGCCGGACGAATCGAATACAATGGTTGGATTTGCCTTTCACCACGCTTGGCAGGCGGATTGGTGATTGCAGTTTGGTGTTAAGTACTCAGGTAGATGATGCTGCCCATTCCCTGGTGTAATCCCTCAGTAAGACTTTTACTACATCCACAGGAGGAGAAGGAGGGGGTCTTATCTTAAGCTGGAGGCTGGAGGTTTTCGAAGCCACTGAAAATCAGGGCTGCAGCAGATTGCTTCTGCAGCAAATGCTGAGTGGTGGGGTTTTGTTTTCACTTAACCTACAATTTATTAAACTGTATTTTTTTCGTGGCACAATTTTTTTTCTATTTTCTATGTAAGTATGCATAGGTTCATTGGACCTTTTTGCCATAAGGCACGTTATTAAGAAAAGTCATTTTTGTCTTATTCGTCTTGTTCTGCGTTTAATCTAAGTTTTCCATTATGTCTGTGACAAACAAGTGACTAGAGATAAGCCAGAAGAGACAAATATTTTTCAAAGAATTGTTTACACAGCTTTTATTACTGAAAACTCATAAAATGTTTGTAAAGGTGTCACGTATTTGGGTCGCATATCTTTAAATTTGATTGTGTGTTCATAAAATCGGTCAAGGTGGTCGTATTTTTGGATGTAAAAATGAAAGAGTAAATGTACTGCGTTATGCTCGCTAATCTCAAGTAATCACAGCTCATCAACGCTTTTTGAGATAGCGGAAACAGATTATGCTACAACTAGAAAATCTAACATACATGTTTTAATTCATAGTTTCTCATGATTATTATTAGTTTAGCTACAAATGTCCCTGAACTCGAAAAAACATTGTAAAAATCAGTGAAGGATATTCGTAGCTAAACTAATTATATTTATGAGAAACTATCAACTAAAACACATATATGTGTATAATTATGTTTCCTATTTTTCGAAAAATCAGTTTACACTATCTCAAAAAGTAGTGATGAGCTGTGTTGAGCAAAAAACTCGATGAAACTTGAATTTTGCGCGCCTCGTATAAAAACATCCAAACTACGAAACTGTTTGATGCCTATTAAATCTATCAGGACCTTATACCCTAAAGACCACCACAATACCCCTTAATCACTGATAGTTCAAGCATATTAAGGTCGTTATAACATCGATACAATACAACCTAGGCCAACTGTAACTCAACGTCGTGGTTTAGTTAATAGCTTTACGTAAATTTCTGGTCGAAATTCAGAGTTTAAGCGACCGTTAGGAGAAATTAGAAGATCTTCGCAGTTTATAGAGCTATTCGAAGCATAAGGTTATGGAAGTTTTGAACTATGGTGACGCAAGTTCATTGTTATGGTCCGCTGGACTTGTTGCTTATAATACATATGTATTTCAAACTGTTTCTACAAAACGGGATTTTTACAAAACGGGATCTGTCTGGTCTGTGCTTTGTTGTACCATGGTATTCGTAGTTAGGATACTCACGCACGACACAGAGAATCCTAGTGTGGGATCAGGGATGTGTGAGTATGTTACTTTTGGATGTTATGTTGTTATCAGAATAGAGGCCCAATTCTTTTGTTAAAAATTAGTCAAAATTAAGTTCGGATCTCGTTCCGATCTAGTGTCTATATATGTATTCTGTGTCTTTAATGCCAGAAATGTTTTTTTTCCTGACTTAAAATACAACACGGTAATGTGATTAAATCGAAATGTGACCGAAACTTGAACGATTCAAAAATTTTTTTTTACCTGATATAGATGGAGTCTCTCTTTACTCTTTCCAAATAACTATCCTACTCTAATGGTAGTCATGAGGGAGCAGAATACCATACTTCTATCAATTCACAATTCAGTCTCAATTCGGTCAAACTTCAGTGTAGTTTTCAATAATTAATTGATTCAAGCGTGACTTTGCGGAAATCTATTCTATAATATAAAATAGACGAACAAATATATTTTAAAAATTCCGCTCCTCTCCAACGAAAACTCTGAAAGAATTCGACACGTGTTTCGCCTCTCAACGAAGCATCCTCAGGAAACAGTAGGCTCACTGCGTGCTAGAAAAACAAAGACACACTACTGCAAAAACTCCGCAGCCATGTTGCCTCGCCGAACGCCGACAACTTCAGATTCGATTCTTTCAGAGTTTTCGTTGGAGAGGAGCGGAATTGTTACTAGGTATATATTTGTTCGTCTATTTTATATTGTAGTTTTCAAATAATTAAGGAGACGAAGGGGTAAATTTGTTATCTTGAGCCACCTCCATTTCTAGATGTTTAAAAATGTCGTTAGTCTATTGAATCTACAGTAAAATTAGCTCTAAATTAATCAAGTTAACTCTGGTTGGGAATATAATAATTTACACCAACCTTGGAAACTTGAACTGTCCATCCTCCGATCCCTCCTCTCCAAATGAAGACAGCACTCGTCCATTCACATCAAACACCTGGACCCTGTGGTTATTCGAATCGGATACCAGGACACGGTTTGTTGAAGAGACGGCAATGTAGTGGGGATGTTCGAGCTGACCCAACTTAGAGCCGAATGAGCCAAACTTGCCCACGAAGGTTCCATCGGATTGGAAAACCTGTGGAAAGAGAATAGGGTTAGGAAAGCCAGTTTTATGTACAGGCTTAATTTATTTGTCATGGCTATGGTAAATAAGGTGATGCAGGTTTTTATGCCGTAGTGTGTCCGGCCAAAGAACACAAATCATCACACAATTGGCACAATCCATCTCCTCTCGTGGATGTCATAAAAGTCAACTAAGGCATTACAGCAGAAGATGGGCAGCAGCATCCAACGACAATCGAGTGCGCACCTAGCTGCAAACGGTTTTTGGTGACTGCACGGGAATACTACATAATATCCTCTCTGTGATTGTGTCGCTTTTGTGTGAGTTTGCTAGCTAGTTTATAGTGATGTAGGTATTTAAAATATTTCATTCATTTGTTTATAGGTATTGCTCGTGTTTTGGACGTATTATAAAATAAAAACTTAATTCATCGAAAACCTAGTGTCTAGACAAACCTAACTTAGGTTTTAAGACATTACTAACCAAATTTTTGTAATCAGTTTGTTCGATAAATAAATAAATAAATAATAATCTATGAGGGAGGCCTCGTTCAACAGTAGCCGTCTAACGGCTGATCAAGATGTTCTATTCTGTCTAAAATAACCACTATTTTAATGGTCATGGGAAGGTATTGCGGTGGTGGTAACTCAAGATGGCTCATCATGGCATTTTATGTGAGAACAATATGTCCAGAAGTTTACTTCTACAGGCTGATATTAATGATGATGAACCGCTAGATTGTTTTTTTTTAACAAACATTGAAAACTGAAGACTGTACAATGAATAATCATAGCAGTTGAACTAAATATCTTATGTGGTAATAATTAGATCATTATTCCCTTACTTGTTGGGAAATTTTCGTTGGTTTACGATTTATCCTGGGTGCTGGCTTAATTAGGAGTGTGTAATTTCTGGAAGAAAGCGTAAGCCGAGTTTTGTGGAAAGTAAAGGCGGCGATGACCTCACCACTTGTCACGTCTAATTTCCTACGACTGTACCACCCACGGTGAAGAGGCCCTTTGAGGTTTTGCTTAGAAAACGTTAGCCGAGTTGGTCGTAGAAAGCAATAGAGGCGATGACCTCACCACTTGTCACGTCTATTTTCCTACGAATGTGCCCACCCACGGTGAAGAGGCCCTTTGAGGTTTTGCTTAGAAAACGTTAGCCGAGTTGGTCGTAGAAAGCAATAGAGGCGATGACCTCACCACTTGTCACGTCTATTTTCCTACGAATGTGCCCACCCACGGTGAAGAGGCCCTTTGAGGTTTTGCTTAGAAAACGTTAGCCGAGTTGGTCGTAGAAAGCAATAGAGGCGATGACCTCACCACTTGTCACGTCTATTTTCCTACGAATGTGCCCACCCACGGTGAAGAGGCCCTTTGAGGTTTTGCTTAGAAAACGTTAGCCGAGTTGGTCGTAGAAAGCAATAGAGGCGATGACCACACCACTTGTCACGTCTATTTTCCTACGAATGTGCCCACCCACGGTGAAGAGGCCCTTTGAGGCTTTGCCTACCCCTTCGGGGAAAAAGGCGTGTTTATGTAAGTAGAATCCTCTTTTTGTCATAAACGGTTCAGACGTTTTTGAGTTTCTGGTTATTCCGTACAAACATAGATACATAGTCCGTTTACACCTTCCTCATTATAGTAGTCAAGCAAAAACTTCGACTGATATTATAAACATCAGCAACCGGTAGACATCACATCTGGATGAGGCTTCTCTATAAAATAAAATAGGAGAAATATCTATAGCCACCACACTTGGCAAGTTGATTGGTAACTGCAGTACTGGTGTTGAGCACCCAGGTAGATGTTGCCGCCCATCTGTTGATTGTAACATACCTGGACTCTATGGTTTTCCTTGTCACACACGTAGATAAATCCGAGGGCGTCCGTGGTGATGCCCCACGGGTAGTTGAACTTGCCGTCTCCAGTGCCCTGGCTTCCGAACGCTCGGAGGAAACGACCTTGAGGGTCAAACACCTGGAGAAGAAATTACATCATGACATAGGTGACAGAATATACATTATGGACCTAGGTGATAGAATATACATCATGGAGCTAGGTGGTAGAATATACATCATGTGCTAGCTGATATTTTTATAAATCATCTTTTTTCAGAACAACAATACCTCAAGGTATTGTTTTAGTCACCAAGGGTACAAAGTGACCATTATATTACATTATAAAGTGACCAAGAAAAAACAAGGGACAGACACGACAAAAAAAAATAGACTGATAGATCATTTATTTGGTCAATTTATCTTGACCAATTTTTGAACAATTTATCACAAAAATGTGGAGCAAAAGAATATTATTGTCAAACTTAAACTAATTTCTAGAGCAATATCTAACCAATTTCAACTGTCAGCCATTCCGATAGTTCTTGGGTTTGATCCTATCACGCTGTATTTCCCCGTGGACCAGAATTTGTATTCTCCCCGCTTGTCCTCGACGTAATTCATTAGTGTCAGTCAGTTGTCCTGGCTCGGGAATGGAGGTTCAATCTTGGGAATAGCGTATTTATTGGGTTTTATAGGTTTTTTATGTCTTGCTGGAGAA
Organism: Epirrita christyi; assembly: GCA_951392215.1. Taxonomy (NCBI): domain Eukaryota; kingdom Metazoa; phylum Arthropoda; class Insecta; order Lepidoptera; family Geometridae; genus Epirrita; species Epirrita christyi. Next base: position 14,266,571 of record OX595844.1, read on the forward strand.
TAATCAATTTAAAAACTAATTGTTTCATAGTTTGTCTTGTTTCTCATTCATCATAAACCATTTTTATACAAGGACGTAAACTCTTTAATCTAAATATTTAATCGTCATTTATAATTTATTTATTTTTTATTTATTTTTTTATTTATTCATTTCACAACAAAATGTCAACGGTTTATTGCGAGACCGTCTGTACTGTTATGTTTTTAGTCCGTGGTCGCAACAATCCATATTCCGTTCACATTAAATGCCCTATTTTCGTTAATCATCAAAGAGTATCAAACAACTTGACATATTATAATATCCAGTCTAAATACGTTCCATTTACCACAAACAGTTCTAAGAATAATTCCAGCTTCCAAACTCAATCATTATTAATGCTCGCATATCAAAACACAAGTCCTACATTTCCAAGACATATTTCGCATTCGTTATAGGAATTGGCGAAAGTTAAATATTAATAAGATGCTTTGAAAGCATCGAACTGGGTTCTTAGTAAAGCATCGTCACAAATCACAATGTAGAAAATAACAGTAACCTAACTCTTTACATTCCCTTTTAAAATGTGTTCAAAATGTCAGGGTAGGCGCTTCCGTTGCAATAGTTTCAAGTAGGTCAGTGAATTCAATTCAAATTAGTTTACTAACATCCAAAAGAAAATGAAAATTTATCTTGAAAACAAGGTGATTTTTTACCTGTTTTTTTCAACAAGGATGTGACTTTGCAGGATTATACACTGTATTTTGTAAATTATCTATTTTAAATTTAATTGTAGGCAGTTAATGTTACTCCTGTCTGTGTATGTTAAATCAAAGATAATTTGTAAGAAGATGAAGTACTAGGTACAGATGGATCGAAGCTGTCTCTACTTTGAATGTATAATAGTGTATTCGCATAAAACGAGGTGCTCTTGAAATCTATTAATTTATGGAAATATCGGTTGATAGCAAAGGAACCACTGAGTAGCTACTCTTTACATCAATAAACAAAACTTCCTGCAAGTACTTAACTGAACTGTCAAATAATTAATTTTCACGAAACAGTCGAACTCTTGTGTTACTTTTTTTGATTAATTGTTATCATCTAGTGCTAGAAAAGCTACCAAAAGTATCGTCAACGTTTTATAAAATAAGCAACTAATCAAAATCTGAAAATGTTTAATTCGTGAGAAATAGATAACCTTCCGTTGGTAGTCGGCTAATATAATGCTATAAGGAAAACATCTCATACGGTAGCAAATAGAACTGCTATCGCCACTATTAATCATAGTTTTTTATTTAACAACTACAAGAATTCCCACTTCCTAACAATGGGCATATAATGGCCTTTCTTAAAATGCGGTGGCCACCATTTTTTAGTATATATGCTATGAGCAAATTACAATTCCTTATTGACGTTGACGTTTTCTCCCAGATTTCTATATTTATATTGACTAAAAGTTCAAAATCTTGTTCATTTATCAAATAACGAACCAATCTCATCACTTTAATTAATCTGCTTTATCTATTTTTGAATCATGAAAATACAAAAGGATTTTCATTGTTTATTAAATTGGAACTGCCATAAAGAAGTTATTAACATGTCCCTAGTTTAATTTAGCGCAATAAACGTCAACAATTTATGACGTTTGGTTTTAACCAAACGATGATTGATAAAATCACTGATTGATTGTGATTTTAAAACTGTCAACTCACTGCTAATATTACGGCATTCATATGCTTTTTTAAGAAACCTTGGCTTTAACATTATTGGACAACGGGCACATTATAGCCTTACGAAAGTATTTTTCATTGAGATGTCTTCAAAGGAACCGGATTTAGGTGAAAAGGACGCAATGGGATAGCTGATTTCAATTGTCACCCATTCATAGCAAAAGTAAATAGCTGGTGATGTGCATATGGTAGACAATAAAACAAAAATATTATGAAAAAAATATATAAGTAAATTTATAGTACTATTGACCTCTGAAAATTTATTTAAAATCGTCCAATTGAACTCATTATATTAAATCATCGCTGCATATTTGCTATATATTATGTTATAAAGGGGAAGGGCGTTGGTAAGGATGTTATGGGATGCCTTTTGCTGTAAGGCACGGTACACATAGCTAAACTGACGGCTAATAAGGACGTGTCAAGAACGTTTTATTCAGTAAATCCACACAGAGGTGATGCGAGATAGACAGCCATTTAAATCACGGCAGAAGCGATGACGAGGCGCAGATGAACCTCCTCTTATATCAGTCTCGCGTTACTTTGTGAGGATTAACAAAGAAAAGAGTACGCCCCACGTCTTAGTTCACGTTGCCTCTGTGTGTACTGCGCCTAAATAATATCTGCGTCACGTCTGCGCCTTCGCTCTCTCTGTCTGCATAGTGCCTAGGATAACATAAAAAATTGGCCCCAGATATCACGAATTTGTAAGATTAGCTGCTATCGCTTTTGCATCACCGTGAAGTAACACAGCTGTTATTTATAAACTGTGAGTTGATTCAGAAATCTTATTGTGGAAAAAAGATTGCAAGATCTGATTGTAGGCGTATAAACTTCTTATGAAAGGTTGGGCGATATTTTTTGATGAGGGATAATAGTTGTCGATGCCTTTTAAGATTAAATACTGCTGTATAGTTTGGATCACGGGGTAAAAGCTGTATTCATTTAAACTTGAAGGTAAATAACATTAAAGAGCTTTTTTTCACTTTTTACGAAAAACAAACTAGTGCCACAATGAATAAAAGTTTAAACTATTTATGAACAGGAGAAATTCGCCTAGTTTATAAGACAATTCAAAAGAATTTTTGTGATGTCAAATTAAATACAATGAATAATACATATGAATTTGACTTTGTAGGTAAACAAAACACAAACATAAAGAACATCTTTTCCGACCTTGTAAATAAACTACCAAATAATTTACAACAAGAAATTTCAAACAGCCTTGTAAATCTTCTGTTTCATTATATTCTTTATTTTTAATTTTGGCAACAAAATCGGGAAACTGAGCTAAGTACTTCATCTTTAAAGTACCGCCATTTGTACTGCTGTGACGTGTTAATGCTCTCATTGAAATATGATTTGTAACGTTCCGTTCCAGCTCTCTCGGGGGCCTAACTGGGACCGGAAAATGGGAGACCGCGATAAATGGAATCTAGTATTTTATTGTAACATAACATAACTTAATACCCAACAATCATCTAGATAGTCCAGTCCCTCTATTCCCTAGCTGAAAGTCACTCGGTGACTAACGTTTGACAAGTAAAATAGCCATCAATTGCTCAAAACTATCACTAAGAATTGTCAATTGATGGTAATTTTAATTGTCAAAACGTTAGTCACCGAGTGACTTTCAGTTAGGGAATAGGGGGGCTGATCCCACACTAGGATTCCCTGTGTCGTGGGTATCATGAACTACTATATAATATATTATATAGTCAACTAAGCTGGTTTCGCTAGTTGGTGATTTAAAAATTACTGCAAGGGAGCTCAAATTTTAATCTGATTATTTTTTCAGCTCCAGGATGTTATCTTCTTAAATACAATTTTTACAATCTAAACGAGTAACATCTATGTCTCACCTAAGGATTTCTGCAATGAACATACGAAATGCAGCATGCCGAATGTTTTTTTGTCATTTGCACTCACTGAACAAATTATTATTTTTATCCTTCGAGCAACACGGAAGAGAGTAGCCATTCGCAGCGTTCCCCTCTGTCAAACTACAAGCCAAAGTAGGCATATGCGTTTAATAAAACTAGTTGCTAGTTTGTTCTTATTCTGAGGAGGTGTGCAAAGTTTGTTAGTGTGAATGTCGTCATTACAATGTTGTATTTAGATGTGTATATGCGGAATTGCGCTTGTGTGCACATTTCCCCCCGCAAAAAAAGACAGAACTATTTGAATGGTAATATATCGCTAAGGATACTCCCTTCCGGCCCACGGCAGGAAGTCCGTATTGCTCGAAGTGTTTATCTAAAAATGAATAAGTAGATATTTGTATGATATTGAGTTATAAGATATTAAGACCGTTGCAAACGATCTATAAATAACTGCTTAAAAGCGAATCCAGAACACCAGACGGAAGTGTCGCCAAGACGTTGGCTGCATTTCTACGCTGAATGGTTATTGCTAATGCGTTGAGTTGACCTACTCTTAATTGATCTTTGCTATTTATCATCTCTAAATAATATTATTTTTGGCGTTACGTTTATTTGTGATAGCCCAGAGGGGAATAATAAAGATATAGATATAGTAGAATCAAACTGACCTGTATACGATGGTTGTATCTATCAGCAATGATGTATTGCCCAATGCGGTTGACAGCAACGCCGGCGAGGCAGTCAAACTCACCCTCGCCGCTGCCGTACTGACCGAACTCCTTAACGAATATTCCGTTGGAGTCAAACACCTGAAAAAATAAAATAATATTACCTTTTTGTTGCAAAAAATATCAAAGCTTTATAAATTAAATATGAAATAAGTAGGTAATCATAACTGCGATCTCATCAAAATGAGACCAAACTCTGCCAGTTTCCTATTTTTGGAGGAGTTTCATTGTCCTCATTCAGATAATTTCATCAAATCAAGATTTGAACTATATAAACCAATCGCCCATCATCATTCAACAGTCGCATACTATCCTGATACCACACTAAGTTTCAAGGTGTCGTAAGTATCAGGAACAACGAGAAACATGGTACCACAACACCCTGACCTGGAACAAACGTTAATCAACATAAACGCAGATCATGCAAATATTTGTCCGCATTTGTCGTGAATCGAACCCACACCTCTTGCATCTCAGCCAGTTCAAAACAAATAGGTTAAAAACAGTTAGGTATACGTAGCTTGAATTGGTGTTGAATGAATATAGAAGTTCTGACACAAAATTAAAAAAACTTATGTTAAATTATTTATTTATTTATTTATTAGGTGTTATCGCTAAATTGGCTCAATGGTTTTATTCTAAGTTATTTAGTTTATTTGAACCTTAAAATTACAATAATAATTACCGAGTTCAGTATTGTCACTTTGGAGTTCAGTTATAGGTTAAGACCATTACAATATTGCTAATGAACAAATATGTAGATGAAAACGAAATGTTCCCACAGTTAAATGTAATCAAGTCTGCGCAGCTTTCTTCCACTGGCGCGGTAAATAGAAATGATGAAATGATTCGTTTTGGCACAAGGTCAGACAAAAACGCAGGGTATTTGTGTTTCAGTCGGAATGTAAACATACTGCCGACATTGATGTCATTAAACAGTATATAAATTTAGTGGTGGAATCAACGGAAAAGGATTTCCGATTCCGTACAAAATCTAAGAAAATTAATAACATTTGTGAAACTTGATGCAAATACTTGCCTGGACTCTGTGGTTAGAAGAATCGGCCACGACCATAGAATTGTCGGGGCCTACAGCGATACCACGAGGCCATGTAAAACATCCGGGTTCGCTCCCCCGACTCCCCACGCTGAATTGTAATCGGCGTTTCTGCAGATACTGGCTCCTAGGGGAGGAACCTGCTGCTGCGAAACCTGGCACAAAAAGTACACGTTAGAACCAAAACTAGATTGGGTAAGACACACTCCAAAACCCAAGCACCAAACCTATGTACACGCCACTCGTCATTCTAACCTGCTACCGCTGCTGTAGCCGCCGTAGGGGAGATGGGGGAGCCTGCCGCGTTTTTTGAATCGTCATCAGAACTGGCAAGCTCATTTGCTGAGCGCAAAGGCAGCCCGAGAGACAGGCGGCGTGCATTGCTCGATGAGCTGCTACCTGTGTCGCGCTCTTTGCCTCGCGATCCGTACTTATTCTTCAAGTACCTAGCCCAGGAGCTCAGAGCAGCCCCGTCTTTTTCACCGGGGGTCGGCCTCTCAGGCGAGCTCTCTCTGGATTTCAACGCGTGCGATGATCGGCTGCGAGACAACTCCGAACCAGTAGTGCCGGAGCCGTATCGAGCTGCAAGATACGCGGAAGGGGATGCCGTGGTAGGAGATACGGGGTCGTCCAGATCATCGTCATCTCCCGCACCAAACCCAGTGTGGCTACTCTTGCTTCTAGCGAGACGGTTGCGCCGTTCTTTCTGGGCAAGGTATCTAGACCGAGCGGTGGGGTACTTCGATTCATCGTCTAAAGATGACGTCGTCGTTGTCTCCTCTTCCCTCGGCTTGCTGTAGCGGTTGCTGTAAGAGGAACCGCTGCTGGCACCGTATCTCGGAGCCGGCTCCTCCTCAGTTTGTGAGGGGTTTCTCGTTCGGTAACGAGATGGAGCAGGTGCTGGCGCTTCTTTTGGCTTATTGTCGTTGGCATCGTTTCGAGCGATGTTGCTTCGCGCAAGCAGTGGGCCTATATCGCTGCGAGCCATTGTCTGGCTCTCGGGCTTCCTTGGCGTCGCAGGCTCCTCTTCGCTCTCCTCCGACGAATCAGTCTCCTCCTCTGAGCTAGTTTCGGAGGCTTCGTGCGCCGGCTCGGCGGGAGCGGGCGCAGGTGTGGGTCGCTGTGCGCCGATGAAGCGGCTCTGGACGCGCTGAGCGCCTGCGGTCGAGCCGTTTGTGGTCACCGGTGGTGTTCTATCATTGCCTGCGGACAATAAAGGAGTTGCAGGTTTTGTCGAACCATATTTTGCTTGTAATTCTGCGATTGTTAGTATCGCACCTGTATGTTTTACCGCCGAGCCGGAACTTTCGGTTGATGCACTTGATTCAGTACTGGGTGCGCGAGCGGCTGGTCGGTGCGGAGCAGCTGCTTCAGTTGCTGAAGGTCTTCTTCCCTGAGCTATTGGCTTTTGAGGGGCCGGCACGGTTTTTCGCTGTGTTCTTTGCAGAGATGTGACAGATTCGTCATCAGATTCACCATCACTGGACGCCTGAGAAATACATTGAAATTCGATTTGGACACCAAGCGCTAAATTATATTTTTAGTGTTTTGTGTAGGTATGTGTGTGAATATAAAAGTTTAGTGGAGTGTATTTGTGGAATGCCGTTAATCTATCGCATTTTCATTGTTAGTTAGTATCGATGATGTCCTAAGTTCTAAGTTGTACTGCTTCTTGAGTGTTCACTCTTTATCTTCTTCCCAACTCACCTCCCGAGCTGGTGTAGGTGGTTTACGGTTCAGAGCGGCTCTTTCTTCTTCTGCTGCGCGCTGAATGGCGCGGTCAGGTTCTTGTGACGTCGCTGCTCCCTTGTTTAGCCTCTTTAAACGACTAATTTCGTCTTCACTCTCCTGTCTTTGTGTAGGTGGACGACGTTGAGGCTGTGGTGTGGGTTGAACGGGTTTAGGTGGTGGTGGTGGTGGTGGTTCTTTCTTCTCCTTCTTTTTACCGCTGTCAGCGTCCAGTATTCTTTGCATGACACGTGTGCAGTCACTCAATCTATATATTCCACTGAGTGGACCACGAGTGGCATCTTCTGTATCAGCTACTTTCTCCTTTTCTTTTTCCTTTTGTTCAGCCTTGACAGTACGGCTGGATTGTTCAGTGTCAGAGTCGTTGTCTTGTTGGTGACTCCTGACAAATCGAGAACGGAACCTGCGAGAGGGTCTGTGCTCTGATTCATATCCGCTGTAGTCTTCAGTGGCACCATAATCTCTTGCGTGCCTCTCGGGTGGCGGTGGGCGTGGCTCCCCAAACTTGCGCCCGCCCAGTAAGGGTTCATCGTTTTCGGTGTATCCCTTTGCTTCTTCTTGCTGACGGAACTGCGTCGCTAGGCGATGATCACTCTTCGATCTTGTGAGCCCTTGGCTTGGTTGCAAGCTGCTACCACCAGAGTATGCATTAGGTTGAGTGATATTGAGTTCACCGTAGCTTGCAACGTGCATGACAAGCTGATTGGGATCGTGCGTCATGATAAATCTAACTCTACGGTTATAGTCTCCGGCCTCATAATCAAAGTTTCTTAGAAACTCAACTGTCTTTAGGAAGATTTCTTTGGTATCGACCAATTCAGTATCATCCCATTCGATGTCATCGTTCATATACTTATCGGCGAGATCACAATTACTTTGTATATTACTTAACTCTAGCTCAAGGTTATCCTTGAGGTGCGTAAGGTTTCTAAGTTCAGTTGCTAAGTAACGATCAACTTCGTTTCTCAAGAAGTCAGTTCTATCTTTGAGTGCTTTTGCTAATCTTTTGTTAATTTCGTCGACTTCTCCACCAACTGCTGCGCAATTTGTTTGAAGGTTAGATGTGTTGCGTTCGACGACGCTGAGAATGTCTTGTAGCCTGTTCATTCCTCTGCGTATTTGATTGTTGATCCTTTGGATTTCTCTACGCAAGACTTCCATGTGAGCCGACTTGCATTCTTCACATACTTTTTTGTCGCAGTGAGCGCACGAGGCACAGTAAGCCTTCTCCGAGCAGACATTGCATCTCTCCATGACTTGCCCAGCCGTGGGGTCCGGGAGTTCTCCAGCAATATTGGCGTGGAGCTCCAGAAACCGCTGTAGGGTAACATTGGTTGGGAACCCTTGAACACCCTGATAAGGGATCCGATGTTCCGCACGGCATTCTGGACATTTGACCTGCAATAAAAAGTCTTGAATAATAAAACTGAATTAGGTAAGCAGGGTGTGTAAAAATTTTTGCCTAAATATTACGCATTCTACAAATGAATTAACGTAGTAACACCAATGTTAGTATTATTTTGCCACTAACTAATTTATGATAGCAGTGCTACAAACAATCTTACAAAAATTATCATCTTTACGTTATGATTCTAATGCCCAAGATAACGAACATTTAAACGGATGGTTATCGTAACCAATCAAAGTGACGGATAATGTATGAAAACATTTGCCAAAGATTTGGTTAGACTACCGTTTGGATTGGAACAGCCGTTTACACGTATGTTAATGTGTTGTTTGATAGTGGCCTAAAGCCTGGTATGATAGTGCCGGGAATACTAACGGTTTTGATTAGTGAAATGCCCTGGGAATACGATCAACAACAAAATGACGATGATTTTAAACTAAATGGGTCCACCATCTACATAAACACTGGATATACAGTTAAATAGGTACCTTTTTTGGACGCATACGTGGTGCACTTTATGAAAGTATGACCAAACGGCAACTTTCACTACAATTTGCTAGTGAAAAATCTTGTTTATAGTGTTAATATTTTTTTTTTATAGTCTCGTAATGGCAAGAGACTTCGTGGTCTTTTCAACGTGATGGTCAGACTCTATTAAGTCCATCACGCAAAAGGTAGACAGAGACACCCTTTCCAAATGTTCTCGCAACACTGCAAATGGAAGCGAGCGGAGACGCATCATATGTGCCGCCACTCAAGCAAGACCTGTATTACTACAGCCACTATGTCAAGAGAGCCAGACTAAGAAGAAGAGATTATTGTTTCATCATCACAATCTCCTAATTTGTACAGTTTTAAAACTATCTTTTCTCACCTGTCGCCGCACATAGTCGACGAGACCGTCCATGCACGGTTCCATGCAGAAGCTGTGCTGGCATGGCAACAGCTTCGGGTTCCGGAACCGGTCCAGGCAGACGCAGCACGTCAGCAGCGATTCGAACTGCTCCATTTTTAGTTTGGTTTACGTATCTGTGGAAGAGAGAGGCTAGTGAGTTTGTTGGTAGATTGGCTGAACAAATTTTTAATACATTCGCAAAGAACGCTCAAAATTATTTGTAACATTATCATATCAGGTAGGTACTAATTTACTTATGGAACTGTCTTTGAATACAAAAGAAACAACTAATACAAGTAATATACGACATATTTAATAAATACAAATGAAGGTCCGGTTAAGTTGAAGGAGTCGTGTATTCATATAAGCTGATACATAGGTCCAACATGCCTAATAAAAGTAAAATTCTACTGCCGTCACTATGCGCCTTTTTATAATTTTACTTTTCATGCCCTTACTAATGAATGATGGCGAATGTTGACCCAGATCATAAAATAAATGACCCAGGACCCGTTCATGGACGAAATCAGTTTTGTACTAGATGTTTTTTTTTGTTCAATTAGTTCAAAGCCTATGTTTGTTTTGAAAAGTAGAGGATCAAAAGTTACATTTAATTCAATATATAGCATAAAACTTGATAAATGTTTTATAAAGAAAAGTAACCACTAAAAACAACTTGTTTTACTTTCGACCATATTATGATAACTATAATGTTATGCTTGAAATGTAGTTTTGTATAATTTAAAGATTTTAACCTAAAAAAACAATTACCAACTTGAATAGGAACGTTGAGGGTAGATGTCCGATGTTAGTTGATGTGTCATACGTATTTTGTATTGCAGCCGAAGTTTGAAAAGTTTTTATGTATAATCTCTATTATCAATTACTTTCCCCCAACTTCTATACACTTAATTCAATTTGCTTTTTTATTCTCTTAGCATACCAAAATTATAACCTAAAGTATCTCTACTGAACGTAACGTGAAATTGAGAAAAAAGGTGGGTCACAAAATGTATGGAACGTGGCAATCTTTCTTTGAGAGTAGAACCGAAGAAATATTAAAGTTTGTGTTATTTTAATAGGAACAAAGAATGTTTTTCGTAGACTTATTATGCAGAAATAAGTCATTAGTTTTGCTGTAACTAAAATTGAGAATGAAACAAACTATGCGGTCACAACATCTGCATGACTTCTGGCTGCATAAATAAGGATTTCGGGGGCTCACCATAAAAGTGAAATACGTGCAGTGGTCACGTTAATTATTTTTCTATTTGTTTTATTGCATCTATTTGAACGTTTATTTATTAAAATTTAGCCTGCTGCTGGGATCCAGGTATTGTGATACCATGATACTCTTAGTTTTTAACGACTTCTGTGGCGCAGCGAGCGATTAGCCGGCTGAGATGCAAGAGGTTGCGGGTTCGATTCCCGCTTTTTCCGCCGAATATTTGTATGATCTGCAAGTTTTTGTTCCAGGTCTAGGTGTTATGGTACCATGCTACTGGTACTCACGACACGGAATCATAGTGTGGTATCAGGACTATGTATATGTGACTGTTGTATGTTATATTAAGTTACCTTGGGTTTATCTAACAATAGTTACAATAAAAGCTCTTTAAACAGGGTAACCAAGAAAGAATTGGTGAATCGACAGAAAAACTGTTTTTTCCAGTTGTACAAGTTTTGTGTTGTGAAAGTTCAATGAGAAAAAGTTAGATGGCCATCCATTCGAGTTGTGCTCGTAAATTCAACGACAAAGTTTAAGACTTGTTAAGGTTTGTTTGAAGTATAGGAACCTATCGAGAAGGAAAAGAATAAATCTGCTGATCAATTATGAATGGTCATTTAATTCCAACTACCACCTGCAAGCATTTCTAAATTTGACTTGCACGTTATACGTTGGTCAAAACAGATCCACACCACTCTCGACTCAATATAACATAAAACCAACACGCCAGCAACAAATATCGTTGGCGCAACATCGTCCCTGAAGAAGTGATGGATCGACTTCAGTATTGAGAGATACGAAGTTAGGTTTACACCTAAGGTTTTTAAGTGGTTCAAATCTTGCAACCCAATTTTGACCCAATTTACGTTACACAATTATGTTAAAATTTTAAGTAATCGTCGCCTAGCTATATTGGCTCCCTGCCTTTGGTCGGTGGTCTTAACTCTGTTTTAAATTTTAACAGTGGACCTACCCTTAGAAATCAAATATTCTTTTTTATTATTTCTGCCTCAAATTAATGTTTACTGTTTAGTAAAAATTTGTATTGGTACATTTATTGTTACAAAACCATCGTTTTGTACAAGGTATTATAATTTGTGTCTCACACATAATAACAGTTTCACACCACGACCTTTGACTGTTATAGCGTTCCAACTTCTTCTGTAATGGTTTCTTAGATCTAAAACTACTGAAATGTGCTACCGGTTTAATTTTGTTCGCGCGGGCCTTACCATAAGGTGAGGTATAAATAGGATGGTCTGGCATATCAGAAGAAACTCTACAGAAATTGATTACAAGCTCTTTGTTAAAGGAAATAGAGTGTATTTTTCTGTGGAGTAAGAGCTTTCTAGGAGACAATGAATGTTTATTTCAAGTGTGACACTAATGAAGTAACACGTAATTAGGTTTTGTACGTGTCTTTGTGAGTCAATGATTCATAACTGAAAGGAATTGGCAAAGGGATGATATTTTGTGTCTTTGTTACTAGGTGAGTCATGGTTTTTTGGAAGTCATGAACTAATGGAGTTTTTTGTATAATTTTTGTTTGGCAACGTATTGGTAATTTCATAGGGTTTTTCAAAGTAGCAAACGTAAAATAATATGCCTACTGATAAATATCAAATAGCTTACATCAGACTCAAAAAAGTGGATATTAATAGTCAAATTCCTGAAACTTCATAATTATAGCTGTAAATAATATAAAGTTATCAAAACAAGACCAAAATACCTACAAGCTAAATAATCTCGATCTCACCCACGAAAATTTATTTTTAAATTCTGTTTTGAATCAAACGCTGCGTCAAGATTAGGAAATATGGACGAAGCTTTGAACAAATACAAGATTTATAGGACATAGCATGTCTGACGGTAACCATTCAATCGTCGGGAACATGTTATTGCGACTGTATTTTTCGTTTTCCCATTGTCTATGAATGATTTGTTTGATATTTTATGGATGTCTCTATGGTTTTGATAAGTCATTCCAGTTTTGATGTTCAATGCACGATTTCATAGTTTTTATTTTGCTTAGTACAGTAGTATTTTACTTAGTAGTAGATGTTATCTTCCAAAACATTGAAGAAGCTAAAACAATGTTTAAAATTTACGCTATTTAAACAATGATAATTCTTAACGAATGCTACTTATTTATTTACAGATTACTAATTTAGTAATACAACTTAGTATTAGTAATATAAAATACAAGCTCAAAAAGTTTAAAAGGACACAGAATATTTGAAGCCCTACATTTCCTTAATGGGTTCTTAAAATCCTAAGTTAACGTTGGTGTTTTTTTATTTTTTAACGTTGGTGTTTTTTTATTACCTTTACAAGGGTACTTTGGGACACTAAGTGTCAAGAAAAAAATTATGCATATATTTTTTTATTACTTGTTCAAGGTTTTCATCACACGTGATAAAAACCTGATTATAAAATGATTACTAAATGTGAAATTGAGTGAGCAATCGGGGTGTGTCACGTGGGCGCATCGCACGGGCAGGTATGGCTTTGGTACCCCGTAAACTGCTTGGTGTCAACTGAAAATCAGTGCTTAATAAGTAGAATATTAGCTACTCAAAATTATGCTGTGCTGAATGCCATTTTGGCGCGACTGTTTGGACGGCTGCAGTGGGATACAGTGGTGCGTGCGTTGGACATTTCACTTTTCATAATAGTTAGTAATTATATTAAATGTTAATAATTGTTTGTCCTACCTATTCTAATTCTGTTCTGTTTGCTTGTTGTTGTATTTGTATTTGTATCAAGTAAATGTTTTTCATTTCATTCAATTAATTACATATCAAAAAAATGTGACATTGGTTAAAAATAAACTGTTTTAATGCTCTGAAAAAAGTGTGTGTAGATCCATCATAATAAACTTATTTTATGTATGGAGCTATTAATATCCCTATTTTATGTATGCGTATTGGGTATTTATATCACCATAGTAAAAACTACAAAATTATACTGCGTACTGACTATAGGCTAACCTTTTTGTGTAATGGAATACGGGTAAGTGCCTGATGAAATGTGTTTATTCAATTTCGATTTAAAAAATAGGCTCTGACTTAATTTCAACTGTCAAAAATTCTTCAGGTTCATTTTTGTTGTTTGTCAAAGTCATATTGCCACTTAGTCAAACTTTCTTTTGACAGTTTATCCACAGTGCAGCGCCATCTATTTTCAACGCTGAAAGCATGATTCGAATTCGTGAAAACCCATAATTGTCATGTTTCTTTGTAATTTATATAGCAAAACGTATTTAGTACAAATTATTTATAGAAACCCTTAATCTAAGAATCAACAATCTGTTACGTCATTGATTTGTACTGTTTATAAAAGCAGAAGATAAACAGGAAAGCCACGTTCGCCTCTTAAAACTTTGCAAATTTTGAATAAGTTATATCAACTCCTAACTTAGACATCACAAGTTGGGTAACGATATTACGCAACTGGGCTTTTACTGATTCACAGATTTTTTTGAAATTATTTAGAATTGAGAGTTTATTTTTTACCTGGTTTTTATGGAAAGGTGGATGGAAAAGTTCTTTAATATGAATGACGACCTCTGTGGCGTAATGGGCGAGTAGCTGGCTGAGACGCAAAAGGTGCGGGTTCAATTCCCGCTACGGGATAAAAATCTGCAAGTATTTGTTAGGGGTCTGAGTATTGTGGTACCGTGATACTCGTAGTTCCTTCTACCCACGACACAGGAAATCCTAGTGAGATCGGGACTGTGCATGTGAATAGTGAGTATTATGTTATCCTACTATCCTACTAATATTATAAACGCGGAAGTTTGTGAGTATGGATGGATGTTTGTTACTCTTTCACGTAAAAACTACTGAATGGATTTGAGTGAAATTTGGAATGGAGATACTTTACGCCCTGGATTAACACATAGGCTACTTTTCACTATCATCATCATCATCAATTTTCATCATTTTTCACGCGGGTGAAACCGCGGGGCGCAACTAGTGTTATATAAATTTATTGAAGAAAGTTCAGGAGATTGTTAATCAAAACAAAAACTAAAAGGCATTTTTGAATATTATTCTAAAAAGTGGTCGCGGAGGTCTGACCTTCATAATTTCCATGCTCGAGTAATGTGGTCTAGCTGAAAGCTATACGGCCTATAATCCTATAGAAACTTTTGACATCGTCTTATTGCTTCTAATTTTAATTTTGTTTGGAGTACGTATTGTTTGTACAACAATTACCTATAGAAGTTGTAAAAAAGTATCTACGTCAACTGAGATAAAATATTGATTACCTATAGTCAATCCAAAATGACGCCTTAGCCAGAACGTGTTGTATTTCCTCGCTTAAAATAATTTTACTCTAGGTTTGAATGGAAATATTTGTTTTTATCTATTTAGATCAAAAAACTTGACGCAGTAGATACACGTGCGTGTTTTTCGACGCGTCACTGCGTCACTTCACGTGGAAATCCGTTATTTTTAACTCTGATTCCATCACATCGTGATTAGCGTTTTTTATGATGACGCGTATTTTGCTGGGTTTTCTGTTTCCGGTGAAGTAAGCACCAGGAAAAGGAATTATTCTTGAAAGTATTTACAAATACTTTTTTATTTTAAGAATCGTACAAAAGACCTCTTTATTAAACCACAAAGCTTTATGACAAACTTTTCGATCTTTTGTGGCTGCAAACGTAACAACCAATTGTACAAAATAGTATCATAAAAGAAGTAGAACATGAAACTATTTAAAAAATAACAACTTAATATTTTTTTTAAAGTCATTGTTGAAAACATTGATGGCACATGGCAACATTACATGGCTTTGTTGATAAATCGCCACAGACACGAATTTTAGTTCTAGGACAAGCCATTAGAGCTTTTTTTTAGATCTGTTTAAAACCAACCCTTCCAAATATCAAGCATGATTCATTTATTATTACAACCTATACATTTTTTATCCCATAGTAAAGACAAGAACGAAGTTTCTTAGATGGACCGAAAGCTCTCAATTATTTAAAAGTGAGTCGAAAGCATGCACAAAATGCAAAAATAGTCTAAATATTTATATTTCAAGAACCAACTTCAGCTGTTTGGTGGCTCAAGAGATACCAAAACGATACTTAAAACTTGACAGCTTGCCAGATCATGCCGTCTCTTATCCTTTGTTAAACATGCTAAACAAAGCGCCTGTACTTACACGGTTATAGCCACATCAAAAAAAAATAAACACAGTTGGATCCTCACACAAAGAAAGGGGGGTTACAGGGGTGATTTACTTATTTACTTGTCATATTGTTGGCCAGCACTATTTTATCGACTAGATTTTTATCACAGTTTGGGTGTGCTTGCGGACGCACGGTGGAAGACTGGCGGGAATACGATACGTTTGCGCCGGAGTCTATTCCTGGCGGTTCGTACTTCGTGATTTATTTTCTGCCCGTCACAGTTTTGGACAGAAAGGTCATTGGACAGGTTGGGTGATCGTTTTCAGTAATTGGTGGCGTTTCCTGTTCACATTTCATGAGATGTCACGTTTTGTTATGTGCATTTATTTTGATTGAGATTTGTTTTATTTAGATCTGGATAAGATTTTAGATTCCGCATTTACCAATAAATTAAAACAATTAACCTGAATAACTTATTATAAAATAAACGACTTTCTATTTGTTATAAGCCCTACCTAAAAGTCGCAACTTATAAAAATTTTGATATAAGTAAACAATTTTTATGAGATCGAAGAAAACCAAAACAAAAGAATTAATACAAGTGTAGTAATGTTGATGTACGGAAAAAATCGGGTGTTTATCCAAGAATAATAATTCCATTAAGAATGTTAATATTATTATGATATTGATTTATTTTAAGTCTCGTTAAAAATTCATTTTTTACTATAAGGAAATATAGTATTTTGTATTCAATGGGAGAGGCTTCGTCCAGCAGTTAACATAAACAGGTTGGTGATGATGATGATGATGATGTATCTATCTTTCTACCGAATTTCATTGAAATCATAAGTTCGACCGTTAAGGCATTGACTAACGCTCAAACAAAAATCAGCAAAATATCTGAACAAATTTCGTATAATAGTAGGATTAGGTTTACGTAAAGTTTTGGTAAGCAAATCTGTATAATAATCTGTCCTAGTTAGAAAAGTTTTGCTCTTTGTTAGCGCTTTAGGATAGCCATATACTTTGCCTAGACTTCTTTAGCTATTTAAATTATCTGCAAAATACTTGAGCATTAAGGGAAGGTCACCGATAGCTAGCAAAAAGGCGCTTACCTTATTAAAAAATAGTTTTTTTTAAATTAATAATAAATAAATAAATAAATAAATAAATAAATAAATGCTGGACATTTCACACAACATTATCTAGCCCCAAGCTAAGCCGAGCTTGTGTTATGGGTACTAGATAACTGATATACTTAATACAATAACATTACAATAGATATATATTTTTTTATTATACATAGAAAAATACCCAGAACACCCTGAACAAATATCTGCAGATTGTACAAATATTTGTTCCGAGGCGGGAATCGAACCCGCAACCTCCTGCGTCGCAGGAGGTTGATTGGTAATGATATAATGATAATGATTTGGTACCCTTATAATTTTAGAAGAAACTAATGCACCACGGATCTAGATATCATGTGTACAAAGTTTCATGGAGTTTGAAGAAATACAAGCCAACTTAGAAGCAAACTTCGTTCGCGTGCAAAAAGACCTTCCCTACGAGTAACCTCCTCTTAACAATTACAACGCAGTATCAACAGCGATGCACTTGACCGTATTGTGTGTTAGCTGACCTTATAACAATCAATCAAGTAACACACCAGTGAGTTCTCTGATTGATGTTTGATTCTGATTTAACGTAGTTTCAGTCAAGTAGTTAGACCAGCTATATACTTTTTTGACCAATTGCTAATTTGATCAGCTGCTTTTTTAGACGAAATGATACTAACCCGTTTGGTCATCGTCAAAACTGAATCCAGTTCGACGCCCACGCACCGTCCTACACATGGGAGAAAATTTATGTTTTGTAACACGTGTCAAGCAATTTCTTTAGGGTTTCGGTTGAAATTTATTGAATTGTTATTTCTATGGTGTGCAATAAAGTATTTTCCATCTCGCCATCATCATCGGCCTTTAAAAATCCACTGCTGGACCTCCCTTTGCAGGCTTGGCAGGCTTAGCTGCTGGTGGATGCTGCTACCCATCTCATCTCAAACGCGCCATGATAGATCATGACACGTTGCACATTTTCTATCTCATTATCATCAGCTAGAAGAAGTTCACTGCTGGACCTCTCCCATAGAATGCAAATGGTCCTGGACTGAACAAAATTGTTTGTATAAACAGGCTGCTAAGAGAATGTTCTACTAGCCAACCTGAAGGTAGTGAGTATGGTTGGCGTGCTAACTTGACTTATATGTGTCGACTTGTGTCGATATTTTATGGTTTCTCTGTAATCCATTTTTGTATTTCTATAATTATGTTACCTGCCCCACGTGTACGTGTTCTAACGTGATTCTAATTTTGTATGTACGAGTACTTACATATTATTATGCGACGTAAACATGACTAGTCAGAAAAAAATTAATTAATATTAGGATTATATGTTTAGATTTCCAGCAGCACAGTATTTTCTTCTTTTATCACTGGTTATTTCTTTGTCAGCCTGTCTGAGATTCTAAAAATAGTTTTTATTGTTTTTGACGCGTTGAAACAATGAAACACAAAATGATCTTTGGAGTTTCATCTTTCGATAAAAAAACAAAATTACCTGAGCACAAATAATATACAAAACCTCTAATCTGACGACCTCTGTGGCGCGGCGGGTAAAGGTTCGCCTGCGACGCAGGAGGTTGCGAGTTCGATTCCCGCCTCTGAACAAATATTTGTACGATCTGCAGATAATTGTTCAGGGTGTTCTGGGTATTTTTCTATGCATAATAAAAAATATCTATTTATGTTATGTATTGTATTAAGTATATCAGTTATCTAGTACATATATACTACCCATAACACAATTTCTGCTTAGTTTGGGGCTAGATAATGTTTTGTAAAATGTCCAACATTTATTTATAAAACATACAATACATGCAAACGTTATTTTCTCCCAGCCCATTTTTCGCTTGACTTCACGCGGTTTTTCAGTCTTAAACATAAAAAGGTGTCGTTGATTTAGGCCACCAAAGCTATCCCCCATTTCGTCAAGTCAGGGTCACGATAAATATTTGAACGTTGGCTCTCTTAACAGCAATGCTTATTTTTTATTTGCACCCCATGTTTGTTTTATCAGCCTACCTACATTTTTAGTATTTTAGCAAGTTGTGGCAACATTTTTTTATGATAATTTTGATTTACTTTTTTATAAAATACTATTATATTCTCGTTTGCGTTATACCGAAGTCATTATCATCACCAGCCTGTTTACGTTAACTGCTGGACGTACGAGGCTTCCCCCATTGAATACCATTGTGGGATTTCCCACCACGCTTGGCAGGCGGATTGGTGATCGCAGTTTGGTGTTAAGTACTCAAGTGGATGCTGCTACCCATCCCCTGGTGTAATCCCTAAGTAAGGCTTTTACTACATCCACGGGAGGAGAAGGAAGGGTCTATTTTTTAGGCAAAACACGACGGCACTACAATTTAAAACTACTGTGTCATAATTTTTTAATTCATGAGCCGTTTATTACAACATTTTCACAGATGGGGTAATTTGAACGCATCGACAAACACGTGGTGATAATACAAATGGTTGTAATGGGTCACCAAACTTTTCAATTTTATTATTTTTAACAGAATGGTGATATTTTATGCAACAATGCAGAAAACAACAACTCATAAAAACTGTATGTAATGAAAAAAAAGATTTGACTTTACTCCATGACTTGTTAAGAAAGATCTTATTAGTGGAATGTGCGATGAGGGAGTGATTGTTCTTGTCTCACTTTCTGTAACGATATAACTCCTTTTTCCTTAAGATGGGAAATTTTAATCAAGTGGCGAGACAGCCAAATACAGCTATATAGAGCTTTTTTAAGTTCAGGAAAAATATTTTTGAGTACACTATGTACTCACACAAAATACACACAAAACACACACTTAAGACACAAAATATCTCGTTTCAAATCTTAAGAAGCTGACATTTTGTATCAAGTACATTTATTATTAAATTACGCAATAAAAACTTATTTTAACTCAAACTAAAAGTTCACATCGTTTTCTGTAAGTATTTATTTCATTAATTTTAATGAAATTTATTTTGAATTTTAAATAACTTACACGTTAGAACTAAAAGTATGTTACCTACATTTTACGGTGTAAACAAAAAAAAAGCAATTCAAACCAACGCAATGCGGTTTTCGTCGTTACTTACTAATCGTAATCTATCTAGTTTAATCCATTCCAAACAAAATCAGCTGTCAGATATCAAATCCTACTATCTCAAATCTTCAAACAAGAAATTCCCTTTAATGTTGTTGTTATTGAATTATTTAGTATGCTTATCTAAGTTACAGATACCACAGAGCCTCAAGACGAAAGTATACAATCAATCCATGTTGGCAGTGATGACTTACGGCACTGAAACTTGGTCGCTTACTATTGATTTTATAGACAAGCTCAAAGCCACAAAATGGACTATGGAGAGACCTAAGAGTGAATCAGAAATGAGGAAATCCGTAAAAGAACCAAGATCACTGGCATATCTCTCAGAAAGTAGCATGTTGAAGTGGCAATGCGCAGATACAGCTCACAGTACTGACAAATGTTGGGAAATAAAGGATTTCGAGTGGCAACCACAAACCAGACGTCGCAATAGAAGAACTAAAGACATTATACAGATCGCAGGAAATCGGTGAATGGAGGCGGCTTAAAACCGTTTGATGTGGCATACTATGGGAGAAGTCTGTATCCAGCAGTGAACTTCTAGAGGGAGATAATGATGATGATTCAAGTTTTGAAGCCCTACATCAAAAAGTAATTAGTATACCACTGGCGTCTAACTCGCGAAGACAACTCATAAATAAATCCAACATGTTGCAGAAGTATGTGCGTGAATATTAATTTTAACGTTGCTACACAACTTGCGATGAAATTCGCAACTTATAAAACTCACTTTTGTTTTGAGCACAAAGGGCCACGAATGTATGCTAATTACTAAGCATCATAGTTGATGGAAAAACAGAAGGAGTATAGCAATATTTATTAATATCGACACTGGTATTTATTGCGTGTAAAGTGTGTCACAAACGTAGCAGATGCTGTAAGATATCTGAGCGCGTAACTCTCCATATCGCTCTCTATACTAAACTCAAGAAGCAATACACACGTAGCAGATCACATATATTTTACCGTCAAGCATCTGTAGGCACCGACATATTATTATATAAAAAGATGGACAGATGATATCTGTGTATACAAATTGAAATACAATACAGTTTGAAGGTTTCCTTGTTAATGTATCATTTTCGTATATTATCATATCAGCTACGTATGTGATGTGATACCTTCAAATTCGATAAGTTTTTATACGCATACAAAATACTACCGCATCTGCTACGTGTGTACTTTACCTTATTATTTATTATTCCCGACGTTTTGAATGTGTTACAGCAATCGTGGTCACGGGCTGACAGGTAACACGCGATAAATACCCGTGACAATAGTAATAAAATATAATGCGATCTGATCCCGAAAGTTTAAAAAAATAGTATAGCAATATTTTAATATTGATATATTCATCATCAGCTGGTAGACCACCACTGCTGGATAAGGCCTTTTCTAATAGCATCCACGTGCAACGCGTGCAATGGACGGATTTACCATATACCATGCTTGGCAGACGGATCGCAGTTTCTGTGTTGAGTACTCAGGTTGATGCTGCTGCCCATCCTCTGGTGTAATCCCTTATTCGGCTTAAAATCTATGGGAGGAGACGGAGGGGTATATTCTTTGGCCAGACACACCACGGCTACATTCAAAGATTTACAAAAAAATAAACTAAAGGATATCGAGGAAAAGTGTTCATTTTTTAAATTGTTTTTTTCTCCATGTTCTTGACTTAACAAAATAAAAAAAACATCTGTTTGCTTACTTTAACTTCTGTATATTTTATTAGCTGTGACAGTCAGTAGCACGCGTAACGGTGTTCGTACAAACACAACTTTGTTATTGAAAACGTCTATCCAACTTTTCATCCTTATTTTCAGAGAAATAGAGTTTAAATTACTTTAAAAATTAATTATCAATCAGTAAGAACACGCGTTAACGCAGTTAAGCAAGTTCCTGGCCATTGAAATGGCACATTGAAGACATTCAATCAAAATGTATTTATTGTGTTCACATGTTATACGATTAATAGGGTTGGGATCTCTTTTGTTAAGCTGCAATAACATGTTTCCCTGAGTTCCCTCTTTTCTGTGATCGTAAATTGCGGAGATATTCGGATAAATTCATTTACGGCCTTCATAGTGGTGAATAGACGATATAAAATCACATGGGACCGTGATTGGGTAAAGAAGGCAGCCAATTCCAGGGAAAAGAAAAAATTAGTATCTTTTTCTTTTGCGAATTATATAATGTCATGTAAGAGGTAAGACGTGCAACAGAGAAAGCGCCTCAAAACCAGCTGATCAGTGCGAAATCTCATATACACGTTGTGCTATTTAAACGGTCGGAAACTGTAAGGTAATTGCTTTTTAATTATTCTTGTAGCTAGTGTGTTTGTTGTTTGATAATGGCTTATCTTTTACTTTCTGCCAAGTGGCTTTGCTCGTCTAGCCATCTAGAATATAAAGTACAATAAAAACTATATCTATGCAAAGTTACATTAAAATTTAAAACAAATATTGTGTAACGTAAATAAACGAACATCCAAGCTTTCGCAAAACTGAGAACATATATATATAGATTAAAAAGAACCGCGGCTTCTCATAACATACATGACATAACATAACACCTAAGTCACATACATAGTCCAAATTCCTTGTGTCGTGGGTATCAGGAACTAAGAGTACCATGTAACACCCGGACCCGGAACAAAATTTGCAAATCATGCAAACAGCAGCGGGAATTGAACCCACATATCAGCTGGCTACTCGCCTACTTGGTTTCATACATCACGTGTATTTGCGAGATCTCATTTCACGACGAACCACTATTTAAAAAAAAAAATATCTACCAAAGCTTTAAAATTTGTTCGGTATTTTATGAAATATTTAATAGTATTTTTAATGTTTATACTGTGTGTCACAGATTTTGCTGCACTACACACTGCCATTAAACATCAACGTTGCATCAGCATTTTTCTGCAGCAAATGCTGAGTGGTGGCCGTTTTGCCGTCACATCGTTTGATATTCTATAAAACTTTTATTTCGTGGCACAAATATATATTTTCTATGTATACTTCCATTGCCACATTAGGTACATACAGTTTATTTATTTGTTTAAAATAACGTCAGGAAAAGATAACACCTACACGTGAATTTGCAGTTGCAATAAAGTTAGCGCTACATTTGCTACAGCGCGTAGCAAATGGCTACAGGTGATAGCTACGCCGTAGCACGCGGCGCGTTTATTGAGCTACGTTTTTAGCAGCCTTTTTGTAAGCACTCGTGGTCTAGTGGGATGGAAGCGGCTCAAGACCATTTGCCGTGGCTTTCAATGCGGAAGGCCTTAGTCCAGCAGTGGCCTGCTACAGGCTGATGATGAAGCTCCTTTTGTGCATTGATAAGAAAGCATTAATAATAATTATCCGTGAAAATTGAAACAGTACTTACATTTTCATCACTGCATTTAAGCAGAGACAAAGCAAATTTTAGTCAGAGGTTAAATAAAAATAGATTTTTTTAAAGCTAAAGAATGTCCAAGAATTGCAAAGTTTATTAAAGCTGAAAATTCAACTGCTCCGTTTGTACCTGCATAACTTAAATTCAAATACGTTAATTAAACAACGAGGTTGTAGTGTTCTGGTTTATTTGTAGAAGTTGTAGTTAAATTTGCTTGCGGAAATATAAAGATCAGTGCAAATGGTGTGTAATTTTGGAATTTTTCAAGCAGTTAGGAGGAAGATGACGTAGTGTACTCCACATTTCGAAAATCACGAAGGTGAGCTTAAAAAGTATTTCATGTTACCTAATACGAATGAGTCTTTTAGAAATACCAGAGTTTATAAAATTCATTGAGGGTTTCAAAGTCTACGACTCATTTGCGATTTTAAAATCTCGATAGAAGTTGTTTTATTATTCTCGGCTTGAATAGCCGAGGGATGGGAGTAAACTCACCCATCGTTATGAAACAATTTGATTCATGTGATTTAATGAATAAAATACTAAGAATGAATCTTGAAAGACTTTGACTGACACATACTTCACCGAGATCACCGACATAACTTTCAGAATGAGCACGTTGAAGAGGCAATGGGCAGGTTATATAGCTCCCAGAACTAACAATCGTTGAGGATAAAGGTTCTTGAGGGGTGACTACAAACCGGACGACGCAGTAAAGGCAGACTCCCCTATCGTTGGCTCAAGGACATTATGAAGGACGCAGGAAGTCGGTGGTCGTAGGTGGCATGAAACCATTCGTCGTGACATTCTTTAGAGAGACTTATGCCCAGCAGATTGTTGATTTTCCAAGTGATTTGATTTAATCAAATCACTTGTAAAATCAACAATCTGACTGGACCGCTTCTTTTCCTATCATTAAGACCTCAAAAAATATGTTTTTTTTTTCCTACTAACTCATTTAATGAACTCGAAGTCGGTGTTCATCAGCCTGCAGATTAAGTCCACTGCTAGGCATAGGTTTCTCTACAGAATTCCATGATGAATGGTTTCATGCCACTTCCGACCACTGACTTCCTGCGTCCTTCATAATGTCCTTGGGCCAACGATAGGGGGGTCTGAATCTGAAAGCTATGGCAGTGATTTCGGTGAACACTGTTTTATACTTTTGAAAATGCAACATTGCATGGCCTAGGATCGTAGTGGGTTCAGAGTCAAGAAAAGTGTATCTAGATTGTCATAACCCAGAATGACTTGCAATAACCGTTCGATACAATAGCCTCTTGTATTGGGTAAACTCGTCTTAGGTAATCCCTAGTAATATCAACCTAAATCGTTCTAAATCCCCGTTCACTACCAATATATAGCAATGCTTTGCTTTCGAGACATAAAACTGCAACGGCCTCTAAAATGGCTGCATGACAGTGTACTAGAAGCAGTAGTGCATCTTCATAAAATGGTCTAACTGTAACTTACGCTCACCTACACCTTTGTACAATAAGGAGAAGTAATTCAATTTTTTTTTAAAACAAATGGTGTTGTTATAAAATATGCCCTTAGTCTGGGTTTAAACCAGGACTACCAGTCTAGGCTTAAATATCGAACTAGGGTATATACGACTGTAATACAAAAGCAGATGGTTTGTTTTCCAGAAGCAACTTTCGAGCTAGATATGCCAAAAATGATATAAGCTTGGACTATCTCTGGTTTATCTAAAACCTGGCAGCCCCCTAGTTTAGCAATGGTCTATAAAATGACAGTTGATTGCTTGTTAGAGGTAAGAATTTGGACATCTAAATTGTGATGTGACACAATCCGTCAGTTTGATACTTTGGAAATTTGCGAAGTAGCGCGAGAATTGATTTCGGAAAACAAACCATCTGCTTTCGTATATAAAGTCGCATATGCCTAATGTTGATATTTAATCCTAGACTAGTACGCCTGGACTAAATACAGATTTAGTCCATGTTCTGTAATAAGGGCGAGAGTGTTTCCGCCTGGTGCTAACAATAAGTGATATCAATACAACCAATATCTAGTGTGGTGACTATTATGTGTCTTAAAATACACAAAAATTAACTTCATTTGCGTGACGTGTCGAACTGCATAATTAAGTGCATGAAAGAAGTTTCCCTGCACCTTAATTCACCACACCTGTTCTTCCACTAAAGGTCACAAAAGAAGACAGGTGAAAGAAACAAAAAATAAAAAAAGAGAAGAAGATTAAAAACGTTAGCTGCTAAGTCCGTGGTAATGGTTTCCTAAATACTTACTCTTGATATACAAGTCCGATCACATTTTGTTTTGGCTATTCTAGAATTACATAAATGGTTTTATTTTTTAACTGTTTTACCAAAACGTACCTAGTCTTCATAAAAAACTTGTGTTACTTTTTTAATCAGCTATACTATGACCTAGTTTTACGAGTCTCCAAGAAATGGTACAGTTGTAAAAGGAGTCTTAGATGGGCGTGGTCCAATAAAGTAAGGTGGTGTTTTGTGTAGTAACGAAAAGAATTGCGAGAAAACTGTTTGGTGATTGTAGGAGAATGGATTCATTAAATAAAACCAGTCAAGTGAGAGTTGGACTCGCTTGGAGAGCGTTACGTACAAGTAGGTAACCATAGTGACCACTGTTTTTGTTTCTCGTTGGAATTTGAAGACAGGATTTTTTTTAGCTTTTTCCTGTAAACTTTAATAATATTTAGTTTTTTTTAGAATCATGGATTTGGCCTTCTTTTACGATATTGTGGTACCTACATGTTTTCAGTCTCAATTTTTTTCATTATTTCTGAGTATTGATTGAAATAATATAAAAAATACAACCGCATTGAGAACATCCTCCTTTTTTTGAAGTCGGTTAAAAATCTAAAACAATTAATTCTTTAGAAGGTAAGGTATTACATTTGTGTTTGTCATCATAAAAAAATGAGTTTTCGAATTTTCACGTGCCGTAATTCCACCAGCTTATCCACCCCATAGAGCCTTCCTTCCTATCTCCCAAATTTATTCCACACATAAATAAAAGCCAATTTGTCTTATTTCTGGTTATCGCGGATTAACTGAGGAAAAAGATAATTTCTAATCCATTTCTATTTATTTTCCGTGTTGCGATTAAGGAAACGGTGGTGTTTGTGAAACGGTTTAGTTAGTGCTCGGGGATTCAATTATAGGATAAATTAATTGGTAGGATATAATCTTACTCTTCTTTTTAGTCGTGTTAATGCGAATCATTTTATTTCATTCGGTACATTTAGTTTTGACCAAGCTTGGCCACTCTTATCAGAAGCATTGTATGTAGTACATTGTGTTGGGCATATTTGGCAAGAAGAATTATTATTTTTATTACTGTAAACTAGTGGTTCGCCCCGAACTGAGACCTCGCGATAACACCTTTATCAGCCCGACTACTTAACTAAGTAATTTCCATATTTTCTATTATTATTTTTGAAAATTTTCACCTCGAGGTCTACCAGTACAGTACTGGATCTATCAGTAACTACTCTAATTTCCTACACATCATCGAAATAACCTTTGAATAGGGCTAAGCAACGGGGCGTAATACTGCATACCTATATCAACTCCAACGTGATTCAAATTCCTAGAAATGGGAGGTCAACAATGGATGTTATATTGGTTTAAGTTTTATGGAGTACAAGTTTCTAAATTCTTCAATTTCAGACTTTTACCTGTAGTTGTGACACAAAAGCTACAAGCATACCAAATTTCAGCATTGTGGGATTGCTGGAAGTACCCTAGAATTTATGATTTTTACGTTTTTTATTTTCCCTATTATCTCGAAAACTACTAATGCTAAATACTTATTAAAAACAGTTTTGAAATTTCCAACTAAAGCGATTTCATTAGACACCCCACTTGATCTGACTGTCTCACTTTTTTTTTTACCCCCTCTTAGACCCCAATATCTCAGCAACCCCTGACCGATACAGCTCATAACCTT
The DNA here is from genome assembly GCA_951392215.1 of Epirrita christyi. NCBI lineage: Eukaryota > Metazoa > Arthropoda > Insecta > Lepidoptera > Geometridae > Epirrita > Epirrita christyi. The sequence continues at coordinate 14,293,964 of OX595844.1, forward strand.
ACCTACAAATTGTACCAATACTATCTACCCCCATACCAAATTTCATGAAGATCCGATTAACGGTTTGGAAGTTTTCATCGGACAAACATACATATATACATACATACACACAAACGCCGATTCTTCCAACTTGACTCAGAGAACTCGCTTCGCTCGTTCAATAAAGATTTATGTAGCAGATAATTGTCATAGGTATATATTTTTTATCCGGCATTCACGGTGTAGTCTTGGAATATTCTTTCGTAGTTTTATGTTGTTTGGTCTAACACTACCCCGATCCTTTTAGGTTTGATAAAAGAAAGCTAGTTATCTGTACGAGAAAAGATTTATTAGGGGTAAATTGACTCTAAACGTCGTCGCCGACCACCCATCTGGATAAAATACGTCTGTAAAAATGTGTTAGAAATAAGTTGTGCCACACAGATAACTAGGCATCTTATTTGCTTTACAAGTAAGAAAGTGTTAAGAATATTTTTAATTTAGTTTCTAACAAGATCAAACCTACCTACTTTGTACAATTTAATTGGATAATATATCTACCATGGAGGCATTTCTCTTAATTATATGATATTCAATTAACAATATAATCTCATTTTAGCCACCTCAACTTTTCTGTCGCTTTAGCAGGCATTCGTTAGAGAGAGAAAGATAACAAATGCACTCGAAGATTAAGTTATAGTTACTACGTCTACGCACGCAGTGACAGACGTGACAGTTGACTGAAATGAGATTAAAGGCCAAAGCACACCGGATGCGTATGCAGCACGTAACGTAGACACGCGCGTCTCTACGTGCGTACACGTCACGCAAGCGGTGTGCCATGTCTCATACAGTTCCATACGTTACAACGTCATGGTACGTCCACGTGCACGTCTATGTCTATGCTTAAGCAGCCGGTGTGCTGTGGCCTTCAATTGTGATTCAATGTTTAATAATAACAAGAATTAAGGCTCTGTTAGAGTCCGTTCAGGAAGAAACCCGTCGTGGGATATGAAGGCACTGCTGTGCCTAATTACCTTTTTTGTTTAGCGGGCAATATGAAAGCGCGTCTGTTCCGTTTTGATCCTATTACAGCTGTAACTTTTTCTTTAGTTTATGATTCAAAATGCCGACAAAAAGTAATCAGCTCCTAATATCTAGTTCACAATTTGGCCACGACGGTTCTCTAGCTGAACAGACTCTCAGATCTATCTTCTCATAACTTCAAAATTGGATTAGTAGACTACTAAGAAAAGGTAGCACGAAGTCTGTTAGGAAGCAACTCAAGACAGTTAACCGTAAAATTTTTTGCCCTCTGGCCACGTGGTCCTTGGGGGAGGCCATTTAGTCCAGCAGTGAACTTCCACAGGCTGATGAAGATGATGATAATTAAGGGGAAAAATAAATAACACAGAGGAAATTCTGTGTCAGTGACTTAAACTCGTGAATTTCAGTCTAATTTTAAACTGCGGGTAAGTAAAGGGACCGCAATCTATTGAGACAAAGTAGACGCTTACCCCCGGTTGGGCCTACCAGTTTAATCTACGATTAAACTTCAGCCATTTAACGGGTACCTAAGTTAGTGATTGTTTCTCTAATCTAACGGTGATTAGTCGCTTTCAGTTAACGGTAAGGGCTTGTTTGTTGGCTTAAGGTGAGCGCACACTAGCCCAGCAGTGGTATTGTGGTGTATCGTGTTTGAACCTTCATTTATGATAGGAATATCAGATATATTTAATTATAATACAAGTGAAGCTTGTTTGTATAAGTTATTTTTAACTAACGAAGTAATGAGCGATGCCTATTTATAAGTGTGCGTCGTTCTCAGATATTATACTAATATTATAAATGCGAAAGTTTGAGAGTATCTTTGTTACTTTTTCACGCTCAAACGACCGAATGGATTTGAGCGAAATTTGGAAATGAGATACTTTATTTTGACGACCTCTGTGGCGCTGCTGGCGAGCAGGCTGAGATGCGAGAGATTGCGGGTTCGATTCCTACTGCAGGGCATATGTTTGTATGATCTGCAAATATTTGTTCCGGGTCTGCGTGTTATGGTACCATGGCACTCGTTGTTCCTGATATCCACGACACAGGGACCCCTAGTGTGGGATCATGACTACGTATGTAACGTAGTGTGTACCCTGGATTAACACAACGTTTCATCATCATCATCAATTTTCATCATTGTCCACGAGGGTGAAACCGCAGGGCGCAGCTACTATTTAAATAGTTTTAAAAGCTCTGATGGTCTAGTGGCTGGGTCCTTGACTTATGATCCTAAGGTCGGGTTGAAATCCTGGTCGTGTACCAATGGATTTTTCTACTTTGAACATGTACCTACGTGAACAATATGACGTGCTCTCAAACGGTGAAGGAAAACACTGTGACAATGTGGTGAGTCGTACTGAATCCTTTCACCATATTAAGTCACACAGGAGGCCTTACCATGAGCACTTATAGCGATTTTAGTTCAAAAACTATTCAGTACATAATATCGGTTCGTCGTTGACATCTGTCATCATTGATTAATCGCAGAAGTCTATAGACCTTCTGCTACTGTGCCTTTAAATATAGCTGCGGACATCACGGAACCGATATTTTGGACTGAATAGTTTTTGAACTTAATCGCTATAACAGCTCATGGTAAGGCCTAAGGTCTTCGCTCTTTACAAGGTCACCATACCTGAAGTAGTATTGAAATAGTTAACTAAGTTTTAGGGTCGAGCTGTCACATCATCGCGCTCATACAACTAACGTGTTTTGTCTGGAATTTAATTAGCAACGCACGTGTTTTCGCTTATGAACGTCATTCCACACCAAATACGCTTCTAATGTATTGGATGATATATCCACGCAGTACTGAAGCATACAATTATGTGTAGCTTGTCCCTCTCAAAGCTGTTACCAGGCAGGATATTTTTCCTACCAAAAATAATATTTTATTTTGACAGAAGTTGAACCAACAGTGGATAAAAGTATTCTCCAAAATTTAGCTGCACCATAAAAGTACAGGCAAAGCCGCGGTTCACCATAACTTTCACGGAAGGGGTCGTTACACGACTCGTGGCGTCTCAACGTACCGTGGCACTTCGTAACTCATATTGATGGTCCGGAAAGTATAAACCGCCTTTTTAACCGACTTCAAGAGGATGCAATTCCATATTGTATGTAAATACAGTTCCTTTCTGCCTCAGGATTAAATATTAATGTAATGAAACCTAATGAACCTGATGGGAGGAAGTTATGAAAATTAATTGCATTCTTTGTGACATAAAGTATAACGCATCTTCTTTAACACTGTCATCCGTTATGATACAATGAATCGGTGCAAAAATGTGCGAGATAATCCATTAGATCAGACAAGTAAACCTATGTCTTATTACAGAACATGGACTCAATCTGAATGTAGTCCAGGCGTACTAGACTAGGCTTAAATTTCGACATTAGGCATATACGACTTTAATACGAAAGCAGACGGTTTGTTTTCCGAAATCAATTCTCGCGCTACTACACAATTTTTTTATTCCAAAGTATCAAACTGACGGATTGTGTCACATCACGAAAATCTTACCTGCAACAAGCAATCAACTGTTTTATAGACCATTGCTAAACTAGGGGGCTGCCTGGTTTTAGAAAAACCAGAGATAGTCCTCGCGGACTATCTAGCTCAAAAGTTGCTACTGGAAAACAAACCATCTGCTTTTGTATTACATTTGTATATACCATCGATATAGACTGGTAGTTCTGGTTTAAACCCAGACTAAGGGCATGTTTTGTAATAACACCCCTATGGTTTATTTTCCGTTCATTCGGCTGCGTATGCGAAAACTCGGAAACCATGGCCTACCATTTACATTTATGGTGATGCGGAAGTAATGGATAAAAGTATGTGAGACGTTACATTCATACATATTACATTATTTCAATTCGATCCTCCTTTCGCAATTTTGAGAGCATAACGGTAATATTTGTGTATGTGGCTGTTATTTTAAGAACACGGACATGGTTGGAAACGTCTGCTACTTCTTTTTCTTGGTCAGTAAGATATTTGAGTGCTTGACTTGGCTGCAAGTTATACAGAAGAATGCATTCCTAATACACATTTGTCTGTTGTACCATGAAGGTATGGTGCTTTTGTAAATTCTTTTCTTTGTTTTCTTTGTTTATTTTGTCTTTATATTCTAGTAGTTACTGATAAATCCTGTGAACTTTGATGTTATTATAATAGATCTGTAAAATTTTTAGACATGTTACGAATTCTAATAGATCCGATGACAATCTTGCTAATGAAGTACAGTCTGCCAAAATTCAAAGAGTATCTATATTGAAATAACCCATTTTACCTCGATTGAAGCTGTATTATCCATTTCAAATTTTTTCCAACCTCGAAAGTTTAAATTCTACTTCGCAAAGTAGTTATTTTTTAGCTTTTTTGTTGGTAAAATACGATCAGAAGCGATTGCATATGGCAATCAGAGAAAAGGGCCAATAAAAAGAGAATTCAAAAAGCGCCCAAGTGACATTGTCTTAAAAAAACAAAAATCCAAATTATATTCCTGCAAGATGCAAGGAAATCGTAGAGCACGACGATTTTACGTAAAATCCTACGGCACGACATCACCCATTAATTGTTTTATTAATTTAAAATGTTCAAATATTTTGTTTATAAACAGCTTCTGTATAAAAGCTGCCTACCCAACCGCTACAGACCGACATTCGAAAACCAACCGTTTGCCCGAAAATCTACCTATAATTATTATAACCATTATTTGACACACGCTTGCATATTATTACAATTTAATTACAAATCTACACTAAACAAATTCACATATTTTGAGTTATTAAAAATTCCGATTCGAGTTTTACTGCAACACAATGTAATAATGTGAAATGCAAACGATATGAGCACAAATGATGCTATTATGATAGTATTTTATGTTAGTTTTCAGTTTTTATGAGATTTATTTGAAAGTTATGGGTACTGAAATGTTATGCTGCATGTTTTGGTAATGCGAGAACTATGTAAAGTTATTCAGAGATCTGGCAGGTTTAGAACTGTACGTAGCTGAGGTTTGGAAGAAAATTAATTTACTGAGAAAACAATTTGAATTTGTTAGTAGAACTTCTTGTGAAAGAATTCGTCCGGGGAAGTACTACCACCGTACCTATTTCTGCCGCCAAGCAGTAGGGCTCACATTGCTGTGTTTCGGTTTGAAGGGTACGGGTGCCGGTGAAATTACAGGCACATGAGACTTCATCTTTATGTCTCTGGGTCGGCAGCGCGCGTGTGATGCCTCTGGTGTTGCAGGCGTGCATAGACTACGGTAACTACTTTCCATCAGGTGGGCTGTACGCTTGTTTGCTTGCCAATTAGTATAAAAAAAAGAAAAGAAGTTATCATCTTCAGCCGATAGACATAAAATGCACCATACTCTTGGATTGGTGATCTCAGAATTTTAACGTCGCGTTTTACGTCGGTAGTTAGGATGTATGTAGGTCATATAGCTCGCAGAACAGATAACAGTTTGGTAATAATGGTTATCGAATGGCAAGCACAAACCAGACGACGCAGTAGAGGCGGCCTCCAACTCGTTTATCGTTGCATTCTTAGGCAGAGGCCTATGTCAAGCAAATGGCCATGCGGAACGCAATACTGGGGAGCATTTTGGCAGCCAATCTTATGAAACTTGAAAGGAGGAATATTTAGGTCAAGAAATTTCTCCTATTCAAGTTTCATACGATTTAGATAGCGCTAAGTATCTGGGGCGCAGTTTTGTAAGCATAATCGATCAAACAATTCCCATTATAAGATTGTAAAGTGTGTAGTTATTAGAACCGTTTAGAAACCTTTTATTACTCAGTAAACGATCCCATAGGTTTTACAGCTGCCTGTAATTGTTGGATCGTAAATCTAAGCGATGAACTCCTAATCGATATTATTTTATTGACTTTGAGGCTTTTTGGATCGATTTAAATTTGCTACTTACTAATGGGATAGATGGATATACATTAAATACTTTATTGCACATCATCATCATCATCATAATCGCCTTCTGACGTCCACTGCTGGACCAGGCATTCCCTATAAAATTAAATGGAGGGATTTGCCATAATCACCACGCTTGGCAAGCGGATTGTTGATCGCAGTATTGCTGTTAAGTTCTCAGGTGGACGCTGCTGCCCATCCCTTGGTGTTAAACCCTTAGTAGACTTTTACGACACCCACGCGAAGAGAAGGTTTGTTCTGGTGTGCCCTTCAAACTAGAACACAGCAATGGGAGAATTACTGCTTGGCGGTAGATATAGGCATGGTGGTAGTAATTCTCTGAGCGATTTCTTTCACAAGTAGTTTTACTATACCACTATGCTAATATGCATTCTATATATGCCTTAGCACGCGTGATTATCATCACATTATTGTTAAAATCATGTTTTTATGAGATGTCGTCCGCATACGATACTCTGGGGGTTTATTCTTAAATTAATCTCGTGCCTGAGATGGCGTCATATTTCGCATGAAAACCATAATTTTATATGGGCGTCATGCGAGATGGGACGTCATCACGTAGAAGAGATTAATCTGTGAATACGGGCATAGATTTAGTTCCATACAAAACACACGTTTAGTACTTAGCACCTGGGTGAACGAGCTTTGCTCAGAAAACTTGAAAAAACGCGTCCTCAAAGATGAAACCTAACTAAATCGATGTTTTGTCCCCAAAAACCCCCATATAGTAAATTTCGTCGAAGTCGTTATGGTCGTTTTCGGGATCGCAGATTATTTATGTAAATATAAGATACATATAATTATTCATTTAAAAGTATAGGACACGGAAGATACGGAAGTGTGCCAAGCCCGACACAATGGTGGATTAATTTTATTCATAAGATAATCCTCAACACGTGTTGAGTGTTTGCTTCTGAGAAATATTTTTGTCGATTTGTTTAGGAAGCTTTAGCTTCCATGTTGATGTTTTATTTACAAGAAAAATAATTGTAAATTATGTTTTTTTTGCCTCAATACAAATTGATTTCTCAAGAAATCAAAATGTAAGCTAAGGTATTACTAACACTGTTAAAACAAGGCCTTCTACAGGCTGATGATGATGATAAATACTTCCAAAGCAACTCCCAAAAAAAGTGATTGTACAGCTTAGATTTCAGCTACTAACTTGAAGGTTTTCTGTATCGTTCATGTCGTTTCAACCTTAGGTGATTATTGCAAAAGTCTATAACAATAAGCATTGTGTGAAGTACAACTACATTCCTTGCGTAAAGGTAGCTTTGTAGCAAGTAGAGACGAAGACAAAAGTGTATTTGTCCGGCCGTCTGGCTCTAGTTTCGTTTTATTATAAAAACAATAAGTCAGATCTTCATAAAATTTGGTTGGTATAATTGGATAAAACTTATCAATGTATGCAGTGTTCTAGATTTTTTAAGCAATTAACAAAAACATTTTGGGTAAATTGAGCGTAAATTAGATGAAAAGTTCTACGAGGTGTACTTTGTAAATGCATAGATTTATGAATTTATTCAATCACGTTATTGTAACGTAATTGAATAAATTCACACGGGCAATGCCTGCCTCACTAATTATATTAATAATTTTGTTTTTTTTTATACTACTTGGCAAGCAGACAATATATAGGTGGGCATACGGCCCGCCTGGAAAGTAGTAACCGTAGCTTATAGACGCCTGCAACACTAGAGGCAGCAAACGCGCGCTGCCGACTCTGAGATATAAAGATGAAAAGTCTCATGTGCCTGTAACTTCACCGGATCCGTATCCTTCAAACCGAAAAACATGAATGCGAGCACTACTACTTGGAAATAGAAAAAGGTACGATGGTAGTACTTCCCCGGACAAACTCTTTCACAAGAAGTTCTACTTCTAACAAATGGCTACTTTTGCTAGGAAATGATGCCACATCATGTCTACAATACCTAGCGGCACACATCAAACATTTTACGTACTTATCTCATCATCATTGTCTTGCCCTTATCCCAATGTATTTGGGGTCGGCGCAGTATGTCTTTCTCTTCCACTCTCTCCTGTCAGCCGTCATCTCATCATTCACTCCCTTCTCATTCATATCATCTTTCACGCAAGTTGTCGTTTTATTCAATTTGGAACGAAATAATTAATTCAAATACTAAGGTAAAACTTTTCTTACCTACAGTACTTACGCCTAAAAGCATTCAGAGCTGGTACAATCAAAACTAATAGTTATTGCAATACTTAGATGTTTATAACGTAAACGAATGTATAACGATATCTGTACGTGGAAAATGGTCGGGTTCTTAGCATTTTGAATTTATATTTTGCCTTCTAAGTGGTAAAATAAAATATAATTTAATAATGCAAAGCTAGGTGGTGGACAATAAAATGTTATTAGGTAGTTGGACAGTAAAAATAACAATAACGTGTTAACATTTTTGTAGCTTTATTAGTCGTTTTTATTGTTTGAATAAAACCCTGACGAGCTACTTTTCATTCATCATCATCATCATCCATGAAAAGTCCACTTTTTTATACTACTACGCAAGCAAACAAGCATACAGCCCACCTGATGGAAAGTAGTTACCTTGGCCTGTGGACGCCTGCAACACCAGAGGCATCACACGCGTACTGCCGACCCTGAGACATAAAGATGAAAAGTCTCATGTGCTCACTGCTAGTACAAAGGACAAAGAATTGTTATAGTAATAAGGCAAAAAAATAGTGCCCAAAAATGCCACAATGGACTTCCCGCAACCACCTCAAATGACTATCATCCATGGTCACCACTCGAGAACGTATATTCAGTGGTTGTCAGATCTGTGAGCTAAGTATATTATGGCATGCCCACTTCAACCTGCTAATTCTCGGAGCTATGTAGGTAAAATTGTCAACGGTTGCATTAGATTTTTAGGTGCCGCCTCAGTTTGTCCGGCCTGATAATATACATCTCCTCCTGTAGATGTCGTAAAAGCTGGTTAAGAGCTTATATTAGACATGGGCAGCAGCATCCACCTGAGTAATCAACTAAGATCACCAATCCGTCTGCCAAGCGTGGTAATATTATGGTAAATCCCACTTCCATCCGTGGCTGGTGATGATGATGATTAGATTTTTTGTATAATGAAGTAGTGTTTTGTTTTTCTATCAGCACAAATCTTGACGGACGAAACTATACCCTGATTTTTAATTTCAGACAAATTTTGTAAACAAACAAATGTCAAGGTATGCCACTGTGAGTATAAGTGTCATGATTGTGTAGCATACGTGTAAATTCACATATGACACACATACATGACACTTATACACATAGTGGCATATCTTGACATTTGTTTGTTTACAAATTTGTCTAAAATTAAAAATGAGAAGATAGCAAGATTTTTTTGTATAAATAATAAAATTTTCGACCTATCATGTAATTAGAAAGATTCCCACGATACCATTATATGAGAATGCCAAGGATTTCCCTGAATTTCCCTACGCAAAACACAGAAAACAATCTACCTGTGACTAACTGAAATACGTGTACCAGATTTCTATTACAAAACACTCCCAAGCGGCGTCTACAGAAAATTACAAGAGGTTTTTTTCCCAATTACGAGTAGGTACTGGTTTCTTAGGGAGAGGGAATTTGCGATCGTTAAGATGCTATCTGTATGTTTGTAGGAATCGGTATTTTAATCGGAAAGCATAGATCACTTTCAGGTTGTTCCATTGAATTTTGTTCCATGGAACAAATAAGCAAAACTAATTTGCAACTGGTAAGAAATTGATTAGGTATCTTATCAAGATTTTGTGTTTCTATTATTATTGAAATAACATAACATAAAATAACACCCAACAGTCACATATATATATATTCCTGATCCAACAATAGGTTTCTCTGTGTCGTGGGTATCAAGGAACTGCGAGTACCATGGTACCACAACACCCAGACCCGAACAAATATTTTCTATTATATATTGTAATTATATTATGTGGGATGTTAAGTATGCATGGAAATATAATAAATATTAATCACAGTACATTCCGTACAGTTATTAATTATTATAGTATAAAAGCTCCTAGGAAAATATTTATTTTAATATATATTACAAGCGGAGACATCCCAAATTCCTGCCAGATCCGAAGGTCACATCACACTCCGGGGATACGCTTCGATTAAATTGTATTGGAGTCTGACATTTTGATGTGATGGGATGACATAATACAGTATTTACTGGGATATTTTCTAGACAGGTGCTATTAATTTTTCATAGAAAAGAATTGTGGACTTTGAGAAGAGATCAATGAACCTGGTGAGAACAAATAAAAATGTTTAGGTTCCATATTTACAGTGTAAACTAAAGGAGTAGAACAAACTATCGTCGTTTGTCTTGCCTGAAATCTATAATTTGGGTCTCTTCAAGGCAAGAGCGAATAGGTGCCTTCTAGACCTTCGCGCTCCATCGTCGGTCGCATTGTCACCAACAGGTGAGACCGTGGTCAAAGCAAAGTATATCAATGTTAAAAAAAAACAATAGCATACAACTTAGTAGATATTAAACTTATTCGGATAGTTTTGAAAGAAGTAGTATATTGGTTCCAACTTAATTATTATAATATTGTTTATTAAATTTTAAAGAAAAATTCAGTAACTAAATAAATAAGAATCAATAAAGCAGCTAAAGCGCATGTATAGGACCACGCTTAGTGAAGAGTTCCGAAGTCAGAACTGCTTAGTTAAATCTCCTTTAACACGACGATGAGGTAGTTAAAACTACTACTAGTTATGATTGTAGGAACATATTATTATAATATGAGCTAAATACAACCACGACTACTATTCATAAACTAATAAAGCCTAGATACTTAACTGCGATAATGTGTGTGTGTGTGTGTGGTGTGTGTGTGTGGTATGTGTGTCCTTGTAACTTATTATTATTTATGTTATTATTTGATGACTTCTGTGGCGCGGCAGGCGAAGGATCACCTGCGACGCAGGAGGTTGCGGGTTCGATTCCCGCCTCGGAACAAATATTTGTACAATCTGCAGATATTTGTTCGGGGTGTTCTGGGTATTTTCTATGTATAAGAAAAAATCATCAAAATACATTACATCAAAAAAATGCATGTAATGTATTGATATTAAGTATATCAGTTGTCTAGTACCCATAACACAAGCTCTGCTTAGCTTGGGGCTAGATAATGTTCTGTGAAATTTCCAGCATTTATTTATTTATTATTATTTATCCGACTACACTCGAGAGCAATGAATCCGGGTCACTTAAAGAATCCTAAAAATCTCAGAAACTAAAAATGCTAGGTTAATGCAATAAATTGTATTTAATAGACAATGTAATACTCCTTAAATGAAGGTATTAAAACTTCTTAGTTATTGTAAAGTTATATCATAAAAAAATCAAATTTGAAAAAGGGCCACTTTCGAAGATGGAACTACGAAATTACAGCATTTGGTTTTGCTTTTGTTTGTAATCTGTCATTTATCATTGTTTGATTTCTGTTTTTTTGTTGTTTTTTTTCTGCGTAAACGCAGTAATGGAAGCACGAGGAGGCAATACGAAGTATTAAAATTCAAGAAAATCGTAATAAAGTTCAAAAATTTCATGTTTCCTATTTTTGTTTTAAGGAGAGATCAGCAGTTTTTTTCTTTATGTAATTTTGTGTTAATAAAATGTATGGTGACTCATATTTTTTTTACCTTCATTTAAGGAGTATTACATTGTCTATTAAATACAATTTATTGCATTAATCTATCATTTTTAGTTTCCGAGATTTTTAACATTCTTTAGTGACCCGGATTCATTGCTCTCGAGTGTATTTGGAATAATTTTCATATATTTCCATAAAACTTGCACTACATTACACTATTATTGCCGTGGCGTATCTTACTTTAAAATAGACCCCTATTTATATCTCATCGTAACTGTCATAAAAACGGACCAAGGGATTACAACAGGAGATGGCCAGCAGCATCCTCCAACATTACTACCATGATTACCTGAACACCAATACTGCGATCAAATCCCCTTGCATTTAGTATATGGAGGAGGCCTCGTCCGGTTGTGAACGTCTAAAAGCAGACAATGACGATACTATTATTAACACTACCCTAATAACGCAAAAGGTGTCGCACATTTGAGTTTTCTCAGTATGTCCGGTCATCGACATTGAAGAACCTACTTTTTAATTTGCTTTTCTGAATTTGCATAACGCCTAAGATCATGTGAAGGGACAACTAAGGCCCTGATAAGCTCTCATTACATGTAATGGACCAGCATAATAGGGTCCTTTCTGACGCAAATTTTATTTTTCTTAGACATTTTTGAGCTTATTTTTAGGCAAATTAGAGCAATTTTGGAGATCTTGCTTTTAATTTAGAAGAGGTTTGCCAATTTACATTTTGTAAGACAAATTGCAGGTACTGATAATTATTTTTTACAAATAATATATTTTTAGCCTCTAATTTTGTTAATTTTAACATTACTTCTGATAAATACATGTTATACCATAACACCCAACAGTCACATACGTAGTCTTGATCCCCACACTAGAATTCTCTGTATCATAGGTATCAGGAACTACGAGTACCACCAAAACCCGGAACAAATATTAACAGATCATACAAACATTTGTCTTCGAGTTATAGAACTCGCAATGTCTGCATTTCAACTGGCTACTCGCCCGCCACGCCACAGAAGTCGTCAAAAGTACAGAATGTATTGAACTCCCTAAATGTAGGTATAAATAACCTTACGAGTCTCTGTATTTTCCTGGCACTATTCCTAGCAGAGCCAGCAATTCAGCTTTATAACTTTACTAGTTGCGCCCCGCGGTTTCACCCGCGTGAATAATGATGAAAATTGATGATGATGATGATAGTGAAAAGCCTATGTATTAATCCAGGGCGTAAAGTATCTCCATTCCAAATTTCACTCAAATCCATTTAGTAGTTTTTACGTGAAAGAGTAACAAACATCCATACTCACAAACTTTCGCGTTTATAATATTAGTAGGAAGGATTTGCAAAATAGGTGGTTTTTTGAGATTTTTTATATGAATGGAAAATTCAAAAAAATTAAGTGGAAAAACGGATTTTGCAATATTACTTTTATTGCATTCTAAACTTTTCTTTCTAAATTATGATAATTTGACTTTATGTCACTATTCACGTTTGCCAAGGTTAGCATAATTAACTCGAGGTTAATTTATTGAGCAGTTTTTGCAGAGTTTTTTTGTACTGTATCACGGTTCAGTTAAAATATGTTCTCAAACATGCTTCATAAATGATTCATACATTAGAGAACTTTTGTTGAGATAAATTGACGCCTAGGCTGGCAATTTCAGTATGAAAATCCGTATGAGTCATATTTTGACACAGGCAATTTCACTATAAAAATAAATAAAAGTGATTATTATTTAAAAAAATATTTACAAGCCTTGGCCGCAATTAGGCGTAGAGCTCACGTGTGTGTGCACACGTATATGAATGCCGGCGCGGCAGTTAAAGCAAAGTAAAGTATTGTTAGTGTCCGAAATAAACATAATAAATTAAGTAGCCATATAAAAAAAATTCAAAGAAAAAATGTGCATGAATATATTTTTTAATAATTATGTAAAATTAAGCATGATAAATATTAATTATAATTTTATGTTAATTGTACTTTTTCGTCATTCAAAGGATAAATAAAAGGCTTTATTATCATAATTTTATTATTAAAGTAAAGTAATTCTTTATTGTTAAAACTGTGTACATAAATTTGGTCGCTTATTTACTTAAATTTGTAAGTTACAACAGTTTGCCCATTGCGGACGTACAATAACTTTTAACACAGGTCTACTCAATAATCCTAGGGTATGGGTAGGTACTATGCCTAATAATGTAGAGTATAACCTAGGAATAATAAATTTACTACGTATGACGAAAGTGACACTTAAAAATAAAAGACAACAACATCATAAAAACTTTGTAACTCTACTTTAAAAGTAAAATTTTATATGACCTAAAAATCTCTTCGCTACTAAACCTTTATATTATAACCAGAACACGTTTAATCCCAAAAATGAAATAAATTCAAGCAAACAGGACACTAAAACCAAGAAGAAACTTTTATGCAAGCTTTTTGCCGCAGATCATAAAAAAACTGCTAATTCAGTTCATAAAATGGTAGCGAGACTAAACGAGTCAACAAAACTTTAGAGTTTAGTGTAGAGAGAGGTTAAATTCACCTCACTGTTAGGTTGATTATCACATAGCGTTGAATTTTTAGTTCTTTAAACAGAGGGCCTCTGTTTAAAGACATGAGATGTTTTGTACACCTAGTGGACACATATTTTACTGTTTAAGAACCCAGCGAATGATGAACTGCCCATACAAACGTAATACCGACGTCATTTGTAAATCGAGCATATTTCCACCATATTATGCTATTATTCGGATTCGGATAGTATTTATCTATGTTCCCTGATAGTTTTTTTAATCAAAATATTTACCTAAATTTAAATGTAAGCGAATTGCATTTTGTATATTTTACGACCTAAACGACATGTTTTCATCTTATTTGTTTCGTATTAAAAACAACGATATGTTACGTATTTTATGTGTAGGAACATAGATTATATTGTCAAGTAACAGAATAACAACACGATATAAAAAAAACAACAAGTTTTTATTCATCATTTTTGGTATTACGGAACTTGAACAAATTTCTAACAAATTCTGAACGCCCATATTGCTATCACGTCAGAACCGAGGGCCGGTCGGGGAACTACGGTTGTGTGATGTTTGACAACTCGACAGGCACTCACACTAGTACACTGTGTAACCCCTAAAGAAAAGTAGAGCATTTACTTTGAAATATTTTTCTTTGATTTTTTGTCATAGCTCACAATGCTAAAACTATTGGTTTCCGCAGTACGCCATTTCATATTCAGGCTTGTGCTATGTGAACCTACATGTGGTAAAAATGTGAACTTCCTAGCTAGCAGTCGCTAAAGGAAAGTTGAGCGTTTACTTTGAAATATTTTTCTTTGATTTTTTGTCATAGCTCACAATGCTAAAACTATTGGTTTCCGCAGTACGCCATTTCATATTAAGGCTTGTGTCTACATGTGATAAAAATATGAACCTCCTAGCTCACAGTCGCTATTGGAAAGTTGAGCCAAACTCAACGATCATCAAAGCACCAACCTGCCCCCCTATTCGCTCTGACCAAACGTAACATAACGCGGGCTCGTTACGATATCTGCGTGGAATCATCGCTGAATCGTATGGGTGACGTCACACGTTATTGAAAAGAAATCTCATAGGTCATAGCGAATAACCACTCTGATCACAATTATTGGAAAAAAGTTTGTGCTCGCGAGTTCTAACTGTTCGAAGAACTAGGTACCAAGGAGCTTTTATTGCTAGATATATAAATGTAAAAGTTTGTGACAAATGCCAAATATGCCAAAAAAATATTTTTGTCAAATGCTACTTTGCATAAAAAATAAATACCACCTTCGAATTATGAATGGTAACGGCCACAGAATAGAAATAAGTGTTCGGCTGTGCCCCGCGCGCGCTTGCGTTAGCCAAACAGGGACAGCAATATGCAGGCCGACTTTTGCGCTATTCTCGAGTTGATTTAGCGTGCGGCCATCACCGCCACCTTAACACCATTTTATAACCTAGTTTCACAATAAATAAATATTTCATTTCATTTATTTCATTTCATTTCATTTCATTTCATTTCTCTGTGTATTACGTAGTAACTAGCCAATTCAAAAGAAAGATAGAGAAAAAAAAGAAAGAAAAAATAAGATTACTCTGGTTAGCTTGGGGTTAGATAATGCTGTGTGCAATGTCCAGCGTTTATTTATATTTATTTTATTTATTATTACATTAATTTGTGCAATTCTGTGCGCGCGCATGGCTGCTTTTATTTCACTGTACATTTATAGCGGATCAATTTTCGAACGGAAAACATGTTTACGTCACAGTGTTTGACGAAAAAAATATTTTGCAGTCATGGGAGGGTTTCTGGCTTTCTATTAATCAAATTGATCGTTTGCTGAATCATTGGCAGAGGTCGATTGGGATTACTTCTGTTATTTACATGCAATGGTGGATGGGCTTATTTTTTTCGGTAATTTGACGAACTGACAACCAAGGATGACCCGAAACATCTTATGGTGCCTCACCATTACAAAAGAGTCATCTTTTTTAATTTCCCCTTATCCAGGGCAAGGTATGAGAATGAATGTTTTGCCGCTCGCGCGTAAATCGCGTCCAATACGCGAGATTCTTGACTCACGAAGAGATTTTTTGAAAAAAATGCGTTCGACGCTCGAGTCGAGATACTAGGGCCTTTGCTCCGTCCAGTACGCGCGCTTAAGTTAAGAAATGTCACTGTGTGTATAAGTGTCACTTATACACACAGTGGCATATCTTGACATTTCCTTGTTTACAAAAAATGTCTGAGATTAAAAAGCAGAGTATAGAACGCTCGCACGTAACTCCAAAAACGCATCAACTGGGCGCAACATAAATTCAAACGCGCGAGACGAATCGCGCGTAAATCGCCACGAACGTCAATGCTAGTAACTTTATGAGACTTACTTATTCGCAGCATGCAACGGTAAACGAACTCAAAACTTACTGGCATTATGTATTCAAGAAAAGTATGCAATACAAAAGCTTCATTTTAAGTTGAAACCCCCCAAGGAGAGCTAAGAGTGACTTTCTCGCAGATATTTTGAGGAAGAAGTTGAGTGCTTGAGCTTTAAGGTTTTCGTTTTTTTTTTAATTACTCTCAGAGTGAGTCTAGACTAGCTAACAGCCACAAAGGCACTAGACCACTTACCTTATGTCTAGGATTAATCCTGCGGCGGGCCCTACCAACCGGTGGGCCCGCACGGGCTCCCGTTTGGGCTTCCCCTCTTGAGGTGGATTTACTTCTCCTGAAATTAAGAAAGAAAGATTTTGATTAGGGTATAATATAATCAGCAAAGTGCAAGTTGGACTTTTGCAAACACATAATCTAAAGACTGACGACATAGTAGCGGTCACAAGAAAGGGTGGATGGAGGTGGCTCAAAACCATTGGCTATGTTATTCTATGGCAGAGGCGATCATCAGTGAACAACAGCCTGTTTATGATAATGGGAATGCCTGTGGAACGAGTATCTTTGGAATATTACATAAATACAGAAACACATGCCGTTTGTCCCCATAGGGGTAGGCAGAGCCTCAAACGGCTATTTATTTTGACCGTGGATTGTACCTTTGGAATAGTAACACAGTATTTTGTCTTTTGCATTGACAATTATTTTGAAATTAAATGAAAATAAATTAAATTTGATTCTTACTCTATTATTTAGATCACTGTACTCGACCAGATTGTCGTGCAAATGTTTAATTAGAAAATTAATTAAATATTAATTCGAATAAGTTTAATAAAATGTAAATAATTTAATGCATTTAATTTAAATTTGTATAAAAACACGGTAAATATAATTTTTTAAATTCGATTAATAAAGACAATATACGGTACGAGTATTGTGATGGTACACCTACACACATGTTCCTATTGTATCATCTTGTAGCAAAGATACCTAGAAACGGTCGGTTGCTTCCTGGCGCACAATGTAATTTTTCTTAGAAAGGTTTGGGTTCTAATTTTTTTGTGCAAGTTCACCGCATAAAAACTCTGGCCATAGTTTAGACAAAGGATTTTAGTTTGAAGGCGATTTATGGTTGCAATAACATAAGAAACGAAATCTCTTTTAACTTAAGTGTAAACACATGTTATGAGGGTTGGGTTCAGACGTCTCAAGACACTTTCTGACCGCGTGGACATAATTTTAGTTGGTAATGGATGTTATTTTGTGCAACCAAATAAAGAACGTTGATATTACAAACAGTTAATACAATGCATGAATGTACCTAAATAGAACACAGTAACTAGTCGTGTTATATACGGCCAGTATGACACGACAGTAAGAATATGTAATTCGTAATTGACGAAGTCAATAAATTACTGTTTGTTGTATTAACTGATTATGTATAATCCTTTCAGATATAAAAAACTATGTATCTTGAGCATCATGGGTGAACATGACAGGGAACTGTAATTGTCTATGTAAATACACAAATTGATGTTCATTTTCATATGAACGAGACTCATGGCGACATCTGTCCGTGGGACTACGGCAGCCCAAAAGCGTCCTTAATCAAATTACGTCTGGAGAAACAAAGGACTGGCTTTCACCATGGAAGGCGTGGCTTCTGCGCGTGAGATCGTGGAGGGATAAGGGAGAATCGATCCGTCACAGGGAAGCAAAGGACATTGGGTTTCTAGACCACGACTTGGATGGTCGCACGTTTAAAGCTTCCAAAATTCAGTGTCTTTGCGATAGCGGTTCTTTTTCACAGTCATATAGTACTGAGTGATGTATAAAAGGGGAAATCGCTAGCTTCAGTGAATATATAAATATAAAGAAGGGGTTTTGATAACGTCAGTGTGGTGTAGCAAGTTCGCTGATTCGAGAATAAAGCTAAGTTCTATTGTACCGTTGTCAGGGTCTGATTGATCGCAAGTACCTCTTCTCCTGAGACAAAGCCTTAAAACTAGGCATACCTGTCTGTTACTAGTAGATCAATCAAACTAAGTTCAACATATAACCTGTGTGTTTGTCGGTTGGATATATATATAATTATATTCTAGCTTGTCCGTTTTCAGAGAATTTAAACTCTTTATTAAGACGATCTCTACTGAGGTCGGTACTCCAAAGTACAGTCATAATAAAATCTTGAAGTTATGTGTAAGGAAATCAAGAGTGGAAACACCTTGGTTTTCTGAGGCGCGCAAAGGCGAAAGGGAAGGTTTTCACGGAAAATTCATAGATGTGAGTTTTACTTAACATAGGTGAATCTTTCGCTAGCCGACAGTGGTGGAATGGCTTCAAAATAGACCAAAATGCTGTAATTATGTTATATCTGACGTTCAAACTTTAAGTCAAACACTGTCATTAGCCAGTCGTCGGACTCATTAGTATAAGTTTGCCTGTAAACTGCTATAACTGTTTTAATTGCATAACATTCGTGTCGTGTGTGTTCTAATATTAAACAAACACTGAATTACTGCACTGAAAAGGTCGTTTTATCTTAAAGTCTCACCAGTACCTAACTGAATAGGTAGTATTAAGCATCTAGCCGAGATACGTGATCAAATCGAGTAAGTACTTACAATAATTTATATTATTCTGAACTTAACTCACTGCCCTGCTAGTGATCGAGAAGGTAGCTGGTTGGTGATTTCAAGTATAAACTACACGCATCTTCAAATTAATATTAATAAGCCCTATTTGTCTGTACTCTGCGTATCTTGCGTGCCACTTCGGTGGAAGGTGATCTCCAGAACGTTCGAACTAGGATACCGTATATCAGGGGCCCCATACACACACAATTTATCACAAGATAGAGGCACACAACCTCTGAGATCACCAAAGACTGAGGAACTCACCGCCGAAAGGGCAGGTAGCGAGCTCTCCGCAGAAGGTCTAAGATCCCGGTCTGCATGAGCTCAGTAGCTCACGGCCAATATATATATAAGAGGATCAAGTCAGAATCTCTACGCCTTGTCGAGGCGCAAGCTATTCAAAATGACTTATACGTAGAGTTTCGAATGACCGCTTGCATCTTAAATAAGAAGTGTCTCTACTGAGACCTACATTTATACCTCACAACTTAATCATTTTCATTTTAAACACCAACTAGCAACTCACTCGTATCACGCACTAGTATTTTCAAGTTACATTCAGTCAGACAAAGGTTGTATTTTCGAGCAATACAACCATACATTACTGTAGACCGACAGATCATAAACATATTATCGTTTGTCCCGGTGGGACATACCCGACCACTGAGTCGGTGAGCGAAGGTGGCTTTGAGAGGGGTGTAAGACCTGAAGAAGGCTTGACACCGTGGATGACGTTGCGTCCAAAGGCGAGAAGGGGGGCCGTCACATTTGATGCCTAGACCGAGGATCTAGCCGAGTAAAGCTTAGCGTTTTACCGCTAGAAAAATTATCTGATTTAATACAAAAAAATATACACAACGTAGGAATTTTTAAACTATAGACGATCACTTACTTATGAAATTTAAACGAAAGTTCAATTAAATTACTGACGATCACAAAAGCCAGGATTTTAAATTTCAAATACCTTTGTTAAACAGAAATAAAAGGTTACTTATATTGCTTCATTGTATTCCATATTGTTCAAATCGAGAATACAGTAAGACTTGTTTTGAGAAAACGATCCTTCATCCCGTTACCAATTATTATAGAAATTCAGTGTTTGTCTTTCTGTGCATGATAATTATAATAGCTTGGGTATAATATTATGTCTTCCCACGGTTCGAAGAGAGGTCTCAGACGAGGTTCAATCATACATTTACCTGCAGAGGTACCTAAAGCAAAAAGAAATCGCACATCAAAAGTTCATCAAGCAGCTGTAGCAAGCGATTCAGGTTTTCAGATGCTAGGAAATAGATTGGATGAAATTGTAGGGCGTATATTTACGCTAGAAAGGGAACGAGAACGTGCAAGCGAGACGACATGCTCAACGGATAGTACCAACTCGGCTCTGTCTGATTCGCAGGTAAACCTGTTATCACCACAAACCGTAGGTCTGGTAGAAACTTCCGTACAAGCAGTACAGTCTGTAGTTTCTGGTTCGAGTCCAGAAATTTCTTATATTATGCAACCAGTGGTTGATAAACCTATTTTTCATGGAAGAAACGATTCAAATCCGATGAAGTTCATACAAAAACTAAAAAGGTACATTAATTCGATTAATGGTCAGAATCGTGCGGTTGACATAGCAACCGAATGCCTAGCTGGGTCGGCGTTAAAATTACTAGAGATATTTAGTGATAAATGGAGCTCTTTAGCAGATTTTGAGCGAGATTTCAAAACAGTATTTTGGAGTAGTTCACAGCAAGAAAAAGCAAAATATCGATTGATTAATTCATCCTGGAATTCTAAATCACAAATAACTATGAGCGAGCATTTTGCGGAACAGATTGACATGGTTCGACTCCTGACGATCCCGTTAAGTGAAAGTGATATGGTCAACTCTATTATGAGACATTTTTCCGTAGAAACACAACGTCTGTGGTTCACTCGCAAAGGCGCTAATAGTATTCTTATAGCAGCTGAGTTCCTTCGTGATGTTGAGCAGAACATAGTTGTTAGGACAAATTAACAAATTGGCTATTAATACCAATTTAATGAGCGCGAAGGTAGAGTTAATTTTAGACGTATTCTTTGAATATGTTGTTGTTATTTTAGAGATAGACTATTCAGAGCTTTGCCTGCTATTAAAGCTGACCATGGCAGGTGCGCAAGTGCGTAAAACGAACGAACGTTGAAAACAGTAAAGTTTTATTGTTACAACCGAGGCGAGAGATAAGAAAGTGCAAGTTTCTATACAATAGACCAAAAGTGAAAGTCATAACTGTTTAAGGGTACGATGTTCCCTAAGTAACTTGTATACATTTGGTAACTGGTCTAACAGATTCACCAAGAAACAACCAGTATCGCGATTATTGATTGATGTAGTGATATATGCAGACAAAATAAGAAATTAGCATGAATGCGCCGATTGATAGATTTAATAAAATAAACAGATTGATTAAGAGACAGCCGGTAGCGCGACGATTGATTGATACTATAAAATAAGCGGGTTGACCGAGAAACAACCATTGGTATGACTGATTTATTGATGTAGTTAAGTGAGCAGTTTGATACAGAGACAAGAGGTAGCGCTATGACGATTGATTGATAAATGAAAAAAAAGCAGTATTATACAGAAGCAAACCAGCGCTATGACCTGATTGATTAATTAGAATAAGCAGTTTGATACAGAAACAAACCAACGCTATGACAATTTATTGATAAGAAGCTGTCTGCACGTGCAAAATATCGCACAACGGCTAAGTGCTTGGGTCAGGCAGGGCTACCTGAGCTGACGACTCATCGACCTTTTTCGGGTCATCTGAGGCTTGGTGTACAATTTAAGTAAATCTTTAAAAGCGGCGTAATAATAACTCTGAGTAGTTACCACGAGTTATGCCACTGTTTAAAACCTAGTTTTATAGCCTTGTAGGTTGCTATTAGCATTGAAGGCAGTACTAATAAATTTCGCAGACGAGTACGCACCTTCTCTCCTTATTGTCCTTCAGAGTTGATAAAAGAACTTATCGAATAAATTGACGATTGATGCATACTCTAAGAGATTTATTACAGGAAACGTAGAGTAGTGTAGAGTTTATGCGCGAACATGCTATAGAGAATAGATAGCATTAACACTTAATTAGAATTAATAATCTATTAAAATTAGCAGAACAATGAGCGGCCTTATCGCTGAGAGCGATTTCTTCCAGGTAACCTTGCATAGATATAACATAGGGAGACTGTGGCTGTACGAGTAATAACTAAACGTAACGTAACGTAATGTAATAAATTAAGTACATAATTGTAAGTACATAAATTTTAATCTAAATATCGATGGTTAAATTGAGAATATTACCTAAGTATGACAAGAGCCAGAGTCTAACGAAGAAGTTTGCACTAATATGCGAAGGGCCCTTCGCTGTATGTGCAAATGTGTACACGTTGGTTAATGATGAATGTCACGTACGAGGTAATTATAACGCAATTTATTTGTCACGATATTACGAAAACAAAACAATCACACACTTAGAACGTCTGATGGAAAATTGAATAAATTTAAATAGACAAATAGAATAAATGTAAATAAAAATGGAATAAATTAAAATAAAATTGAATACCTAAATGTAAATACAAAATTATAAAAATTTAAATAGATAAACAGAATAAATGAAAATACAAAATAAAATAAATTTTATTAGTTAAATAATATGAAATAAATCTAAATAGATAAACAAATAAAAATAAAAAAAAAAATAGAATAAATAAAAAGAAATTATATAGTAGCGATGGCTAACGTACAACTAAGGTTTGGGGGTGGTTGATAACCACTATATTTATTTGTAAATAATACGGTTCGACCTAGGTTAGGTCTGAGGGTGGCCATGAAGCGAGAGTAACAAAATAGATCATGTTTTTTGATACTATATGATACGCAGAATAAAAGCGACTTATATATGAATGAAAAGTTAAAAACTTGAATTTTCTTCGAGTTCAACTTTCAGAGGGTGGAATGTGATGGTACACCTACACACATGTTCCTATTGTATCATCTTGTAGCAAAGATACCTAGAAACGGTCGGTTGCTTCCTGGCGCACAATGTAATTTTTCTTAGAAAAGTTTGGGTTCTAATTTTTTTGTGCAAGTTCACCGCATAAAAACTCTGGCCATAGTTTAGACAAAGGATTTTAGTTTGAAGGCGATTTATGGTTGCAATAACATAAGAAACGAAATCTCTTTTAACTTAAGTGTAAACACATGTTATGAGGGTTGGGTTCAGACGTCTCAAGACACTTTCTGACCGCGTGGACATAATTTTAGTTGGTAATGGATGTTATTTTGTGCAACCAAATAAAGAACGTTGATATTACAAACAGTTAATACAATGCATGAATGTACCTAAATAGAACACAGTAACTAGTCGTGTTATATACGGCCAGTATGACACGACAGTAAGAATATGTAATTCGTAATTGACGAAGTCAATAAATTACTGTTTGTTGTATTAACTGATTATGTATAATCCTTTCAGATATAAAAAACTATGTATCTTGAGCATCATGGGTGAACATGACAGGGAACTGTAATTGTCTATGTAAATACACAAATTGATGTTCATTTTCATATGAACGAGACTCATGGCGACATCTGTCCGTGGGACTACGGCAGCCCAAAAGCTTCCTTAATCAAATTACGTCTGGAGAAACAAAGGACTGGCTTTCACCATGGAAGGCGTGGCTTCTGCGCGTGAGATCGTGGAGGGATAAGGGAGAATCGATCCGTCACAGGGAAGCAAAGGACATTGGGTTTCTAGACCACGACTTGGATGGTCGCACGTTTAAAGCTTCCAAAATTCAGTGTCTTTGCGATAGCGGTTCTTTTTCACAGTCATATAGTACTGAGTGATGTATAAAAGGGGAAATCGCTAGCTTCAGTGAATATATAAATATAAAGAAGGGGTTTTGATAACGTCAGTGTGGTGTAGCGAGTTCGCTGATTCGAGAATAAAGCTAAGTTCTATTGTACCGTTGTCAGGGTCTGATTGATCGCAAGTACCTCTTCTCCAGAGACAAAGCCTTAAAACTAGGCATACCTGTATGTTACTAGTAGATCAATCAAACTAAGTTCAACATATAACCTGTGTGTTTGTCGGTTGGATATATATATAATTATATTCTAGCTTGTCCGTTTTCAGAGAATTTAAACTCTTTATTAAGACGATCTCTACTGAGGTCGGTACTCCAAAGTACAGTCATATTAAAATCTTGAAGTTATGTGTAAGGAAATCAAGAGTGGAAACACCTTGGTTTTCTGAGGCGCGCAAAGGCGAAAGGGAAGGTTTTCACGGAAAATTCATAGATGTGAGTTTTACTTAACATAGGTGAATCTTTCGCTAGCCGACAGTGGTGGAATGGCTTCAAAATAGACCAAAATGCTGTAATTATGTTATATCTGACGTTCAAACTTTAAGTCAAACACTGTCATTAGCCAGTCGTCGGACTCATTAGTATAAGTTTGCCTGTAAACTGCTATAACTGTTTTAATTGCATAACATTCGTGTCGTGTGTGTTCTAATATTAAACAAACACTGAATTACTGCACTAAAAAGGTCGTTTTATCTTAAAGTCTCACCAGTACCTAACTGAATAGGTAGTATTAAGCATCTAGCCGAGATACGTGATCAAATCGAGTAAGTACTTACAATAATTTATATTATTCTGAACTTAACTCACTGCCCTGCTAGTGATCGAGAAGGTAGCTGGTTGGTGATTTCAAGTATAAACTACACGCATCTTCAAATTAATATTAATAAGCCCTATTTGTCTGTACTCTGCGTATCTTGCGTGCCACTTCGGTGGAAGGTGATCTCCAGAACGTTCGAACTAGGATACCGTATATCAGGGGCCCCATACACACACAATTTATCACAAGATAGAGGCACACAACCTCTGAGATCACCAAAGACTGAGGAACTCACCGCCGAAAGGGCAGGTAGCGAGCTCTCCGCAGAAGGTCTAAGATCCCGGTCTGCATGAGCTCAGTAGCTCACGGCCAATATATATATAAGAGGATCAAGTCAGAATCTCTACGCCTTGTCGAGGCGCAAGCTATTCAAAATGACTTATACGTAGAGTATCGACGAATGACCGCTTGCATCTTAAATAAGAAGTGTCTCTACTGAGACCTACATTTATACCTCACAACTTAATCATTTTCATTTTAAACACCAACTAGCAACTCACTCGTATCACGCACTAGTATTTTCAAGTTACATTCAGTCAGACAAAGGTTGTATTTTCGAGCAATACAACCATACATTACTGTAGACCGACAGATCATAAACATATTATCGTTTGTCCCGGTGGGACATACCCGACCAATGAGTCGGTGAGCGAAGGTGGCTTTGAGAGGGGTGTAAGACCTGAAGAAGGCTTGACACCGTGGATGACGTTGCGTCCAAAGGCGAGAAGGGGGGCCGTCACAGTATTATATCTATTCCAAAGATATTCTGCGTTTATTACTAGAGCACGGTAAGTTGGGAAGAAAAGCGATCTATCCACAACCACATATATCCACAACCACATCTAGCCACCACCAATCAAGTTGCATTCTTGCATGGTTGAATGTACAAGTAACACGGAATGTTTGCAGTTTCCTGGGATTCAGTTTAAATTGTTTCATTTATGTCGAGCACACTTCTGGTACTTTAAGGACCTTCCTTGAAATAAACGTGAGTAGTGAAAATGTTTGTGAATTTTAAGAAAGACTGTTTGTACCTATGTAGTAATTAGACTCTTTGATCCGCCTTATTAGCAAACATTTTCTACTGAATCTGGTCTTATCTCAAAAGGCAAGAGATTGCGTCTTTATGAACAGGAAATATCTTATGCAGACCAGCAGGGTGATTCTAAAACGTCGCAAACGTTTCCGATCGGATTCGTTAGTTTTTCATTTCGATGTGGTAAGTAACTAAAACAATTTTCTTACAATTTTCTCTACTAAAACACAGTAATATACAATATTGTTTTTTACTGTGTTTTACTAGAGAAAATTGACCGATTGGAAACGTTTCCGACGTTTTAGAATCGCCCTGCTATACTCTGAGTGTTTGTAAAAGCGTTCCTGCCTTTGGACCAGATTATGGATTGTACGCCCATGATAAAGGTACCTTCTAAAAAAGAAAATAGAAGTCCCCTGCTAATTCCCACTTTTCAGTAGATTTGCTTCTCGTCGAAGCGTCAAATCGTTGCAGGAAACTTTTTTCTGTTTTATTTTCGCTTTGAGCCCCAGAGTTTAATGGAGCGAATGAGTCGAGGATGTTTGAAAAACAATTCAAGTGTTTATTATAAAAACATATTTGCTAATCTACATACACACACGCCTTTTTATCTGAAAGGTTAGGCAGAGCCACAAATGGCCTCTTTTAACCTGGTTTTCTCAACAATTGAAGTAATGTATGAGCTAGCTAGCTTAATATTTTACATTTTCTCAAAATATTTCTGCAATAAGTGTCCACTTATAACAAACGCAAGTAATTTATAATAAACAGAAAATGATTTACGATTCTCTATCTTGAGAATTTGAGAGATAAATAACCAGTTAATTAAACCAATAAATAATTATTCAAATTTAATTACAATCTAGTGATTTTCACGCTAATCATGATAGTCAGACTTAGAATAGGTTTAGTTCTAGCTACACAAGCAATCAAACCATTTAGTACTTTAATAAAACATGCTTAAAATTCTTGCTCAACTCAATTATTTAGTATGTGAAAATAATTTAACTTAAAAAAAAAAACTAACAAAAATATGGCTACTGATATTTTGTAATTCCTGACCTAAAACGAGAGGCTATAAGTTTGAGGCCATAGTGTGTGTTTGCTTGTTCGTCTGTTTGTATGTGGCCTCATACCTCTAGAACGGGTGCTCTGATTTCAACGTTGTTTTTAGGGATCCGTATCTTAACAGGAAAAACGGGACCTTTAGAGGATCACTTTTTTGTCCGTCCGTCTGTCTGTCTATCTGGTTGTCTTACCCTTAAACTCTTAGGTGAAAACCTCAGGAACAGCTTAAGGGATCCACTTAAAACACGATGCAATAAAAAGACATGACATAGGATGTTTAATTTTTGTATGGAAATCACGAAAATTAAAAACCTCTTGGGTAATTCCAGTAATCTCACATTTCTGAAATTTGGAATAATAACAAGCTTTTTGCCCCAAATGAGGGCCTATGATTTAAGTTTTTTTTCATCCCATCTATTCGAAAAGGACGACTTGGTTTGCCTTTAAGTGCACCCAAAGGTGGTGTTTTCTGTATGAAGCTTCTATAAGTGCGCCGCAATTATCTGTGCCGCGTACTTTTTAAATTTGGAATATATCGAACTCAAATAAGTGCGCCGCAATTATCTTTTAAGCGCCCTTTTTGAATTTGGAACATCTTGAAAAGAATCAAACACAAATAAGTGCGCCGCAATTATCTTTTCCGCGCCCTTTTTAAATTTGGATCATCTTAGTGTTCAGCGCTAAAGAAGGCGAACGCAAATATTGTTTAAATAAATACTGGCTGATACGACGTACCATAGTCGCGCCACCGGCTGAATAAAAAAAAACAAATTAGAAACGACGGCCCGTGATTTCGTCAATTTTAACCGACTTTACAAAAAGGAGGAGGTTCTAAATTCGGTTGTATTTTTTTTTAATGTTACCTCATATCTCCGGCGTTTATGAACCGATTTGGAAAATTCTTTTTTTATTTGAATAGATATACTTCCAGATTGGTCCCATTTTTTTCAGAATCCAGTTCTGATGATGGAATCCACGAGGAATTGAGGGAACTCCTCAAATATTGTAGGCATACATATGGCGATTTTGATATTTTCAGCAACAAACCAAGCATTTGCATTCAGAAAGTATCATAATCCTTTCACCACTATGGTTCTTTCATAAATTTTTTTTCATCCAAATATTTAGTTGAATACAACGGCGGAAGTCTTTTTTTTAAATGATAAGTTATTCACGGATTGTTAGAAATTCATGGTTTTGTTTTGAAATAAAATATGAGGCGCCTTTTATTTTCTCATAGTGGGTGATGAAAAGTAGAGTGTAACACTCGGGCGCAAAATATATTTTTGGCTCGGGCGACGTACTTTGAATCCCTCGCTGCGTTCGGGATTCTACTAAAGAATCTCTCGCTATGCTCGGGATTCTACTCTAGAATCCCTCGCTTCGTTCTGGATTCAAAAAAGCGCCCTCGCCGTAAAAATATTATTTTGCTCCCTTATGATACAATCTACTATTTTACCCCTAGTATACCTAATGGGGGAAGTTTGCAAGCAAAATGGGCTGAAACTTGAAAAGGGCTCCGACGATTTCCCTCAGGACACGAATCTCGCTCGCACTTTTCTGTTTATTTATTTTGTATGATCTTTCATACAAAACAGTCCCTTTGTAATCAGATACCCACACCGAGATAGTTTGAGAGCGGGTTCTTAGCTATGATTGGTGGAAATTGATGCAGCTGATTCCAGAATCATCAGCTTACTACATTTTACTGCGATTTCCAATCCACCTTCCATGAATGGTGCGTGATGGTAAGACGGATCATCAAATTAAGCCAATCCGTGTTTGTTGCCTGATTCTTCTAGGCCCTGTTTGCGTAGGAACAGGAGTAATTTTAGTTTATAAGATGATTCAATATGATCCTTGTGCTGATTTAAATAAATTATTTTTATTTAATTTGATTTGTTTATTTAATCCCCGTTTTCTATGGGTTTCGTCCAGCAGTGAACTACCTACCAGCTACAAAAGAACCTGTATTATAAAGTGTCAGTCGTATGGTCGCCATTTATCTCATCTCATTTTCTCTTCGTAAGTATGTCAGTGTCTTTCAACTAGGCTCTAATTAAAATAAATTCCCTTCTAGATTAAAGAAACGGCCCCAAGATGGGGGAAAAAGAAAAGTCCGTGTAGGAATTTTCAATTAAATTTAAGCTACTCAATGTTGGTTTGTTAAAAATGTGCCTACATTTATTAGTCTAGAGTAGGCTGTGAAAAGAAAGTTTTCAAGAGTACTTTTTCATTTCAAATATTTAATCAATTTATAAAAAAATACAAAAAAATAAAACATACATACAAAAGGGCATTTTTCACCGAAAATCCGAAATGAGAAAACCTTTAGAACAAACCTAGGTCACCGACATAGCTCTCAGAATTAGCAAGGTGCCCCGATGGGGAATAAAGATTCTCGAGTGGCGACCACAAACCGGATAACGCGGTAGAGAAAGGCCCTCCACTCAATGAACTAAAGACATAATAAACGTTGCAGAAAGTCGGTGGATGGAGGTGGCTCAAGACCGTTCTTCGTGGCATTCTAAGGGGGAGGCCTATGTCCAGCAGTGGACCTCTACAGGCTGAAGACGATGATGATGATGAAGCCTTTCCTAGTGAGTTAAAGGATATACCAATTTAGATTATAGACTGTTCAATTCGTATCCATTTATTCTTAAAAGACTACATAATAATCCTGACTTAAAAAAGTGCTAAATTTTCTCTTATTCATGGAAACAACTTTTTATTTTATTGTAGTATATTAATAAAAATTTGCAACTCTAAATAGTATTGAATGATTATCCAATACAGTCTAGCTAACTAAGTTCTATCTCTTCGTTGCTAAAATTAACGCGTACGTTACAATTTCGTATCAAACTCAATGAAATAAAGTTGAAATTGGTTTAGCTACTGCAGTTGGTACGTGACCAGAATGAAAATCCCACTAGTTAGATAGTTTGGATTCGCTTCGACATCTATGATGTTGGACTTTGAAAGTTGAAAGTTAAATTAACCGCAGTGTTTGAAAATGTTTCGGGTAATGTAATTCTAGTATTGTTTGGACTTATGCTGTAAATATTTGATAATGATGGAACCACATTTCAGTTAACTAATTTATGTGCAAATTAGCTATACACGTGAATGATTGACTTATGTGATGAGTGACTTTCAAGGTGGAACTTTAGCAAAGGGACGCGATATTCAAATATTTAATGAATGAGTCAAAGAATGATTTGAAAAGTGTTGTATTGGTTCATTAACATTCGTAGCTAAACTAATGGTATCAATTAAAACATGTATGTTAGGTCTCCTGATTTCCGCAATATCAGTGCATCACTCAAGAAGTGTGCTATCTCAACAAGTGTTGATGCACTGTAATGAGCAAAAACGCAATAAAATTTAAATTTTGGGCCACTTTGGTAATGTTCCATCTTGCGGTCGGCAGCGGTCCCGTGACCCTTATGAGCCCAAGCAATACTATGCATGAAGAAGTAAGAAGTAATGAAGATCAAATTTAAAATGCTGCCTAAATGGCTGGGCCAAAATAAAATTAGTCCTGTCACTATTTGTCACGATCCAATATTAAGACGAAGGTAGACTATAGGTTCAACGAAAATTTTTGTATGAACTTAAAGAACGCGAGCTCACGCTCATACATAAAAAAAATAATGATATAAAATTCCCTTTAAAGTTTTTTATATTTTGTTGAGGAATTCACTGACCCAATTTATAACTTATAAGTTACCAATTGTTCCAAAAACTAAAACGTGTTAGAATTTAGTCCAAAATTAGATTTCAATTTTAAAAAGTTTAAAAATGTGGTATCTTTGTTTATTTTTTTTTATCGAGTGGAGTAATTCATATTGTGTACTGAATTTTTGATTTCACTAGATAAAATGCTTAAGTACTCATACTATATATGTTATTACTTTTTGTAAACTGTAAGAACTCATATCAAAAACTTAAATATTCTAGAGCTCACTAAAGGCATTTTGTGAACCTATAGCATAGAATACGTAATAACCACAGGCCTATAGCGTCTTAAAGGATGGCAATATTTTAAGTCATGCTTAACTTTTGACCGATTTTATGAGTAAGCCCATATGTCAATAAGTCCCACCCATAGAGTTATTTATCACAAAGAGGATCTTTTTCCCAGATATAGCCTGTCCCATATGTTATAACTTAAATGCATTTACCGCGTAGAGTTCCGCAAAAAAATGATATTTACCACCATGCCCGCCATATTTCATCTAACACTTGGAAATCTGACATCAGCGTCAGTCCGGACAATCGTCTTATATTTCCCGAGGGTACAGGAAATGTATTCAGTGGACTTTTTCAGTATGTGTGCCACACTGCATCGGTTATTTTGTGAGAGCTATTTTTAAGCCCCGAATAAAATGAGGACTGTTATTAAGTAAGAACGAAAGAAGAAAGAAAATAAATTTAGACAGCTAGGAGTTTTACTACGTGATAGAATCTGAAATGAGGTAATCCGTAGAAGAACCAAGGTCACTGACATAGCTCTCAGAATTAGCAAGTTGAAGTGGCAATGAAGCCGGCCCAGACAAACGTTATTCGCTTCGAAGCGATTCTATTTCTAAAGTCGTAATACAATACAAAAGACCTCGTGACATATCGATAGCTTACGTCAATCTCATACATTTTGGACTTTTCTACTATCGTCATCGCTATTAGAATGTTACTTTGTCTACGGCCATAGGTCATATAGCACGCAGAACTGACAACCATTGGGGAAGGTTCTTGAGTAGCGACCACAAACCAGACGACGCGGTAGAGGAAGGCTCTCCACTCAATAGACTAAAGACATAATAAACGTGGCAGGAAATCGGTCAAGACCGTTCGTCGTGGCATTCTAGGGGAGAGGTCTTTGTCCAGCAGTGGCCTTCTACAGGCTGATGATGATGATGATTGTCATAAAAAGAAAATAGCATATTTAAACCTTAAAGAATTTTTCAGACAAAACTTCCTTAGCATAAATAATAAAAGCCCGAAAATAAATCACAGAATGCGAACATGGATAATAGCGAAATTACCCTGCCTCATTCGCACCCATTCGCAAAAATTAATAAAACTGAAACGTAGGTACCTATGTTTTATCCGTTTTTGTGTACAAGAACTGAGAATACTGTACTTTGATATAAAACAGCACAATTTTTTTTATACCAAATTTTTTGTGGTTATTTGACAATGTTGTAAGATTGTATGGTTAAATAAAATAAAACTAATGAATAATATATTAATAAATTTATCAATCAAACTTAGGTTTTTTTAATACATTGTGCAATAATTATACATGGTGCCATCATCAGTATCATTATCAGCCTGTAGAAGTCCACTTGCTGGATATAGGCCTCCCCCAATAGAATTCCACCACGAATGGTCTTGTCTTTCTTCGACCTTAAAAATGCCGTTGGTCCATCAACAGGTGATCCTTCCTACACTGAAAAGTCTGGTTTGTGGTTACCACTCGAGTTTTTTTTATACTACTTGGCAAGCAGACAAGCATACGGCCCACCTGATAGAAAGTAGTTACCGTAGCCTATGGACGCCTGCAACACCAGAGGCATCACACGCGCGCTTATACATAAAGATGATAAGTCTCATGTGCCTGCAATTTCACCGGCATTCGTACCATTTAAACCGAAACACAGCAATACAAGCACTACTGCTTGGCAACAGAAATAGGTTAGGTGGTAGTACTTCCCTGGACGAACTCTTTCACAAAAAGTTTTTCTACTACCTTCATTCCCTAACGGCTGTCTGAAGCAGTTCAAAAGAACTGTGAGATTTATGTCCTCGACTACTTAGTCATAATAAACATAAACCCAAGCATTGCAACGTTCATTAATGTACAAAAAGTTATCCAAGAGCGTTGCAAGATTTAGATAAAACTTTAAATTATACTTGTGAAACCGCAAAACCTCACAAATTAAATTTACTTTAATCGTAACACTTTTAAACCAAAGTTGTGCTATTTTCAAAAGATTTTGGGATTAAGATAAATTATTAGAATTATATGGAGTTATTACTAACCACAAGATTGCAAAATTGAAAAATCAAAGCTTTTTTTTTCTAATTTGAAAGTCCATTAAATGTCAAAAATAAATAAATTGAGTGGAAAATCCAATATTACGCGCCCGAGATTAAAACTCACAAGAAATCCCTCCCAAGGTTGTAGTTTCTATGAAAATATTATTCAAAAATGTAAGCGAAATTTACGTAAGACTGTACACAAAATATTGAAATACGCCTGGCGCTCTCAGATATGATTCGATGGTGTTTTCATAGAAGCCATTTTCGTTTCTCCTATAAAGCCAATATACTCGTACTGAATGTATTGGATTCCGCCGTTATTGGAATAACTTCCTTACTGGGCTATGCGAAGATTGTGGAAGTGTGTAGCTTAAGGGTTAGTGTATACGTGAAGACGCATGTGGTCTTATATACTAAGGTAGGCACAGGAATTGTTTTCAGCCCTAGTTTGAGTTTTGTGTAAAAAGTTGAATAGACGTTACCACATATCTATTTCTTCTTCTGTATATAAAAATCGATGAGTGCATATTCCCTATGGACACCAAAACGGTTGTACCGATTTTGATGAAATTTTCAGGCAATCTTCAAATTAGCCCAGCGTGTGATCTAGTGAACTTTGGTAGTGATCGAATAAACAGTTTTTTTTGTTACTTTGAAGCCGGCGTTGGAAATCCTGCCAGTTGCCTTGGTGTACAATAAACCGTGCTGACCAAGGTTTTAGTATTTTTAAACTAGGCTCATTGGAACAGTAGACGGTCATGTTATCGTAGACTATCTCAACATAGCCTATGTTCTGAGATTGTCATTCTTTTCATTTTAAATGTATCATAAACCGTCCATTGCTTAGAATAAATCGTAAAACAGTTAATAAGCCATTCCTATAACTCGTATAGTTAGACCGTTTCGTGTAGTTCACTAGGCCTTCCATGCGTGCTATCTCCCTAACAGCTGTGGGATTTTGTATGGTTTGATGGTTCAGCCATCATGTGCAGCGTTTGATAGACAACGGCACACTAATAAACATCCAATTCGGTTATCAGCACGTGTGGACCGTTTCGTGCCGTTCACTAAATCTCAAACTTTATGACCACTACCGACTCTAATAAAATGAAATCTTTGTGTCGGAACGTTTTATACAACTTAATCCGCACTTCCTGATCTACTTAGTGAGAGAAATGGTGGTACATGACCGTTTTATTAACCGACTTCACAAAAAGGAGGAGGTTCTCATTTCTTTTGTATTTTTTTTTATTGTTTGTTACCGTATGTCTCCGGCATTTATGAACCAATTTGGAAAATTCTTTTTTTATTTGAATAGATATACTTCCAGATTTGTCCCATTTTTTTCAGAATCCAGTTCTGATTATGGAATCCATGAGGAAATAAGGGAACTCCTCAAATATTGTAGGCATACATATGGCAATTTTGATATTTTCAGCAACAAACCAAGCATTTGCATTCAAAAAGTATCATTATCCTTTCACCACTATGATAGTTCTTTCATAATTTTTTTTGTCATCCTAATATTTAGTCGAATACAATGGCGGAAGTCGGTTTCTTAAATGAAATGTTATTTTAATACAATTACCTAACTACCCCACTCATTTGACTTTAATTTCTAATCCAATTTATTTAAAAGACAAACATTCGAGAATTTCTTACGTTCCAGCATTTTAATCACTTAGTGGATTTCTCAACATTACTTCTCTGTTAAAATGATAAGGCTGAACTTATTCTAAATATCATAATCATCATTAACCTGTAGAAGTCCATAGCTAGATATAGCTACCTCAGAATGCCACGATGAGCAGTCTTAACCCGCCTCCATCTACAGACTTCCTGCAACATTTATATTGTCTGTAGTCCATCGAGTGTAGGCCTTCCTTTACCGCGTCGTCTGGTTTCTAGTCGCTAATCGAGAACCTTTATTCCTCAACGGTTGTCAATTATTATTATTTAATTGATAAAGCCGCGTGGCCTGATGTCGCTCTGCCCCTCGACTGCTAAAATGGAAATTTGCAATATCTGTACTTACCTATTTACATGTTTGTATTAGATTATAATTTATAAGTATAACAAGTGTAGCGTGTGCTGTCTTGCATATTTTTGCTGATGTTTATTTACTTTTGACTACCTTCCTAAGGTTTTTAAGTTCTCATTTACTATGTATCAGCAACTCCTTGCTCCGAGGCACCACACAGGCGCTTCTCACCTAGTGGTAAGACGGACCATTTATGTAAGCCAAGCCGAGTTTGTTGCCTGATTCTTCTAGGCTTGGTCGCGTTGGAACAGGAGTAATTTAATTTTATATAAGACGATTCAAAATGATCCTTGTGATTTCAATGAATAAAGTTCTTTTTGACTTTGACTTTGACTTTGACTTATTATTAATATTATTAATTCTGCGAGCTATTATGACCTGCCTATTGCCACTTCGCAACTGGCTAATTCTGAGAGTTTTTCGGTTTTCGGATTATAATGGTGATTGGTAATTTTGCGTATTGGTTCTGATTCTGACAGATATTGATTTGTCAGAATCAAAAAGATAAGGAACATTTCGTGGATATTTTTAGAACATTGTCAAAAGTCACACTTTCTGTGAATTTCAGAAAACTCAGCACAATTTCCCTGAATTTTCGCATACTTCGGATGCGGCATTTGACCGTATTTCACCACTCATTCGTTTTTACGCCCCAAACCCAATGAAGCGTCATTTTTTCCTCTTCACAATCGTCCTTAGAAAATTTCATATCTAAGGATAATGTTATAATCCCTCCGATGCCACCGTTTTCGCTAGGGTTGCCAGGACTTTTGATTATTTAGGACAAATTTATTAAATGTCTGTTTTTCTATCTCATCTATCTTTCTGTCTCTTCCTAGAGAATCTGAATGTGATTTGCTCTAATTAGTAACACTTACTTCGTCAGTGTAGTACAGCTTTTGGAATTTAAATTCATCAATTTGACATGACTTCACAAACAAACAAGAGTGAGTGGACAAACTTCGTTTTTTTGTGTTACTGGTTTTTTCTCAACAAAAGGTTAAATTAGATAATAAATACGCATTCTGAAAATTGCGTATCATTGTTACCCTAACCCAGGCTTTATCTCGTTTATAAAGCGGTATAAAACCCGAAATAATATCGGCCTCTCTTATTTGCAAGCCGAGTTTTCTCATACTCAGCATATTGTGACGATCCGCCAACTCGCCGCGGGACTCTTATGGCGTTTTTTGAAACGAAATCGGATTTTATTGAGTGTGAAAATAAAATGTTTCTCATTTTCCGGTAATTGATTGGAGGGTTTGAAGGTTGTGGATATACTGTTCACGTATTATGGTAAATTATTTCTAAATTAAATAATATTTTTTTTTGTCCTAAATTTGATGGTCCTGTAAATTATGTAATATATTATATGGTGTATGGAGGCAGCTCAAGATCGTTCGTCGTGGCATTCTAAGGGGGAGGCCTATGTCCAGCAATAGACTTCTACAAGCTGATGATGATGATGATCATATGGGGTTTACACGGGTGACTAAACCACACGATTTTTGCCGCGCGGCGAAAATAGACCGTCTATAAATGGCAATTCGACTAGTAGTCGCAAGTGATTAAAGCCGCAAGCCCCAAAGTTGGGTAGCATCCGACTTTGGCCGCGCGGAGACCGGCTGCATACGGCTGGTGACTAAAATCGACCGTGTAGACGATCAGTTGCAGGTGATCGCCCGCCGCATGAAGGTGTGTTTCATGCGATTTTAGTCACCTGTGTAAATTGGCTAGCGATGCGGCTTGGTGAGGCGATTTGTGAAGCGACTAGCCGCACGACGAAAATCGACCCGTGTAAACCCCACTTTACTGAGCAAATTCTAATATTATTTAAAGATGACCTCTGTGGCGCGGCGGGCGAGTAGCCGACTGAGACGCAAGAGGTGCGGGTTCGATTCCCACTGCAGGACAAATATTTGCATGATCTGCAAATGTTTGTTCCGGATCTGGGTGTTGTTGGTACCATATTACTCATAATTCCTGATACGCACAACACAGGGTATCCTAGTGTGGGATATATCATATCTGAACAAATAAAATAATATCAAACAAATCTAATCATAACATACACATGACACTTGAATTAAAACAGAATGATTCAAGTAAAATAATTCTATCTCAAATGAAGTAATTGAATTTGATCCGCATAAACATCAGCCGACAAGGCGAGGAGTAAATACAGCAATACCGTACCGAAATACTGGATTACCAGCTAGCATTCCCTACTCCAGGGTTGTCACTTATTGATGTATTTCAACTGTCACATTTCTTATTCTATGCGTGAATACAGGGCCCCAATTCTACTAAACAAATTGTGTTAGAATTGTTAATGAATTATCTCAAAATGGTCACTTTTGACACTTTTGCCAAAAGTGTCAAAAATTAAAATTTTGTGAGTTAAATAAGATAAGTCAATTATTAGTACATCATCATCATCATAATCGGCCTGTAGAAGTCCACTGCTGGGCATAGGCCTCTCCTTTAGAATGCCACAACACACAGTCTTGAGCCGCCTCCATCCATCGACTTCCTGCGACGTTTATGATGTCTTTAGTCCATCGAGTGGAAGGCCTTCCTCTACCACGTCGTCCGGTTTGTGGTCGCCACTCGAAAACCTTTATTCCCTATCGGTGGTCAGTTCCGCGAGCTATATGACCTGCCCATTGCCACTTCAACTTGCTAATTCTTAGAGCTATGTCAGTGATTTTACTAAAACATACAACCAGTACAAACAACATTTAAATATACAAATTGAACTGAGCTGTCTAAAGACGATCTATAGATAGTTCAACTGATCCTAACAAGTATACCTAATAAGATGGCAGTACATATAAGTAGCCTAATAATAGGACTCCTCCTACTTCTCCTGAGGATGTCGTAAAGGGCGTCGTAGATTATGCCAGGGAATGGACAGCAGAATCAGCCTGAGTACTTAATAGTAAACTGCGATCACTAATCCACCTGTCAACCGGGGTGATTATGTTAGATCCCCCCTTTGCACGCTATGGGTATGCTATGCATGCTATGGGGAAAGCCTCATCCAGCAGTGGATATCTACCGGCTGATGAAATAGAAATATATTTATATTCACCCATTTGATACGATCCTAAACGAGTAGATACTTAGCAGAAGCAAGATTGAACCGTGTGACGCAGTTGGACTTGATGGCATTGTAACGGTACAGGAAGTCAGTGGATATAGGTGACTCAGACCCATTTTCCAGTAGACACACGTTTTTAAATTGTACTTTGCGTGGCAACCCTGTAAGTATTTGAATTTATTTACAATTTTCCTTATGAAATACTTTGAAACGTTGCGAGAAAATTATTGGAGGACTTTAAGAAGTAATTCAAAGTTTCAACGTCTCATTTCGAATTCAACTATAGTTCTGAAGGATCCTAAACGTATTTTGATAAGATTTGGTGTTTGTATAATTGTTTAACTTGCTGTCTGGCTTAGGCGAAGTTTTAAAGAACCTTTAACCTTAAAAAATAAACCTAATTGATAAAATACAGTAACATAGTTTTTACCTAATTAAGTTAGGTAAGTAAGGTAAAGAGTAAGTAAGTAGGTAAAGAGGATTGTGATTTTAGCTGTCTATGTATGTGTATGAGTGCGTCTATATTTGTTCTTCTCTTAAAGCTCCAAAACTACTTGACGAATTTTAACAAATGAGGTATCTTATGGAACGTCTTCGCGTTTTGCGTGTCATATATGGCGTCACACTAAATTCAATTTGGTAAAAAATATAAATGATGTACTCAATATAATAATCATATCAAATGAAATGGTTTGATAAGTGCATTTCAAAAATATATTACACTAAAAACTTCAATAAAAAATTGTTCACACAATAAAAGTTTAATACTAAATCCCGACTAAGCAAAAGTTGAAAATAAGTAGATGTCAAAATGGCTCCAACTTCGACTATTTATTAATTTTGAGTACTTTATTATAAACTTTATTATAGAGTGGTTATCAGTTTTTTTTTTAATTTAGAACGTTGATTTTATAACAAAAATTAAAACAAAATAAAGTGACCATCTGCCACGCAGTGTAGATAATAACTACCACTAGATAATTTCCTAGAATCTATTGTTCCTAATTCATACCAAACAATTCTCAACGCACGGATATAACTTATCTGTGTATGTCAATAGGACCCTATTTCGATCAGTCTCGATGATATGAAATTCAAAATAGCCTCTCTCCAGGAACAAAGAACCTGTCAATCTGCCTTCGATACAAAGCGATCCACGATATATGAGTTTTGTTAGAACCTTATAACTACGAGACAATAAATTAAGGCAAGGACATAATATATCATAACTCAGGAACTTATGAAAAGTTATAGATAATATTTCAGGGAGAAAATAACACACGATGTTTTAATTACTTTCAGTGTTATTTAGGGTTCCGTTCCTCATCAGGAAAAACGGGACCTTACTTAAGTCAAGACTGTTTTTCTCAGCATAGCTAAAGATATCAACTTAAAATTTATTTAAAATATAAACGTCATAAGCTTATATTATGTATATATTACGGTCTAGTCTATTGCTTGGTTTTTGTCACTAACCTAGAATTTTAATTAACAATAATAATAAATAATAATAGTAATTTCTGATGTTACTTATAATATGTATAATATGGACGTAAACTGGTCCGACTTTTTATTCTAATGGTGTTGTAAAAAAATGTTTTAGCTTCTAACTTAATGTTTTAAATAGAAATAAAACAAACAAGACACGAATAAAGGAAAAAGTCTAAAATTCAGGTAAAGTTTAATTTTTTTTACCCCTAAAATGGGATTTTGAAGTGCGTAGGAAAAAGTAGTTAAAACTCGACTCCGACAAGTCCGACCGAAAGGGCTCAGACTTTTTCAAAATAATTTACGAATCGGAGCTCTCAAAGCGAGTCTCGCCTGCAATTGCCGTTTTTTTTTTAAATTTATCTATGTCTTTCTTATTTTACTGTCTTAAATATAACCAATTTAATGTGTAGTCTATGCCAAAGCATAATTATAAGAATATTGCCATTGACACCAAGTCAAGTGATTTCGGGAAGGCATTTTCTCAGCAGATATACAGAATAGGTAACATAAAAAAAACAGTTAAGCGAATCTGTAACGACGAAACGACGCGAAAAATTCCTTGTCGTTTGCCCGTTACGTTTACATCGTTAGCGAGGAAAAAGGCCACTGACAAGTTTATCGAACCTCTTTCAATGTATTACTTCTTCAAACTCCATGAATCTTTGCACACATGATCAGTAATTTGATGGACATTGAAGAAATAATAGCGAAAATAGAATCAAACTTCGTTCGAGTACATAAGTATCCTTCTCTTAAGTTAGGAGTGACTTGGTATTTCGCGTCCAGTATCCAACTTTTAATGGGATACGGTCCTCAATACCCGTTATACGCCTGTGCGCACACATTGTCTACTTTAAACAACAATAGCTCGGGAGAATCAGCCGTGATTTTGAAAGGGGTATGACAGTCATCGATTTGTTTTTCTGACAATAACAGTTTGCCTACTTTTATAAGAACTACTTCTACTATTTCAGCTGAGAATTTAGTTGTCTTTGTCAACAGTGTAATAAATATCTAGTAGGTCAAATAAAATAAATTATCTGGGTGTTATAAGTAGGTAAAAATACAAATTGAAATATAGTTATGTACAAAGAACCAAAGTAAAAGTAGGTAGGATGTCGTCTTAGTTAAGTATGTAAAATTGAGTCTTATTAAAGCCCTCTTTTAGTAAAAACAGAATAAATGTATGCATGAAACATTGTATAGCAGAAACCTGCAGTTTAATGCCAATAAACTATAATGTAGTCATCATCAGTAATGTGGCAAAATTTGTAAATTAAAAATGTGTTATTTAATAAACTTTTTTTTATTATAACTATTATTATCACAAAAACATTGAGCTCAACTTACAGCTACAGTGTTTATAACTATAATTATTCGGATTTAAAAAATAATGAAAACATGTTTATGTCATAATCATTTTTGTCGAACAGATAGATGCTCTTTTAAGAATTTTTACCGTAGTTATACCTATCCATATATTTCACGTCTTTTTCGTTCAGCGCTCAAATCATAACGCTCACTGAACATGACTAGACTTCTTCAAATGCAAGATTTTTATATTATCTCTCAATTTTCAAATCGTTTTTA
Source organism: Epirrita christyi (assembly GCA_951392215.1). Lineage (NCBI taxonomy): Eukaryota > Metazoa > Arthropoda > Insecta > Lepidoptera > Geometridae > Epirrita > Epirrita christyi. The sequence goes on from OX595844.1 coordinate 14,335,283, forward strand.
TCAAAATACTTCTTTCCTTTGAAATATTGTCCACACCAGAGCGAATAAAACTTGCCAGTCTTCAAGCGGCAATTATTAAACGTAGCTCGTTAGGACGTTCCATACAATTCCTCCGTGAAACGCGCTATACAAAGGCAAGTGTGAAGATGCCAAAGTGACGGACGTCCGCTCCCGACGGCCACCAACACGTAAGTGCGCTAATTGCGCCACTTTTGCTTCCAAGTGTATTTTTGTCGGTTGCCATGTTTGTTGTTAAAGAATGGTTCTGCAAATAGGTAATTTATAAATTTTCATAAAAAAACTGACTTCAGCCATTGAATCAGGCTATCTGCATGTTTTTATTAGCTAAAGGTATACAAAACAATAACTTGTTGCTGAAAATACCAAAATCGCTATGGGTATGTATGCCTACAACATTTGAGGAGTCCCCTCAATTCTTTATGGATTCCTTCATCAGAACAAGGTTTACTTTTTTTAACAAATCTGGAAGTATATCCTTTAAAAAAAAATCCAAATCGTTTTATAAATGAACAACGAGGCAACAAGCATTAAAAAAAATACAACCGCCGAGCTGAGAAACTTCTCCTTTTTTTGAAGTCGGTTAAATAGTAGGCTTAATGTTAAATGTTTTCATAGCCTTTAATAATAGGCCATAAGAATGCTCGTACATAACATCTGTCAATTGATATTATTGCTGTTGTACTTTGCAACGTGACCTAAGAATAGACCTATTTCTTCACCCGTGGATGTCGTAAAAGCCCGACTAAGGTATTACGCCAGGGGATGGTCAGCTGCATCCACCTGAGTACACAACATGAATACTACGATGCTTAATCTGCCTGCCGAGTGCGGTGATAATGTTAATACCCCCCATTGTATTTATGGGGGAGGCCTCGTCCAGCACTGGACGTAATAGGCCGCTAATGATAATAATAACTGTATAAAAAACTGCACGTAATTTCTACGAATAAACATTTGATTTTGCTTTATTTGCCTTGCGTTTTGAAATATACCTAAAAATGTACATAAAACTATTTAAAGATTAGAAGCCAACAAACAATTCTTATTTGAGGCACGTCTATTCATTTCAATTCACCTGCATCCTATCCAAAGCTTTATAAAGCTAAAATGGCCCCTGATCCCACCGGAACTAGAGGTCGCTAACGAGCTAAATGTACGTCACTTCCTCTCCGTAAAAGTTTATGGCTCACGTCAAGGCGCGACGTTCGCAATTCAAAGCGTTTTCTTTACAAAGCGCTTGTGTTAGTCTGCAGTTAGACATAATATAAACAGAAAATAAATACTGCTTTAAAAGGAACCCAAATTTTTCGAACCAGTAGGAAAAACAATCAAAAATTTTATGGAATAAAATAAATGATAGATGAATGATGATCCCTCTATAGAAAGCTAACGAAAATTCTCCATAATAGTAAAAAACTAACAAAAATTACCTCTCAATTCACACATTTCCTGGAAGAGCAGATGGTGAACTTCGTTGAGCTAGGTTTTCTCTAGTAATACCATTTTAAATGAACTTTATAGTCATACTTTTCAAACTAGGTGAGAGTGTCGTAAAATATATCAGGAATTTCCAAGGAAAAGAAAAACTAACTTCACGTTTCTGTAACCTTAACAGAAAGATACATACAATTAGGTAATACGTAAAAATATTAATTTATACAAAACAAACAGTTGAGCTGTCTAAAGACCATTGCAAACTATCTAAAGATAGCTCAACTGATCCACATCTTCCACTTCATTGCACGCAAAAAGGCAATTCCAATACGATGAGCAAGATAAGAACCAGCTCACAAGTAACGCGAAAACAGACGCTCCGAAAAAAAATATTAAAATAAAAAAAGATTGCCCTTCGCGACTCTTTTACCCCACGTATCCAGGGTGTTGAGACCCAAACCGTAAACCCTCGAATACGTAAGATCTGTCAAGACTTAATTTTAACATGATCACACCTTCACGATTTTTCTTGATTTTCTCTTCATTGTTACGTTTCATTGTAACCCCTCCCAGGTGATTTTCTGCGTAAAGTTGTAAAGTTTAATGCTGATAGACCTGAAAGTGTTATCGAGAGCTTCTGCGGAAGATATGGATTCAAATGGAGTGCAATGTGTAACATAAAAGTTAACATTATATTATATAGGCTCTGTTTGATAACGCTTACATCAAAAAACAAAATCACGTTACTTGTGTACGTAACATATTTTAAATTTAATTTTGTGAATTGTGAAGTATTTTGTTTTTATTGTGTATTTACTGTGTTACATCAACTGGATTCCAATATTTAAAAAAAATCACCGGATTAGATCTCAGGGCAAGCCAACTCGCCTCGCAGAAGTACCTAACCAACTGAACTAAGTTACTAGCTGTATTGAATTTAGAATTGATATGTTTGAAAAACTTTTTCGCGATTTCTGATATTTCTAGTACTCAAACCTCAGTCGGTCTAGTAGAAACTTTTGATCCATAAAAGAAACAGGATCGATTGGCATCAAAAAAAGTTTTTGTGTAAAATTACCATTTTCTTGCTGACTGTAAATTTTTTCTCCAAAATCTGTGAATGGAAATCAGAATATCTCAAAAAGTTATGGATGGTCTCCTAGGAACGTTTTCCTGTAACTAAAACGGTTAAGGTACCTGTCCTTACTGCCCCGTCTCAAAAATCCACCCTGTATACCTATTATATATTATTTTAGCAGAACGCAGTTTTAGTTATTTATGAAGTGTTAAAAAAACAAATAACAGTTTAATCTATGTTAAACTGTGCAAGGTCATATTTCTTACATTGATTTAAGTGTTTATACTTATGGTGGTAAATCACAAAATAAAATGAGTAAATACCGAGGGCTCAAAATAAAATTATTTTTCGAGTTAGAAAACACATTAAGATTATTAATTTTAACAAACAAATCTAATATTTTATCACAAGACCTGTAAAATCTATTCAAAGCTCCCTAATAACGAAACGCAATAAAATTTTGAAATGATAATTAAAGCGAGTAACAGCCTAACTTTGATAAGAGCGATATCAAAACGCTCACAGATTCTCTGTCATCAAGTGTCCCCTAGAAACAGATCTAATCAAGCACAAAATAAACTAAGCTTCTACGACCAAATATAACCCTAACAAAACCAGTACGACATGAAGGTAGAGTTTCGACAAAACAACTTTCGAGTCACTCAGAAAAATGTGGTTTTAAATTCTCATTTAAATCAGACATCGTATTTCTTGTAGAATACAATAGAATATTATTCATTGCACAAGAAACAAATCATGTACATAGTGGACTTAATGCTAGGAAGCATTCTCTACTAGCTAACCTTTGTGTAGTGCGGATAAATTTATTTAGGTGGTGAATAATACATGTTTTTTCACAGTGGAGATGAATTAGGTAGTACTTTATGTACTAAGGTATAGTTAAACATACATGAACAATACCAGGTAAGTACACAAGAACAATATAAATATAAATACAAACATTAGGTACCTACTTACAATACATATAATAGTATAATATGCATAAACAAACATAACCCTTAACTTACTTAGACAATATTATAATATATATTATACCTACCATGTGCATTTTGTCAATCTTTTTAAAAACTATATCGGTTTTTTTTGCATTTTAGACATTTTACTTAATTATACGTTCTGATCAAAATAAAATAATTCATCATCATCGGCCTGTCATCTACTGCTGGACATAGGCCTCCCTACAATGTCATGACGATAGATATCGAGCCGCCTCCATCCACCGACTTCCTATGACCTTTATAATACTTTTAACCATCGAGGCCTTCCTCTACTACATCGTCCGGTTTGAGGTCGCACTCGAGATTTTATGAGAATTGGATTTGAGTATTTAAGTTTTTACCAAACATGAGGTTCTAAAGTGCTCTTTCACATTAATTCAATGTCTCTATCAATATATTTTTCAGCATCGGAGCTTCACTTATTCTGTGATCTAATCAGTGTTCACTAAGAGGGAATAAATATTAAAGAACCTTATCGTGATAATATCTGGAGTAGAACTCGTAAAGTTGACGGCAAAAGGTTTGCATTGGTTGCGACGTCGTTACCACTTGTCGGCTATTACGAAAGTCGTAGTAGGTAAAGTCTTATTCTGTTACTTATTGATTTATGAACTTACAATGGTATTTGTACTAACATAACATAACACTCTTTATAAGAATAGATGTTACATAAGTATCTATTCCTATTCTTTTAGAAAAGCTAGAACTGCATAGAATTAGGGACTCCCCACTAACAGATTACCTCTATGACCGTAAACAAAGAATCAAGACAGGGGAAGTAGTTAGTGAGGATCTCTCTGTATGATGGTGTCCTACAAGGAAGCTTATTGTGACCTACCTTGTTTTTATTATATATTAACTACCTTATTATATTAATACAATGGTATTTGTACTAAAACTTTACAAAAAAAAAACTATTTATATTATGTGATCGTGATAATATCTGGAGTAGAACTCGTAAAGTTGACGGCAAAAGGTTTGTATTGGTTGCGACGTCGTTACCACTTGTCGGCTATTACGAAAGTCGTAGTAGGTAAAGTCTTATTCTGTTACTTATTGATTTATGAACTTACAATGATATTTGTACTAACATAACATAACACTCTTTATAAGAATAGATGTTACATAAGTATCTATTCCTATAGAAAAGCTAGAACTGCATAGAATTAGGGACTCCCCACTAACAGATTACCTCTATGACCGTAAACAAAGAATCAAGACAGGGGAAGTAGTTAGTGAGGATCTCTCTGTATACATGATGGTGTCCTACAAGGAAGCTTATTGTGACCTACCTTGTTTTTATTATATATTAACTACCTTATTATATTAATACAATGGTATTTGTACTAAAACTTTACAAAAAAAAAACTATTTATATTATGTGCATTATATGGCCTACTGGCACACAAAGCGTTCACAATTGACAATTCAAAATGTAGCGTTTGAATTTATCAAACCCTAGACTTAAGAACCTTACATTTTATTCTCGAAGCCAGCTATGGTCATCAGCCAAGTAACAATAAAAATAAAATAAATAAATAGGCTATATAATTATATAAATAGGCTTTAAATATGGGTCTTAGAAAAATAAAGGTCGGCTATTCTAATGCGCAACGGCTCCAATAGCTGCAAGTCATTGCGAGGAAGCTAGATACGGACTATCCCTTTATGGAGCACTTGACCAGAAATAAAGTCCTGTTTTCTCGATCAAAAGTTTTTGTTTATTAGGGTTATCATATTATTATCTTTTAAAACTATAGACTGCGCTTACATGTTTTTATATGTGTGTATAGTCTGAAATAAAAAATATTGAACTGAATTAAATAGAAATGAGTCTGCAGTCTACATTTTTGAACTTCTGACGTCTTTCAAGTGCCGCTGAACGATTTTAACATAATTCTCCAGAATACTACCCTGACAGCCATGTTTTATGACCCTAGGTATTTAATGACTCACTACCAACTTAGGGCATGCAATTCAACCTTTGTTAAAACAGTAAAAATACTGAAGGAATATTGTTTTTGCATAATATCTTTGCGAAAATAGACTGTTACCTACTGTAGCAGTCAATTCTTGTAAAAAGTGTTATGTTATGTTATACTCATAATTTGCAACGTTTTTGTGGGCTTAGAAATGCGTAATGAATAAATTAAAATATATCTACTTTCTAGCATTTTACCGATATTATTCAATTGAACTCCAAACTTGTAGGTCAACCAACTTAAGTGCAAATTATATTACCTAAGTTAAGTATGTAGATTTTTTTCTTCATATAATTACAAAAAAAATACTCCAATATTTACAATTAGGATCTAACGATAGGTCAACTGTGTGGGCGAATATCCAGCCTAGACGCAAGAGGTGTGGTTTTGATATCCGCTGCGGGACAAATGTGTGCATGATCTGCAAATATGTACCATGGTACTCGTTGTTCCTGATTCGCACACAGATGCACGTGATTGGCTCAGGTAACTTTAGTGTTGGAACAGGACTATGTATGCGACTGTTGGGTGTTATGTTGTTTTGTTATGTTTAATTTCTTTATTTTAATCACTTAATTATTTTGATTTATATTTATGCATGTCTATGGCATTTCTAAATAAGCCTAAAATAAAAATAATATTCATATTATTGATTTTCAATTTATTTTTCGTTTGTTTTTCTGCATAATAAACGATCTTTCATTTTATATCCTTTTTGGAGTATCTAAACGTACTTCTTAGAACAACATTTGTCAAAGAATTAACCCAATTTCGTATTCAAAGCCTCTTATTGGATATTTTTCTTTGCAAAACTCCTTAACTTTCCGTGGAAATAATGGAACGAAAACACGTTCATTTCCTTTAAAAGTTCGACTTAGAGATGAAAAAATTTTGCGGTTGGGACTTGCTACGAACAAATTAACCACATTAAGACTTTATTAATAGAAATTGCTACCGTATAAACTAATATGACGACAGCAGGCGCTTTGCTTATGAGAAAGAAAAAGAAAAATTCAAGACTTTTCTATTCTGGGCTTATTTATATAAATAAACAATACATGGATGATAATAAAGCTTGGGACTGAACTGCTCCAATACAGCCAAAACAAATGTATACCTAATATTAAAATTGCAAACTATAATTATATTATTTTATAAAAAACTAGCGGCCCGCGCGCGACTTCGTTCGCGTGGTCCCGGTGTTCCCGGCAGTTATTCTAATTTTTCTCACCTTTTAAACCTTTCCTAGACCTCCACGAACATTTCAAGACCAAGATAAGATAAATCCGTTCAGCCGTTCTCGAGTTATAGCGTCAGGAAGGAAAACCCGACTTATTTTTATATATGTAGTTACGTATCAAAGCGATCTAAAAAAAATCCTATTGACTAAATAATATTTGAATTTTGAAATTTGACATGTTTCTATTAGATTGTTATTTATAAGTATAACAAGCATAGCGTGTGCCGTCTTGCATACTTTTGCTGATGTTTATTAAACGAGCGAAGCGAGTTCTCTGAGTCAAGTTGGAAGAATCGGCGTTTGTATGTATGTATGTATATATGTATGAATGTTTGAATGAAAACTTCCAAACCGTTAATGCGATCTTCATGAAATTTGGTATGGGGGTAGATAGTATTGATACAATTTGTAGGTAAGGTTATGAGCTATATCGGTCAGGGGGTTGCTAGATATTGGGGTCCAAGAGGGGGTAAAAAAAATTAAAGTGAGACAGTCAGATCAAGTGGGGTGTCAAATGAAAGCGCTTTGGTTGGACATTTCAAAACTGTTTTTAATAAGTATGTAGCCTTAGTAGTTTTCGAGATATTAGGGAAAATAAAAAACGTAAAAATCAAAAATTCTAGGTTACTTCCAGCAATCCCACAACGCTGAAATTTGGTATGCTTGTGGCTTTTGTGTCACAACTACAGGGAAAAGTCTGAAATTGAAGAATTTAGAAAATTGTACTCCATAAAACAAAAACCAATATAACATCCATTGTTGACCTCCCATTTCTAGGAATTTAAATGACGTTGGAGTTCTATGGTTTCGTCAAAAGGACGTTATCAATTAATTCGTCAGGTACTTGATATAGGTACTAACAGGTATGTAGTATTACGCCCCGTTGCTTAGCCCTATTCAAAGGTTATTTCGATGATGTATAGGAAATTAGAGTAGTTATTGGTAGATCCTGTACTGTACTGGTAGACCTGGAGGTGAAAATTTTCAAAAATAATAATAGAAAATATGGAAATTACTTAGTTAAGTAGTCGGGCTGATAAAGGGTTTACGCGAGGTCTCAGTTCGGGGCGAACCACTAGTTTACTTTTGACTACCTTTCTAAGGTTTTAAGTTTTTCATTTACTATGTACCAGCAACTCCTTGCTCCGAGGCACCACACAGGCGCTTCTCACCTAGGGGTAAGACGGACCATTTATGTAAGCCAAGCCGTGTTTGCTGCCTGATTCTTCTATCTGGCTTTATCGCGTTGGAACAGGAGTAATTTAAGTTTATATAAGACGATTCAAAATGATCCTTGTGATTTCAATGAATAAAAATTATTTTGATTTGATTTGATTTGACTTCGCTCACGACTAAAAATACTAGAATAAAAAAATAGCTATTATTAATCCAGAACATTATCTCTACACCAAAAGATGTCTGGACGAGATCGCTCTTGGCTCGAGTTAATTATTTCTTCTTCTTCATGAGCCGGTAGTCATCTACTGCTGGATGAGGTCTCATAACAATGAGGGGATTTGCCATAACCACCTCACTTCCACCAATCTATCTATCCACACTGAATTTCATTGAAATCGGTCAGACGTTTGGTCGGGTCGACTAAAAAAGAAAATTACATTCAATAATCAAATTTTTGTATATAATAGGTTAACAAATTGAAACGAATCTGGCCTGAATTTTTGCTTAAAACTAACAAAGGCTTTATGAAATCCTATTGGTTCCTCATGAATAACCCAAGTTGTTTTCGAGCCGGACGATACTCGCCTCTAACTAGATAATGCAATTTGTGAAAAGGCGGCTAAGTTGGAAGTTTGGAGAAGGCAGTTTGATTCGTATCATTTCACGTTGATTGTGAAACAAAATATGAGAATCTCAAATTGTTTTTAATCTATGTATTTGAAGTTACATGAAAGCTTTTTTTGTTTGGTAGGTCATACTTCAGAGGTCCCATATAATTTTTATCGAAATTGATTAAGCGTTTTTTGAAAGATGTCGGTTTTTTTGTTTTTTTTTTCTAATAATTAACTTTTTATTTATCTGTGTATTTGAAGTTGACATGAAAGCGGAAAAAAATCGGCAAATTTTTTACTTATAGTGTAAAATTTATTCAAACTCGTGATTAGTTATTTTCTGTTAGTTTTGTAAAAAGTTTGTCCTTTTATGGGCCTTGATGGCTTTGAAGGCCCATAACTTTATAAAGTTAGCCAAACGGGCCGGGTCAAAATGAGATTGAGATAAAAACAAGATACATTTATACATTATATTAACGAAGAGAATAATACAAATGTACAACATTTACAAATATTTTGATACAGTTGAGTTATCTAAAGGCCTTTACAAACGATCTAAAGATACCTCAACCGATCCAAATCACTACCAGACGGAAGCGAACCTACGACGCTGGCGGTTTCATTACTACGCTGAATAGAAATGCATTAATGTAGGTAGGTATTCATGCACGTACACAATACCTACACTTTTAAGTATTTGTATTATTTTGAAATATTTTTTACGTCAGATGGTACCCCACTTGGTACTATTTACGTATTTATTTATACATTTTTTTAAAATGAGTAAATTGGTATACCTACTGCATTAATCCTATGTTAGCAACCTATTTCACTACCCATGAGGTTGGCAGGTAGAAAATCACTAAGCCTACCCTTCGTAAAATATTATTGTATCTTAGCAACAAAGTAAAATTTAAATAAATAAAAACGCTCAGATTTTAGTTATAAAAATCTCTAACAACATAATATGATGCTCTATTTTTTATATCTTGGATTATTTATTTTGTCACTTCATGTGTTTTTAATACTACCCACATGAAAGCAAAATGTCACCAATCGCAGACCGTGCAGAGAATCTCTGAGTTAGTTACGTCCATAGAAAACTGGCGACAATATAAGAAACAGTCAATTGAAATCGTGCTTTGAAAGAAACGTAAGAACAGTTCTATAGGTAGCCGCAGTCATTTGTTCTGTAGGAGTATATTTTAAACTGACTTAAAGTACATACATCTAAATAAAGATTATCCTCCTTATAAAATTTACTAATATTAATCCATAGTTTTTGTGTATGGATGTTTTTGATTAAAATCATGCTGTTATTACTAAAAGGGTTTATGATGATCTTGTAGTGCTCAATGCAAAGTAATTTTTCTATTTTATACTGGTATCACACTAACGAAGCCATGGACTAAAGCTAGTAGATACCAGAGGCCAATTCTCTTAATTATTTTATAACTACTTTGAACGTTAACCGAATCTGAATTGTGAATTGACAGAAAGTTGTTATTCTGCTCCCTCATAAATAATAATTTAGTCTACTTTCAATTCACGGTGACTACCATTAGAGTAGGATGATTATATATATAATTTGAAAGAGTAAAGAGAGACTCCAACTACTTAAGCTAAAATTATCGAAAAAACTTTGAATCGTTAAAGTTTCGGTCACATTGCGACATAATCACATTACAGTGTTGTATTTTAAGCTAAGAGAATACCATTTCGGACAATTAAGACATCGACACAAGATCGAAACATTTTTTTTTATACTACTTGGTAAGCTAACAACCATGCTTGTGGGCTGTACGGCCCACCTGATGGAAAGTAGTTACCGTAGCCTATGGACGCCTGCAACACCAGAGGCATCAAACGCGCGATGCCAACTCTGAGACATAAAGATGAAAAGTCTCATATGCCTGTAATTTCAACACGATCTAAACTCTATTTTAAATATTTTTTAGTTAGAGAATTGGGCCTCAGGTTATGCTGTTCAAATCGACCATTAATAATACAGCCCATACGAAACGTAATCACCACAGTGCAATCCAATCTGAAATGGAACTTCACAAGTGCATTTGAATCGACGTCAGCAGCTGAACTCGTTGCCGGCTCGCAGTGGCATAAGTTTGGCACTTTGTCCCGAATGCAGTGTTTGAGTTAACAATGCCTAAGTGGGTTTGATTTTAGGTCTGACATGTTCCAATTCGCCTCGTAGGCGGGGAATTACAGTATAATATTTGTTGGAAACGAAGAGATAGTCGTATCGTCAGTTGTTAAAACAATTTTGATTGTTTTATTTTGCGGACACAATATTATCATCAACTTAAAACTACTTTTGAGAATGGAAATCATTTAAAGATAATAAACGGCACAATACTAATGTAACTTGTACTTTTGCAGAAGTTCCGAGACTTTTTAGGAGTTCTGAATCATGTGAACCGTCAATGACCGTGCATGTATCAGATCCGCAGTCAATTTAAATACAAAACGTCTATAATATGTCTCTAGTTACTAGTTAATCAACCCAATTAATAGTTCAAACGGCACCTGCTTTTTGAAGCAAACTGCAAATGCACTCGATTTATTATCCTGCAACTTCTGAATTGCAGTGTGTTGCTGTCACAAACTCGTGCATCTAATAATTATGGGTTTAATTAAGCGCTTGTTTGAGATTGCATTTTAGATCTTGACGTGTCTGAAATTAGGTGAGTTGGTTTTAATAGTTTGATAAATTGAGTTGTAAGTAAACTGGCTGCATGACTTACACTACACTTTAATAATAACAAGCATAAAACTACTTATAAACTATAACTACTCTAATATACTAAAACTATTATAAATGTGCAAGATAACCAAACACACATTCAGACTTTCACATACTTGTAAAATTATAGGCATCATCAGTAGCTTTTAGACGTTCATTGTTGAACGAGGTCTCCCCAACAAAATACAATGGGGGCAGTATCCGTGTTAAGTACTTAAGTGAATTCTGCTGCCCAATTCTTGGTGTAATCTGTTAGTTAGCTCTTATAACATCCACGGGAGGAGACGGAGGAGTTTAATCTTAGGCCAAACACACCAAAGCGCGCTAAAAATGTGATGTTTTTGTTCATATGATGATACAACACCGGTTACGGCCTCAATATTAACATTTTCAATTAAAAAAAACAAAAACCCAACAAAGCCAAGTAATAAATAAATAATACACAAAACAAAGCAGAAAATACAAAGTCATCAAAACGTAATAACTAACTACATACGCTCACAGTAAAAACAGGAGGAGCAAAAGGAAAGAAAAGTTAGCAAAGGGAAGTGAACCGAGCATGATGTTGAAATACTGCCTCGCTCGCTTGAGTGCTGGGGGCACCATGATTATACTAGAAAGACGGGTTACTGTGGTAAAATTGTTCAAGCATAAAGTGCCGTAGGCAATCGCGTAGCGCGCTCTACGCCGCTAGTGAATCTACGCGATGGTAGACCTTAATTTCGTCGCATATATATAATTTTCTATGATAATGTTTAAAAGGATTATTTTTCTTGCTAGTTCACTGAGACACAACATAATTTGATAGCTGTGCAATTTAGTACGCCACAAAACTGTTAAACAACTTTAATTTGACTTGAATTTGAGCTGATATTTACACTTTGCATTTCTCACGCTGTTTAGTTTACATTTGGAAATTAACATGGCTTTTGTATTCTTGATTTTATTAGAAGAATATTATGTCTGGAGTTTTCTTAAAATTGTGGCCACCCTTTGTACAGACAATAATACAATTACCCAGAGAGAAGTTGGCAAGTTGAGCGTTGAGCTGGCAGATGGAAACTTGATACGTGTTTCACTTATCTCGCTGCTGTAGCAATACATACCCACCATACTCCTTAGAAGCCATCTTTACTTAATCTGTGTTGTTGGTTTAAATCAATTAAAATCCAGTGGCACTATTACGTTACTCTGTTAATACTATATCTAATACTGTTTCTGTTAAAAATCACGTTTTTGCGATTACGTAAATTAAGCAGTCTAGTTGCAATCAATCTGAAACATCTGCGTAAAAGTAGCATGAACGTAATTTCTGATAGAAACAGCATTGAAACTAATTGCAACAGATTAACAAAATTCGGAAACTGGTTTAATAGATACCTATATTATCTAAATGACAAACATTTTCTTGTAATAAAGTGTAACATTGAACCATACACATTTCACGACCTAAGTGGTGCGGTGGACGAGTAGCCAGCTGAGATGCAAGAGGTAATGGGTTCGATTCCCGCTGCAGGAGAAATGTTTGTATGATCTGCAAAAATTTGTTCCAGGTCTGGGTGTTATAGTACCATGGTACTCGTAATTCCTATACCCATGACACAGGGAATCCTAGTGTGGGATCAAGCCTACGTATGTGACTGTTAGGTGTTATGTTATACAATTCAATTATTAAAGCATGTCCAAACATTCAGTTCAGATAATAGATTTTCAGTAAATAGTCTGTATTCGTGATGTAGAGTCCGGCCTTAGCATAGATCTCTCCATCTCCTCGCATGGATGTCGTAAAAGCCGACTAAGGGATTAAGCCATGTGATAGACAGCAGCGTCCACCTGAGTACTCAACATCAATGCTGCGATCACCAGTCCACCTGCCTTGCGTGGTGATTATGGCAAATCCCTTCATTGCATTCTATATTGGGGAGGCCTCGTCCAAAATTAGACTTTTAACAGCTGATAATGATGGTAATGATTCAGGAGGCTATAAGAATATGTTTTTTACGAGAAAACATTGTCGTGTGTTTGATATACAATTTTTTTGTGTTAAATACCATTCTCGCATTGACTTTCAGCTGTTAATTGTGCTTGGCAGCCTTTCAAGTGTAATTTTAGTATTAGTTTTATTACTATTGTCACTTTAGTATCTGAAGGTCTAACGTTTAGTGGATAAGCTATATATTTTTTGACGATTGATAATAACCTTGTGGTAAGTATTGATCGTCAACAGGAAAAATGTAATTGGTTAATCATGTGTATGCAAGACATAGCGCGGTCATCTTTACGAATAAACTAGTATTTAACGTAGAAGGTCGTTTCATTGCGCTCCATAAATCTCACTGGCGATGAGGATGGGATAACATCGGATACCAATCTATGTTATCTTAAAGGAAAAGTTGAAGTCGTGTATCTTATTTTCCGTGATATGGAACCAATCTCATCATCTGCTCGAAATACGGATTCGATCTTGTTTTCCTTGGTGATTTTAGGCACATTGTCAATGAAAAGCGAAGATGCGAATAACATGTGCTTGCCAATTTTACCCTTGACACGAATATAGCTACGTCCTACGCGTTACCTACATTTTCATCATCGTTTAAAAATATAATTTCTTAGTGATTTACTGTAACAAATTTGTAGTACAAACAATGTGATTTTGATTGATCTGTGTTCAGGGGCTCTTTTATAGAACCACTACCAAGTCTGCACTCTTCAATAAGCCACGTTTCAAATACTGTAAAGTTGAGTCTTTTGTTGTCTTGTTTTCCAACCAAATTAAAAAAAAATGGTAATTCGATTTCGATGGTTTTGTTTTTGATGTGTAGGTAGTTCATCCTATAATTCCATAAAAATATAATTAAAATTACTTCGATTAATTAAAAAAAACCCTTAAAATGAATACAGTCTGAAGTGCAAATTTCATCGTCAAATATGACATGCGATTTTCAACTTTAAGCAAAGAAGTTTGGAATAAAAAACATATTTTTGGAAGTTTGGATTTTACGATCTTACCGTGCCTAGCCATCGATGATCTTGATTTTGCTGGTATAATAAAGTGCGTTTTGTATTTGAAAAACTACTCTGCTTTGTTGTAACTTTTTTTTTACTAGAGTGATATCGTTTGCTACTGTTTCATCTATATGATCTAGACTGCAATCTATCAAATACCACATCTATTACTCACACTAATCATGCTATTATTAACTTATTAAGGTGAGCTAAATCGGTTCTCTCAGCATATTGCATCCCAAAATAAACTTTAACTGGCAAGACACATACTTCACAGGTGAACACGGTATTTTAGCACATGCACCTTGTGCAGTCGTGATAGAGTGTTTTATTGTTTGGCAGGATCTATAGGAAGGAGATGGTGTGCCAATAATTAATCATTAGTAATGGCACCCTCTACATTTTAGTGGCGTGAAATTGCAGTGTAGGATTTGTGTTATTTTGCAGAAATTGTTCAGGGATAAAAAGTCATTTTCTAGTTGGTAGATATATAAAGCCAGGGGAGCGATTTTTTTATGTCACTGAGTGACTAAATATCATCAAAAACCCCCGAATTCCCGTCTCACGACTTTTGAGCGTGGTCGCGGTCGGTGCTCATGAGGAATCCTTTCCTCAAAATGGTCAACGAAACGTCAGCAGGAGAATAGTAAAGTACGTATAGCCGTTATTTTTCTAAAATCATCAAAAACGCCACAAATCACCGTTTTTCAGAAGATTTACTGGAGGAGGCACTTGTATTACACTCCTGCGACACAGGAGGTTGCGGGTTCGATTCCCGTCTCGAAACAAATATTTGTACGATCTGCAGATATTTGTTCAGGGTGTTCTGGGTATTTTTCTATGTATAATAAAAAATATCTATCTATGTAATGTATTGTATTAAGTCTATCAGTTATCTAGTTGCCATAACACAAGCTCTGCTTAGCTTGGGGCTAGATAATGTTGTGTGAAATGTCCAGCATTTATTTATTTATTTATTGATATCATAGAATAAGAATTTTAGTCATCAAAGAGTTTCAATATACATAAATATGGAAATCGGGAATTTACGGCAACTTTACTGACGTTTAATCACTCGATGAATTCAAAAATCGAAGTCCTGGTCAATGTTTTTCCTCATTTTCGGTGAAAATTTAAGGCTTAAGCCATTGACTAATCAAATTAATGTAACTGGTGTACATAAGGCCTAGTATCCAACGACTTAAAATTAAGTAAAAACAACAACTAGAGGAAGTACACTACGGCACTAATCTCAATCTCAATCTAAATCAATCTCATTACATTTTACTTTTGGCTACCTACCTAAGATTTTCAAGTACATTTTTTTTTCTATGAATAAGTAAGCTTCTCTTTTTTTTGATAGACGCTTTCTAAATATAAGTACATTTATTTATCGTTTTCTTTTGTGCATTTCTTTAATTTTTTTAGATAAATTATTATTTATAATTATTATTTTTTTAGCCTGTACCTATTTATACTTCAAGGAGATAAAGTTGGAATGCGAGTGAGCTAAAGAACAACTGGCTAACAGGTTTGTGTGTGTTTATTGTTCTCCGTCAAACTCGCTGTTTTTTAAATGTTTATGTACTAACAACCTTATTGAAACCCAACCGTCTAAGACAAGACTTGTGAGGCAAAAAAAAATTTTTTTTATAAAATAAATATAAAAAAACCATGCTATGTCCGTTGTCGTTGGAAGAGGAGATTTTAACGCCAAACCAACCAAAACTAGAGAACTCGCGACAAAATCTAGAAACTCAATAAGAAAAAAATATTTTAAAAATCCATTCGCATAAACCTTGTTTCGTAGTTAATGTTGTTTTACAATTTAATTTTCTAATAGTCTAAAGAAATAATTCCTTGCATTTCACCAAAGATACTTTCACTGTCGCCATTCATGTGGAATTTCCAACACATAAAACCAGACCGTCAGACTGTATCTAATGTAACCCACAGCATCCCAAAACAAAGAAACGATACTAAATCTTACCTTGTAACCGAAATAAGGAAGCACCTTGATATACCTATGCCTATTTCCGTGATGCTGGGAAACATTAGCAACTGCAACTTATATTCCCTATCAGGGCAAGAAGAAGCTCTACTTAAACTAAACTTGTAAGTGTTACGAGTGCGCTCCGAAAATATAATATGTACATATGCGTATGAATCGCCTTTTAGACGCAAATACTAACGGAATAATATTTAATATTGCACGACCGTATCTTGCACAGAAGTAAAGTCTCAAATCTTATTTAATTTATTATTAGAATACTTATTAGTCTAGGTAAATTTTGGTTTGGAGCCGTATAATAAACTATATTCTCCTTCGGTGAGTATTTATTTTAAATATGTGACAAAAATTGTTTCCCAGAAATTAAAAAAAAAAAAAAATGTAGAGTAAATGCATGGAAGTAATAAGTACTGTTTATGCCTATTTCCGTGATGCTGGGAAACATTAGCAACTGCAACTTATATTCCCTATCAGGACAAGAAGAAGCTCTACTTAAACTAAACTTGTAAGTGTTACGAGTGCGCTCCGAAAATATAATATGTACATATGCGTATGAATCGCCTTTTAGACGCAAATACTAACGGAATAATATTTAATATTGCACGACCGTATCTTGCACAGAAGTAAAGTCTCAAATCTTATTTAATTTATTATTAGAATACTTATTAGTCTAGGTAAATTTTGGTTTGGAGACGCATAATAAACTATATTCTCCTTCGGTGAGTATTTTTTTTAAATATGTGACAAAAATTGTTTCCCAGAAATTTCAAAAAAAAATAAAGTATCGAGTAAATTCATGGAAGTAATAAGTACTGTTGTACGTAGTACTTATTACTTCCATGAGTAAATGTCTGTCAATTGTGTTTCTGGCTTGATCACGGATAGAAAAAGGTTTGAAAATCACATATTTTAGTAATTATATTGATGTGATATCTTGTTTACTCACAATAACTAGGCAAATCAGCATTATATTTTCGGAGCGCACCCTTAAGCAAGAGCCGCTACCCAAGAACCTGGGTGGGACCACCTCTGAAGTATTAACAAATAAAATAAACATGCCAAACAAATAAAGAATCATCAAAATTAACTCATAATTGGCGAAGTAATCGTATAACATGCAGTCAAATTGAGAACCTTCTCTTTTTTTGAAGTCGGTAAAAAATGTTGTATAAAACAAGGCCATATCCATAACTGTACATTAAAGGCCTTCAACTTAATAGATTTAGTCCAGCTTATGCATAGTCAAGTTTTAGTTTTCATTGTTTTGGTACCCAATGACTGTATTACGCTGATCAGAGGCCTTACCATGAGCTCTTTTAGCGATTCAGTCAAAAAATATTTAGTACAAAATATCGCTATCGCTAGAATCGCTATCAATCGGTAAGGCCTCAAAGCCCTGTCACACTCTGTTTGACCTGCTTATTTGGTTATGGAATACATAGACATGTATAATGTTATTTTTTGTATAATGTAGTAAAAAAGAAACCTTCTGTACCTTCCAAAACAAAGAAAATACGATAAATCTTACCTTTTAACCGAAATAAGGAAGCACCCTGAGGATTCTCACGTCCACGGCAATTTTTCTCACTGGCGGCGGCGCACCTGTCGGCAGAAAAAACTCGTCAGTAAGGTGTGTCTTGGTGAGGGATTAGGTTGCGTATGGGGGTGTACTCTCAAACGCTGCTTAATTTTATTTATTGTTTGGTTAGTTTCCTTTGGGTAACAAAGTGGTTTTGAAGTAAGTAAGTATCCTTGTAAGTTCATTTTTGTTATCGGCTCACTTTCAAAGAGTCTTGTTATAATTTGTACTCGTATAATTATATGACGACCTCTGTGGCGCGGAGGGCGAAGGTTCGCTTGCAACGCAGCAGGTTGCGGGTTCGATTCCCGCCTCGGAACAAATATTTGTACGATCTGCAGATATTTGTTCAGGATGTTTTGGGTATTTTCTATGTATAATAAAAAATATCCATCTATGTAATGTATTGTATTAAGTATATCAGTTATCTAGTACCCATAACACAAGCTCTGCTTAGCTTGGGGCTAGATAATGTTGTGTGAAATGTCCAGCATTTATTATTATTATTATTATTATAATAATTACTTCTTTTACAAACTTCTTTTTGCTTTTGACAATATTACTAGCAATTTTTTTAAATACATGATCGGTGATCATAGTGTTAGTGTAGAGTACTCCGGTGGATGCTGCTAACGATCCCCTGGTATAATCTCTTGTCGGCTTTTACGACATCCATGGGAGGAGGCGGAGGGGCTTATTCTTAGGCTGCCTTTCCATTGACGCGGAGCTGTGCGGAGATGAGCGGAGAATAGCGGTGAAAAGTGGTAAGTGTTTCCACTGAAGCAGAAAGGAGAGGAGCGGAGAGAAGAGGAGAGGAGCGGAGCGGAGCTAACTTTGGAATTGCGCAATTTCGAGCTCAGTTTGTCTCCATCTTTCAGAAAGAGCATATAGCTACCCTCCGCAACGCACCGCACCGCTGTCCTCCGCTCCGCATCACCTCGCTTATTTTATATGAATATCCGTTCAGCTCTGCCCCGCTCCGCTCGTGCTGTTTCCATTGAAGCGGAGCAGAGAATTCGAGCAAAGTGATTGGTCAATTCATGCACCGCTAAGCACCGCTCCGCCCAACTCCGCGTCAATGGAAACGCAGCCTTAGGCTGGACACCTTGATAGTTATATAAGAGCATATAAATGCCGTTTTTTTCTTGCTTTTTAGTTGAAAAATTATGAAATTACTTGGTATTTATCAAATTACTCAAAAGAAACATTAATTGTTACTCAATATTTATAATAATAAATCATTTATTTGAATCCAAAAAACACTGAATAACACTTAATTAAGTAAATAAGTAGTACCTAAATAATATACCGGGCGTAAAACGACTACTCCCGAAAACTGAAACAGTGCATTCAGGCCATGATTCTGAAAATATTTAAGCTGAAAAAACACAAAAAAAATGCTCACTTTTGGTCCGCTTTTTTCGTGTTTTCTTTACAAATATCCGTAAAATATCGTTAAAGGAACACAAAAACCTATTTTCCATCATTAAAAACACATTAATAAATAAAAACGTCAAAAAAACAATGAAAACCACATGAGAAATATTGGCCCTACGGGTCGATCAGCTGACCGGGAGCGTTGAACTCGCGCGGCCGGAATAAATGCGTACATTGCTGGCTGACAAATACGATACGAAACGAAAAAAAAAGTTTTCTCCGGTATGAATCACCTCTCAGGCGAAAGCAATTTGATATAGCTATGATATAGGAAGCTTTACCGGTACCTTCAGTATTCGGGAACTGTCTTTTTACACCCCGTATAGTAAGTTTAACTAAGTTTTTTCATATTCAGAATTAGGTATTTTTATTAACAAAACACAACTTAGACACAAATTGACATCATAATTACATAACGAGACAAGCCAAATATTATGAGCTAAGTTATGTCATAATCACTTCCTACACATTTATCAGGAATTTGTTTCGTTATAAATTAATTCTGACATCGGTATGCGAATCGCTAAGGCGGTTTCAGTGAATATAAGGTGCCCCAATAAAAATCTTTTGAAAATTATTATTTTTACTTTGAAAATAATTCTACAAATTATATAGTCCTTAAAAATTTTGTTGTAATTAAAAAAGCTATTAAAACTATTGTTTACCTTTTGTAAGTTTTGCCAATGTGTCCAGAATCAAAGAGATGGCAATACCTTTACTTTTTTTTAGAATTTTATCAGTAACGTTGATGTTAAATTCTTGTACGTTGAACACTAATTGTAAAAAAGATGCAAGATTTCAAAAAACAGCTGATTTCAGAGTTGAGTTGTGTTTTTTCTTGTATTAGTCTGCAGATATTTGTTCAGGGTGTTCAGGGTAATTTTTATGTACAATAAAAAATATCTATCTATGTAATTTATTGTATTAAGTATATCAGTTAACTAGTACCCATACACTTGGGCTAGATAATGTTGTGTGAAAATGTCCAGTATTTATTTATTATTTATTTATTAGTCGTATTACAAAAGTTTTTACATGTCATGTCGAATCAACCCCTTTCAGTATAAACATTTTCTTGCACACCCTGTTTTGTTGTAAATAATAGGTAGGTATTATTAATAGGGAGCTTTACTCAAAGAGGACTGAGACAGATTAACGCAAAGTCACTTATGGAGTTATTTTATGACCACGCAAAGTTTGGCCCTAGGACATTATATCTTTTATCCCTTAAACGCGCCAAACGGTCCGTTTGGGCTTGACTGCCAACGGGCCACGCGACCTAAATGCAGCTGTGACATTTACAGTTCAATATTTGTTTTTTTTAGTTAGTGTCTTGTTAAATTGTAAACCTACAAAAATATAAATAATAACGTAACATAAACCAAACAGTCACATTCATAGTCCTGATCCCACACTAGTATTCCCTGTGTCTTGGGTATCAGGAACTACCATACCATATTATGGTACCAAAACACTGAGACCCGGAAAAAAATCATGCAAATATTTGTTCCGCGGCGTGAATCGAACCTACAACCTCTAGTATCTCAGCCGACTACTCGCCCGCCGCGTCACAGAGGTCGTCAGAGGAATGATAGACTTACAATTTAACGTAGTCATCAACCCTAATACTGTTCATTTAAGTCTGTGAAATATAAAAATAGATTTTATTTAGTTGAAGTTCACAGTTTTGGTAGAATTACTTCTCGCAATTTATTACACGTACCGCTTTGAAGCTATTTCTCGTGTTAATGTTTGTTGATTCAATTAAATGAAATAATTGTTTAGTAAGTACATCACGTTACGAGAAGAGACCCGTTATGAGTGTTTGAGTACAGTACGAACTCGTATAAATTTAAGACAAATTAAGGGCTGGTTTCCAACGGAGCGGGGAGGAGAGGAGACGAGAGGAGATGTGTTGGAATAAACCAATCCGATTTCGTTATTTCCTTTTCGTTTTTACCCGACAAGCCTGCCTGCCAATAACCTGCCAGCTTAACTCTCCTCTCCTCTCCGCCCCGTTAAAAACCGGCCCTGAGTCTTCTTGACCTCTGTGGCGCGGTGGGCGAGTAGCTGGCTGAGATACGAGAGGTTGCGGGTTTGATAACGCGGGACAACTATTTTCAAGATTTTCAAATATTTGTTCCGGGTCTCGGTGTTATGGTACCATATGGTATGGTAGTTCTTGATATCCAAGACACAGGGAATACTCTAGTGTGAGATTAGGACGATATATGTGACTATTTCGTGTTAAGTTATTAGGATTATATCAAAAACTCCAATAGCATTAATGCGTGAGAGCACATGAGAGTGTATTAGATCCCACGTCCTTTGACACGTGTCCAAAAACCAACATCGGTTGGAGTGCCGACGAGGCAAGGACGTACGAAGGAGATAGCTACACTCTCATGCTCTCGTTCTATCGTGTGCCCTCGTGAGGAGTGTGGAAGTAGCTTTGATAAACCATTCAAGATTGACTAGGTCAACATAGTTTTTCGTAAGGATAAGAACACGCAACGATTCGCTTCTTTTATGAGTAGAAATCTTTCTTTTTTTTAAGTATGGCCTCTGATTTCTGTATTTTGCCAGTGTCAAGCAGAGAGATTATCCTACTAATATTATAAACGCGAAAGTTTGTGAGTATGGATGGATGTTTGTTACTCTTTCACGTAAAAACTACTGAATGGATTTGAGTGAAATTTGGAATGGAGATACTTTACGCCCTGGATTAACACATAGGCTACTTTTCATCATCATCATCATCATCATCAATTTTCATCATTATTCACGCGGGTGAAACCGCGGGGCGCAACTAGTTTTAAATAATGTCAAGTCGTAAAGTCCTCGGTCAAGTCATGTTCGAGCAAAGCGATGGTGGTTTTACTAGAATGTGCTTGGACAATGTCCACTCCTTAAAAAATACACGCAATACATTTATTCTATTTAATTCACTACCTTGTGCTCATTATAAGCTACACCGTCTAAAAAGCCACCAAAATTACACGATATAACTAAAAAAAACACTAGAAATTTAAATAAAATAAAATGGACGACGTTTTCTTTCGAAAAAGCAAAAAAAGTCTGTGGACATCTTTGTGAGTCGTAGATTTTTTTTTTATATATGGCATCTGAGGATTTACTCTCAGTATGTTTAGTAATAATGACATCTTTAGACAGCTGCAGCACTGCTGTCAATGTCAAACACATACATATAGGTACCAACAATAAAGAATCAACGATGGTGCAGCTGTTAGCTGTTACAATTAGGTATTTTACACCTACGAAGAGAACTTTCTCAAAGTCTTCTAGAATAATTAATCTATAAGATTTTTATTTTATTTATCAGAACAAAGGTCATAATGGATTTTTAGAATTTCAGTAAAAATAGAAACATTTGTAAGTATAATTGGTTGTTAACTCATATAATATAGCGGAGGTTTTAACTTAGCAATCCAATGAGTTTCTATTAAGGAGCTTTCATAAGTGTGTATTGTTTGAGAAGATGCGTTAATCATAAGAAAATACTGTGAAAAAGATGTTTCACAAAACTGAAAAAAAATCACAAAAAAAAACTGAAAACTAAATCTTAAAATAGATACACAGATATACAGCGCCTGGGCATTCTCCGATTTCACCCAAACATCCACTTAGTGACACACTCAACACTTAAAACTATTAGATGTTTATCATCACTGAGATTAATCACTAACATCACTAATTAAAACGTCCACTAAAATTTGGTTCGCGAGTCTCACCCCGTTCGAAATTCAAAATGTAAATATTTAAAAACAAAGTTTTGACATCTGGCTGACAGATGTTTTTTTCTAAAGCTTGCAAAGGGCAAGGCATCGCGAAGGCCAATTTCAGTAAACTTTTTAATCGGAAACTTACAGTAGTGCGCGCGCCTAACAAAACGATACTGAATCTATTTGGCCCATCGTCATTATTCGTTCGCTGAAATCTAAAAAAAGCGAAGACACTCATTTGGTTGGAGTGTAGGTGAATAGGTACATCGACGTCACACATTTTTATAAGTGGCCGGTGTCATTGAGTCTAGCTTTCGTTTTAGAATTTGACACTGGTTTCGGTGTGCAAATAGGTTAGTGGTGTGAGAAAATTGTGCAATTTTCGTGTCCGAAATAGTTTCGGCGCTGACAGTGAACTTCATGTAGAGAATTACCAATTAGAATTCTTCGTTTGAATAACCAGATTACTCCATTGCTTGACATTACTTCTACTCTTGCTAAGTAAATACGTTTTTGTAATTATTATGTGTTGTATTTGCGTCATCATAGAAGTAGGTAATATAAAGATTGCGTCATCTCTTTCAAAAGAAAGTCCAAAGTCACAGCTTCTGCAAATTATATTGATTCTGGAAACAACTTTTCTAAATTCACGCCGCCATTACTAAAGTCCATCTACATTTCCATTCCAATCCTCTTGTTTCACGTTTAAATAAATGAATTTCGAATTCCAATTTCAATTTTCTTTAGATATTTAGATATTTAGATATTTATTTATTTCACCATTCCGTTACATTGCATAACATTGGTATGTCAAGTTGGTACATAATAATTACTTATAATTCTAATAGCCTAACACAAAACAATACAAAAAATAATAAAATGTAAATACACTTACACGTCATGCAATTCAGAAAATGAACAACTCATGTACTCATCAATATGGTAAAACGGATTACACTCAAAAAATATTTTTATTTTATGTTTGAATTGGTTTGGAGGCAGCCGTGTTATTTCTAAGGGTAGTTTATTATACAGAACCAGCTTTAGGCAGATACCTTGTCTATACGTCTTAACAAGTCTGGTTTTTGGTACATATAACTTTTCTTTGTTTCGAGTGTTAAAATTATGCATATGCATTTTCATGGGTAAATCGTCTTTTTTTAAATGTACTTCCATAAGAGAGTTATATATAAATAAAGATACCACCGTCAATATTTTTGCTTTCTTGAAGTAAGCTCTGACTGAAGTTAATCTATGTAAGCCGTGTATTATTCTTAACGACCTCTTCTGGCAAATGAGGACTCTTTCAATTTGAGATGCGTTTCCCCAGACTGATATTGCATAGTTTATTATAGAATGGCAGTAAGCATAGTAAACCAATAGAAGAGTTTTTTTATCAACTATGGGTTTCAATCTAAGCAACGCATAATTAGCGCTTGCTAGCCTTTTGCATATTTTTTATTTCTTTGCAGACGCTGGCCACAAGCAACAAAATATACAAAACGTTCCGCCGCATAAAGTTTCCAAACGAAACGCAGAAAGTCTTCGGTGACAGTTGCATTAAATCTATTTGAAGATAATAGGAGTGTATCCGGTCCGACAGTAGAGCATCATCATTGTCTTGCCCTTATCTTTCATTGATGGTTAAATAAATATATAAACAGAGGGTTCCAATCAATAAATTATTTCGAAATCGTCAGAGCTAACAGACCAAAAGATCCTTTGTTTAATATTTGAATACTATCACAATATAACTTTTGAAACTATCATGGTTATAAACATAATTATCAGTAGTGTGGTGTATCGAGATGGAGTTAAGTGCGACAATGAAACTGATGGCAGGGGTGTTCGTAATAAAAGAGTGAGAAAGAGCGTAGATCGTTACGGCTACCAATAACATCTACTCGCAAAGAGTTCAGTTTACCCGTGATCATGACGCATGCAACTGTGCCGAAATATCGGGAACTAAGAAAGCTGAAAAATCATGGTAAATATTCCGTTTCTAGTGATAATTACTATCACAAAGTTCTTTATTAATAAACTTTAAAAAGCCTTGTTATTACAAGTAATCTGATTGTATAAGACATGCGTCTTGGAATATTAAATAGTCTCAATAGATCACATATTATGATACTGGTAATTCACCCCAAACTGAGAATACGCGATGTTTTGATATTCCCCCATATCTCAACGAAACCTTTACCAATTAAGCTCTTTTACGAATATGTCAATTTTATTGGTATCACCAACGTACCTCGCAATTGTCATGGCAATTGGATAAACGGTTCAAAAATAATAGTCGAACTAACACCCATCAAACATCACCCAGCCAATACGAACGCCGACGCTCTCTAGTTAACATAGAAATCTTCGCTTCGCTCGTTAAAATAGGAGGTATATAATATTACATATTTTCCCACAAAAAAATATTTCTAAATGTTATCAATCAAACTATAATAGGTTATTCAGATATAGCGTGCATTAGACATGCTACATTAAACTACGTTTGACTTCAGATTTACAAGTTGGATGATGGATGAACCGAGAGATGTGTCGGATAACATTGACCCGAGGAACTTTTATTAAAATATATTCAGTGTTTGTTTGGAAAGTAAACTGCTATTGAAGTTGGAAAATCGTTTTAAAGTAGAAAGTACCCTTACTTAAACTAACACCATGTGGCTTTAGGTGAAGGCGATCAAGATTAAACTGTTTTAATTAAAGTTTATGAAATGGCGTCTCAAGACCGTTCGTCGTGGCATTCTAAGTGGGAGGCATATTATGTCCAGCAGTGGACTTCTAAAGGCTGATGATGATGACGATGAATTCAAGTTTGCTGCAGATATTTTTAAGTAAAGTAATATCATTAGTTAGTAGAACTTCTTGTAATGATTTTTTATTTTTTTATGTTATGTAACTTAGTTTTGTTTTGTGATAATTTTGTTGTTTTTGTTTTTTAAAAATGTCATGTCACCTTGTGTTTTTGGGAGCCAATAAATGTATTTTCTTTTCTTTCTTTTCGGTCTTCCTTTGAAAGAGTTCGTCCAGTGAAGTACTACTACCGTACCTACCTATTTCTGCCACCAAGCAGCTGTAGTGATTGCTGTGTTTCGGTTTGAAGAGTATACGGGTGCCGGTGTAATTACAGGCATATGAGACTTTTCATCTTTATGTCTCAGGGTCGGTAGTGCGCGTGTTATGCCTCTGGTGTTGCAGGCGTCCATAGGCTACAAAACGAGCGATGGACTAAATATATTATAAACGTTACAGGTAGTCGGTAGATGGAGGTGGTTTAAAACCGTGTGTCGTGACTTCTACAGGCTGGTGATGATGTCAACTTAAGCAAGCAAAAGAGTGAAAATTTGTAGCATATAATTTTCAAGTGTAAGAAATAATATCGAAAATAATTTGAATACCTACCTACTGTTAGTTAAACATCTAAACACAAAAACGACACGAAAAACAACCAAATCATTCACTACCCTCGACACATTAAATATTTTTGTCAGCGTATCCGTTGTTTTTACCACTTCTTCGTCTATTTTAAAATTGCCATTATGAATGTATTTGCGACAAAATCGTGAAGGTGGAATATTTACGAGCACGAGACGCCCTTAACCTGACGTTGACAGGAATAGAGCAGCTTGCCAGCTACTTCTGTCTATAAATTTTAGCTACATTTGACATAAAATGTGAATGGAATGCGCAGTTTATTCAATAATGGCTTATAGAAACGACCAACTGTTCTATATTTATAAAATACTTTACAAACGAAGTATAGAATGCTAGAACTGTGATTTTTAACTGTCACTTTAAAATGTTACTTGTGACCAATACAGCTTCCCGATATCCGTTTAACTTAAAGCAGGCTAGGGTCTATAATCTGTACCCTTCAGTGGGGCCTCAGGGTATTTGTATTGGAATTTGTATTTATTTATTGCTCAATTACACGTACAATTATTGTTAGTAATAGGTCTTATTTCTACTATTAGTCAGGTAGGTACGTGAACCCCGTCAGGGCGCTGCAATTTGGAGTCAAGATCAAGAATAAAAAATTACAAGACAACACTAATGTTAGTTATTTGAAATACAAGTCAAAGCAATTTAAAACAATTTCATAATCACATAAGAGTAGAAATAGGCAGGTAAGTCAAATTTAATCTCACGCATACAATACAGTACAGTTAAATGTCAAAACTAAAAGAACGTAGGCAAAACAAACCAATTGTCTATGTTAATTAGTAGTTAGAGAACAACAAATCCATTAAGGTGAGTAGGCTAATCAAAAACAGAAATTAACTGACTAATATTTACATTAGTACACATAACTAATACATCCTATAATTTGTTTGGTCGCTCTGTCAGCCCACTAATAGTCAGTTTTTGCAGGCGGGGGTTTTTTTTCTGCAATCATGACAGTTTCCATCAGGATTCCGTTCAGACTTTTTCTGTTTTCCCAGCTCGCGTTAACTGTCTTAAAACCGTGTTGTGTTCTATAAGAAATGTATGTGGTATACAATGACCCTTCAGCGGGGCGTTGTATAGTATCTTGTAGGGTCACGTTGTAGCAAGTCAATTTTCAAAAGTACATACCAGCAGTTCTGTAGTGTTTTGTGAAGTCGACCTCTGTGTTGAGGCAGGTGATAGCCGGCTTAGTGCCGCACTGTATCTACTTGTAAGACCGTTGTGGCTGTATGCTGCGACAGGGATCTATTTGACCCCACAACACGCACAATGCCATTTGGTGTTATTTTTTTTTTCATACATATGGCGATTTTGATATTTTCAGCAACAAACCAAGCATTAGCATTCAAAAAGTATCATAATCCTTTCACCACTATGTTTCTTTCATCATTTTTTTTCTTACAAATATTTAGTCGAATACAATGGCGGAAGTCGATTTTTTAAATGAAAAGTTATGTTTTATTAAAATGTCATGTCACCTTTTGTTTTAGGGGACAAATAAATGTATTTCTTTCTTTACTTTGTATGCGACTGTTGTATGTTATCATAGGGTGTATTATAATTTAATACTTCAATGTTTAAGTTATAAAACATTTCAGTACATTTTTTAGCACATAACTCACCCACAAAGATCATTCTCATGTAATCCGACCAAACATCCTCCATCATTTTGGCAACAAACTTCTCAAAACGACACGAGATCAAAAAGGGGTAATACCTTTTTTATAAGGGTTAAACGACACAGCCTGTGAAAATAGGTCAAGTGTAAAGTTGTCGCATTAATAAGGTCCAGTGTATTAAATTCTAAGGGTACTGGGAAATTTATTCCTTGTTGAGAACAGGGTACTTACATATAATGTAGCGTGTGGGATTTTAAATTACACTGACGAGATATAAAAAAGCAACTTGCAAAGTGTTTCAAAAAATCTAAATATCTCCTACACCACACAAGTTAGCTTCATGAAATAAAAAAAGCGTTGATCATTTGATCGATGGTGTTGACAAAAAATCTCTTTCAATGTCGAGGCTGCGTTTTAAACCAATGTCAGCCGTTTCAAAAAGTAGCGGAAAATTTTACTGTTCTGCCATACAGCGCCGTCAATTCTTTGTTGCTCTGTCTTGTTTTGAGCTTTGCATCGCTAGCTAGTAAAATGTATAACATAACATAACACCTAATAGTCACATACATAGTCATCCCACACTAGGATTCTCTGTGTCGTGGGTGAGAACTTCGAGTACAATGGTACCACAACACCCAGACTAGGAACAAATATTTGCAGATCATGCAAACATTTTTCCGACAGCGGGAATCGAACCCGCAACCGCGCCTCAGCCAGCTACTCGCCCTCTACGCCATGGAGGTCATCGTATGTACCTAATTATACTTTTCATGAATACCTACTAGATATGATAATAACTATTATTTTAATTTTGTGAAGCTATGTTTCCACCCTTGTTAACTTATTCCGCGCTTTTCAATATGCGTATGTGTCCAGGCACAGACATAATATTACACACTAACCTAGACTAGAATTTCCATAAGGAGTCGCGATGTGCCAACACGTCGAGAGAGGTAATGTGTTTGCACGCCACTTCAGCTCACATGGCAACCAGTGCACTAGATCTACACCTTACTATCAGTTGATCAAGGTCTAGTTTTCAATGTGACGAAGATGGCATGTCTACAAATTGGTTGTCGAAAGTTCGTAGCTTTTCAAGGATATAGTGTATTGATGTTAGTAATGCTTTCTTATACTCGAGATCGAGTTCAAAGTGTTCCGATGTTTTGACTTTTAGAGAAATATACCAACGTGTTGTGGTAACATACTCATAGTTCCTGTCACAAGGAATCTTATGGAATCAAGGACTATGTATGCGACTGTTGAGTATTGTGTTATGTTACACTAAGCTCAATTACTCGAATTCATAGTCACAGCGTTATAAAGGAGAGGGAAGGGGGACAATCTTCTTGTTGTTAATAATCCAAAACATTACACAATAGCACACTATTAAATAATAAGTAAATCCAGGTTTAGTGAAAATCCTACAAATATGAAAAATTCTTAAGTACATAGATGTTTGGACGTTTGCTAATCAAACAAGTAATAGTAGCTGATCAGGTTTTGATGAAATTTAGTACAGATAGATTATGACTTGGATTGAGCTATGCATCCAGAAAAACAATCCTCACAGAAGTGAATTGGGTTGACCACTATCCATCATTATCCAGTTATCCAGAATTAATCCATTGTGTTCATTTAGACCAGTTTACCGTTTGATTTAGTCTGTCATCAGATGAGCAGCAGGTTGTAGGTGAAGTCGTCCAGTTACCAGATATCCGGAATGCCAGTGCAATGGGAGTGACTGCTTATTTAGTGATACCATACCAGGCGAACAGCAGGCTACGAGAGTAGTTTTGTTTTTTAGACAGATATATAAAAACCTTATGTTTTAATAATAGGAGTAATAACGCGGGCGAAACTGCGAGCGACAGTTAGTCAAAGATAAGTAACTATAGCTAATAAATTATCTAACCACATTCCGGGGTTTGCCTAGGTTATGTGCCCATTCCTTTGTATAATCAAAATGCCTAACCCAAGTTATATTTCTTTACATAAAACCTATTACACATTCCCCGCACGATCTGTATTGAAGCCACAAACTGAGCCAGATATTATTCTAATAAATTTCTAACTAAAATCTAACAGGCTTAAAGGAGGCGGTTAAATCAAACGAATTTCTTACATCCTTTGCAAATAGGATGATATACGGAGAGTTTACATTGAACATTTTCTGGGGGTACCTAATTGATTTGATTAATTAAGAATAATATACAATTAATATTATAAATGTAAAAGTTTGTGAGGATGAAAAAATGGTTAAATCCAAATTAAACACTATGTAACAACTACTTTACAGTATTATAGCTTAAGTATCACAAGAACGTATAGGCTACAATTTACAATAACTTCTACTAGAGGTTCCACGCAGGCGGAGCGGTGAGCATTTGCTAGTGTTAGATAAAACCAATATACTAAACCAGGATATAGGCAGCAGTACCTACCTGAGCACTCAACACCAATACTGCGATCACCAATCCAGGTAAGCGTGGTGATTATGATAAATCACCATTGCCTTCTATGCAGCTTCTATGAGGCTTCGTCAAGCAGCGTACTTCTAAAGGCTGATGATGATGATGATTATGAATGTGGTAGAGGTCTTTGCGTAAATTTATCTATCGTATACTGCTTGTAATCACTGCGGCAATGCTGTGTTTCCGATCGAAGAGACAGGGTTAAAGACCATAAAATTAATGGTCAGTTTTTTTCACCTCAGACGAAATATTGTTTGTTCTTCTGGGGAAGAGATAGTTATATCTTATATTCATCTCTTCGCCCACTAAAGGTTAAAAGGATAAATAGGTACTGAACCTAAATAGGCACCGTGTTGAACGCGATGCAAAGATGGTTTATTTGGCTGGTATTAACACCAGGCGAGTCATCAAAAAATAGACTAATGCCTTTAATCCACACCAATACATAAAGCACATATAAAGTAGATAAGGGTAATTATAAGTTATTCGCAACTCATAGCCTGTAGACATCCACTGCCGGACGAGGCTGCTGCCTCCATAAATCATACATAGATTGCAACGAGAGGATCTTGCTATAATCAACATGATCGCAACGCGTGCGATCAATTTTATAAACAAAATCAAGTTTATCCGCTTATTTTATTTCTTTGCGAAAACTCTTTATAAGTATAGCAAACCAGTGAACAGTACCCTTTTAGCTAAGTCAACTTTACAAAGGAATTTTCCGCTGCATGCAAAGATTTCCGAATTTACAGCGCTACCAACATAATGGCTGAAATCTTGCTTGAATTAATATTTTCAAGCTATTTCATGTAAGGAAACAATGTGTTTTTGCGTTCTGTTTTTATTAAAAATGTGCTATTCATACGTACTACTTATGACTGTATTAATAACAGTAAAATATAGAAGTTAAATTAAAGGCAAGTTAAATAAAATATATTTCATTTTACTTTTTTTTATTTTAAGGTTTCCTTACTTACATCTCATTGGAATCTAAATGAATTTACACATCAATATTCAAAAAAATATTTTTGTTTATATGTAAATTCTGGAACTTCCTATAACCATCTTCAAAATGTAATAAAAATCAATCTAGTATTTTTTAATAATCAATAAACCAGCAAAAGGTCAGGAAAAGGAGCGTCATTCAGCCTAACGCCGGGTCTGCTGTTTTGGTGTTTTACAAACAATAACATGTATTGCTAACATGTTTTGTTAGAAAATTTGGCGCAGCAGACTCGGCTTTAAACTTCGGTGAGGTGTACGTTCCCTTAACTCCAGACTAGCTCGTAGCGGTTCGTAGAGCCTCGTAGAGCCTTCCCTATTTAAATCACTATCTTATTATATTCTAACGTCATATAGGACAATGGACAAGCATTAAATAAGCAAAACTATTCAGGTAAGCCCGGGATAAAGGAAATTCAAAAGGATGATTGTCGACCTTCAGCAATGAAGAGGCACCTTATAATATAAAAGATTCCCTACGTCTTGATTTTCTGCCTAGTCAAAGACTTTATTGACTTGAGTAAAAATATTTTTTTACTTACAAATAAAAAATTTGCAGAAATTGTAACCTATTTCAGTCTTAAAAAACATTTTAATTTCAAGTGAAAACTTTTTGGCGTTATGACCAATTTAGTTTCACCTACACCATGACCGATAGATATTTCTGTAGTTGTACGCAAATATCTCTTCTAGATTGTAAACACGTGCATTTTAGATAGCTCCTATTTTTAGTTGCTGTTTGAACTTGAGAACACAACATTTTGAATAGTCACCGTCAGAATATAAATTGTGTGGGAATTATACCAAACCATCTAGCCAAGATTTTTAAGATATCATTCACTGCTAATAATGGAAGAAATAGATATAAATATAATGTAGAGGTGAACGTTATTTTCAACCAAATAAATAACGACTACGCCATTGATAAAACTTTACTTTTATTTACTTATGAAAACAAACAATTACACTCATGTCGTACCTAAATATATGACGAAAACAACACATTGATTCAATAAGAGTAACCATCCCCGTTGTCCACAAGTTAAGTATGTTTACATCATACGGCAAAGAGAAAGGACAAGACTTTAGTTAAGTGTGGACAATATAAGTATTTATCTACCAGACCTGATTGCTAATAAATCGAATATTTCAATAAAGTTGTTATTCATCTGTGCAGCGACCGATACTAATTAATTAATTTGTGGTAGTTATATAATATATATATAAGGATATATTAATTAAACGTACCTAAATAAATAACATATAATTACATACAAATTCATATACATTCCGTGGTGTGTTCTGCTTAAGAATATACACCTTTTACTCCCATGGATGTCGTAAACGCCAACTACGGGATTACATCAGGGGATGGGCAGCAGCATCCACCAGAATACCTAACACCAATACTGCGATTACCAATCCGCCTGCCATACGTGGTAATTATGGCAAATCCCCCCATTGTATTCAATGGGGGAGGTTTCGTCGAGCAGTGGACGTTATTAGGCTGGAGAAGAAAGCTAAAGAAATTAAGAAAGAGAAACACATAAAAATAACCACAGAATTTCAAGTTACATGGTCTCATACCATTGTAACGTGGTGTGTTTGGCCTAAGAATAGACTACTCCGTCTCCTCCCTAGATATCATGCAACCCAACAAAGGGATTACACCAGGATATGGGCAGCATCTACCTGAGTACTCAACACCAACACTGCGAGCACCAATCCGCCAAAACTTGCATAGCGAGTAATATTATTATAAACCGTCAATTAAATTTATATTTTCGATTACGCTTCAAATATTTGTTTTATTGATTTCGCTCAGACTAATGACTAAAGGTATTTCTTAGGTAGGAGGAGGTTCTCAATTCGGTTGTATTTTTTGCTAACTTTTTCTTTTGTGAGCGCTATTCTTTCACTTTCTCACATACCTGAACTTTAATGAGTTTAGAATCTAAGTTACTGCTAGGAAGTGACAGAATTAGGCTGTTGTCAGCACTTATCCTCAGATCAGAGGCCTTAGACAAAGTAACATTCTAATAGCGATGACGCTTGTAGAAAAGTCCAAAATGTATGAGATTGACGTAACCTATTGATATGACACTTGGTCTTTTGTATTGTATAACGACTGGAGAAATGGAATCGCTTCGAAGCGAATACCGTTTGTCTAGGCCAGCTTTTCATCTACTCTGATCTGCGAGGATATGCTACTTCCCCCATCCCAGTATAGAGGTGATAGGAACTATCCTATAGTCTCCACTTTTCAATCAAAACTAAATTCCTGAAACGAACCGTTCGAACCACGGCTATATTAGTTATTCAGCCCGCGTTGCTCGCACAATGAACTGGGCAATTTTGTATGTGAACATTTTGTAGCTCAGAGTTTTATGTGTATAAATAAATAAATAAATAAATGCTGGACATTTCACACAAAATTATGTAGCCACAAGCTTAGCAGAGCTTGTATTATGGGTACTAGATAACTGATATACTTAATACAATACACTACATAAATAGATATTTTTTTATTATACATAGAAAAATACCCAGGACACCCTGAAGAAATATCTGCAGATCGTACAAATATTTGTTCCGAGGCAGGAATCGAACCCGCAACCCCTGCGTTGCAGATATATATTCGCATATATTATAGTCGCAGGTATAGAAGATATATATAAAATTCTACTATTAAAAACTAGAATATCCACAAAGAACAAAAAAGGTAAAGAGAGCTCTTTTTTTAAAATATACTATTTTTAATCTAGGCAACTAAAGTATGAAGTTTTTATCTTTCAAAGTGTTTTCTACTCCCAGTAAAAACTTATTGTCAAAAACTTTTATTAAGAACTGAGAACGGAGATAATTAATATAGGTAAACTTAATTGTCGCAAAGTAATAATTTTTCAAGGTAATTATTCAGCAAGTATAACTTTGACTTTTTCTCCTTTTCTTTGTTCAGGACCAGTAACTAACTGGCATAGTCAGAAACCTTCCCTGGCGTGCGCACAACAATTTACCTACGTTTCATCACTATCGAAAACTAAAGTACTTTAAGTTACTCATGACAAAATATGTCAGAATTAAGACCCATGTTTTCGGTAAATTCAGTAAGATATGTCAAATTTATCAGACAATCGATAAAGTGAGTTCACTATCCACCTGATGTGTAGCAGGAACTCTTCAATGGTATGGTAGTAGTACTTCCCAGTGAATACTTTCAGAAGGAGCTCTACTACTAAGTATGTCTCAACTAAGAGTTCAATAAAATCCAAGTTCAGAGGTAAAAAGAAAGATGCTTCAGATAGTGAAGTCCGTCTACAACAAGTGAGGACTTCAGCAAAATGTAATAAAGTTTTTAAATTGTTTAACCGAATTCAAATAACGAGGAAGTTCTCAATTCGGGAGATATTTGACGTTACATTTAACATAAAAGATAATAGCTGAAACCTGTGAATTTGTCCGTGTTAAAAAAACCCTTACTTCCGCTTTAAACCCTTCTACTGCTACCTATAGAAGAGATCCGTTGAGGCTCTCCCACTTTTATCTTTTTATCTTCGGACCCTGGCTGTCACATATTGTCAGCCGACTCACATAAGCAATTCAAAAGAGCCCAAACACTACCAATCTACTGTTATCGGTAAGGAGATCCGTCGAACATATCCCGGCTTCATCATCAGACCATGGCCTCATCTACCGTTAAACATTTCATAAATACAACTTAAAAGAGCAAACACGACTATTCTAGGTATTGAAAATCATTGAGGAGTTCAGTTGACACCTTCCGAATCCATCATAAGACCTGGTTTTCATCTTTAAACATCAAATAAATATATAAAAAAGTATTTATGGAATAAAATCATTTTTGACGACATTTAAAACAACACCGCACTCAAGTTCTTCAATTTTAAATCCTGCCCTGAAAATGGCATTGTACTGCGTCCGTCATCCTGAGGCATAAAGATGAATAGTCTCATGTGCCCGTTAATTCACCATCACCTGTACTTTACTACTTCTTGGTGGCAGAAATAGGTATGTTGGTGGTAGTTCCTCTGACGAACTCTTTCACAAAGAGTTCTACGTTACGTTATATTATGTATCAAGATAATAAAATAAGACCTAGGTGTGATCAGCCGACACGAGGCACTAAATGGAGAAGGCTTTTACCCAGCAATGGGTCACGCTGACAATTATGATGATGATGATTATGATGATGAATATGTCCCAAGTCCAAAGCACCTTAAAGCATACACGACCTCAAAGAGTCTTTACAAATAGCAGCGGAACCCAGACCGGAAAGTAACTATATATTTAAGAGCAGTGGCGTGTCCAGCCTCATTGTGTTGGACAAAGTCTGGATGGCTCTAAGAACTTTCTAGAAATACTTTACAAATTGCAGCGAAAACTGGTTAAGAGTTGCAATCAAGAGATTGGGTTTCATGAACAACAAAAGATCACATGATGAAAATAGTTATAAATAACATACATACATACATAGAATCACGCCTGTTTCCCAAAGAACAAAAGAAAAGCTATTTTTACTCAAATAACTTTAAATAACCGGCCAAGTGCGAGTCGGACTCACGCACGAAGGGTTCCGTACCATTACACTACAAAAACGGCGAAAAAAAAATCACGTTTGTTGTATGCGAGCCCCCTTAAATATTTATTTTATTCTTTTTTATTATTTTTATATTTATGTTGTTATGGCGGTAACAGAAATACATCATCTATGAACATTTCAAATATCTAACTATCATGGTTCATGAGATACAGCCTGGTGACAGACGGACGGACGGACGGACGGACAGCGGAGCGTTAGTAATAGTGTCCGTTTTGCCCTTTGGGTACGGAACCCTAAAAATGATTATGAATTAAGGGGTAAGTATTTATGAATGTCTGATAGTTTAGTAATTCATATGATATATAAAACTACGAGTTATGTGAGATTTTTTATGTTATCCAGGCTTTGAGAACATGCAAACGCAAAATTCACGTATAGTGCACACTAATCCGGATTTGTGAGATTTTAAACCAATTCCAGTGGGCTTATTACGAGTTTTGCATTACAACTATAAATTTGCTAGACGTGAGTG
Organism: Epirrita christyi; assembly: GCA_951392215.1. Lineage (NCBI taxonomy): Eukaryota > Metazoa > Arthropoda > Insecta > Lepidoptera > Geometridae > Epirrita > Epirrita christyi. The sequence goes on from OX595844.1 coordinate 14,372,040, forward strand.
ATTAACGGGAATTCATCATCACCAGCCTGTAGACGTCCACTACTATGGAACTACTATGGGATTTGCCATAATTACTACGCTTGGCAGGCGGATTGGTAATCGCAGTATTGGTGTTAAGTACTCAGGTTGATGTTGCTGCCCATCTCCTAGTTTAATCCCTTAGTACGGCTTTTACTACATCCATGGGAGGAGGCGGAGGGGTCTATTCTTAAACAGGACACACACAGCCAACGGTACTCAGTAACTATTTATTAATCTGTGCTCTTTCTATCGACTGCGCGGCACATAATGATTAATAGTTACTACGTGAGTCATAATCACAGATGATATTGAGTTCGAATTTTTAAAAGTGTCTTTTATAGGGTTCTGAGCTTCTGTGTTATTTATTTATTTATTTAAAGGAAGACCAACAGCTTAATTTAAAAAATCAATCTATGCTAACAAAAATAGGCGTCGGAAAAGCCACTTGATGGTCATCACGTCTTGACGACCTCTGTGGCGCGGCGGGCGAAGGTTCGCCTGCGACACAGTTGCGGGTTCGATTCTCGCCTCGGAACAAATATTTGTACTTCCTGCAGATATTTGTTCAGGGTGTTCTGGGTATGTTTCTATGTATAATAAAAAATATCTATCTATGTAATGTATTGTATTAAGTATATCAGTTATCTAGTACCCATAACACAAGCTCTGCTTAGCTTGGGGCTGGATAATGTTGTGTAAAATGTCCAGCATTTATTTATTATTATTTATTAATTTATCACGGATTGATACAAATTAGCTTAAAAAACGCAAACAAACATTGATATCAACTCAAGTGCCAGCAAGTACCCTTTAAACCTAAACACATAAATGTTAGCACTACTGCTGGGCGGCTGAAATAGGTACGGTGGTAGTACTTCCCCAGACGAACTCTTTCACAAGAAGTTCTACTACTAACTTAAGACTTAGGTTTTTAGACCTAAAGGTTTTCATCTGGTAAACACTGGCCAGAACCGGTTCTACCACGATTTGCTTTGGATTACGTCCCGCGGGTCGGGATCGCCGTTAACTTTGCACTGTTGAAATTATAATTTTGTTTCTGAATTTCGTAATGTTGTACGCTCGTCGCTGACACAGAGTACAATTAGAGATGAAACTCTTACATAAGGCTGATATTACATCATCATTATTCTTAGACTTTACCCACTGCTTAGAAGATAGATAGGTACTCCTGCCCTAATTAATTTACGGCCATCATCATCATCATCAGCCTCTAGAAGTCTACTGCTGAATATTAGGCCTTCCTCTAGAATGCCACGACGAACGGTCTTGAGCCTCCTTCATCCACCGACTTCCTGGAAACATACGATAATTACGTTTGGCATGATTTACGGCCAATGCCGATTTAATGTCATCGAACCAACGCAAATCATGCAATTTTTGAGGCAATCGCGTCTCCATATTTTTGGTGGGCAAGTAAATGGTTACAAGGTTTTTGACGTGTTAACGTCTTATAAATCGATGGAGCCGGCTGCACGCTCGAAAAAACATGACTAATGCGTCGTTACCTCGTCATGCGTCACCTCGCAAAACGCATGCGCTATATATGCTATATATATATATATATGCGCATGCGCCAAGCGCATGCGCTAACGCCGCATGCGCATAGCGCATGTGAGATATATATATATATATATATATGCGCATGCGCTATAACTCCGCATGCGCGCGAGCGCGGAACGAGCGACAAAAATGCACAATAACGACGTTGACACGTTAAACTATCGTCAGTAAACCGACTTTACAGACAACCGTTTTTTATTTAGACCAATTATTTATATAAACGCACGGAATTTTACGAAGCAGTTGGTCTTATAGGTAGGTAATCCTGCCCTCATTAATATACGGCCAATGCCGTTTTAATGTCGTCGACCCAACAATATAAATCACGCAGTTTTTGATGCAAATGCGTATCTAGGTATATGCATTTTTCTGGGAAGAAGCAGAAGTTAACAAGGTATTTATTTCGACAAATTCTTTATGTAAGCGCACGGAACTTTACCAAGCAGTTGGTCCTCTAGGTAGGTTCTCCTAACCTCATTAATATACGGCCAATGCCACTTTAATATCATCGGCCCAACGATATAAGTTGTGTTATTTTTGAGGCAAATGCGTACCAAAGTATATGCATATTTCTTACAAGCAGAAGGTTTTTTATTTCGACCAATTCTTTATATAAACGCACGAAGTTTTACTATGCAATTGGACTTCTAGGAAGAACTTGCACCTATTTTATGGCTGTAACTGGTCGTTGGCTGGCTTCATTAGTTAAGAGTTTCAGCTGGCTATTATTTTGGATTTTAATGTGGGTCTAACAGGGTTCAGCCAAATGGATTTCTAAATTTAGACGGAATGTTATAAGCACAAGGAAACGATGTTGTTCAATTTCTAGTCCATGCGGAATGTTTTTTGACGGAGAAATAAGCTATATGTACAATGTCACATCCTGCCATATTTTTGATTAAGTAAAACCATCGACAAACCCAGGTCACCGACAATGAATGGTTGAAGTGGCAATGGACACGTCATATAGCTAGCAGAACTGATAACCATTGTGGAATAAAGGTTCTCGGGTGGCGACCACAAACCGGACGACGCGGTAGAGGAAGGCCCTCCACTCGATGGAAAAAAAGACATTATAAAGACTAAAGACATTATAAACGTCGCAGGAAGTCGGTGGATGGAGCTGGCTCAAGACCGTTCATCGTGGTATTCTAAGTGGGAGGCTTATTTCCATATGTGGACTACTACAGGCTGATGATGACAAAAACCGTCGGCAAATAAAAACAGTGATAATTATATATATTTGGTTTTAATACGCATTAATACAAAGGTCTAACGTTTTATTAATATTTTTTTTATCACTAATATTATAAATGCGAAAGTTTGTGAATATGTTAATTACATCCTTCACGCTGAAACAACTGCAGCAATTTAGTTGAAATTTGGAATGGAGCTATTTGCTTAAACCCCGAATTAGCATACAGGCTACCTATTATTCGGATATCCCCACCGGATGTAGACTTATGCGGGTGAAACCACGGGATGCAGCTAATACAAAATCCTACTAATATTATAAATGCGAAAGTTTGCAAGTATGGATGGATGGATGGATGTTTGTTACTCTTTCACGTAAAAACTAGTAAATGGATTTTAATTAAACTTTACAATAATATATTTTATACATCAGAATAACACATAGCCTACAATTTATAAAGATATTGTGTGAATTGTCCACAATATGACGATAAGTGTCAAGTAAGTAGGAAAAAATCTACCATCTGCGAGCTATTCTGGCGTGCGCTGCCAAAACCGCTAGAGTTACACATATGTAATGTATTATGGAAATGTTTATCTTAAATAGTCCTACAAAAAGTGGTGTATATGGTACTGTGGTATATATATATAGGTCATATTCTTTTCTACACAACGCTAATATAAGCTACTCGAAATACTAATCCTGCGCAGACGAAGTCGCGGGCACCAGCTAGTAATTCTCATTAAGCTACATTCTTAGTATTGCAGGACCATTACTCAGATTCAAGTTATAAAACTTTTAACTACTGACCCAATAAATTTTGTTCAAGACATCAACGAGACAATTTTCTTACTAAAACCTTCTAAAAACTAATCTGCTCTGCTCATTATTCCAAAGGTTTTGTACCATTCCCAGACGTTATAAATTACGTAGCATAACGCTTATCGCTAAATAAATTACGGGACCGTAATTACCTATTGTCTGTATAATTGACAGTGCTCTTTCTCCAATTAGCGCCTGTCAATCTGTAACGTTTTCACCGAGGTAATTAGGCTTTCTTGTACGTATATCATCATCATCATCATCATTAACTTTAAGAAATCCACTGCTGCACACAGGCTTCCCTTATTATGGCGCTATGAACGTTCTTGAGTCGCCTCCATCCTCCGACTACCTGTGACCTTGATTTTTGCAGTCTATGTATCTTAGTTTGCACATCAATTCTCTCGTAGCTCCAAAACTACTTGACGTGTTATGACAAATGAGGTATCATATGAAGCGTCTTGACGTTTTGCGTATCATAAATGTCACACTTAATTAAATAAGTAGGAAATTAAAAGCAATATTCCAACTACAAAAATAATTGATATAAATTTAAAGGATTTCGTGGGCTTGGCCTCCGAGTACACCTATTAAGACTTAATACAGCTATTGCGTTCCTAGCCGGTTTTTAACTGACTTCACAAAAAAGAAGGGGGTTCTCAATTCGGTTGTATATTTTTTTTTGTATGTTTGTTACCTCATATCTCCGTCGTTTATGAACCGATTTCAGATCTGTCCCATTTTTTTCAGAATCCAGTTCTGATGATGGAATCCATGAGGAGTTGAGGGAACTCCTCAAATATTGTAGGCATACATATGGCGATTTTGATATTTTCAGCAACAAACCAAGCATTTGCATTCAGAAAGTATCATAATCCTTTCACCACTATGGTTCTTTCATCATTTTTTTTTCATCCAAAATTATTTAGTCGAATACAATGGTGGAAGTAGGTTTTTTAAATGAAAAGTTATAGTTTATAAACTAAATAACTAGTAATTTTGATAATATCACTCTCTCCGTGTAGGAGGTGTTATAATTATAATGACTGTTAACAGTCATTATAATTATAACACCTCCTAAACTTAAAACCAAGTTAAAACAAGTTAGGTAAGTTTAAACTTGCATTTTGTTATATTGAAGAAGCCACAAAGCCTTCTTGAAACCTTGCACTTAACTATTATCTTTTAGAGAAACGAGAGTTGTTATTTTCTTAAGTTACCATATTTATGGTACGTGATATATTATTATCACACATGTTTTTTTTTCATGGTAATTATATTATACTAACAGCCCGCTCGCGATTTTGTTTGTGAGGTTCTGGTAGTTCCAGTGGTCATGGTAGTCCTAGTTCAGAAACCTTCCACTGCTTGCCCACTACAAGTACCATAGCGATTACTATCGGCATAGTGTTTTAAGAACGCCTACACGAGACAAAGAAACAAAGACACTCATAGGTACATCAGGAGAGGGTGAATATTATTTAGGTAAAAAAAATTGCACTTCAACGTAAAAAAATAATTCTATGATTATAATATTAAGCCAACTTCAAAAAAAGAGGAGGTTCTATGTTTGTCTGTATGTATTATTCCTTAGAAATTCTTCGAAAAACGGCAAATTAAAATAGCCACAACTTCTAAATAAATGAAAACCATAGAACATAGATAAAGGGTGATTCGGATATTATGCCATGAAGTATTCTACCATTTCGATTACATTCAAAGTAAAGTTAAGTGATCACCCTGTACATTGTAGATTGGTAGTTTGCTTTCTTCTTTTTCCATCATAATACTAATATTTGTTACTCAGTCACGCCGAAACCGCTGAATCAATTTCGATTAAATTTGGCCCAGGAACAAGATATTATTGCGACCTGTATTAACATATTGGCTACCTACTGTTTATCCCGGCAACATTTAAGTGAAGCTACGAGTGAATGATAGTAGTAGAATTTCTATCTTAAGGTGAATCGAAAGTTAAGTAAGTGGCGCGAAATTCAAATTTATTCGTGTTTTTTGCTCGTCACAGCTCATCAACACTTCTTGAGATAGTGAAAACTAATTTTGCAGAAACTAGGAGACCTAACACACGTGTTTTAGTTGATAGTATTTCATAAAGATAATTAGTTTAGCTACGTATATATTGTTCAATGATTTTTACAGTCATTTTTGTTTCAGACATATCCATAGCTTAACTAATTATATTTAAGAGATAATATATATTAAAACATGGTACGTTGGGTCTTTTAGTTTTCGCAAAAAAGTGTCAATGAGCAGTGACGAGCAAAAAACACTAAAATTTGAATTTCGTGCCACATGCGAGACGATCCACCTTAATAATTTTCACTCTCCCGTCACGAAACAGTATTTTCCTAAGAAAATCTACATTTACCGGAAATGTCGTAAGAAATTCACGTTATTCGCCGTACCGTCGGCAAAACAAACAGGTGTTCACATGCGGCACGAATATAGAATTCTATTTGCAAATCTTATACACCGTTTTGATAATTCAAAAACGTGTTTGGCATTGGTTTTGTAAATGCTTCCACAAATACTTTGTAAAACTTGGTATTTTATGGTGCACCTGTTTATCCGACTTTGAAAGTGACCGATAGCACTTTCCTAAAAAAACCTGTGGCTCAGCTATGCTAAACAGATAATAAAGGTCTTGTGGAAAAAAGAGAATGATTGTGGCGTAAAACTCAAAAGATAATCAAAAGCCACCTAATAAGATTTATATTGCATATTTCTATTAATAATAATAATATATTTATTTTAGGCTTTTAGATAAATGTACAAAACATAATCAATAAACCTGCAGGGACTGACCTATAGAAATGCATACCTCTGGGGTCTTACTACGAGTTTTGATAGTTTACGAAACTACATATATGAAGTTTCGTTTCCTTCCATACATTTACTTGCAGTGCCCCTAGCGAAAATGAGAAGAAAACTAAGGACGCTGTCAATAAATGTATTGGATGGAAACGAAACTTTATATAGTTTCGTAAACTATAGAAACCCGTACTAAGCCCCCTGACTAACATACTTATAAATCACAACTTATTTCATGATCGTAAAGACGGCAACGCGACGTGTAGCGCACCTGAGAGCTAAGTCTGAGTTTTGAAAAGCAAATGACACCGACGTCTGGTGTAGTGGTGTAGTTTAGTGTGGATTTTCGTATGGCAGCACCGATGAGTGCCCCTAGCGTACACGCTGTGAACCAAATTTTCCATACAAAAATCTGTGTTACACTACACCATTACGTCCGTGTCAATTGCTTGTCAAAACTCAGAATCAGCTCTGTGCCGCGTGTCAGTCGTCTAATGAATTTCCTGACTCCCTTCAGCCAAAACTCATGATAGTCAGTCAGCACTCACACCATAAAATAAAAAATAAGTTATGGCAAGACTCTTAACTTCTCATGATGAGACTAGTTTTCTCCTTGAGGTACTTCACCACCCCTTTGGGGTACACAGTGTAGTGGCCCCGTGACACGTACAGTTCTAATGGGGATCTCCGCACGCAAGAAACGTTGCTTGTACGGTTCCGTACTGGTTTCTGCAAGTGGGCTATTGAAGATCTTGTCAAGACTGTACTACCTAAATTAAAAAATCTGAAATTAAGTAAGCTCAGCTATGTCCACGAACTCCACGACCTTCTTCCGAACAGACTATATCTATACATTTTGGGCTTCTTAACAATATTTGCCTTTTTACTTCCTCGTTGAAAAAACTGGCTCTAACTCAAAGCGAACTCCGCAGCTGAGTCGGTTTTTCCTCTAATTGAATGTCGGTTTCCACACTCCGTCGGTTCTTGCATACAAATCGTTTTTAATTTAAATTACACTAGCATTTGTTCGCGAGTCCGTCTACGTGGAACCAACTTTTTTTTTCTTTTTTTTATACTTCTAGAGTAAGCAAACAAGCATACGGCCCACCCAATGGAAATTAGCTACCATAGCCTATGGACGCCTGCAACACCAGAGGCATTACACGCGTGCTGCTGACCCTGAGACATAAAAATGAAAAGTCTCATGTGCTTGTAATTTCACCGGCACCCGGTACCCTTCAAACCAATACAAAGCAATGCAAGCACTACTGCTTGGCGGCAGAAATAGGTAAGGTGGTAGTACTTCCCCGGACGAACTCTTTCACAAGAAGTTCTACTACTAACAAACCTTACTACTTACTTAAACGGATGCATAAGATACTTAATTATCTAGTGAAAGCTGCATTTAAATAATTTCAGTCCATTAAAGTTATTCATAGTTATTACTCCAAAATCAAGTTATCTAAAATTCTATATTAATTTTACCTCCGAAAACAATAAAACATATCCTCACTTTGCCATTGGGAATTAAACAAAGCGATAGGTTTCGGTCGCACCGGTGGAAATGTTTTATTCATGGACGTAACCCAAGCTTAAATCCTTTAATTGATTGGCTGGACATTGAGGTAAATATTGAACCAAATTTTTAACAATAATGTGTTTGTCGTGCCTTTATAGGTATTTAAACCAGTTATTAGCCCAAACCTGTTATTTCAGTAAACGACGTAATTTTAATTTATCCTTGCTTAAATTTAAGCGGTAATTAAAGCTGCATTTAACTCATAGTTCATGTCCATCACTACTCTCTCCCTTCACTCTCTCTTTTTGTTAGTAGTAGAACATCGTGTGAAAGAGTTCGTCCAGGAAGTACTACCACCGTACCTGTATCTACCATCAAGCAGTCTAGTCCAAAAGATAAAACCATATATATTAACTATATTAAAGAGCGAGACAATGTGAGAACCCTGATAAAGTCAGACAAAAGAAGCTACTTCTATACTCTGTTTCATGATAGTTCCAATGACCCTAAAAAAATGTGGGAAATTATTAATAAATTAACATTAAATAAGATTAAGGAAAACAATGTCCTGCCCAAACTTATGTCGATTTCTGGATTCATCACAGAAGGTAACGCAATATGTAACGTATTTAATTCGTTTTTCTCGTCAATTGGTGCCGACTTAGCAAATAAAATACCTAGCATGTACCACTTAAACGCCGGGAATATACTAACATACGAAATTAATTATATACATGACATTACGTTAAGTGAGTTTATTCCTTGTACTGTGGATGAAGTATCCAAAATTATTGACAAATTAGATAGCAACACTAGTGCAGGTTTGGATGGAGTTAGTACCAAAGCTATTAAGTGCCTAAAAAGTGAAATTGTTGGAGGGTTAACTAACTGTATAAATTTGTGTTTAACTCGCGGTGTCTTCCCCGACTCACTCAAAGTAGCCAAAGTTAGTCCCATTTACAAATCCGGAAGTAGAACCGACCCAAGTAATTATAGGCCGGTGTCAGTCTTGCCCGTTATTTCTAAAGTATTTGAAAGAGTTTTGTACACCAGATTAAATGCATATCTCACTGAAAAAAAGTTTCTGATTGAACAACAGTATGGCTTTCGTCCTAAGTCAAGCACTCTTACAGCGGCAATAGACTTGGTAACAAAAATCAAAACTAACATTGATCAAAAAAACTTAGCTTTAGGGATCTTTATTGATCTAAAAAAAGACACAGTAAGTCACCAGAAGTTACTGCAGAAATTAAATAACATAGGCATTACAGGTAAAGCGCTTGAAATGTTCAAATCATATTTGTATAATAGGCATCAAGTAGTAAAAATAAATGACGACTCTAGTTCTGCCCAAAATGTGACGTACGGAATCCCCCAAGGCTCAATAATTGGGCCATTGATGTTTTTAATTTACATTAATAATATCAATAAAATAGGACTAACGGGCCACCTGACACTGTACGCGGACGATACCTGTCTCTTTTATTTCGATAAATCAATTCATGACATTATAACGGATGCCCAAAAAGACCTTAACATGCTCAGTGAATGGTTAAAATATAATTTACTAACGATTAACACTTCCAAAACATCATTTATGATTTTTACTGCGAAAAACAAACATATACCTGAGTTTACACCCTTAACTATTAACAATGAGATGATCAAACAATCAAATTTAGAAAAATACCTCGGTTTGTGGGTAGATGACAAACTAACTTGGAAATTACACATCGAACATGTACGAACAAAACTAACATCACTACTGGGGGCATTACGTAAAGTAGCACACTGTATACCAATTAAGGCACGCACTATTATTTATAATTCTCTCGTAAAATCACATCTCGAATATTTAATTGAAATTTGGGGGTCGGCCGCAGTAACAAATTTAAAACCGTTACAAAGGACACAAAATAAATTAATTAAAGTACTCTTCCACTATCACTACCTTACGCCTCAAAACAATTGTACGAAAAAACAAAGATATTTAACCTGGCACAACTTTACACATACTGCACTTGTATTCTAATAAAAAATATCACCACGAATTCCATTCAGTCCAACATACAGTTGCATCATAAACAAAATAAATACAATCTAAGGAACAAAATTAAACTACATCTTACTAAGGCAAGAACTAACTATGGAAAGAAAACGATATTGTGTGGGGGAGCACAGCTGTATAATAAGTTGCCTAGCAATGTAAAAGAGTGCGTCAACTTAAATATGTATAAAAATAAACTTAAGAAGTATATATATTCTATAGTATAAGTACATTATCTAAGGCTCCAGAGGCCAAACAGTATTAACATAATATTAGTATTATTTATATCTCATTGTAAGTGAACTATTTAGTTTTTATGAGAAATAAAGTTCTTTAAACCTAAGCAGTACTGCTCGTACTGCTGAGTTTCGGTTTGAAGGGTATGGGTGCCGGTGAAATTACAGGCACTTGAGACTTTTCGTCTTTATTTCTCAGGGTTGGCAGCACGCGTGTGAATGCCTCTGGTGTTACAGACATCCATAAGCTACGGTAACTAGTTTTTATCAGTTGGGCCGTACGCAAGTTATAATAAGTATTCTTTCATTGTTACTGTTAACTTCGTATATATTTTGTATTAGTTTATTATGTGAATATATAAGTATTAGGATTATACTTAGGTAGGTATTAGTCAATATTGTTCATAACTTCTTATATTTTTTAATTAATTTAGAATACTTCTTAGTTTTGCTTTGTAGGTACACCGCAGTCTATTATAGCGTTGCTCATTTCGTCCCATCCAAAGGTTGCCTGGAAGAGATCGCTTTCAGCGATAAGGCCGCCCATTGTATTGCCTTTCTATAATATATTTCTTTATATAGTAATATTACTTGTTTATTGTTTCTGTGGTGATCAATAAAGTGTTAATCTATCTATCTATCTATCAAGTTTGCTTGCCTAGTAGTATAAAAAAAAGTCTGAGACCTATAAAGTTGAAAAGTATTATGTGCCTGTAATTTCACCGGTAGGCTTTGTGGTAAAAATAGGTGTGATGGTAAGTAGTCCTAGACGAAAATACATTTGCTTTTGAGGTGTAACGTCTTTGTTCTCAGTAATAAGTAAAGCGTTAACGTTTCGTAGACCTTTGTCATTATTCACCTATATAGCAAATGTTTATTTGTTCAAATTTCTATTGTTTGCTACAACAATAATAATACCTCATTATTTTCTTAATAAGAATATGTAATTCATTTAGTATGTATGAGTAGTTCAAATTAGTTTTGTTTAGTAAATGTTCATGCGTTAATTCAATAAGTTATAATAAATTTATTATAATTTATGCATTATAAATAATACATATTTATAAAATTAGTTTATTTTATGTATATATATATGAATTATTAAGGACTTATAGACGAGTAAAGGCCTTCTCCATTTAGCTCCAAGGGTCTCTATCTTTCACCTTGTTAATCCATTCCGTGCCAGCCGCTTTGTTTATTTCACGTGACCATCTCTCTTATAGTCATGTCCATATTATTACATCTTTACTTTACCATCTTTTCATTTGTGGTTATTCAAGCGCGTGACGCGCGCGACCTGCCCAAATAAATGAAAATTTAAGTTTTTTACAGTATTCCAAAGCATCGATGACGTTTGTAGTTTTTCTTACATCTATATTTATTTTTCTGTCAATTCTTTTTAGATTTATAATATTCCATTACACCTACAACATTAGACCACAAAGTACCTAAAGGCGGCGTGCCGCTTGTATTCTGTGATTAAACTGAGATTAGACCAATGGTCTAATCTCATGCGTGTTTTTATTTTGCTTGCTGAGATAGAACAATTTTAAAATTACTTTTACATTTCTTTCCATTTGTTTGGCAGTAGTAGCGACCGTAAACAAAAAAGTTCCACTTCAAAAACCGCAAGAGTTTGTGCAATGCCATTATAAAAAATAAACATTTCACCACATTAACCGATCCATCACGCCATCGCTGAAAAATCATCCAATAGGAACCCATTCATCAAGTAGATATTACCTTCATAAATCATCGGTCGGACCAATTAGCTGGCGCTATCAATTATTCATTACTTAAAACAATCGCGAAATTGAAACTGTTTATGAATGACTAGTGGTTGGCGATGACATCATTCGCGTTCGGCTAACTGAAAGCTAGTTGCATCATTACCGTCAGCTGTTAGGTACACTGTCAATGCTGGACGACCCATAGAATACAATGAAGACATTTGCAATAATCACCCAGCTTGGCAGGCGGATACACCAATACAAAACATATAAAATACTAACTAATACTAGCTGCTCCGCGGTTTCACCCGCATGAACAATGATTAAAATTGATAGTGATTAAAAGTAACCTTTGTGTTAATTCAGGGTATAAGTTATCTCGATTCCAAATTTCACTCAAGTCTGTTCAGCCGTTTGAGCATGAAAAAGTAACAAACGTACTCACAAACTTCTGGATTTATAATAATTATAATATATATAATTATAGTGTGATAATATAGATACCAGTGTGGATGTGATTTAATGCTTCAGATCATATTACGATAAATTGCAAAATTGTTAACATATTAATGTGGCAATGGACAGGCCAGCATGAGTATGATGATGTTGTGAAATTGCCACGATTTCTGTGAGAAAAACATCAGATTCGTACAGCATCGGAAACGAATTTAAAAAAAAAATGAGGTTAGGAATTGTTATTGGTAATAATTTAAATGTTTATAAATATAACTGACTCCACCATTTAATAAGACCTTCTGACAACTCAAGACACCTGCAAATTTCAATGTCATTTATATTAATATTCTCTACTACACTGCTCGACAATTGAACTTTATGCAAATCTATTTAGACCTTTCTATTCAGCACTGAGCCGTTTAAACGCCAGTTGGCTTTGGGCCTACATTTTCAATAACTGTCTAATCTATGCCATATATTTAAATGTTATTGTGGCATTAATTAAACAACAAAGACGGTTTGAGTCAGGTCAGGTGCTTGAATATATGCGTACTCACATAACCCTTAATATACTCAATGATGTTCAGCAACTCGTGATTACTTTTATTAAAAAATAATAAATTAATGCTGGACATTTCACACAACATTATCTAGCCCCAAGCTAAGCAGAGCTTGTGTTATGGGTACTAAATAACTGATATACTTAATACAATACATTACATAGATAGATATTTTTATTATACATAGAAAAAATACCCAGAACACCCTGAACAAATATCTGCAGATCGTACAAATATTTGATCCGAGACGGGAATCGAACGTTAATCATAAAATCATCGTTATAGACATTTATTGTATAGCAAACTCTTCCATAGAATGGTACAGTGATTGATTTTGAGCAATAGCCTCCATCCACTGTTTTTTCGCATAATCGGTCCTTAAGGTAGAAGAGTGGTCTTCCATTGTGTTTTTCGGATTGTAATTTCTACTCAGGAACCTTTGCTTCTTGGATATCGGTTCTGCGTGCTATATAACCTGCTTATTGTCACTACTTCATTAAATATCCTATCATCATCATCAAAGTCCACTGCTGGACATAGTCCTCCCCCTAGAGTTCCACGACGAACGGTCTAGTGCCGCATCCATCCACCAACTCCGTGCGATCTTTATGTACGTACGTATACGTATATTACCTATCAAATTATATACTATACCTACTTAAACCCGTTCGCGGTTTAACTCCAGTGGTACCTTACTGGATAAAGTGAAGTCTATTTCTCAATCTAAATCATCTGTGTACCAAATTTAATCGAAATAGAATGAGGAATTACAGCATACATAACAATACATATTACACAATAGTCACATACATAGTTCTTATCTCACACTAGGATTCCCTGCATCATGGGTATCAGGAACTACGAGTACAATGGTATCACAACACCCAGACCCGAAACAAATATTTGCAGATCATGCAAATAATTGTCCCGTAGCGGGAATCGAAGCATCCCTCTTCCGCGTCATAACCTATTGCATCTCAGCCAGATTCCTCTCATCAATTGACGGCATGATTGAGATCTAAACTACACATATTAGGTATTGAAAGGACTAGGTATAATCGAAATTGTACTACCTTATTACCTAATTCTATCCCCAACATCTGGATAATATCTAGGTGCTAAATTTACCACAGATAATATCTATAGGCAGGAGATAACTCAGGTAAATCGGTAATAATGTCAAATGTTCTACTGCTATAGATACGAGCCAAGTTTAACATGATTTGTGGTCACTGCCCAAACTGGCTTGTCGCAATTTAAATATCGATGAGATTGCTATGAATGCATCATCATTATTCGCCTGTAGAAGTCCACCTACTGAATATATAGGTACCTCCCATAGACTCGCACTTTCACTGAAAGGCCAGCTTCGATCGAATACTTCTGTGACATTACCTCTGTGTGTGTGTGTGTGTGTGTGTGTGACGACCTCTGTGGCGCGGCGGGTGAGTAGCTGGCTAAGATGCGAGAGGTTTTGGGTTCAATTCCCGCTATGGATTTTTTTTTGTATGTTCTGCAAATATTTGTTTTGGGTGTTATGGTACCATGGTACTCATAGTTCCTGATACCCACGACACAGCAAATCCTAGAATGGGATCATGACTATATATGTCTTTTTGTGTGTTATGTTATGTTATAATAATAATTTTCAATGATACAACAAAGGACAATCAAAAATCTTGTCAAATATTCCAGAATTATTTGAAGGCAAAACGTTAAAACTTAAACTAGCCTACGCAAGTCTTCCCTTCGACGTATCTAGCTCTTAAACTCTACAAATATTATCATACGCTTATGCAAATGAATCCTGTTGTTATGCGCACCGCTTGGTGGCTTGGATTGTTACCAGCTATTATTTAATTTAGAAAAGGTAATAATACCTATACGGTACATAAGATATGAATTGTGTTCCCATTTTTAATAATGAACGAATAACTTAAGAAACTGATAAGAGTTAAAGTTTCAGCCTTTAGCCGTTCCTGAGAAAAGGTCATGACAGACAGACAGACAGCCAGGCGGACAACAAAGTGATCATAAAGGTAAGTGACGACCTCTGTAGCGCGGCGGGCGAAGGTTCGCCTGCGACGCAGGAGGTTGCGGATTTAATTCCCGCCTCGAAACAAGTATTTGTACGATCTGCAGATAATTGTTCCGGGTATTCTGGGTATTTTCTATGTATAATAATAAATATCTATCTATGTAATGTATTAAATTAAGTATATCCAGTTATCTAGTACCCATAACACAAGCTCTGCTTAGCTTGGGGCTGGATAATGTTGTGTGAAATGTCCAGCATTATTTATTTATTTATATTAGGATCACGTTTTTTCCTGTCAAAGTAAAAAAAAATACCCCTGGGCTAAACTGCACGTCCTTTATAATGTCAAAGTCCTAATCCCTATAAGCTTAGGACGAGTCAACAAGGGTTTGTGTAATCAGCCAGAAATCGAGACCCTTTTTACGATGACACAGCTTGTACTGTACCAACCAGTTGTTTTATTCTGCTAGAGTGATTTTTACTTAGCATGGACCACTCCTTCCTTAGTTTTTCCATTTTGGTAGTCGTGTGGCTATGACATTCAGTATATGATAATTCCAGAAAGCTATAATAACTGAATTTGTTCATACGCCCTGAAAAAACAATTCGCAATTTAAATTTTTTAGAATTTTGGTGACCTTAATAGACCAGCTATTTTTGTATTAGTTTTACTGCAATAAAGAAGAAGTATAGAAGTAAATAAAAAACTGGTCAAGTACGAGTCGGACTCGCGCACAAACGGTTCCATACCATCATCTATAAAAACGGCCAAAAAATTACGTTTGTTGTATGGGAGCCCCCTTAAATATTTTTATTATTCTATTTTTTAGTTATAGCGGCAATAGAAATGCATCATCTGTGAAAGTTTCAACTGTCTAACTATCACGGTTCATGAGATACAGCCTGGTGACAGATGGACGGACAGCGGGTCATATGGTAATAGGGTCTTTTACCCTTTAGGTACGGAACCCTAAAAAATAACAAAAAATACAGTTATTGAGGTTCAATGTTCATAAAGCAGCCAGTAATGTTTTCGTAGAAGGTTCTACGCGGCTCTACGCATATAGGTCGTAGCACTAACGAATTTAAATTATGTAGAGTCGGCTCTTGGTGATTGGCTCTTCTCTTGATTGAACTGGGTGTTCATTTTATTTGCAGAAATGCTACGCTTTTCGAGAAATAAAAATGTATTGAATATGAGCTGAATTAAAACCTGCATTTGGTTTTGATAAGCTGCTTACTGTGTATTGAAAATATTGATCAAATGTTGTTGGCTTTTATATTTTAAGCTTTTGTTGTATTCGTAACGCATAAAATCCTTTCAAGAAAAATAAAATAAACAAAGAAAAATGCTGAAATCAGTTTCTTGCCTTTATTTTTTTTGTTTTACTTTATTGGGGAAAACACGGACAGTTGAAACATTATGATATTACTTAAATAAATATGAGTAAATGTTCAACCCACGAAACTGAGGTTGTTGTTGTTTCGTAAGTTTCATGGTAATAATTATTGAAGAGTATGTTCGTGGTTTATATTTTGCACAGTTATTCAACATAATAACAAAGTCAAAGTCAAAAAGAATTTTATTCATTGAAATCACAAGGATCATTTTGAATCGTCTTATAAACTAAAATTCCTCCTGTTCCAACGCGACCAAGCCTAGAAGAATCCGGCAACAAACACGGCTTGGCTTACAAAAATGGTCAAATAAAATAAGAATAGATCAATAAAAATGTTATTGTACATGTCGACAATGCGACGTAAAGGTGAACGCACGATCATCAGTACGACTGTTATTTTTATTATTAACTCATTTAATAAACTGACTTCAAAAGTTATTAACACGGTAGAATGTTTTTTCAGCTGATTGTACCTGTTGTACCTATGTTTTGAAACAGAAAAAATCCATTATGTTAATAGATTCACTTGTGTATTTTCCTTTTGAAAACACATTGAATTTAGGGACCTGAGTGCCTCGTAAAATGAACCTAACAGTTTCCATTCCAGCAACTTCAAATGAATTAAATTAAATAGTTTTCAAACGTAGACATTTCAATCTAAATGTATTCAAAAACAAACATTGTCAAAAACATCAAAACATTCAACGCCAATTTCTAAATAATGTAACGTTTTAAAAACATTGTAAAAGCGAAACACAAGTAGCAGAGCAGAGTATCTACCGTAAGTAATTTATTTCATTTAGTGAGAGAGGTTGAATAATGCATGGATCCTCAGCTCGGCCTTTGTGTGACCATTTGTTTTATTGGAAGGTAATGTCATAGTTTATGTGTATGCAGAGGGTTACTGAAGGATTTTACGGACTGACAGGTGTCTTGACTTTCAGAACCTATGTGGGAGCTGACTGACCCTGATATAGGCCTAAACTTATCGTAATCGGATTTTGACGTAACCCTTTTGGATGTAAGGGCGATGCCACACGAGCGATGCGTCGGCGCTGCATCAACGCAGCTATGCTATGCTTCGATATGCTATTAAATAGTCGCGCTTTTGGTGAGGTGAGTCTTTTACAAGAAGCAACGTCACAGCAATGCCATCCGATAAAATAACCAAACTGCATCGAAGAAGAAGAAGTAGTTTTACAACTTACGAAAGTCCTAACACTAGGTTACGTTACGAATAAACTCTGGGTAGTTAAGTATGCCGGAAGGGCTTAAAGTATTACGGGGGTAATAAAAGTTGCTCCGGGCTAAAGTGGCGGGGTTATATAATAGTGTAGGTATCTCTTTAGCAGTTCACGAAAGGGTATAAACAAGACTAGATAGGGTATGGAATAGAATAACTCTTAGTACTCCCGACTCCTAGGATGGTGAAGAGGCGATGCGTGGCGGGCAGGTGTAGCTGGCTCCGGACATACCTAGTACGCGTGGTGGGCTGGTAGGGTGACAGCGCGTGCTGCACTAACAGGAGTGCGGCACTGGTAGGCTGGCCGCACGAAAGACCACGTAAAGAGTGGCAGCAGCAAGCTCAGAAGATGGGCCGCGAGAGTGCACAGAGTAAGTGCAACATAGCCATGTAATAAAATCTTTCTGCTATGTCCTCTCAAAGTGTTGGCATATTAACTAATTGCTTTAGTTATAGTTTATACAGTTTATAGTAATAAAAGTGAAAGTAATAAGTGTGCCGTGGTGTGTCTGACCTAACAATAGACCCCTCTTTCTTCCGTGGATGTCGTAATAGTTAACTAATGGATTACATCAGGGGATGGGCTGTAGCTTCCATCTGAGTACTTAAAACTAATACTGTGATCACCTGCCAAGCGTGTTTGCAAAACCCTCCATTGTATTCAATGGAGGAGGCTTCGTCCAGCAGTGGACATTAACAGGCTGAGAAGAAAGAGTGACAAAATCGATGGAGTTGTTTCTCTAATATCCTCGCCGTCGTGTTACGGGCATCCACCAGGGGCGTACTATCGGTCCCCTGCCGCTTCATAGATAATTCCATAAAACGAGGCTCGCTGACTGTTTAGATAACACAACGAAGCAATATTAGTATCCTAATTTGATTAAACATGACAGAAACACCATTTAATCCAAACAGTTATTCCGACAAATATTTTTAATTAAAACACTAAAGTATACTCGCTAAATTTAATTTAATTTTCAAAATAAACGGTCGTAGCTTTTGTTTCCTAAATTTTAATACGGTTATATCTAGTATAAACTGGATCGAGGCAATAATTAGGACTGTCGGGCTCACCCCGAGTACAGCCCGCCTGAGTTTAATGGTGTTTGGAGTTGTTACTAGGTTAATTCTGTATTCTAAGATGATTTTTAACAGAGTTTATCTAAAGATAAGTTTTATGGATATATCTTTCTGTTTGTTCCTTAAAACAAAACATAAAAATATAATGTTTAATTCAATTTTGTCGATGTAGGTAATTATTTGAAAAGCTGATATTTTCGAAACAGTCGACTCTTCATATTGTAAACAATACCTATGACAAATTAACTGTGATAATTATTATAGTGTCTTCTATCTCATACACTCAAAGTTAGTAAATTACGTCAGATGATGTAATTTCACTGGGATATTCCAGTCGGTACTTAGTCAGACCCATATCCCAAAGCATTTTGCTCAGTGAGTTAGTCAAGCAATTTACATTAGTTGTTACAAGGAGAACATAGAACTGGACAAGGATTTTGATAGCCACGTCTCTGTACCTATTTTATCGTAGACAGAGTAACCAATAGACATAACTAGATAACTGGCATCGTGGTCATACAAGAAAGAGAACAACTTATGCATACGTCATGTAAAGAAATGTGACAGAATATTCGTAAAAGTAACTAATTTAAGTATGGACCGCCCATGGCGGTATAAGCCTCCTCCAAGGATCGCCAGTCCTCCCTGACTCTTGCTCTTCTTGGCCAGACTTTCCCAGCTACTTAAACAAGGTCGTCATTCCATCTTTTGAATGGTCTTCCTCTTTCATCAGGAGAATTAGAGATTATTATATTTTACTCTATTTTTACTTTATTCTTATTTTTTAAAATATTTATTCTATTACAAACTTCACATAGACGTGTGTACTTGAGTCAGCGCCCTCTCGCGGTGTCAGCATTTGGTATACTTAGTCGTAATTTTTCTAAAACATTATGTTCGTTTATTTTTATGAAAATTATTAAATAATAGTGAAGCCTGGTCTACTCCAGTACTGTCCTCTTTGTGAATTGTTAGTATCTAGTCTAGATATATCAGTTCAGCTTCTGGTCACCGTATTTCAAACTCCAAGATAAACTTCGATTAAACCAGTGCCCCAGCGAACAGCCTATTTTTGCTTAACGACACGATTTCAACCTTTAGTTGTTTTGCATTCATTAAGAAATCCTTTTCTTGTGGATTCGTTGAGTGGTGAATATCGAAACATAGCGAGGTCTCATTTCAGGCGAACGACTAGTGTTATTCATGCAAAATTTTTAATTTTGAATGGCGCCTCATTCACATTGAAATACATGAAATAACATAACACCATAAACAGTCACATACATAGTCTTGTTCCTACACTAAGATTCCCTGTGTGGTGGGTATCGGGAACCACGAGTACCACAGTACCGCTACACACAGACACGGAACAAAATATTTGCAGATGCAAAAGAATATTTGTTCCACAGTCATCTCAGTTAGCTATACGCCCTCTTCGTAAAGGTTATAATGAAAATGAAAAATGAAATAAAAATTGTTTATTGAAAATCTGAAAACTACACATCAGCACTATCAAAAACTAATTGATAATGTAATTGCAACACCAGTTTCTTGTCAATTCTATGCATATATAGGTACATTCTATGACGACCTCTGTGGCGCGGCGGGTGAAGGTTCACCTGCGACGCAGGAGGTTGCGGGTTCGATTCCCGCCTCGGAACAAATATTTGTACAATCTGCAGATATTTGTTCAGGGTGTTCTGGATATTTTTCTATGTATAATAAAAAAATATGTATCTATGTAATGTTATTGTATTAAGTATATCAGTTATCTAGTTGCCATAACACAAGCTCTGTTTAGCTAGATAATGTTGTGTGAAATGTCCAGCATTTATTTATTTATTATTTATTTATTCTTATTACTTAGATTATTAGTATAAAGCAAAAAAAAAATTACAATTACAATGTGCCTTTCCGAAAAACTTTCCGTTAAACTGATTTCATGAAATTTTAATTCATGTAGGTAAGTATCATACTTTCATTCATTGTCACTCTAGTTTTATCTCTGTACTATGCGAGCAATACTACTGTGAAATTACGCACATTCGTTAGTAATTATTGTTTCGTAAAAATAATCTCATTAAGCTCATCCTATTGCATGACTGATAATTTCATGCTTGCAGTTGATTGGATACTTATACTTCACACTGATATAATTACTGTGATATGCTGAGACGCATTTTCGCAAACATTTACTACAATCACCCTTTTACTGACACGCATAAGGGTAATGTTAATGCATTAAGATCATAATCAACGTTAATGAGCTTGATATTGTTTATTTTTATTATCAACGCGTGCGTTTATACAGTTATGTGTAAATAGTACAAGTATTAAGGTTATAATATAGACAGACTGTATTACAACAGGGGATAAGCAACAGCGTCTACCTGAGCATTGTTCAGCATTACTGCGATCACCAATCCACTTGCCAAGTATGGTGATTAATGATTATGGCAAAAAAATAAAAGTCATAGAAAGCAATGGGGATTCCCATTGCTTTCTATGACTTTTATTTTTTAATTAATATAATTTATAATTATTAACCTTTGCCGTGATATCTAGAGTTTAAAGCAACTGCGAATAGGTTCATAAACCAATCAGGGTTCATCATCAGCCCAAATTAGTCCACTACTGCGCATAGGTCTCTCTCAATATGCGCCACTAAACCCGGTGTTTGGCTCTTCTTTCTGCCCACCATGTTTCATAAGTCATCGCTGCACCTAAAAACAAAATGGACATGAGGGCACGAGACTCGCACTCTTGAGTTATTTTATCCGTAAGTTCTTTCAAAATCATCAAAACGTTTTAAGAGTTGCAGCTACTTTTACTATAAAAATGAGGGTAAAAAGTCAAAATTCTTCAATTTTACACTTATTCCTTTATTTTTGTAATAAAGCCTCCTAGCATTCTAAATTTTAGAATTGTGACGCCACTGTCAGTACCTACCTTAGGTTTTTCATTTTCACGTTTTCTATACAAATATTATAGATAGTCATTGCCATATACAAGTGCCTAGTGTGGGATCAGGACTATGTATGTGACTGATAGGTGTTATGTTATGTTATATCTTTTTAATACATTGAGTCAGAAGTTTGTTTTTCAATCAGCACTATAAAATAACAGACTTTTTTTAATAGACATTTGGTATACATTTTAAGTACCAGATAACTTTAGTGCCTGAGAAAAGGGGTCTTGATAGACACAAAGACTGTAATATCTACCTACATATAATTTATTCAATAGACTGTATCTGTGAATATCTAGGTATTTAGAAATAAAAAATATTAGATAAGCCACAATATCTAAGTATTTAGAAATAAAAAAGCCACATTAGATAAGCCACAATTCCGATATAACAGAATGAACTGAAGAAAACAAAAAATCGTGCTGTGTAAACCCTTGTTTAATCATTCGTTCGACTGAGACAGTTGATTAGAGGACCCTGCTGGGGCCACACTATAGCCTGCCCACTGGCCACGGCGCGGGGCGAATTGGTCACGTGCCAGATTACTGTATCTACGACCTGAAATCTATAGTCCACCAATGTTTATGTTTATTGTACGCATTCAATAGACCTACGTGGAAGTAAGGGATGAAATTTAAGCTAAGTCAAAGTATTATGTTCACTGAAATAACAAGGATCGTTTTTAATTGTTTTATTACCTTTTTGTCAGGTGGACTTGTTGTAGGTAATAATATTTTTATTTGTATAAGCTATGAAGAGGATACTAGATTGAGTAAGATTGTTGTAAAAATAACAGAATTCTGTTCATAAATAACCAGAAAACAAAAAATTTGCGATATTTTTGTAATTTTGTTTAGTGTAGACAATCCTAATTAGATTTCTACATGTTAATACAAAAAATAGGAAAATTTATCAGTATTCTTGTGCAGGTATCAGTTTCGTAATAGCTTTATTAAATAGGCCACAATTAACGATTTAGTACTGAGTCACCTCTCGATCGGCCCTTTTTTTCCTAGACCTCGCCATTCAACAAGCAATAGAGGATTTTATATACTTGTAACAAATCCAAGGGTTTTTTGAGTTGATTAACTAACTTTGTGTTAATTTTTTATGTAACAAAAAGAATAATAAACTTCAGTTCCTACGCGACCAAGCCTAGAAGAGTCAGGGCAACAAACACGGCTTGGCTTGATTTGATAATCCTTAGGTATGTTTTACATATAATAATTATACTGCTAAGTGGGAGGTGCCTGTGTGGTGCCTCGAGAAACCAGGAGAAGATGATACCAAGAAAAGCCTCAGACAGGTAATCAAAATTAAATATGTAGTTTTTTGAAATACAAGTATGGAAAATGAACTAGAACAGCTCTTAACTCACTAAACAATTAACCTTACATATCAAAAGAGTAAAAACGGAGTGTTCTGTAGCCAACAAATTGATAACCTCCTTTTTTGAAAGACGGTTATAAAATGTTTTCTCCAACGAAAGCGTAATGGTCTGAAATTGCCTACAGCACTTCACACAGGTGCTACAATGTTAGATATACGTACAAAAGTGCGGCACACTCTCGCCGTCTCAATTTCACCCCACGTTGAAATTAGGCATTTTTTTCTCCGCTAAATGTCTCGCAAAGTGAACGCTCGGGGCGAGTGTCTTACGCCACAGAATCAGTAAGAGTAAAAAAGCGTGCAGATTTTTACTCCATTGTTATACTCACATTTTATGCGCCTGTGATATACACGAGATAAATCATCACCATCATCATCATCATCACCAACCTGTTTACGTCCACTGCTGGACGAAGCCTCATTGAATACAACCAATACAATACAATAATACAACCAATACTGCAATACTGCTACTTTGATGCTACAACTTCTATTACGACTACTACTATATTTAATTATTTCTTTTTCTTTCTTTATAACTATGACTCCTACTACCACTGCTGCTATTGCTACTACTACGACTAATACTACTATTATTATGGCTTATACTTCTACGACTACTATGGTAAGCTATTTCTTTATTAATTTTTCTTTCTTTATAACTATGACTCCTACGACGACTGCTGCTATTGCTACTACGACTATTACTACTACTATTATGACTAATTCATCTACGACTACTACTAGAAATACGACTTATACTACTACTACGAATACTACCACTGCTACAACTGCTATGACTACTACCGCCACGACGACGCCTAGTACTACTACGACTTATACAACTAGTATGACTACTGCTACTGCGACTACTACATACGTATGTATGCATATACTGGTTAAAACCAGAAAACTGAATTCACTGACTGTTTCATTGATGAGAACGAACCAGATGTAAACATCTGGTTCGTTCTCATCAATTCCAGTCCATCCCAAGGTTGTCTGGAAGAGATCGCTCTCAGCGATATGACCGCCCATTGTACTTCCATACGTATGATTGTTATAATGTTTTAATTTTGAATGTGGTGTGCAATAAAGTGTTTTCTATTCTATTTTGTTCTATTCTATTCTACTAGAACTTGTAGGACTACTACTACTACGACGATTACTACTACTAGCAGGGCCACTGAAACCGGCACGAGGACGAGACGAGGACACGAGGAGAGAGGTCGAGTAGGATGAATGACGATAGTGATGGGCTATATTGAATGTAAACTTCACAAGATAAAGCATATTTTACATTAAAAGTCGGTTTGGAGTAGCAAAGGCTTACACGTGCTACTTTGTGAAGGCATTTTTCCTGAAACACGGTCCATCTTCGTCTAGTTGTCACGGGAATTTAAAGGGGAATATTTTAACGGATATAACTCACGTTGGTTTAATAAGAGTTTTTTTGAGAGAAGCGTGACATTCTCAAATGTTTGGCTGGATGAAAATAGAAACGATTTAGAATTTTTTTGCAAGCCTGTATTTTAGGGGTTGAAATGATACGTATTCTGTTGGTTGATGAGTACCATTATGACGTTGGTAGTCGCATCACTCATTCCAATTCAAAACATTCAAATATAACTTTTCATTTAAAAAACCGACTTCCGCCATAGTTTTCGACTAAATATTTGAATGAAAGAACCATAGCGGTGTAAGGATTAT
This sequence comes from Epirrita christyi, assembly GCA_951392215.1. Taxonomy (NCBI): domain Eukaryota; kingdom Metazoa; phylum Arthropoda; class Insecta; order Lepidoptera; family Geometridae; genus Epirrita; species Epirrita christyi. The sequence goes on from OX595844.1 coordinate 14,396,867, forward strand.
GATACTTTTTGAATGCAAATGCTTGGTTTGCTGCTGAAAATATCAAAATCGTCATATGTATGCCTACAATATTTGAGGAGTTCCCTCAATTCCTCATGGATTTCATCATCAGAACTAGATTCTGAAAAATTTACACAATCTGGAAGTATATCTATTCAAATAAAAAAAGAATTTTCCAAATCGGTTTCTTAAACGCCGGAGATATGAAGTAACAAACATAAAAAAAACAACCGAATTGAGAACCTCCTCCTTTTTTGGGAAGTCGGTTAAAAATAGGTATTCCAAGTTCCACGAATCTTAAAATAAGTCAAAATTACATGGAGTAAATAAAATTAAATAATAACCAAAATAGAAGCAAACATCGTTCGGGTACAAAAAGGCGTAAGCGCCTTACCGTGAACCTCTTCTTAAGCAAGCCAATACAGCTAACTGGTAACCTCCTCTTAAACAAACCAATACAGCTAACCCAATCCATGAGAACTTTTGTTTAACTTTTAAGCTGCGATTAACTTTAGACGAGTTTGCGAAGTGTGCTTTACGAGACTTGATTAAGAAGACGTACTGCTGTTATGTGAATGAAAGAACTCGTCTACAATTTTATCTTGTGTAAATGGTTCTTTTTTTGTCACCCACCTAGGGCTGGTCAGTGGTCACGACAGGTATCTCGCTGAACAGACTCTAACAAACAAGCAAACATCAAAACATCTTAACTTTCGCATTTGAAATATTAATATTCTAACGTTTTTGTTATTCCGCACAAAAAAACGGGAACCTTATAGGATAACTTTCCTGTCTGTTTGTCTTACTGTCAAAGTTGTGGAGAATGATAATAAAGTTCCAATCTATTTGTGGCAACACAATAACTTCTTTTCTCACGCTGTCATCTGTCAGCTGTCAGTTATGAGTATCAAACGAAATAATTGAGTAAGAAATTGAAACGTGTAACGTACCTAATCCAAATAAACCTATAAATACGTATTTTCTACATCAATTGTTTATTTATGTTCTATTATAAGATTATATCGCAACCGTAGACCTCCATGAAGAGCTTTGGGGTTGTGATAATAATAGAGGATAATCAATTGATGTATGCAATACGTATTTGTTGATTTATTTAGATGGTATCAACTTAAAATGTATACCAAATACAAAAATTTGTGAACTCATAGTGCCATACACATCAAGGTTCTAACACTTCTAACTCAAAATAATCAGCAATAAATTTAATTTTTGTATGGAAATAGTTGAAATTGAATAACCTTAAGAGGACTTCCAGTAACCTCATAGTTCCGAAATTTAGATTTCTGGGAGGCTTTGTGACACAAATAAAGAGAAAATGTCTAAAATTGTGGAATTTCGACATTTTTTTACCAATTAAAGTGATGTTTGTACGAAAAAGTGGCTGAAACTCGAAATTTGCTCTGATAATTTCGAAAAATTTACATTTTGGAACCCTCAGGACACGAGTCTCAGTCGCACTTATGCATTTTATTTTGTGTTGTGCCCCCTGAGCACAAAACAAAATAAAATGGATAAGTGCGCATTTTAATTAAAGTTTGTTTTAGTTTTAATCCATAAAGTTATTAGGTACCGTAATTTTCCACTCTCATACAAAAACACCCAGAGAGGGGTTGCATTACTCAATTTGTTTATTCATCAAAAATGTATAGAAATGTTTTCACTTTAAAAAATTAAATTATAAGTTTCCACAGAAAAATGAGACGAAGCTAACAATGCGTTATATTAATAAAACTTTTTAACCGACTTCACAAAAAGGAGGAAGTTCTCAATACGGTTGTATTCTTTTTTTTTTTTTTTTTTTTTTGTTACCTCATATCTCCGGCGTTTATGAAGCGATTTGGAAAAATATTTTTTTATTTGAATAGATAAACTTCCAGATTGGTTCCATTTTTTTCAAAATCCAGTTCTGATGATGGAATCCATGAGGAATTGAGGGAACTCCTCAAATATTGTAGGCATACATATGGCGATTTTGATATTTTCAGCAACAAACCAAGCATTTGCATTCAGAAAGTACCATAATCCTGTCACCACTATGGTTCTTTCATCATTTTTTTTCATCCAAATATTTAGTCGAATACAATGGCGGAAGTCGGTTTTTTAAATGAAAAGTTATAAATAAAACAAACAGTAATAAACAGTAACATTACTAGTTTCATGCTCAGTGAGAGATGGAAAACCCCTCAGTCCCTTGGAAGTCGTAAAAGCCGACTCAGGGAGACACCAGAGCGCAGAGGATGGGCAGCAGCATCCACCTGAGCATTTATCACCAATACTGCCATCACCAAACCACCTACCAAACGTGCTTGGCAAATTCTCCATTGCATTCTATTTACCTGATCCAGCAATGGATGTTTACCGGTTGATGAAGAGTGAAGAGTTTAAGCATCAACATTTTTCAATATAAGTAATAAATAAATAAATACTGGAAATTTCACACAACATTATCTAGCCCCAAGCTAAGCAGAGCTTGAGTTATGGCTACTAGATAACTGATATACTTAATACAATACATTACATAGATAGATATTTTTTATTATACATAGAAAATACCCAGAAGACCCTGAACAAATATCTGCAGATCGTACAAATACTTGTTCCAAGGCGGGAATCGAAGCAACCTCCTGCGACGCAGACGAACCTTTGCCCGCCGCGCCACAGAGGTCGTCAAATATGAAGAGACAAGATGAATTATGTCACTACGATATAAATACTTACAATCAATAGATACTGTGTTGGTCAGTTTTGTTCAATAAAAAACATTATTTATTCAGACGGGCACTTTGTGATGAGAGCGGCCAAAACAAATATAAAATGTTTAAAAATTGAGGTAGAATCATGGTAGAATACAATGTGTGACACAATTTGTATTTCGAATAGAATTCAAAAATTTAAATTTGCGTTCCATTAGCAACTAATGTAACAAGCTTGATTGAAGTGCACAGGTAAAGTAAAATAAAAGTGTATTGCGGGATTATTTATGTTAAATATTTAGAATTAATAAAACTGCCGCCACTTTACTAAAACATGACTCTGTACTTTGACGACATTGAAGTGTCACGTTGCAACGTTTGACGTCTACTGCTGGACTATAGAATTATATATATATATATTCCACATTAAAAAGACTTGAGCCGCCTTCACCCACCGAATACCTAGGACCGTTACAATGTCATGGTACAAGTCATCCCGTTTGTGGTCACAACCGCAACAACATTGCACTGATACTATTAAATTAAAAAAATTTACTCGGGTCATGTTATAGACCATAAAATATCTATTGTCACAACAATGGTAGAGATAGGGTTGCTACTTGACCGGGCTCACCAAGATTGTCCCGAAATTTGACTTGACGATTTTTATTTTTATTTTTGACGACCTCTGTGGCGCTGGCTGAGATGCAAGAGGTTGCGGGTTCAATTCCCGCTGCGGGACAAATGTTTGCATGATCTGCAAATATTTGGTCCAGGTCTGGGTGTTGTGGTACCATGGTACTCGTTGTTTCTGATATCCACGACACAGGGAATCCTAGTGTGGGATCAGACGTACGTATGGTGACTGTAATAAATCGTTATGTTATGTTAAATATGAGGTCGTGTCTACGAATGACCAAAAATGTCCCGCATATATAAAAATATGTATGCCTAAAATATTTGAGGAGTTCCCTCAATTCCTCATGGAATCCATCATCAGAACTGGATTCTGAAAAAAATGGGACCAATCTGTAAGTATATCTATTCAAATAAAAAAATAAAAAAATAAAAAAAACTTTTAAAAAAATAAATAAAAAAAGAATTTTCCAAATCGGTTCATAAACGCCGGAGATATGAGGTAACAAATATTTTAAAAAAAATACAACCGAATGAGAACCTCCGAGAATTTGTTGCTGAAAATATCAAAATCGCCATATGTATGCCTAAAATATTTGAGGAGTTCCCTCAATTCCTCATGGAATCCATCATCAGAACTGGATTCTGAAAAAAATGGGACCAATCTGTAAGTATATCTATTCAAATAAAAAAAACTTTTTTAAAAAAATAAATAAAAAAAGAATTTTCCAAATCGTTTCATAAACGCCGGAGATATGAGGTAACAAATATTTTAAAAAAAATACAACCGAATGAGAACCTCCTCCTTTTTGTAAAGTCGGTTAGAAATAAAGAAATCACGGGCTGTAGTTCGCGCGTTTCTAATTTGTTTTTTTTTATTCAGCCGGTGGCGCGACTATGGGCCGTCGCGTCGTAGCAGCCAGTATTTATTTAAACAATATTTGCGTACGACTTCTTTGGCGCTGAACACTAAGATGTCCCAAATTTAAAAAGGGCGCGGCAAAGATAATTGCGGCGCACTTTTTTGTGTTTGATTCTTTTCAAGATGTTCCAAATTCAAAAAGTGCGCGTAAAAGATAATTGCGGCGCACTTATTTGAGTTCGATATGTTCCAAATTTAAAAAGTGCGCGGCAAAGATTATTGCGGCGCACTTATAGAAGCTTCATACAGAAAACACCACCTTTGGGTGCACTTAAAGGCGAACCAAGTCGTCCTTTTCGAATAGATGGGATGAAAAGGCTGTTGAAGAACTACGCCGGAATAATGTTTTAAACAAAATATGGTTGTTGTATTTTTAATTTAATTAAGTACCTGTATGGACATTTTTAATTTAATTAAGTACCTGTGTTGATTTTTATTTCGATTAAATGGTTGGGTATGTCTAGCAGTGGACTTCCACAGGCTGGTGTTGATGATGACATATTTAAATAATTGTAAATATTCTCACTAACCATATAGAATAGGCAGGCAGGTGTATTTTACAAACCCAGTGATCCTTGTTGATTGAAAAATAAATGACATAATAATAATAATAATAATAATAATTTCTATACAATACCTCCTTCTCCAAGAAAACCTACGACCCAGCCTACCAATTAAAGTAACAGATGGCAATGGGAACGCAACAATGGGCATCATTTTGGCAGCCTTTAACACTGTTCAAATCTCTTGAAACTTGAAAGGAGGAATATTTAGGTCAAAAAGTTTTTTTTTTTTTTTTTTTATGCTACTTGGCAAGCAGACAAACTTACGGCCCACCAGATGGAAAGCAGTTACCGTAGCCTATGAACGCTTGTAACACCAGAGGCATCACACGCGCGCTGCCGACCCTGAGACATAAAGATGAAAAGTCTCATGTGCCTGTAATTTCACCGGCACCCGTACCCTTCAAACCGAAACACAGCAATGCGAACACTACTGCTTGGCGGCAGAAATAGGTACGGTGGTAGTACTTCCCCGGACGAAAACTTTCACAAGAAGTTCTACTACTAACAAAAGTTTCCTTTATTCAAGTTTTATAAGATTAAGATAGCGTTTAAGCTGCCAAAATGATCACCCATTGCTGCGTTCCCCATTGTCATTTGCTACTGTCATTTGGGGGCAGTTATTTATCAGTTATCTATGCCTACAGATAACACAGGAAGCAGGAAGTCGGTGTTTAGAGGCGGCTCAAGACCGTTCGTCGTGGCATTCTAAGAGACATGTATGTCCAGCAGTAGACTTCTACATGCTAATGATGATGATGATGCCTACAGATATGTGGCAACCCTAGGTATATAATGGGTAGAGGCATCGGGTAGAGTCACCGGATTAACTCTCAGCTTCAATCACCAAGTCTGTACGTTCTACACGTTGTAATAAATCGTGCGTACAAAAGGCCCTGAAATAGAGTCCCGACCTTAAAGTTAAATCGTGTGGGATCACCTCGGCTTTATATTGTTTTAGTTTTTGGCAGTGTAATGTTTGAAGTTGGATGGAATAGTTGGGGTAGTTAGCAGGTTCAGGGGTATGTCAGATTGCCTGGTTAATTATTTTATTATCACGTCTATTCAGTATGTAAATTGGTACGCGTCATTTTTAATTGAATGGTGTAATTTCTTTTTTATACCCTGATTTTTAATTTCAGACAATTTTTGTAAACAAACAAATGTCAAGATATGCCACTGTGTGTATAAGTGTCATGTATGTGTGTCATATGAGAATTAACACGTATGCTACAATCGTGACACTTATACTCACAGTGGCATTATCTTGACATTTGTTTGGTTACAAAAATTGTCTGAAATTAAAAATCAGGGTATAGGTAGTTTTCTCTTTTTTTTTACTAAAGTAAAGTAAAGTAGTTCTCTTTTTTTGTCGTTTCTGTCGCGGTAGAGGAAGGCCCTTCACTTGATGGGCTTAAGACATTATAAACGTCGCAGGAACTTGGTGGATGGAGGTGGCTCAAGACCGTTCGTCATGGCATTCTAAGGGGCAGGCCTATGCCCATCAGTGGACTTCTACAGGCTGATGATGATGATGATGAATTCTCTTTTTATTTTCTTGGCAGTTATATTCCCATTTTACATAAAGAAAAACTTTTTTCATAACTGGCTGAAAGTGTCATTTGAAAGGCAAGATATTATGTGTGTTTAATTAGTTATTCCATTAAGTGGTGATAGTATTGCACGTGCTGATGATGATGATGATGATGATAATGATGACTGGAAAGAGTTGAAGTGGAATTAAAATAGATAATAAACCTCCATTGCAGCATTCTCTTTACACCAGCCCAATAACCACCAACAACAACCGGAAAGTTGGACGAGTATCCGAATTTAAAAACCGAGCACACCTTCGAAATACAAAAATCGTTGATCCAAATTTAAAATTTAAAAAAATATCATTCGAAAACTCTCTATCGCTCGCAATAACCACTCGGATGGCTCAGGGCCTCCGCGGAAACAAAAGAGGTCGGTTATTTTTTTCATCAAGCCCAATGGCAGCCAAATGGGTAGTCATCAGTTGAATGGCCGAAGGGACTACTGCGAAATCGTTCGCAGATAAAAACGCCTTGCTAAGTTCAGAAATGGGAGATTAGATATCGGTAGGAATCTTAAATAAGTGTTGATAGAGTTTCTGTTATCCTACGTTTTCATAGTTAGAAAAACTGAAACGCCCAGTTTGTAAGTTGAGGCAGTAAATACGTACAATGCAGTGTAGAATCCCACTCGATGTACCGAAGACTGAAACGCTTCTATCCCGTTGGATGGTGGTCCATTCGATGGAAAATTAAAGGTACCTACGAGACGCAAAATAAGTGTGCTGCCGAGCGAAACACAATTTTTCACTTCACTACAGCGAGAAAAAGGTTTTTGTTGAGGATGGGTGGTCTTCTTCAAGGTCACCGAATCTCCAGTACCAAAAATTACAAAAAAAAAGGATGCACGATCTTGCACTTCGCAGCCATAGAGTGGAAAAGTAAAAGTGCACAGACTAAAAATTGACTTTTAGTCTAAGTCGCTGCGACAGTTTTGTTAATCATTCGAAAACTGCGTGCAAAAGTGATTTTTATCACTAGCAATATTGCACGCAGATTTCAAATGATTTAATAGTTATTTGTTATACAAGAGTGCAAAGTTGCTTTTTAACCGCGTGCTCAATTTTGATGATCCTGAGCGTTAGCGAGGGAATCAAAAGAGCACGAGGTGAAAAATCTTTGCACTCGAGTGCAACACGTAACTTTTCATCCCACCTCAGCGAGGAAATTACTCAAATGCAAAAAATAAACACTTACAATCACATGATACTTTTGCGCATTTTCAACAGTTTCAGTCAATTCTGTTGGCTTCAAATAAACTTCTTCGTCGCTAGAATCACTTATCATAATCACTCATTTTAGGGTTTTCACTTGTTTTCAAGTTTCTTGTTTTTAATCTAAGGTTTTAACAATATGACGTGAAGAAAATGGCGCGCGTAAAGCAAATTAATAAAATAGTAATACACCAAGAAGGTTCCGAGTCTAAGTTTTTAACAAATTAAAAAAGGTAGTATGTTAAATTCGGCACCATGGAGGTAAAAGTAAATAGGTTTAATAATGTTTTGAATTCACAAACTTAGTGCACACGATGTTCTAAATTCAATTTTACTTTATCCTCTAGCGGATAAAAACGGCTTTATATCGAATAGCAACAATACTCTTTCCGAGATGGTGGGATGAAAAACAAATTGTTTACCTATTTAAATGTCAAGTGTGAATAACACGACTCGTAAATTTATCTAAACTCATTCAACTAATTATTTAAGATTTATAAAAAAAAACAGAATTGATAATAAAACGTGGTAGTTTCGTCATCATTATCGTTATCAGGCAGTATAAGTCCACTGCTGGACATAGGCCTTCTCCATAGTATGTTATGATGAGTGGATTTGAGCCTTCTCCATTCACACTTCTTGCAACCTTTATAATGTGTTTAGTCCATCAAGAGGGGGACCTTTCTCTACTGCAGGTTCCGGTTTGTGCTTGTCACTCAAGAACCCGAGATCGGGTTCGTCAGTTCCGTCTAGTTAACATGCTAATTCTGGAGCTATGTCGGTGATCTTAGTTCTTCTATGGATTTCCTCATTTCTAACTCTAGATAGATAGATAGAAGATAGAAAACACTTTATTGCACACCACATTAAAAATTTAAACATTAAAACAATCATAATTATAATTATACGTATGTACAATGGGTGGTCTTATCGCTGAGAGCGATCTCTTCCAGACAACCTTGGGATGGACTGGAATTGATGAGAACGAACCAGGACGGTGGTGTAAAACCAATAAAAGTATATGCATACATACGTTGTACTCAAAATATAAATACCTACCTATATAACTTAACTACGTATACAATACATAAAAATACAAATAAAATATAAATATATTGGTGTAGCGGTTATTTTATGATTTTTAAGTGGACTGTATTTTGAAATGCCTTCCCAAGGGGTAGGCAGAGGTCGTTAATCTTATATTCTGTCGTTTCAACACAGAGATAATTGGGCAAATTGGAAGGGAATGCACATATAATTAAGTACCTTTTTTCCAATGTGTTCACTGTAATCCTTGTGTGTAATTTCACTTCACTTATAGTTTTAGTAGATATCACAAATTTTACACTGATTGTTCAAATTACCAAGGCCTGGTTTAGATGGGAATATAGTTTTTTTTTGCGTATTACTTGCGGAGGAGCGATAGCGGTCGCGTCCCAAGGCGTATTGTTTTTGCGTGCGGATTTGTATGTTCAATGCAGGAATGTATATGGAATAAGGACAGGTAACTCTGTTGGTTGATCTAAATCTAATAGATGGCGCTACCATATCCCCCAGCTTGAAGGAATCCCTTCAAAAGAAGAGAAGGGAGAGCAAACTAGTATAGTCCACTCTATAACATATTTGCGGTAAATTAAACTGTATTTGCGGATTGATTTTAAGAAATTGAATATGAGTGCTTATTACCTAACCTAAACAAACTTAAAAATAGTTAAAGATATAATAGAGTTGCGCGGAGTTACTGGTTAGGGAGTTTTGCCAGTCGAACAATTGGTCTGAGATAGGTCTGTCCATTCGCGCAACGAACTTTCGCTATCCGAGTTTTACCATCCCCAGAAGAAGGGAAAATTTCCTCTACAATACCTAATGGCCACTGAAGGGTGGGAACATTGTCTGTTATTACAACAACTACGGTACCGACAATCATAGGTTCAGACTCTGTATTCCACTTCTGCCGTGATTGTAGAGTGTGCAGATATTCGGCTCTCCAACGATGCCAGAATGATTGCACAAGCTTATCAAGAAGCTGATATCGCGGGAGAAGATGTAGTTTATCTTCAGTTATATTATTTGCGGGTAAATACTTTAGCGGTGTTAGAGTTAAAAAATGCGCGGGAGTTAAGGCTAGAGCTTCTGACGGATCAGAAGAGAGCGTCCTACATAAGGGGCGTGAATTCATAACTGCCTCTATTTGAGTGAGGACAGTTATCATTTCTTCTATTGATAATATTTGCTCGCCAATTACACGAAACAAATGCGTTTTTAAGCTTTTAATATTGGCTTCCCAGTTTCCGCCGTGATGGGGAGCAGCGGGACGATTCAAATACCAATTGATTCGGTTTTCAGATACCATATTACCGAATTCAGTTTGGAAATGTTGTGAAGTTAGAAATGAGTATAGCTCATTCAGTTTGCGTTTAGCGCCTATGAAATTTGTTCCGTTGTCCGAATATAAATTGGACACGGGACCACGTCTTGAAATAAATCTTTTAAAGGCCGATAAAAAACTAGAAGTGCTGAGATCGCCTACCAGCTCTATATGCACAGCGCGCGTAGTGAGACATACGAATAAGCAAATGTATGCCTTCATTGAACGTACGCCTCGTTTGCGTATTGGAGTTACATTCAGAGAACCTGCATAGTCTATTCCCGTGTGAACGAATGGTTTAACCGTTTCTATGACACGGCACGATCGATGAGAAGCCATTTCGGGAAATTCTGGTTTCGGCCGTAGTTTAAAGCATGCTAAGCATTTGTGAACTCTACTTCTGATGATATTTCTGGCCGAAAATATCCAGTACTTCTGTCGAAGAATAGACATCAACAAAGCAGGACCAGCGTGGCAGTTAGTTTTGTGATGATAATCGATAAGAAGATCTAAGACGTGATGTTTTCGCGGTAAAAGTAACGGGTGTTTATGCTCATAGGCGAGATCAGAGTTTTGCAGGCGACCACCAACTCGGAGTAGGCCTTCCGATATAAAAGGTTTCAAAGTTTGAAAAGCGGGTTTATTTATTTTGCCTGTTTTGATTTTTATAATTTCTTCAGCAAAATAAGTATTTTGGACAGCTTGAAGAAGGCGTTCTTCTGCTCGTTCCAGGTCTTTAGCTGTGATATAATTGTGGCGAGGCAAGACCTTTAAAAATCGTAGAACGTATACTATGGACCGAAGCAATTTCGGCCAAGAAGAGAAGCGTGAAGCTAGCTCTATCAGAACCGATGGTTCTGGATTTGCGGTTGAAATTAAAGAAGTATGTTTTTCTTCTGGCGGGTTAACTAATATATTTGATGGATTGAAAGGAATCGCAGGCCAATCTGCTATATCCTTAGATATCCACTTGGGACCGGTGAACCAAAGTGGATGGTTATGTATTTGCGATGGAGTTAGACCACGTGATAAACAATCAGCAGGATTGTTTACCCCTTCAATATGGTAAAAGTGTTGCGATGGAATTTCAGTCTGTAACTTGGCTACTCTGTTAGCAACGAAAGTACCCCAGCGGTGAGGAGAGGAGTGTATCCAACAGAGAGCTACCGTAGAGTCGGAAAATGCATAGATGTTGCTTATTTCATGTCTCGCAGAACAGGTGTCGACTATAACTCGCATGAGCCTGGCTAGCAGCAGCGCTGCACAAAGTTCCAAGCGGGCGAGAGATACAACCTTGACAGGAGAAACTTTGGATTTTGCGCTTATCAAGTGAACGCAATTGGAGCCGTTGTTGGATACATGAAAGTATACAACAGCCCCAAAGGCCTTTTCACTAGCATCAGCAAAGCCAACGATAGTGACCGTGCTGTTCGTACTTATATCAACATGGCGGGGAATCGAAACTTCGTTAAGAGTTGAGAGTTCAGTTGTGAACTGAGTCCAGGCCTTTACGATGTTATCAGGAGGTGTATCGTCCCAGTCGCATTTGCACAACCAAAGTTCCTTTATTAGAAGCTTGGCGTACAATGTGACGGGTGCGAGGAACCCTAAAACGTCCCAAATCTTAGCGACGCAGGATAAAATATTACGTTTTGTACAATTTCCCGTCGGTACCGAAATTTTGAAGCTGAAACTGTCTGATGTGTGTGACCAACAAAGTCCCAAGACCTTGTGGGAATCTGAATCATCAAATTCTTTTATTGCCGATAAACGGTGCGATTGCGGAATAGCATCAAGAACTGCTTTACAGTTGCTTGTCCATTTAATTAAATCAAATTGACCTTTTTTGAATAAGTTTATGGTTGAGGTTGCTGCTTCGACTGCGCTATCAGCAGGAAGGCTATAGACAACATCGTCCATAAACAAGCCAAAATCTATAATCTTGCGCGCCATTGGGTGATCATCACCTTCGTCTGAAGCCAGTTGGCGAACGGTGCGTAAAGCGTGAAATGGCGATGATTTAATACCGAATGGGACACGACAATAATTATAAACTTGTAGTTTATCGTCCGGTGAAAAGCGGTATAGAATGCGGGTGAACCTCCAATCAGATTCTCGTAGACCAATACAAAAAAACATCTGACGGACATCAGCTGAAATGGCGACTTCGAACAATCGAAAGTTTATCAGGATTGAAAATATATTGCCATGTAAATTTTCACCAGCGTATAGAATATCATTTAATGATTTAGAAGTAGTTGTTTTGGCGCTAGCATCCGTGACGATGCGCACTTTTGTTGTTAAAGAATTTTCCCGGCAGACAGGATGGTGCGGAATAAAATAAGAAGGCAAGTTCTTAGTTAACTCTGTCTCCGGAGCGGCCAGAGATAGATATCCCTTGTCTAAATGGTCTCGAATATTTTCGTCATAAGCGCTTTTCAAAGCAGGCGAAGCTTGAAGTTTTCGCTCCAATGAAAGAAAGCGCCTATGAGCGGATTGGTATGAGTCACCGAGAGAAGTGACGTCATTTTTAAATGGCAGGGCTACTACGTACCTACCATCGGCTTCGCGCGTCGTAGTGTGACGATATATTTCTTCACATTCGCGGTCCTCTGGGCTTAGAATGGGGGGGACTTGAACCTCCTCCATCGCCCAGAATCTATTTAGAATCGTGTCCATGCTGTTCAAAGAAGTACAACAGCACAGAACAGAAGAAGCATGATTATTCAGCGCTGGTGCTTCACCCATAATTACATAACCTAGGGTGAACTCGATTGCGTAAGGTGTGCCGGCACTCGCCTGTATTTTATGAGAGCCTAGCATTTGCGGGAAAAGGGAACCACCAATCAGTATATCAATGTCCCCTGGAGTTGCGTAAGTATCATCAGCTAAGAGTAGCTGATCAAACTCTGGTATAGCGGAGGTATCAATATTTGCGGTTGGGAGCTTATAAGTTACTCGGTCGGTAACTAAAGTCCTCATATCATAAAATATATTGCGGTCTAAACATGAGTAAAATCGCAGGTTTAGTGAGCCATTAATATTGGTAGGTACGCCACCAAAACCAATGACCGTCTCCTGATAAGGATTAGGCGATAAACCCAATTTTTGTAAGCATTTTCGCGTGATAAAATTGCTATGAGATGCACTATCGATAATACATCTGCATACTCGTGCGGTACCATGTGAATCATAAATTACAATCTTAGCCGTTCCTAATAAGACAGAAATCCCATTAGCCGCACACAAAGTAACCTCATCATGTTTGTCAGCTGCTACCTGGCCTACCAATGAATTTATTTGCTGGTTGGACGTTGCAGCGGCAGGCTGTCCATGCACACTGTCACAACTAGATGAGTTATCAATTCGCGCTGGACTATCGATCTTTATGAAGTGTAAATACGTATGGTGCCGCTTATTACAATTTCTGCAGGTCGATGAAGATTTACAATTAATTGTTTTATGTGATTCACTTAGGCAATTAACACATAGATTGTTATCTTTTACAAATTTGAAGCGGTCGCTCACTGGTAGCTTTAAAAATTGCGAACATTTGTATAAATGCCCCGATGTGGCGGGACTTTGGCATAATTTGCAGTTATATGTAGGATTATTTACTGTACTGACGTAAGTATGTGATACCTTTTGACGAGAATCGCTTTCGAGCTTCCGATCATTAGGTTTCTTTGCGGTAGTAGGTAGTCGATTCAATATTTTAGCTTGATCGCGTAAATATTGAACCAAGCTATCAAAAGTAGGTAGGTCAGAACCTCTTTGATCTAGTTCAAAGGTACGTGCGGTTTCAGTATCTAATTTCCTTAGCGCGATTTGCAAGAAAATAAAATCGGAGATATCATTTAAGTTAATATTTTTAAGAGCTGAAACTGCTGACGCGTAGGTATCAACAAAGCGTTCTAAGCTATCCGACGTGGCTGAAGTGATTGCCTTGTAATCGATTATTTGGTCTAAATAAGACGTGGCTAGAACTTTTTTGTCTTCGTACCTATCTACTAGTGCCTTGAAAATTATCTGATAATTTTCGTTAGTTGGCAGAATGCCATTAGCTATGGATTTAGCCTTACCAGTAAGTTTACCTATTAAATAATAAAGCTTTTCAGAGTTAGTGAGGTTTTCATTGCGGTGTACCATATTTAGGAAAGTCGAGTAGAACAAAGTCCAATTCTTGGGATCTCCATTGAACTCGGGAATTGTTATTGCGGGAAGCTTAGGCCTATCGGGTTTTATACCTAAAGTAGGCTTCTCAGCTGTTGACGATGACGTCATTAATTTACTGTACTTGCGTTTTACGAAACCATACAATTCTTCGAAGGAAATCCAAGCTTGAAAATTGGGAACATAGTCCGGGACAGATTCTAATTTTAGTTCATTTATTTCTTCGATTACTTCTTGGAATTTTTCCCGAACACTGTCCATTGTTTCAGAAGTAGCTAGGAATCTCTCTTGCGACTCATCATCAATAACCTTTAGTGATAAATTATAGGCTATCTGCAGGCGCTCAAAATAAGCTAATCTTAGCCCTTCTAACAATGCAAGCCTTTTTTCGTTCTTGGTAGGAGCCATATTTGCGACCTACGCTGTAAGTATCTAATGCAAGCGAATAGGTATAGGTATTGCGGGGAGTTATGTTGATAGCGGAAATTATAGAAATTATAAGAAATGAATACGTTTATATGGGCACGTAGTCGTAAGAAATAGCGGTATTGTATAGCGATTAATTGCGTTATATTATATAGGTATGTATAGCGGTTGTATAGCGGTATTAGATACGCCCCACGATGGGTATGTATACTAATAATATTGCGGATGATAAACCTTGGACAACGATTTGCGAAACTTCGTAACTAGGTACGTAAAAGCAACGTAGCAACGTAGGTAAGAAATGGCGTAGGTAATTTTATCAGTAGGTACTAACTATTCGACCAGCCTAATCTTTAACCATAAGAATCTATGTAAGCGAATTCCCAAACGTAACTAAATATAAAAATTGTTTACCTATATAAATAGGTAGGTAAATTGCGTTGCGGATAAATAAGTTTGTCGACGTTTGGTAAAAGCACTCATAGAAAAAGTTAAATATGGCGGCTGCCCAAAGGGCACGTATGTATGCTGTGGAATGTTGATTATATCTTGGAAATCAATTACTGAAATTAAGATTGCTTTCCATAAATAGGAAGCTATGATATCTGAGCTGATTTTATAGTAGAAAAATTAGTGAAATAACAGAACAATTCTGAGATTAAATTGGATTAAGCAAATTAATCGATACGGTTCGATAGGACCAAATGTGGTGTAGCGGTTATTTTATGATTTTTAAGTGGACTGTATTTTGAAATGCCTTCCCAAGGGGTAGGCAGAGGTCGTTAATCTTATATTCTGTCGTTTCAACACAGAGATAATTGGGCAAATTGGAAGGGAATGCACATATAATTAAGTACCTTTTTTCCAATGTGTTCACTGTAATCCTTGTGTGTAATTTCACTTCACTTATAGTTTTAGTAGATATCACAAATTTTACACTGATTGTTCAAATTACCAAGGCCTGGTTTAGATGGGAATATAGTTTTTTTTTGCGTATTACTTGCGGAGGAGCGATAGCGGTCGCGTCCCAAGGCGTATTGTTTTTGCGTGCGGATTTGTATGTTCAATGCAGGAATGTATATGGAATAAGGACAGGTAACTCTGTTGGTTGATCTAAATCTAATAGATGGCGCTACCATATATATACATATATAACACAAGAGCATAATACAAGAGCTAACTTATCAGCTTTGTGACACGGACATAAAGTGATTGAACAATAACTTTTTGAAGATAGGAAGAGATTTGGCGGTTCTGATAACAAGAGGGAGAGCATTCCATAGACGGACAGCTTGTACCGTAAAGGAGTATTCGTAGAAAGTGGAAGTGTACTCGGCTGTTTTAAGTTGCAAGGTCTCAGAGGAGCGCAATGTGTGAGAGTGGGAGAGATGAAGATATTGAAAGCGCTCCTTGAGGTAGGGAGGAGTAGAAGGATTAAATAAAATATTGTACAAGAGAGAGAGAATGTGAGTATTTCTACGATGGCGAATTGGCAACCACTTTAGCTTAATGCGGAATTCGGAGACGTGGTCATATTTGCGTAGGCCAAATATAAACCTAATGCAAAAATTCTGAAGACGCTCAAGCTTATCGAGGTGTTTTTCGAAGAGGTCGGGATAGCAGGCGTCAGCGTAATCAAGAATAGGAAGTAAGAGTGATTGTGCCAGCGTAACCCTGGTGGATGTTGGCAGAAAATTCCGCAGCCTCCTCAGTGAGGCGGCTGAAGCGAACATCTTCCGACTTAATTCGGCCAGATGAGGTCCCCATGACATATTTTTATCTATTATCACGCCTAAGTTTTTGACAGTGTCACTAACAGGTATAGGAACACCATCAAACATGATTGGAGGGAGACCAGACCAGTCAATTCTGGGGATCATCCTGGAGCTGCCTACAACAATAACTTGCGTTTTCTTGGGATTAACATTGAGACCGTAGGCATTACTCCACGTGAGAATTCGTGCTAGGTCGCAGTTGATAATTTTAAAACCTTCCTCTAAGTTTTATCTCTATCACGTATCTTACTTAGATATATACCTAAATCTAGATTGTAGGTCTTAATTACGCCCAAATAAATTATACCGTTGTAGGTACAGAAGTTTTCTAATTTAAAATTAATCCATTACCAATAAAATTAATCCATAATCAATTACCAAAGGGTCTGTTTGGTAAATCGTGTGTTCAATCAAAATTAGGGGGAGTATCTGGAGTTATTATCCTACACTATAATTGTTCCACGAGCTATGTAATGGGTGTGTTAAGTTTGTCCTACTAGGGTTCGGTTGAAGATTGGTCTGTCGGGCCATGGTGAGTAGTACAAAATAAATGATTAAATATTAGCTGTCCAGTCCACGACTTTGACTGCAAGTAGTTAAAACTTTTCACATTTCAATTTCGTTTTTTTTTTTTTTTCTCATCCGAACTTCTTGGGACCTTATAAAAAAAATGAGTTGATATACTTTGATAAGTTTATTGTTGAAAAATGTATTTTTCAAAACAAGCTTTTGTTAAATCTGCTAATCGAAACCTGATCAAAATGATCCCAAGCACAGCCAGGCTACTAAAAATCATCGAGGAATTTCGTTGTCCATCATCAGATCAGCTCGCCATCACCATAACATTGTATTGTCATCTGAACTTGAGAGATATGAAAGAATTTCAGCCCAATCGGTTAAAGATAACTGATTTAAAATTCATTTGCAAGATTCCACCCAGACAAACAAACATACACTGCAAGTTAAATAAAAGCTTTTAGAATGGGTGATTTTCTTGAGATTTTATGGAAAGTTTAAAAAATTTAGTGGAATACACGGATTTTGCTATACTTATACGATACTCCCGTTTATGTCGTAAAAGCCCACTAAAGGATTATATAAGGATATGGGCAGCAGCATCTATTTGAGTTTAACACCAATAATGCAATCACCAATCCGCCTGCCAAGCTAGATAATTATGGTAACACCTTCTATTGTATTCAATAGGGGAGGCTTCATCCAGTAGTGGACGTAAACAGGGTGATAAAAAATTATAAAGAAAGAAAGAAAGAAAGAAGAAAGAAAAACAGTTTATTCATGATCTTACAAAAAACACACAAACACAAAAATATCAAACATATTAAACAAAAATGACAAAATGTGTGTGCCAGTTGCAAACCACAAAAGGGTCCCCAACTCAGCATTTGCTAGGCCGCCTAAACAACCTAGCGCTGGTCTTCCGTTGGAGCCCAGAGTGAACCACGGAAATCCGCTCACCATTGAGCGTCACTATAAAGATACAGTATGTTGTTGCTGATGCATAAATGATACAACATCCAATTTCAGATAGGTAACCATCTAAAAGCATTTCCCGTCCAGCAAGAAAGCTTACTCGTATGTGCAGTGCTCAGCGAGCCGCGTTGTTTAATATCCGCTGACCACCGCCTCCAACTCCTCGAGTGGAAAGTTAACGAAAATTCATTGCATTGGATGCATTGAACGGAGTCGTTGAATTATATCAGTCTCAACTATTTTGCAAGGGAAATCGGGTAGATATTTATTCAAAAAACTTTATACCAAGTATTCAGCAATTGGTCAATCGATTTTCACAAACCAATGTGTAATTTCACCCTTCATGCACACAGCAATGCAAACATTACTGTGAAGTACTAGTATATATGTGTATTTTTATATTATTTTATGTTTTATATAATTTTTGTGTTTTGCTCATATCACAGCTCATCAACACTTCTTGTGATAACGAAAACCGATTTTGCGAAAACTAAGAGACCAACTAACATATGTTTTAGTTGTAAGTATCTCGGTAAGATAATTAATTTAGCGAAACGAATATTGTTCAATAATTTTTAGTGTTTTTTTTGCTTCAGAGATATCCATCTGGGTCTTCTAGTTTTCGCAAAACCTATTTTTGCTATCTCAAGAAGTATTGATTAGCTGTGTCGACTAAAAAACACAATCAAATTTTAATTACGCGTCACATACGAGACGATCCACCTTAATCAAAAAAATTCTACCTATTTCAAAATCACCCATCACATTCTATTACGAACTAAGAGTACAATAACACAAGGTATCACTTAGGCCGTCTCCAAACTTTCAAGCAAACGGCAATCGCAGCCAATAGAGACAAGGATCTCGGACAAAAAGAATTCACCGTCACGGGAATGGTGTCAGTTTATTTATTTATACAGTTCGGCCCAATGGGTCCCGGGGCGAGAATAATACAGATTGGAAATCTGGAGACCGATTCGTTATCGGACACTCGAGATCGCTAAATGTTAGTTTTGTAATTTAGTCATGGACGTAAAGCCGGGTCCACTGCGCTAATTTTCTAACAAAACATATTTGCCTACTGTCTGTAAAACACCAAAACATAGCGCTACGGACCCGGCTTAAGATACCGCGGCAAGATATATCCAAAATCATTGAAGTCAGATTTGGCCATGGAAGTAATAAGTACTACGTACAACAGGAATGAGCTCTATCTGTGCATCTTGCAGCTAAAATAAAGAAAATACAACCTTATGCTAAGGTCGTAAGAATCTTGTTGCGCGCAAAATCAAAATGAAGCCGAGTGAGAGGGCAACCTCTGAACGCTGTGTCCCGTTCTAAGAGTGATTTAGAGTTGCCAGAGTTAAGTTGATTTCAATCCTTTCGTTGTTTGTAGAAAAATATGCCATTGATGTAATTTAATGAAGTAAAAACATTTACTTCTAAAATGTTTCCAAATATAAATAATAATTTATTACCGACATGTTAAAGCAATATTATTTGTTGCTACGTGTAAAGCCTTATTTACGCAAAAATTTTGCGATTGGCGTAAAGGTTTTCTTTTATTTGTATGCATGGAAGTAATGAGAGCTTTTCATCTTCGATTAAAAAGAAAAAAAATAGTTCAAATTGGTTCGATAGATGGCGCTGACTCAACTGTATCAATCAAGATTGTCTGTGGTGCACGCGTACAAAACTATTATCTAAGTAGTCTGTGGCTATTAGTCATGATATTCTGTTTGTGTTTGCTTCTTGAGTGTGCGCTAGTTATTTCGTAGTGTTTTTAGAAGTAGGCAAAAATAAATACCACGAAACGAAAATTATTTCTACGTTGGCGATGTTGACATTTCACTTTATTTTGACACTTGACTGCTACGTTACAGAGCAGCGCCATCTATTTTCAACGCTGAAAGCATGATTTGAAACGGCCGTGAAAACCCCTCATTAGTACTGTACGTAGTACTTATTACTTCCATGTTTGTATGAAATACGGACACCTGACCTGACAACCCCACATGAAATCACCGACTCGGACGTTAATGGCGGAGTGTTTTTTGATTTCGTGATATTTTTGAAGAATTTATTTAAAATGGGGAGAATTTGTGTCGTGGAGGCTTGCGGAAGCGAGTATTATCCTGATTGTGGTTTATCTTTTCACAGGTATTAGTTTTAAACATAATTTGTTAGTGAAGAATTACGGTGACCATATGACTATCCAATCCTAGTTCAAGAACAAATAACTTAAATACCTATGCATTTTTTATTCCTTTCTCTATTAAAATAACTTTGTTTCAATTTCAGATTTCCTAAAGATCCTAATGTTAGGGAAATATGGATAAATATTATACCCATGAGCTCTACCCATAGCTCTATTGATATTCAATTGATGAATGTGTTAGCGAATTCATATCTCAATTTACGTTTAGCTCATAATGCAAAATTAGAATCAATGAAACATATAAGGAATAAGCTGGGTTTCCGGCAGAAACTTCACAAGACTGTTTTATTAAGCAATGTCAGATTTAGAATTAAACTTAAATGTAAACTTACCTAACTGTTTTTTTCTTACCTAATTAATTAAATATAGGTACCACAATAGGTAGCTTATCGTAATTTTATCTCAGTCCAGCTGCATGTCGTGTCCCACAAGGACCAGTAGGTAGGTAAGTACCTACCTATATGACGTGAGTGTGAAAAGCAAGCAAAAACAGCAAATGTATAGTGCCGCAAAGGGCAAGTTTATCGTTAGTATCTTCGATTTAAATCCATCTGAAGCAATGATCTGCTGACGTCAGATCACAAATTATTTTTTATAATTATTGTCCTTAAATCATATTTCAATATAGTCACCATCGCCAGAGAGGGATAAGACATACAGTTACTGAGCTCTCACTCGGCTTCAATTTTGTGACAACAGCTCATTCCTGTTGTACGTAGTACTTATTACTTCCATGGATTTGGCTCAATGGCTAACTCTATAGTCTTTCTTTACCTACAATCTGTTCGCGGAGAATGTGTAATAGGAAACCAGAAACTGCACGTCATTGAACAAAGAAAACGAACATTGGGCGCGTGCAATTTCTGTGTCAGTCTTTCTCCGTTAACAGAGAATAAATAACAGTTACCATGGAAGGTACTCATTACCATACTAATATGTGCCTTGGTGTGTACCGTGGCGTCCCACTTAAGAATAGACCCTCGTGTAGGGTTACCAGATTGAAAAGATAGAAGTCCGGAGAAAAAGCCTGATTTTCATTGAAAAATCCTGTGATTTTCTCAAATTTTGCGAATCCTCTCACAAACGTTATTTACAGCGTTTTAAAAGTCAAAAGTTTCCATAAAAAGGTATCATCGCAAAATAATATGATAAAACTGATGATTATAATACGTTTCATAGATTTTAAGTGTTGTTTTATTTGTGCCATTCACATGACCAAATTAGATTTTTTAATTAGTCTCTAAATAAAGAAGTATATTATTTGTTTTTGTAATAAAAAAGATCTAAAAAGTTACTTTATTACATTGAAAATTCTAAAAATCCTGAGATTTCCTGATATAACTAAAATCCGGTTGCAATCCTGAGAAGAGCCTAAAAACCCTGAGATATCAGGACAAATCCTGAGATATGGTAACCCTACTCACGTGGATGTAGTAAAAGCCGGCTAAAGGATGGGCAGCAGCATTCATCTAATTACTCAACATCAAATAAAGAACCAATCCACCTTCCAAGTGTTATGGTTATGGCAAATTGCATTGCATTCTATGGGGGAGACGTATTTTCTCTGAAGTATATAACGATTCTAAGTTATAAGACGACCTCTGTGGCGCGGCGGGCGAAGGTTCGCCTGAGACGCAGGAGGTTGCGTTCGATGCGGTTCAATTCCCGCCTCGGAACAAATATTTGTACTGCAGATATTTGTTCAGGGTGTTCTGTGTATTTTCTATGTATGATAAAAAAAATATCTATTTATGTAATGTGTTGTAGGTTTTAAGTTTATCAGTTATCTAGTACCCATAACACAAGCTCTGCTTAGCTTTGGGCTATATAATGTTGTGTGAAATGTCGAGCATTTATTTGATTTATTATTTATTTATTTATTATATACTTTAGAATGAATACAAGTATGTTAAATAACCTACTCCTACAAACTAATACACGAGTATTGTTACCAGGAACGAGATATCAGACCAGTAATCTGTAAGTCATTCACCGTCTCACTCTAATCAAACTTCCTTACTTATATATAGATATATATATATATTTCGTATTTCTCTGGGCTCACAATCTCGGCTATATTTTCACCGTTCCTTGATGCCAGGAAATGGATTCCACTGAAGACGTCACTACAGAATATACAATACCTAATACGCACCACAACATCAAGCAACTCCATATTTATATTCTTTCTAGTAACCAATATAAACCGTATTCCAATAGATCTAAACTTGTTTTTGGGTGAACAAAAATGTAAGAGAATTTAACACTGAGAAGGTAACTCTAAATCGATTGAGATAGAGTGTAGAATTGAATAAAATGTATGAAGCAGATATCTGACTGTCAACTATGTAGATGTGGGATAGGAAATACTGATTCGAAGATAGATACAATGTAGGAATTGTGTCAATCTAAGTAATCATGATGGTATGAAGTGCTTACTCTGTTTATGTCTCGTTTTTGGATTATTAGTTGAATTAATGTAATAATCGACACATTAAGGCTCTATATAGTGCTATACAGATGGTCCGTGCGCACGTCCGTTGCCCGGAGCTATCGTATAGAAATCAATTATTGCGTTTAGTAGTGCACGGCCCGCGGAGCGTCTGATTTCTATACGATATCTCCGGGCAACGGACGTGCGCACGGACCATCCGTATAGCACTACATAGAGCCTTAATGTGTCGATTATGACATAAATTCAACTAATAATCTAGTACGGACGTCCGTATAGCACTAAATACAGCCTAAAAATGTTTGATTATTTTTGATATAAAGCAATGTGGATGAAAAAATAAAATGGTAAAATGAAAACTTTAACAGCCATTTGCTTCAAAACAGAATTGTTTGTCATTTAATTAAACCGGTTGCTCTAATAAAATTTTCATTGTGGTGTTGATGAAATTGAAATTTTTTGTGCACCAATCGATGTTGATAAAAACCGCAGAAAGACAACTAGCTAATTTTGAATCGTAACATAACATAACATACACCCAACAGTCACATAAGTAGTCACGATCCCACACTAGGATTCCTTGTGTCGTGGGTAACAGGAATTTATTTTGATTACCCTCTTTCGAAGGTTAAAAATAAAATAAAACATACGAACACTTATAAAAAATAATATTAACTATTTCCCAAATCAAATCCAACCAAAAGAATTTTATTCATTGAAATCACAAGGATCATTTTGAATCGTCTTATAAATTAAAATTACTCCTGTTCCAACGCGACCAAGCTTAAGAATCAGGCTTGGCTTAATTTGATGATCTGTCTTACCACTTGCTGGGAAGCGTCTGTGTGGTGCCTTAGTGTAGGGAGAAGCTGATACATAGTAAATGAAAACTTAAAAATCTTAGGAAGGTAGTCAAAAGTAAAAAAAAACATCAGCAAGATTTTATAAGATAGCACACGCTACTCTTTATATACTTTGTAAACTAGAAGTTCGCCCCGAGCTGAGACCTCGCGATGACACCTTTATCAGCCCGACTAAAAGAGGGGAAGAAAGGGTTTTGTATTTAATGGCTATGTAAGTATGTTTGTATGGATGATCCATCAGAAATCTGAAACTACCGAGTCAATTTCTGTAACACGAGAGAAATTTTGTGAAGCAAAAAAAATATTTTTTTTATTCTTACGTTTTAGATTTTCCCTAATATTTCAGAAACTACTAAGTCTAAATACTAATTAAGAACAGTTTTGAAATGTCCAGCCAAAGCGCTTTCATTAGACACCCCACTTGATCCGACTTTCTATCTTTTATTTTTTTTACCCCCTCTTGGACCCCAATATCTCATCAACCCCCCGACCGATATAGCTCATAACCTTGCCTACAAATTGTAACAATACTATCTACCCCCATACTAAATTTCATAAAGAACGGATAAACGGTTGGGAAGTTTTCATCGGACAAACATACATACATACATACATACATACAAAAGCCGATTCTTCCAAGTTGACTAGAAGAACTCGCTTCGCTCTTTCAAAAACAACCTATTAAAACCATGTATATAGGTAGGTACATATATTTCTTAAGTTCACATATTGATGATGAGTGTTTAATTCCATACATTCATCATCAGCAGCGGCTCTACAGATGGGACTCTTCATTTCTGGGGCACGGGATAAGCCTACATAAAACACTTCTTAAGGGCTCTGCCCCGGGACCTGAAGGTCACTCGTGTCCGCGTACTTGTTGTATTTGTTTTGTATGTATGTGTGTGTAATGACTTGTGAGTATAATTTGACATTTTGCCATTTGCTTTATTATTATCTTGAAATTTTGAATTGTATTAATATTTCTATTTTTATGGGCTTTTATAGCTTGAAATAAACAACACAAAAAATAAATAAGACATCCATAGCTGGACGAGGCCATATAATACAATGGGGGTATTGCCATAATCACCACGCTTGGCAGGCGGATTGGTGATCGCAGTATCAGTATTGAGTGCTGAGGTGGCTGTTGCTGCCCATACTCTGGTGTAATCTCTTAGTCAGTTTGTATGACATTAACGATAGGACACGGATTGGGATTCTTAGGACGGACTAGCCATTAACAACAGTAATTGGTGACTTATGATTTAAATTTAAATTTGATGATTTGTGTTTCGTATTTAACATCACTTTGAAATTTTGTAACTTGTAATTTTTTCTAAATACAATTAATCTAAAGATTGTAAATAAAATAAATAATTGCATGCCCCTTAAGGGTAGATTACATTGTATCCATTATAATAACTATGACATCTTATAAACATGTAATTCAGGAATAAAATATACTTTGACTTTGACACAATACTTATAAAAAGTAACAGTCAAAAGAAAGAAAGAAAGAAAGAAAGAAAGAAAAAGCATTTATTTGTGTGAATGATGCATCATAAAAAAGACACGGGAAAATACAAAAGACGCACACACAAACAACAAAGATTAACAAAGAAAATTAAAACTAAACAGAATACAAGAATGACTTATGTTATATTATAATAATGTGCCTCTTAGTACCATCATGCAACACTGTCACAAATTGGCGTCCAGCTCAGCATTTGTTGTGTTGTGGCAACACAACGCTGATCTTCCGCTGAAACCGTACAAGTGAAAACACGGATGTCTGCTTCACAACTGAACTTCATAAATGAAATAATGATTATGAGATATATACAAAAATAATAATAATATAGAAATATAAAAGACGTTGAAGCTAATTAAAAGTAGTAAGTATGTCAACAAGGTCGTGCAGTTAAGATGTAGGTAGACGTAAAAAATAGTATTATCAAAAGGCAGTGTATGAGGAATGACTAACAGAAGTGAGTGCTGGGGAGAAGTGACAGAGATATATGGAAACTTTGCGGCGATCATGGCAAGGAACAGTTTTAATTTATTTGTAACCTAACCTGGAGAAAAAACTTAGCACACTACAAGATTGACACCTCGTTTCTCAGGTACCCATGTTGTATTTGATGACTCATGAGATATATTTTCAGTTTGTGTCTAAAACCTTGAATACTTTGTAGTTCACGAATCGGCGGAGGAATGTTATTCCAGCACTTGGAAGCAGCGTACCTAAAACAGCCTTTAAAGGCTGCCGAGTGATGTCTATGGTAAAAACTAAAACCTAACTAAGTATATTTACTATAAAATGAAACAAAATATTTGTTGAATAAAAAAGCTGGCAACAATAAGATAGTCATAAAATACGGGATCACGTCTATCACGTTTGTTTTTCGTGTTCTCGCAAAAACACCGTCATTGTTATTACCTGCAATGACGATTTATTGTTATCTTGTTATAAAAATATTTTCAAAACTGGCAAAATTACGAGCAACCTGTCTGGCAAACAGAATTGTTCTTTATTTCAGATTTCACGATATCATAATAAAATGAAGATGATATAAAAAGTAGCAAAAATAACTTATCATTTAAAAAAACGACTTCCGCCATTGTATTCGACTAAATATTTGGATGAAAAAAAAATTATAAAAGAACCATAGTGGTGAAAGGATTATGATACTTTATGAATGCAAATGCTTGGTTTGTTGCTGAAAATATCAAAATCGCCATGTGTATGCCTACAATATTTGAAGAGTTCCCTCAATTCCTCACGGATCCCATCATCAAAACTGGATTTTGATGACCAATCTGGAAGTATATCTATTCAAATAAAAAAAAATATTTCCAAATCGGTTTATAAACGCCGGAGATATGCGGTAACAAACATAAAAAAAATACAACTGAATTGAGAACCTCCTCCTTTTTTGGGAAGTCGGTTAAAAAGTGCACGAAGTGGGAAGTACCGGTAGGTACTTTTCACTCCTTCGCTTGCCACGACGCAAAGGTAGTTTCTGATGTCATATCAGTGTTATTAACAGTTAGTTATATATGTAGGTCAGTTATTATAACTATAAGCTGATGACCGGTCAACTTTATAATAATAACATAACATAACATTACATAATATATAATGTAATGTTATGTTATTATATTGTAATGTAATGCATAATATTATTATGCATTACATTAAGTTATATTATATAACATTACACTTAATACATCCTGTAGGTAAATATATTATGAAGAAAAACATCAGCAGGAAACCTGATATGTTATAGGTACGTGCATCACTCATCAGCATCTCATCTCCTTCTCCCTCCTCCTCTCTGCGAGATGCATTAAATTCTTTCACTACACTGATCCTTTATTCATTGGTCATGCCCTTTTTAACGCCACCATACCACAATACAACAGCATGCATGTATTAAGAGGATACCTACCGAAAAACAATTAAAGGCAAAGACGCAAAGACGCGGCGATGCGAGGCTGACAGTTTGTTTACACCACGAAATATAAGCATGCGACTCAAAACTGCGCATAACAAAACCAGAAAATGAAAAAGTCATTATAGATAATTTTACAAAACCCTCATTGTGCGTCTTTGGTTATATTGCATTGATTTTATTTATCTGTTTTTTTTCGCATGAAGATTCCTGTTTGCGTTACGCGCAAATAGGTAAATACTAATCATAGTTTTACTGTAAATAAATCATACTATGCCGTGTATAATTGATTTTAACGATAACAATTACCATTTTACCGATTTTATATTCCCAATCAACTGGTTCAAACAAAAATACTGTTATTGAACATTTATTCGTATAAACTGTCCAATTTATTTTTATTGATATTGCCAATTGCCACAGATTTTTTTATTACGACTGTTTTGGAACTTATTGATTGATTAAAAATTATTTATTGCACAACTTAAAAGTTTTGTACGTAGGCGCACTTAATGATAAGTGTGCTAACCATCATACGTTACTATTATAGATAAACGTTATTACTAAACGCTAAACTTTGTTACAGTTTATTTTTTACTCCGGCATCAGCGACTCTTCAGGGGGTCTTTATGACGCATGGCTTAAAATATTTAAAAAAATTACTCAGAAAACTTGGTCACTAACTTGAAGGACTACCTACAGGTAGCTTTCAATAACTTCAAGTTGGTTGGACAAAAAACTTGCAAAAAATCGTCTCAATTTGCAACTTTTGTCTGGTACAAAGGATGAGTTATAGTTTCATATTTGATAAGAAGTTGTTTAACTAACAACTTATCTGGCGTAGGCACATACTATTAAAAAAAACATAAATACACGGTAATTAAATAATTTCACAAAAAAAAAACACAAAAATAGTGAATATATTTGAAAAAATAAATAAGTAACATATTATAATAATATTTTTTTTTTTACCCGTGATAATGGCGCATGAAACTGTTCCGAAAGATCGGGAATCAAAAATGCTCAAAAATCATGGTAAATATCTCGTTTCTAGTGATAATTATATTTGAAAAAATCTCAAATTCCCGATTTTTCCTACATTTCTCCAAGTTTGGTAGAATAACGTTTTAACGGAAACATTATTAGGTATCATTAATTAATCACCTTAAATATCATTAATCAATTTACTCTTCCAACAAGTGATTAAAAAACACAGCGCACACCCGTACGTACTGTACCGTACGTATTCAATAATATTCTCATGTCTCACGTAATAAATGCTAATAACATAACATTATTTTATGTAAATCTTCCCATATAAAACAGGCCCCGAGTCACGTTTCGAAATCACAGCCTCCTTTCTATGGGATCCTTTGTACGTGATGATTTTTATGCCTATAATCTTATGAACGAGCTCATGGGAAAAGGTCGCACGCAGCAGTAAAACTTTATGAACTGCTGACGAAATTTTATGCAAATAATATTCAAGGAAGGTTTTGAGATTGAAAACCCAAAACCTACACTGTATAGTAATTTTCTAATGCTATATTCATATCATTACCTAGTGGCATTAGAAGCTAGCTCAAAAATCGAGCGTAAAATTGTTTTTTTTTTATCATTGATAAGCACAGTATACAGGAGTAATTTTAATTTATAAGACGATTCAAAATGATCCTTGTGATTTCAATGAATAAAATTATTTTGATTTGATTTGATTGAATGTTTTCATATATCCAAATTATCCAAAACGATTTTATCTACGTAATAGCGGAGAAAAAATACATTTATTTGTATGTTGACAGGAAATATTTATACTTTCTTGAGCATGGCAATCTCAAGAACGAAGTGAAAGAGAAGTTTCTATGACATTCTGTCGCGACAAAAGTCTATGTCGAAAAGCGAGACGAACATATTTTCATATTTTTGTCATTTAGAGTTAGAGATATTTCTAGAAAGCTTTGTCTATCCTCAGAAGACAAAAGAGGCTGTAACTCGAAAAAGGCTCTAGGATGATTTTGGAATAATTTGTCAAGTCTCGCTCGTACTTGTCTGTATTTTATTTTACAAACCGAGCCATGATAGGTAACCTATCCTCCTCGACGCACACGTAGCCAAAACAATGTTTTATAATAAAAATACAAACGAAAGTTTGTAAAATCTGTCACGTTCTAACCAAAGCTTGAAGATAGCTGAGAGCACCCGTGTTAAAAGCCTGTCTGTCTGTGTTACGGCCTATATTGTCTGCATTAAACTTAGAAAATCATTTCAGACGCGACTTCTAGGTGCGACTTTCAGACGCACAAGAAGTGTTGTCAAAAGCTTTCTCTGCAAATTGCTGTCATCATGTAAAGATGAACAGGAACAATTTTAGTTTATAAGAAGATTCAAAATGATCCTTGTAATTTCAATGAATAAAATTATTTTGATTTCATTTTGATTTTGAGATGGATGTTTGCATCATGAATAAGACGCGAGCTGATCAGATGATGGATATGGAAGATGGATAGGAAATTTCTCGATAAAAAATTAGTAGACTGAATAACTGACTTAATATTGGTTTCGAATATTAATGTCCTAATTTTTATCATGAGCTAAAAGACGTATTTCATAAAAAAACTTAAACTATAGTCTGTCAAGCTAGATTATTCAGCAAATGACTTGCCTTATCGAAAGAGTGATTTGGGACTGCAAGACGAAGATTATGGTACAATTGTAGAATATCACCTATAAAAGTCGTGCTTATAGGTCGCGTTTCACAATAATTTTATTTCTATACCGTAAAGCCTGTGCTCGGGCTGCAAGCGTTGTCCGAAGACTTACCCCAGGTGCTATAAATTATAATTAATTTTGATTTATCGATCACCCCAAGATTTAAAGATAGTCCAAACTAGAATTTATTGGTACCTTCCAATAAATTTGAGCAAAATTTTTCTTCACAGGAATGTAGCGTTACTTTATTTTATATATTCAATGTATTATGTGTTTGTGTATGTAAGTATGTATGATTCTTGTTTATTTTTCAAAAAAATATTTATTCTCATAAATCTTTGCTCACGTATTAGGTAGGTAAGGAATTACCGAGTTTAAGTCAACAAAAATAAAATATTTTGTAGGCATTGTGTTTTTTGGTTTTTATTTTAAATTCTTGAATTGTGTGATTATTACACTGAGAAAACAGTTCATCAAAAAATATGGTGATTTCATGTAAAGTAGGGAGCATACGGAAATAACCATAAAGTACGATGAAACTACTGTTGCTGCTGCTAACCATATATTATGATGAGCTGTCACCATGCATTAGTAGTTCGTATCACCGTATGTCCGGACTTACGGTGACGGTAATCGTAATGGACCATTACTTTTTGAGAGAGAGCATAACATTATATATGACTGTCATCATATTTTTGTATGCTTTCCTACTATTTTTATGTGCTCTCCTCTAATTTCCGAGTAATCCCTATTATTTTATCATACTATTTATGCATGCTTTCCTACTATTATTGTATGCTTTCCTACTATTTTTAATGTGCTTTCCTCTCATTTTCGAGTAACTCCTGTTATTTCATCCTACTATTTATCCATGCTTTCCTACTATTATTGTATGCTTTACTACAATTTTGAATGTGCTTTCCTCTTATTTCCGAGTAATTCCTGTTATTTCATCCTATACCATTTATCCATGCTTTCCTACTATTATTGATGTGCTTTCCTATTGATTTTTCTTACTATTTTTCTATGCCTCCTGTTGTAGTATGGCTCGGGTATTGTTCCTTTTTCTTAAATATGTATGGGCCAATTAATAAAGATAATTGACACATAGAATAAGCAAGAGTACGGTTAAGAGAATGATGATGATGTATAGTCGTTCATCGTCATCACTCCCGTAACCGTATTTTTGCACGGTTATGGGTCAGAGTAGATTACTAAGTGTCAATTATCTTTATAAATTGGCCCACACATATTTAAGAAGAAGGAAAATTACCCGAGCCATGCTACAACAGGAGGCGTAGAAAATTAGTAAGAATAAACAATAGGAAAGCACATCAATAATAGTAGGAAAGCATGGATAAATAGTAGGATGAAATAACAGGAAATACTCGGAAATGAGAGGAAAGCACATTCAGAAAAAAGTACCTACGCAATACAGAAAATAACCCTAATAAAGTAGGTACTTCTAGACAGAAGTACCTACTTTATTAGGTATTATTCTAGAACAGTGGATTTGGGATTTGGGGAATTATTTGCTATAATGGAAAAACATATGACGGATTAACATTTTAATTAAAAATTACAAAATATTATTAAATAACGCAAAATATATAATTTAGAGTAACGGAGTAGTAGTTTTGGGGTAACGGAGGCGGGCTCGCACCGTCTCTTGCCAGAGGGCGCACGACCTCCTGTCACGGACCAGCTGAGGGTTGAGACCACTGTTCCAAAGCTGACTGCACCTTATCCGCGTCACCTGTACAAAATTGCAAGTGGTTAGGTCAAATAGATTTTTATATATGGGGGTCGAAAGTAGCTTTAAATTTGGGGTAGTAAATTCTGCCGAAGTCAGCCTACAAAACTCGAAAGGAAATTAGCTAAATTTACCTAAATACAGTATTTTGTGACATGTTTACTTTATGGTACCATAAAGAGTATCTCTAATTAACATGGGCTTTCACATTAGATATTTTACTTAATACGAGACTAAAATCAATACCTTATTCAAATCCCTGGTGATTGATCCTAGAACACGACGCGACTTCAGGCGTGCTGGACAGAGAACGGGATCGAGACTCGGGCTTTGCCAGGATACCCAACGTAATAAGATAGGCACGTTGAGCCCTCCAGGCGTTCACCAACCAGCCATGGTTTGGTAGGCGTCAGCAGGCAGAACGACGTAGTTCCACCGTTCTACGTAGTAGAAAGGTGGAGATTATTTTATGTACAACCACATCATTTTAAATAGACATCAGCTGGGCATCAGTCGGCAAAACTGGGTTATGTACTGTCACAAGCTTTTACATCAACAGCTTGCATAAACTGGTGCACTAATCTTAAAACACTTATTTTTGTACACGAACAAATGTTAGGTATTATGAAACCCAGCTGATCTTTGTTGCACTTTGTTGCTTCAAATCACTTCACATTTTGTAACACTAACTATAGACAATCCGTAATATTTAAAATAAAATTACAAACAAAAGGCGGAGCGCATGTGCTTCCCTGCTAACTAAATATAATAAAATGACCGGGCTAGGACCTACCCGCGTGCCGTTCGCAGTAGACTGGTGATTTCACAGTATTTTAATATGCCGGTCATCCAATATTATGAATCTGTATTCATACTTTAGTAAAACGATAAACGTATTTTTGTGTGACGATCACGGTATTTTGGAGTGCCGCGTCAAATATTATGGTTCCGTAATCATATTCGATGGTAATTTGTTACGTAATTGTATTTTTGTGTACTAGTCATGGTATTTTGGTGTGCGGTGTCAAATATTATGATTCCGTAATCATTATTTGATGTTTGTTCATTTGTTATAATTAATTTTTGTATGCCCGTAGTCACCTAGATAGATAGATAGATTAACACTTTATTGTACACCAGGAATACATAAAAGGATTTATTAAAATTAGCAGTACAATGGGCGGCCTTATCGCTGAGAGCGATTTCTTCCAGACAACCTTTGGATGGACAGTAACAAGCGAAGCCGTAACGAAACGGCGGAAGATATAGTCCGTAGTCGTATATTATAAGGATTTTATGCATAGAAGCTTCAAGAAAATTGATGCTAACTACAAAAATAAAGTGACGAAAACTGTTATATCTTAGGTATCATCGAATTTCTGCCAACCAGACATCCAGCAGACCATTTCATATTACGTAGTATTATTTTAAGAGGAAAGCATCGTAAAGTATCGATTTAATCTTCTTATATTCTGTCACCGTTTATTACGGAGAATGGTCATCATAATATTGTATTACTTACTATTTAAACTAGATTATTTTATTATATATACATGATACAACCTTATTTTAGAATAATTCATCGTATTTTTGAAAGACGTATTGATATTTTATAATGAAGCCAAAATGACATTTTTCTCAGTGTATGTTAGTACCTATTATTGTCATGCCAATGTTATGAAATATAACAAAGTGGTTAAAAAAATAAATATCTGCATATCAAATTTTGTTAGAAAGGATCGTCGTACACTTAAGAACAGGAGTAATTTTAGTTTTTAAGACGGTTTAAAATGATCCTTGTGATTTCAACGAATAAAATACGTATGGCTTTGACTTTTAAGATTGAAATCAAAAGGAACGAGGAAATGAAAAAAACAAACGCCCAAGTACTTACGAAGCAAGCGAGGCTAAATTAACTTGTACCCATGGGAACCAAGTCAAGCAAGTAACGAATGGAGTTACGTTTGCAAGCAATATCATGTACCTATACACTTGTATGTTAACGCGCTCATCACGCGTTAGAAATTCTCCGAGTACGCAAGAATGGGCATATGGGGAATATGAGAAACTTTGCCAGAAGTTTGCCTCAAATGTATTAATAGGATAATGGCGTGGTAAAAGCGGATAATCCAATTCAGATCTATTTACTAACGCCATAAGTCTTTACGCTTGGCTTTAGCGAGATAATTATGACCCGAGGCCTTACCATGAGCTCTGTCATATGGTATCATACTGTGGGGTAAAGCAGCAGATATCCAAGCTATTTTTGTCTTGCAAAAACGGGCAATACGTGCCATTTATAAAATGAAGTCGCGTGACTCCTTGAGAGAGCGTTTCAAAGAAATCAATATTCTTACAGTAATATCGCAATATATCTATGAAATATTATTACATACACATAAACACTTGGATAGTTTTATGATAAAAAGTGACGTGCATGGTATTAACACGAGAAATAAACACAAACTAAATATACCAAAATTTCGATTAAAGAAAGTAAGTGGGTCTTTTATGGGGAATTCTGTACGGTTCTATAATAAACTTCCAGAAGGTGCATTTAAACTTCCTATTCGAAGATTTAAATCCTACATAAAGATGAATCTAATTAAGAAAGCGTATTACACTCTTGATGACTATATTAATGATAAAGCCGCGTGGCCTGATGTCGCTCTGCCCCTCGACTGCTAAAATGGAAATTTGCAATATCTGTACTTACCTATTTACATGTTTGTATTAGATTATTATTTATAAGTATAACAAGCGTAGCGTGTGCTGTCTTGCATATTTTTGCTGATGTTTATTTACTTTTGACTACCTTCCTAAGGTTTTTAAGTTCTCATTTACTATGTATCAGCAACTCCTTGCTCCGAGGCACCACACAGGCGCTTCTCACCTAGTGGTAAGACGGACCATTTATGTAAGCCAAGCCGAGTTTGTTGCCTGATTCTTCTAGGCTTGGTCGCGTTGGAACAGGAGTAATTTAATTTTATATAAGACGATTCAAAATGATCCTTGTGATTTCAATGAATAAAGTTCTTTTTGACTTTGACTTTTGACTTTGACTTAAAGCGATTCAATTCAAAAACTATTCAGTACATTATATCGGTTCGTCGTTGACATCCGTCATCATTGAATAACTTTAATCACAGAAGTCTGTAGACTTTCTGCTACTATGCCTTTAAATATAGCTGCGGACATCACGGTACCGATATCTTGTACTGAATCGCTATAAAAGCTCATGTTAAGGACTCTGTTTTAAGTTTTTTTTTAGGTAAGAAAATAGAAATTAATTTGTGAATGAGTTCGTCCGGGTAAGTAATACTACCGTACCTATTTCTGCAGCCAAGCAGTATGGCTCGCATTGCTGTTTCGGTTTGAAGGATACGGGTGCATGCCGGTGAAATTTAATTCAAATCAAAAGAATTTTATTCATTGAAATCACAAGGATTATTTTGAATCGTCTTATAACTAAATTATTAATTAAATATACTTAATTACAGGCACATGAGACTTTTCAGCGTGTGATGCCCAGGCGTCCATAGACTACGGTAACTACCTTCCATCAGGTGGGCCGTATCACAGTATATGGTTATTTACTTGCCAAATAGAATTAAAAAAAAAGAGAAAAACTTTGCTTGCTTTATACAGTAACTAATGTTTTAATCCAAGTCATAGTCTGTGTACAAACATCATCAAAATCTGTTCAGTACAATATCAATACAGTATTTAATATTGCCATTCAAACTATACTATGCCATCATGACATACAGAGTCCACCAGAGTACTTGACACTAATACTGCGATCACCAATCTGCCTAACAACCGTGGTGATATGGCAAATCCCCTCATTCTATGGGTTGGTGAAAACATCATTTCACAATTACCTACCTACCTAATTATTATATCAAACACGGTAAGAGACCAATTCATAAAATTTACAATCCCCTTATTTTACAAAATACGACCTTTACATACCTAAATGTAATATTTTCAGGGACTCGGGACAACGATAAACATTACTTATTACATAAACATAATTTAATGTGTTGGTGAATTTGTAAATGAGCTGGATTAAATTTAATTTGTTATTTCCGTGATTGCACGTTTATTTTTACAATTCGGTAATGATTTCAACGTTTTCTTTTTGTAAAAAGTTGTGATATAAGGAATTCCTATAGTAAGGACTCCTCTAGTCTTGTGTTGGGCTTGGGACTACTTTTACATTTTCAATAAACAAAAAATAAAAAATATAAAATAAAATGAACAAGTGCGAGTAAGATCACGCTCTAAGGGTTCCGATCCGTAAATCATATCAAAATCGTCAGAGCCCTTTTAGAGTTTCAGCTACTTTTTCCTACAAACTTGGCAATCTCATTTAAATGAGAGTGCCAAGTTTGTAGGAAAAAGTCAAAAAAAAAAAAAAAGTAAAAAAGTAGTAAAGTAGTTCTTCTTAAGAAGTAAAAAATATAAATTCCTCAATATTTGACTTCCTTTATTTGTGTTATAACACACCTCCTAGTATTTCAAATTTTAGAATTGTGAGGGCATAACAGGTTTTTTTTTCACTATTTGCATACAAAAATTAGAAAACCATTGCCATATATTTTTAATTCGTTGAGTTAGAAGCTTTATTTTTGTACAGCGACATAAATTTATAGACTTTTATATTTAGTATAAATTTCAAGTTGATACCATTACCTGTTCTTGAGAAAATAGGTATTCACAGGCAGACAGATAGACGGACAACAAAGCGATCCTATATAGGTATTGTTTCCTGTTAAGTTGCGGAACCCTAAAAACGAATCAAAAAGCTATGTCCCCGTTTGTAATCTTATTAAAAAAACATTAATTCGTCAATTCTCCCCCTAATCCTGTGAGCCGATAGGCACCGTTTTAATTATTAGTTACGCCGACGATTTTAATGGAATCGATCCAGGATAATCCCGGTCCTGTGTACTTATTACGTATCTAGTGACTTTTGGTTTGACATCTTGATAGCAACCGGAGCTCTTTGAGACTTGTACAAATGTGCGGGACGGAAAAGTGTGTGAAAATCCGTTGTTAACGTGGTAAGCGGGAAGAAAAGGTACAGGTAAAGGTCCCTTTGAATTGAGAGCATTTGCAAACAAATTTACCGGTTGTGATGACTCATCACTAATTTGCTAATTATTGCTAAATTACTAAAGTTATCATAAAACTGATACCTGTACAAGAATCCTGATGAATTTGCCTATTGTTTTCTTGTATTCACATGTAATAATAAACTTGGGTAATAAAAAAACAAAATATAAATATGCAAATATTTGCTTACGTTATGAAATTTTTGGTTTTTTCGCCAAAATTTATCAAAATTAACGTATTTTACTTTAATTTTGAGGGATGCTGACTAAAAAACTATCGTATTCCAAAAAGGGACCAGAGAGAGAGAACAACCTAGCTCGACTTTCACCTTCACAACGCAAATCAACAAGGTATGTCAGACTGGCTCCCAAGACTGGTGCTATCACATAATATATATGTCAATCGATTGGTACTAAAGATACGTAATAGGCAGGATTTGTTGGTAACATACGGAACCACATCAAGCAAGAGCTTTGTAAGTAGCTAGTTAGGACATTACGTATATAGTATATCTGTGTCTGTGTTTAGCAAGGTGGGGGTCAGTTTACGCTTACGTGTAAAAATTTAAGTCAAAGTCAAAAAAAATATTCATTGAAATCATAAGGATCATTTTGAATCGTCTTTTAAATTAAAATTACTCCTGTTCCAACGCCATTGAACCTAGAAAAGTTAGGGTAACAAATAAGGCTTTGCTTTTTATTGATGATCCATCTTAAAAGCTATAACGACTCCTCAGACGGTTCATAAAATTACAAGTGTGCTGATAAAATACAACTATGTTCTAATTCACATAAAATAAAAATCTCATGAATAAAATATCAAATAATTTAAATTTAGCTAAATCTAAAAAGTGGACTTTATTATAATAAATGTATTCGTTCGTGGTCACCGTTAACCTTTTGATTTTTATTACTTATAGAAAGGTGACCCTATAATTATAGAGTAAGAAATTTAATCGAACTTAGTTCGATTTAGCTAGTGATCTTTTATTTTCTGACGCCTCCTACCTTTACTTTGTGTTTTTTTGTAAAAAATCTATTGCTATATGGCCGAGACTCAACCCAAAAAACGTGGTTACTAGCTATAACAGCAACAGCGCTGTTCACATCACCATCACCAGAAAATAGACTTTGAAATAGTGAAACAACAAAGTACAAGTTTGTACAGTGAAGGTACAAAGTAGTTGGTCCCATTTTTCAACTATCTTTTCGCCTCTGGAAACATATCGGTAAAACTTTGAAGCCGCAAAACCTTTTCTGCAATGTAAACTCCCTTTATCCTTTAATAAAACATTACACAAAAAATAAACTGTCACATGGAGTACAGTCGCGGACGTTTATAAACAAATCAAAAGTGTTTTAGCAAACTAGTTTTTGACTACGAAGTTGTTTGCTCAAATTCCCGCAACTCTATAAAACCCTATCGCCAACAGAACTACTATAAATCTATCACCACGAGTGGCTAGTCGCTACTTTACAACCATATTGTGTTGGACATATTTAATGTATATTTATGTCTTTTTCTATACTACTTGGCAAGCAAACAAGCATACGGCCCACCTGATGGAAAGCAGTTACCGTGGCCTAAGGACGCCTGCAACACCAGAGGCATCAAACGCGCGCATTCTGAGGCATAAAGATGAAAAATCTCATGTGCCTGTAATATCACCGGCACCCGCACCCTTCAAACCGAAATACAGCAATGCAAACACTACTGCTTGGCGGCAGAAATAGGTACGGTGGTAGCATTTTTTCAGGGTGCAACCCCTGTTCAGCAGCACTGCATACTACAACATCTAACGTGAATCAACATCACTATATTAAAGGCCATAGAAATCTGAAGTAAGATTTCTATGATAAAGGCAGTTGTCACATTCGCAGACAAGCCAAAATCCAAAATAAGATGAATGCCCGCAACTGTACAGAACCCTATTGCCAACAGAATATCTATAAATCTATCCCTAAAAGTGGCTACTCGACCTTCCGGGGTGTGTGGGTCATATTTATGTATGTCCTATCGTGGGCCTGTTTATTTGAATATATTGGCAACCTAAGGAATGGGCCGGTAATAGGCCGTTTATAACGTATAAGTATATTTTTCTTTTTAGCATTCTTCATTGCTGAAGGTCGTCTCCATCTCTAAAGGTTTTAAGAGGAGGTCACCGGGTTACGCCCTCTTGCACGCGAACAAACTTTGTTTCTAATTTGGCTATTATTTCTTCAAACTCTATGAAACTTTGCACACAATACATCATGATCAGTACACTAATATCTAGACCCGTGGTTATTACGTATTCTATGCCCGTGGTGCGTTATTCTTATAAAATTATATGGTTACCAAATCGTATATTAAAAAACTCTTTTTCTTAAACTGACGCACCGCGGTTCTAGTTATATATACTTCTCATCAAAAAAATCGAAACACTACAGATTTTCTTCCTGGCAACAAATAACCAAATAAGAGGATTATTTCTTTAAGAAAAGCCATCAGTTCGTAACCTTGTACTACCTACTGTTGTGTGACAATTTTTTTCCGTTTATAATAATACTTTTCTAATAATCTATTAAACATTATAAACTTGTCAATTTTTTCGATTTTTTTGATGAGGAGTGAATATACGTGGTATACAATTTCATAGAGTTTGAAGAAATAATAGCCAAAATAGAAGCAAACTTGGTTCGCGTACAAAAACGCGTAAGCACCCTACTGATAACCTTCTCTTAATAGAGGTATAGACGAGCTGCTCCCACGCGACTCTATCTTTGGCTTATCTTTGGGCGGTTTCACGGGTTTTCCTTATTACAACCAGTTATAATATAACATAACACCCAACAGTCACATACGTAGACCTGATCCCATGCTAGGATTCCCTGTGTCGTGGGTATCAGGAACTCCAAGTACCATGGTACCAACACTCAGACCCGTAACAAATATTTGTCCCGCAGCGGGAACTGAACCCGCAACCTCGTATCTTAGCCGGCTACTCGCCGGCCGCGCCACACGTAAGGTTAGGCGTTTTGGAGGAGAGAGTTTCTCGAGATTGTCTGGCTGTCTTCGAGCTATATGATCAAAGTTATTTAAGACTCTTTGGTTTCAAGGTGGAGAGTCTAATGTTTATGTTTGTTTATGTTACGTGGACAGAAAAGTGAGCCAACAAGTTTATTATCAACAATAATAACTTAATGATAATGAACTTGTTGGTTCACTTTTCTGTCCACGTGGTTCGAAACATTGTCTTCCAACACCACATCTCGAAAGCATTGATCTTTTTCTGGTACTACGAACATCCAGGGATACGCGGCGCATGAGGCTATTCTAGGCTCTAGACTAAGCTGAGATGCAAGAGGTTGCGGGTTCAATTCCCGCTGCGTAACAAATGTTTGTATGATCTGAAAATATTTATTCCGGGTCTGGGTGTTATGGTACTATGGTACTTACACGTAGTTTCTGATACCCACGACACAGGGAATCCTAGTGTGGGATAAAGACTACGTGTGTGACTATTGGGTGTTATGGTATGGTTATATATAGTATTTAAAATATCTGTAATATTGTAAAACTATTTGAAATCCTAGTCACTGCAAACTCCAAAAACACTTCAGAATTTCAAGTAAATAGAAATTTATATTAAAAAGTTTATCACAGGTATTTAATTAAGCAAGTATTCTAGACATAAATAATAACCGAAAATACTAAATCACAACAACAGTAAGCGTAAATTACAATATTATTTAGACTTTCCAAGAAAAGTGTCTGAAGCGAAATTTGATATTTTTGCCTGGGCAAGTATTCTCAGAAACACAATTATATAAATCGCGTGATGATTATCCCAACGGACTTTTATCTATTCTGAAAGAGGAATTCGCTTTTGTATGACTAGAGTTAACTACAGCGACTCTGTAAGCATTTTAGATTTTAGTTTAGAACTTTTCATAAAAAAATAACTACAGTCGCTAGCGACTATAGATTGTGTAGGTACTCATGGTAGACCTCTGTCGATGCGTAAAAAAACTGCACTCACTGCGTGAATTAGTTCTTCTTCCTTCCTTTGGAGATGTTTTTTTTGTGTTTTTTTCTCACGGTTCATCAACACTTTTTGAAAAAGGAAAACTGATTTTGTGATAGTATAAATAATATAATAGTATAAATATACGTAATATGTAGTTTAGGTACGAAAATCCTTTATTTTTTTGTTCAGGGATATTCGTAGCTAAGCTAATTATATTTATGATATCATCATCATCAGCCTATAGAAGTCCAATGCTGGACATATTAAAAAAAAAAAAAAAAAATTCTTTAACTTATAATAAAATTTACATACAGGTTTTGGAATCTTTTCAAGCAGATATATGCTTGTGTTAGGAGATCCCGCTCTTCAATAGCCATTTAAAAAGTAAAAAACTAAAAGTACATAATAAACATTTGTAAAAAAAAAAACAAGACAAAATAAAATAAAAGTAAAAGTGCACAAAAATTTAAAGTACATTGCCCTTAGAATGCTTCGACAAACGGTCTCGAGCCACCTCCATCCACCGACTTCCTGCGACGTATTATTACGTAACAACTACGTCGACGTTGTTGACGTATCTAGATACTATCAATTAAAATATGAATCCTCCTAAATGATGAGGTCTCCTTGTTTTCACAAAATCAGTTTTCACTTATCCATTCATTTTGTAAAACGTGAAATTTTCACGTACCGGTATGTTGGTGGAAGCACCAACAGGTTTCAACCCTAATCGAGGGTCTTCATCAAGTTGGGTATAGGATCAGTTTTCACTTTATAAAGAGTGTTGATGAGCTAATAAGCTATTAATTATAAAGCCGCGTGGCCTGATGTCGCTCTGCCCCTAGACTGCTAAAATGGAAATTTGCAATATCTGTACTTACCTATTTACATGTTTCGATTAGATTATTATTTAAAAGTCTAACAAGCGTAGCGTGTGCTGTCTTGCATATTTTTTTTTTGCTGATGTTTATTTAATTTTGACTTACTTCCTAAGGTTTTTAAGTTTTCATTTACTATGTATAAGCACAAGCTTGCTCCGAGGCACCACACAGGCGCTTCTCACCTAGTGGTAAGACGGACCATTTTTGTAAGCCAAGCCATGTTTGTTGCCTGATTCTTCTAGGCTTGGTCGCGTTGGAACAGGAGTAATTTTAGTTTATAAGACGATTCAAAATGATCCTTGTGATTTCAATGAATAAAATTAAAGTTAAAAAGTTTTTGACTTTAATCAACAACAAAAAAATATTCGGCCCACTTGCGAACCCTTGTGCTTTCCAAACATTCCGCTAATTGTATTTTTTTGTGAGTGCCTCAGTTTTGTATCCCAAGTCGATGACACAAAATTATGATTTTATTCACATTTGCCGCCTACGACCTTTTCCTGCCAATGTCCATTTTCGTATTTTTTTACAGACTCGACCGTCGTATCAATGGGATGAGGAAAATTTATAAGCTGGTGGAAATTGAGACATAAATTGTGTTCGCTTGGCAACCGTGTGATAAGGAGTGGACGGTGCCGTCACGAGTACGTATATTATATAGGGTGCGGAAAGATTTTAACAAAAAATGCAATAGCGAGCGTAAAAATAAATCACTAGGCCGTAGATGGTTAGTGTTTGCCTAGTAGAGGGAATACCTCTCTGCCAGGTATTGATTTATTGTAGAAGATGGATGTTCCTTATTCTGTGTGACATTACTTAATATTTAAAATAATAATATAAAGCGAAGGGCTTCGACCTTGAGAGGCTCTCACTAAATGGATGGATCAAGGGTCAGATTCAGAAGGCAGTAATCCTAGACTCGGTATGCATAGT
Source organism: Epirrita christyi (assembly GCA_951392215.1). Taxonomy (NCBI): domain Eukaryota; kingdom Metazoa; phylum Arthropoda; class Insecta; order Lepidoptera; family Geometridae; genus Epirrita; species Epirrita christyi. The sequence goes on from OX595844.1 coordinate 14,439,141, forward strand.
CAGGAGGTTCCTCTCTCTGCAGCCCTAGCCTCCAACCGTTTGGGCCTTGCTCCGCGGTCGGAGTTTTCCCGTTTTAAGATATATTTTTTACTATAATGTTTTTGTAGATAGTAGTTCCTTATAGTAGTAGTAGTTAACGATATTATATATAATAATATTATAGTAATAATATTTTAATTCAGATAACAAGATCCATATTATGTCAGTAAGACTTAAAGCTATTACTTATTTCGTCATCACTCGAACACAGTGTTTAAAGAAAGGACTATCCAATTTATCAGCCACAGTTTTCAGGATGGTGTTGGTGGTCCCGTGTAATCTGCTCATCATCGAGGCGATTTTCTTGCGCAATTTATTTGAACAGCCATTTGTCAAATGATTCTGTTGACCCTAGCACCATCTAGGGATCAACTGTGGAACTACAACACAAAGTATGTAAACCTAATTGATTCATCATCGTAGACAGCCACCTAGCTATTGATTTAGTTCCAATTATCCGCGCTTGTGACGCTGCTGCGACCAACAAGCCGGGATCATCGAGTTTGAGTGAGCCTCTTTTTACGGACACCGTTGTGAACGCACCCCTATCGAATAATATATTTATATTCTCTGTTATAGCTGTCTGGTTTCCTTTTCTCCCAATTTAACAGATTCTTATAGTTCAATAATTAAGTGCGGCAATGAAACTTACACGAGCACATAATGTACACCCAGATGCAACTAATAACCCATATTGTCAAGCACAAATACACCTAGGCCCATATAAATAAATCGAACTTAACTCAGAGAACGATCTTGAGTGTGTTCCAATTTCAAAATTCCCATACAAAAATGTAATTTTTGGTGTTCTCAAGATCGTTTTTAGAGTTGAGTTTGGTCTTTTAATACAGGTTTTACACCTTTTTGAACACAAAATAAATGATGCTTTGATTTTATTTTATTTCCATCTAAATTGTGAAGCAAAACTGACGAACCGAAAAACAATTTACTTGCAAAAGATAGTTAAAGTGTATCTCAATTGGATTCGTTCCAAAATGTCTTTCCCGTACCTTCGAGTAGAATTATCAGTAATGTCATGTGCAGGCTACTTTATTAGGGGGGACACACACGAAGCAATCTTTTAAGGCAAAATTTACACAATTTAAAACCATTTTGGTCAGTCTTTAAGCATATTTATTTTTTGCGTAAACAATTGTAAATATCATCTGAATAAATTTGTTCAAAATTACTGTGTTAGTAAATTTTATGTAAATACATAGTTTTATTTAATTGATTTCTGCCTTTTGTGGTAGGTAAGATAAGATAGTAAGTAGGTAAGATACCTTAGACCCGTAGGGCCCTGGTGCGTGGTTCGGATCCTTTTTCAAGCTACGAGTCCATAGGGTTTGTAAATAAGACCAATGACCAAAGGGCTGGCACTTACCTTGGTCAGAAAATCAGTATTGCCATCCACTGAGGTAGCGTCGCCAGCACCATGGCGGGCACCGCCTGCATTTGCACTGAACTATTTTTACCTATGTTTAAATAGTTTTTTATAAGTTGATTTTCCTTTTTTATAATTTAAAATTATATATAAATAACAAATTGCATTTTTTTTTCTTTTTCCAAGATTAGATCATTTGTATTAGAATATTTTGTAATGTTCTTTCTATTGAGTACCAAAAAAAATTACATTTGAAAAATAGAGTTTTGTATAGATCCACATTTTATCTACAGGAGCATTACTGAAATCATAGATTATAAGTACTTTATGTCACAAAAATTTAAATTGATTAATAAAGCTACTTTTATGTCAATAGCCCGCAATAAAAAGCTTGGTACAAACATAACAAAGATTTAATAATTCAAAACGATCTAACAAAATAACGTCGTCAAAACGATATTACAACCAATCAAATTCCCAATTAGGCCAATGTCTATCAGTACGCTTCTTCGGGCAAAAACTCAATAGCAAATACAGACACAGAGAAAAACGTACAGAGAAAACAGTTTCAATGTTCAGTGCAAAATAGTTGCAATAAATTAAAGTCGCCCTGTGAATAGGAAGCTTTACTCAGTTAGTGTTACAGCTGGGGGTGACTTTACGAGATTTTAATAAAAAGATAACTTTACTGCATACTTGGGCATATGGAATTCATTTATTTCTTGTCACATAATGTACATACTGTTAAATTTTCTGCCACAAAGAAGCCACACAAAGGCACATTTCTGCTCTAAGCCCATTTAACCATGGCACTAATGAATTAGAAGCAACAGTTTCTTATAATTTTACATTGAAAAAACGGCTATTTACCACTGCTTTTCGTAATTTTTGCTGACATTTCAAGATAGGGTAAACAGTGGTAATTATCAGTTTTTTTAATTAAATTGATTCCCAACCACAAAAATTTCAGATTCTTATAATCCTATATATTTTATTGTTATAAATAAAGCTGAAAGAAAGAAAGTTTTCTATTCAAAAATACGTAAATTTAACAGACTCAAAAATAAATGAAACCGAGAAAATAATTAAACACTGATCGAGACACGTTTCAATTCCAATATTCTTGTCATGACAGGTTTGTGCGTCTCAATTCCAATCTTCTTGAGCTGAATTCATTTCCATCATTTTAATGTGTCATAAAAATATTTAGCTTTCAAGACGTTCTTTAATTAACTCTGCATTTTTACTGTAAATTGAAATTTTAACAACATTGTTGTAAATAACATTTTTAGAAGACGTTTAATTGTCCAGACGGAAAATATAATTTGATTTGCTGTTTTTCATTGTGATGACACGCTACCACACTTATAGTAAGTAACACCATAGGATCTCAAAAAGCGCATAAATTATGCAAATCTCGATAGAGCTTAAGTATGGGTCGAGACGCGTACGTGGGGTAACGGGGCCTTGCGCGTTTTAAATAGTATTTAAGCGCATCTGGTCACGACCAGACGCGTTCTCAGAAGAACGTGTGACCCAAGAGCTAGCTCTTATCTGACTTAACGCATTGGTTTTGATATTAAGCGTGACAATGCAGCCAGCATCTTAGGGACGCTTCCGTCTGCTAGTGATTTGGACCAGTTGAGCTTTTTTAAGATCGTGTACAACAGACTTTAGATAGCACAACAGTTTAATTTGTACTTATACAATTTTTGCATGTACATGTATCTATTGGGAGAGCCAGAAACCATGCCGTGGTGTGTCTGGCCTAAAAATAGACCTGTCTCCTCCCATGGATGTTACAACAGCCGACTTGGGGTGATGGCCACCAGCATACACCTGAATACTGAACACCAATACTGTGATCACCAACCCACCATGCCAAGCGTGGTAAAAGGCAAATATCCCCATTGCATTCTATGGGGGAGGTTTTGTCCAACAGTGGATGTCTAATAGCTGATGATAATGAAATCCAGAAATATCAGTGAAACCAAGAAAGAACCTGTGACTAGGAACTACAGAAAGTCGTTGAGGTAGAGTAATTTCGTGGGTCGTAGTGCCATTATCAACGCAATTAAAACCATAAGTTTTTTATCCAAAACCAAAGTATTTTTATGTGTTAACCGGTACAAAATACCTGTTAGGTACAAAATTATAAAAACCGAAGTTTCACAGAATTTTCTAGTTTCATATAACAAGAACTACCGACCTCAGCAATTTTCTTTGGCAAAGAGATACAGAGAAATCTTTTTAATTTTTAATTTGCCCGTCGACTGCAATATGCACATTCACAGATAATAAAGGTTCACGCTGACTTTCTACTTAAACGAAACATACAAACACACATGCACAGTAAGTAGTAGTTAGAACTCTTTGTGAAAGAGTTCGTTTTGAGAAGTACTTAGCCCATACCTAAATCTACCACCAAGCAGTAGTGCCGGTGAAATAACAGTGACTTCGGGTGGTCACAGACCTGCCGTTTCTATTTTTTCTACCTAGAACAGCAAGGAAAAGGATTGAAATCGGGAGGCTAGAATGCAATACAAAATGGTTGTAACATAATATCTACAGATCATGCAAACATTTGCAGTGAGATTCGAAACCGCACCTTCCGCGTCTCAGGCCACTCGCTCGCCAAGCTACGGAGGTCATCCGGAGATGCATATTTATAGTTTATAGTAACACCTTTACTTTTACATGTAATCTTTTGTTTATGTTTGACATAAGTAATTATAAAATTGACAGAATAATTTGATTAATGGAGGTACTTACCTAGGTAGTGCTGTAATAACAATACGATGTGTATAATTTAATTATTAATGTGACACTGTTTATAACGCGTTGGACAAGCGCCGGATATTTGCTTCCTACGTAAATGCAGTCAAAGGTAGTGGCAACCTCGTAATTAAAAAGCAAAATCTCCGCAAAGCTATGCCAGCCTTTTGAGAAGATTAAAGGTACAGTTCGCTATTGGAAAAAGGTTTAACAATAATAAGATTAGCAGTAAGTAATGAAGCTCTAGGAAGATTACTACCCTGCCTACGCAATTGGCTTGATTTGATGTACAAGATTTGATGTAGAAAAGAGGCCCCAACAACCGAAGGTACAGATCCCAGGATAAAACAAAATTGCATCAAAGCATTTATATCTTGAGATATTTGAAGAACATAACATAACACCCAACAGTCACATACCCCTGATCCCACACTAGGATTCCCTGTGTCGTGGGTATCAGGAACTACGAGTACCATGGTACCAGCAACACCAAGACCAAATATTTCCAGATCATTCAAATATTTGTCCTGCAGCGGGAATCGAACCCGCAACCTCTCGCATCTCAGCTGGCTACTCGCTAGAAAAGATGAAAAGTCTCATGTGCCTGTAATTTCACCGGCACCTGTACCCTTCAAACCGAAACAGCAATGCGAGCACTACTGCTTGGCGGCAGAAATAAGTACGGTGGTAGTACTTCCCCGGACGAACTTTATTACGTATTCTATGCTATAAAAACCATTCATGGTGTCACAACATTTCATTTAATTTTCTTTTATTTCTCAAATCATCGTTACCCCGTTGCAAACAATGGGGGAGTTGCCATAACCACCTCATCAGTATTGGTGTCAAGTACTCAAATGGATGCTGCTGCCCATCCCCTGACATAATCCCCTTAGTCGCCTTTCACTACATCCACAGGAGGAGTTGGAGGAGTCCTATTCTTAGACCGAGATTCCACAGCTTTCAATAATATCAATTTATGATTTACAGTTTTTTTTTTCTGTTTGATGGGCAGGCCAGTCTATCTTTAATTATCTTAACCTATATCCACTCTCATTAGATACAGTTATAAAGATTATTCCAGTATTTATAATATGTATAATCCCGTAAAAAAAATATTATACATATTACATATACAAAAATATAACAAATGTTACTGTTTCGTAAATCATCGAATCAAAATAAATCAACTGTGTCAGGTAAAAATCTATTAAATCAGCTATGATGATGATTGGATATAAAAAAGCTTGTTTTTCATACAAGTAACGACCTCTATCTTTCAAAGTACACGCACACATAGTGTCCTGACTCCTAAGTAAATGACCCTTTCATAGATTTAATATATCTGCCCACAAGGCGTTGAATAGGACACAAGAGCCAGCCCTGCGAATATAATTCAATCAACTATGTTAAAGCTGCTCAATCATGATGAGACATAGTATCAATAGAATTAACCAGTGTGACACTGAAGATTTGAAAACAACCTGCCTTTGTTTGTGGCAAGTCAATTGAATTTGCTTATACAAATCTATCAAGGCACACATGTAGCAGATGCGGTAATATTTTATACGCATATAAAAACTTATCGCATCTGAAAGTAGCAGATACGATGATATACGAAAATGATACATTCACACGGAAACCTTCAAACTGTATTGTATTTCAATTTGTATACACAGATATCATCTGTCCATCTTTTGATATAATGTCTTAATTGCCTACAGATGCTTGACGGTAAAATATAAGTGAACTGCCATGTGTGTGTTGCTCCTTGAGTTTAGTATATAGAGCGATATGGACAGATACGCACTCAGATATAGATATCTTACCGTATCTGCTACGTGTATGACTTTAAGTTTCTGTGTTCTATTATTTGTAGGATTGATTTGGTGAAAATATTGAGCAAAATTTCAGGTCAAACGATTTACCGTGGTAAAAACTAGCTTATGTTACATGCACTAATCCATTTTTTGTTTGTTGCTCGTACCAAAACCACCAAAATTACTACCAGCAGTAAACACGGGTAAAAAACAACCAAGCGATCCAGTAGTACTACGGGATGTTTTTTTTTACCCGTGTTTACCTCTTAGACGACATTTCATAGTTTGCCACCTGACTTTCAGTTAGGGAATAGGGGAGCAGGTAAATCCAAAAATAAAAACGTGATTGATCATCTGAAACACCGCACCATTGAGGATAACTAAGATAAACTATGGTATAATGTAATTTTTTTAAGTAATTAAATTAAAAGAACGTAAATTGAAATCTAATATATTATTTTTGTAAGTAGTATCATAATCACGCAGTAATTTGTCATAATTTTTACGAAGCTCATATCCAGTCTTCACGTAACGTTATAAATGAAGAACTTTATAAATAAAATATGCCCATTAACTTTACTACCCTTCGCAGAATATCAGAAATGAAAACGGGAAAAACTTATACAATTTTATGAAGTGGCACAATACAATATAGCAACTTTTTCTTATTGCTGTCATATTGAGCGAGAAGCTGAGTAAATGTAGAGATAGCTCACACTAGTCAATTATATATTAAATAAACGCATTAATTAAGTACACCGATTTGAAACGTTTCTAAATTGTGAACTAACGTTGAGAACTACTTAATAAAACCATAATTAGGAGATGGTTTCTTTCTGTTGCATATTTAATTAAAAACTAAATAAATAGTAATAGTTGTAGCAAAACGGATCAGACGCGCTATTGTATTGCGCGCTAAACAAGAAAGGTAATGGGAAGTTTTCAAGGAGGTAATTAAAAAGAAAATATATTTCTTAAAACTCCGGTAGATGGCGGTGAATCGCCATTGTTATCTTTTTAAGATTTTGCAAAAGCACCAAAGAGAACAAATTCTCTTTGTTAACAAAGTCCAACTTCTTACGCTTTTGTTCTACAAACAACACAAAACACTAAAGAGATACTTCACCAACGAACAGCATGAGCGTGGAAGTCAGTGACACTGACAGTTGGTTGCTGACCGACAAAATTTAAAATTTAGATAGCCTTAGCTGGACTGCGCCATCTATGCATAGATTTAAAACTATTTTCTTTCAGCTGTCTGAAAACTCCCCATCGCCCTCCAATCCCACGACTGGTCTCTCGCTGAACAGACTCTATAATCATTATTAACGTGCTAACTAACGAAAAACATATTGTTAGGAATCGCATGTTTGATTTCTAAAAATATGTCCTTCACTTTTTGCTTTCAAAAAGACAAAGACTATTTTTAATAATTATTATATTTTTATCTGTCAGGTAGCGTTATAATTATTCATTAACACATATTATTGGTGATAGAAATTCCTGATTTACATAAACGTGCCCATATCAGTTAGCCGTTCTATTTGTAAGTCCGTTCCGTTCTCTAGATCTAGATTCTTAAAATCTTACAAATAAAGGTTGTGTTAATATAGAAGTGAATTATTTCTACGTGCTATCTGTAAGTCCTATCCGTCCAAAGACGAGAGTTACAGATGTAATTCTGCCTGTTTGTCTACGATATTACTCAGCTGTTTGCCGCTTATTTTATTTGCTTAGTTTTGCATGGTAGGCTCGTTCGCGATGGATTTATGATTTTGTCTCTACGTCTTGTCAGGAACAGGTTTTTTTTCTACGATATGTGTGTGACATTGTTTGTGGTTGTTTAATGAAAGTGTTCACATTAATTTCAACGTAATTGTTCTTGAATAATTGAATGACAAGTGTCATTGGCGTAGTATAGACGAAAGGCCAGTGCATACAATGTTTGGTAGAAACTAGAGGACTTTTGTTTAACACCACTTTGTACCTACTTTCACGATTAATAAATATTTAATTTAAATTCATGTTTTTGCAATTAAATGATACATACTCACTTTGTCGAAGCCCAGGTTCGCATAATATAATGGTTCTACCATTATATTATGCGAACCTGGGCTTCGACAAAGTGACACTGTAAAAGTTTGCGAACCGCAAAGTCGCTAAATAAAGTATGAAGATGATAATAAGATCGATAAACGCTTAGCGTCATCCTCTTCTTTCTCGTAAAGTTATCCTTTTTTTTGTTTAGGTAGTGGTTCAAGGTGAAAAAATATTTATCGGCGTTGGTTCTGAATGCTACGTACGTTTGAAATAGGTTGGTAATAAAAACCAACTCATGCTTAAAGTGACATCAAAAAAATATTTTTGCATGTAAAATACGTATATCCACCCCACTTACAACGGGGAACATTGCTTACAATCTCGTTACTATATAATTAGTACTACTTAATAATATAGTTTTACTAAATATAGTAGGTAAACAAACTTTTCTAATTTACTGCGATTTATTTGTGTGCGATTTATGACTAAATAATAATTTTGCAGGTAGATTATAAATACCTAAATATCCGTATCTAATTACACAAATCCATAACGAATGTCGTAGGTATAGGGCGTTTTGTCACAGATAGGGACAAAAAAGGACATCATTAATCCGGTTACTAATGACCTTTCTGTTGGTTCCGTATATTATTGCTGCACGATAAATTGTTTGATTTATTGATGTGCCACTAGCAATATAACATATAAGTATAAGAAATATAGTATATACTGCAAGAGATAGATAATTTAGTAGTAGTCGAGAGTATATTATTATAGTATGTAAGAGGCGAAGCCTCATATATTTTAAAAACTTGGTTCAATAAATTAAACATACTGATTCCATTTTCGAAAAATTGGGTCATTTATCGAGAATCCATTAAGGAGGACATTATTGTCCAACCTTTTTTAACATAATGTAAAGACCTAATTGTCAGAAACGACTAATGGTATAATTTTGAAAGTCATAATCAAAAGTCATTTAAATCACAAGGATTATTTTGCTGTTGTGCTAGAAAATATTTTGGATACAAAAATGTGTCAAAATTTAATTATTTGAATTTAAAACGACTAAAATTAATTATTACAAAGAAATTCGCCTGAACATAAGCAAACCTAAAAAAAAACACAATTTGAAATACGAGCAAAGAGCGTTATTGGATGCGCTCAACTGCGTTTACCTCGTTTTATATAAATTGAGACAAGTTCCCATCAGGCAGTTATGGCATGAATGCCGTTAAATTATTTTTTCATCCCATCTATTCGAAAAGGACGACTTGGTTCGCCTTTATGTGCACCCAAAGGTGGTGTTTTCTGTATGAAGCTTCTATAAGTGCGCCGCCATAATCTTTGCCGCGCACTTTTTAAATTTGGAACATATCGAACTCAAATAAGTGCGCCGCAATTATCTTTTCCGCGCACTTTTTGAATTTGGAATATCTTGAAAAGAATCAAACACAAATAAGTGCGCCGCAATTATCTTTGCCGCGCCCTTTTTAAATTTGTATCATCTTAGTGTTCAGCGCCAAAGAAGGCGAACGCAAATATTGTTTTCATCCCATCTATTCGAAAAGGACGACTTGGTTCGCCTTTAAGTGCACCCAAAGGTGGTGTTTTCTGTATGAAGCTTCTATAAGTGCGCCGCAATTATCTTTGCCGCGCACTTTTTAAATTTGGAATATATCGAACTCAAATAAGTGCGCCGCAATTATCTTTTACGGCCCTTTTTGAATTTGGAACATCTTGAAAAGAATCAAACACAAATAAGTGCGCCGCAATTATCTTTTCCGCGCCCTTTTTAAATTTGGATCATCTTAGTGTTCAGCGCCAAAGAAGGCGAACGCAAATATTGTTTAAATAAATACTGGCTGGTACGACGGCCCATCGTCGCGCCACCGGCTGAATAAAAAAAAACAAATTAGAAACGACGGCCCGCGATTTCGTAATTTTTAACCGACTTTACAAAAAGGAGGAGGTTCTAAATTCGGTTGTATTTTTTTTTAATGTTACCTCATATCTCCGGCGTTTATGAACCGATTTGGAAAATTCTTTTTTTATTTGAATAGATATACTTCCAGATTGGTCCCATTTTTTTCAGAATCCAGTTCTGATGATGGAATCCACGAGGAATTGAGGGAACTCCTCAAATATTGTAGGCATACATATGGCGATTTTGATATTTCAGCAACAAACCAAGCATTTGCATTCAGAAAATATCATAATCCTTTCACCACTATGGTTCTTTCATAATTTTTTTTTCATCCAAATATTTAGTCGAATACAACGGCGGAAGTCTTTTTTTTAAATGATAAGTTATTCACGGATTGTTAGAAATTCATGGTTTTGTTTTGAAATAAAATATGAGGCGCCTTTTATTTTCTCATAGTGGGTGATGAAAAGTAGAGTGTAACACTCGGGCGCAAAATATATTTTTGGCTCGGGCGACGTACTTTGAATCCCTCGCTACGTTCGGGATTCTACTAAAGAATCCCTCGCTATGCTCGGGATTCTACTCTAGAATCCCTCACTTCGTTCTGGATTCAAAAAAGCGCCCTCGCCGTAAAAATATTATTTTGCTCCCTTATGATACAATCTACTATTAAATAAATACTGGCTGGTACGACGGCCCATAGTCGCGCCACCGGCTGAATAAAAAAAAACAAATTAGAAACGCGCGAACTACGGCCCGTGATTTTGTCATTTTTATCCGACTTTACAAAAAGGAGGAGGTTCTCAATTCGGTTGTATTTTTTTAAATGTTTGTTACCTCATATCTCCGGCGTTTATGAACCGATTTGGAAAATTCTTTTTTTATTTGAATAGATATACTTCCAAATTGGTCCCATTTTTTTCAGAATCCAGTTCTGATTATGGAATCCATGAGGAATTGAGGGAACTCCTAAAATATTGTAGGCATAGATATGGCGATTTTGATATTTTCAGCAACAAACCAAGCATTTTCATTCAGAAAGTATCATAATCCTTTCACCACTATGGTTCTTTTATAAAAAAAAAATCATCCAAATATTAAGTCGAATACAATGGCGGAAGTCTGTTTATTAAATGATAAGTTATTCACGGATTGTTAGAAATTAATGGTTTTGTTTTGAAATAAAATATGAGGCGCCTTTTATTTTCTCATAGTGGATGATGAAAAGTAGAGTGTAACACTCGGGCGCAAAATATATTTTTGGCTCGGGCGACGTACTTTGAATCCCTCGCTACGTTCGGGATTCTACTAAAGAATCCCTCGCTACGCTCGGGATTCTACTCTAGAATCTCTCACTTCGCTCTGGATTCAAAAAAGCGCCCTCGCCGTAAAAATATTATTTTGCTCCCTAATGATACAATCTACTATTTCATCCCACCATCTCGGAAAGAGTATTTTTGCTATTAGATATCTGAGTGTAGAGGATAAAGTAAAATTGAATTTAGAACATCGTATGCACTAAGTTTGTGAATTCAAAACATCATTAAACCTATTTACTTCTACCTCCATGGTGCCGAGTTAATCATACAACCGTTTTTTAATTTGTTAAAAATTCGGACTCTGAACCTTCTTGGTGTATTACTTTTTTTTTAAATTGCCTTTTTCTTTTTACGTCATATTGTTAAAACCTTAGGTTGACAACAAGAAACTTGAAAAACCTAAAATGAGTGATTCCAGCGACGAGGAAGTTTATTTGACGCCAACAGAATTGGCTGAAGCTGTTATTTTTAACAGTTTCAGCCAATTCTGTTGGAAAATGTGCAAATGTTATTTTTTTGCATTTAGTAATTTCTCGCTGAGGTGGGATGAAAAGTTACGTGTTGCACTCGAGTGCAAAGACTTTTCACCTGGTGCTCTTTTGATTCCCTCGCTAACGCTCAGGATTCTAACTTTTAAATCACTCGCTACGCTCGTAATTAAATTTTAGAATCCTTCGCTTGCTCGTTCATCAAAATTGAGCACGCGGTTAAAAAGCAACTTTGCACTCTTGTATAACAAATAACTATTGTTATTCTGCAAACTAAAATATGAACTTACTCGTGCACGTTTTATGATGTTTGCAGATAATTCATTTCTGAACTACGGTGCCTACGAACTGCTATGAAAGACCGTAGCGTAGGCAAGCGCCACGTTGTCGCCTTGTACTAAAAATCTCCTAGAGTAGACTATAAGCTAGTAAATAAACAAGCCATGATATGTTAGTTTATTATAATAAGTATATTATAAAGTAGTTTAAATTGTATAGGAACGCATACGGGACAATGAAACAAACAAAGTTAAAACAAATGAAATCACATTTCATTCAAATAAACACTGAATTCGAAATATAAATTCATTGTTCCAATTTCAAAGTCCGTAAACTTTAGTTTTAAATCAGGTTTTACCAGGCGCAGGTGTGTAAGTCAAAAAGGCCGTCTACCAATAGGATGAGCCGTACTTCCTTATTTCAAATCTGTGTTCTCTATGCACGGGCTTTAAAAAGACAAAGTTTTCAATTGACCTGGCTACGCGATTCTCGACTTTATGTTACGGGAAGAGAGGTGAGCATAACGGTACAAGTTGAGTTGGCATCGAAAAAATCCGCTTAGGAGGTGCGCCAGTTCCAATTTTGAAATGGTTTTGGTGGAATGGCTTGGGACTTTAGGGTTCCACGGAGTGTATTGGATTTTGTGAAAAGATGTTGAGAGGTGCCTAGGTGCCTAGCTGATCAGAAATTATCATCATAACTTAACGACTCTTGTCTACTTTTATCGTTTCCCTTTACACACCAATTTAAGCCCTTAAATACTATTATGATAGACTAGTCTAAAAAAGTACACAAAAAATATGCCAGTTGGATATTTTCAAATTAATTGTAGTTTTTAATTAAACCAAAAAAAACAGTTTTGTTTTAAATTACATCACATCGTCACAAAAATATGAATAAGTTTCAAAGCAGAGGTACCATGGCGGCCTTATTGCTATAAACGGTCTTCCTTTGGAAATACAGGATCTATGAATAAAAAAGGATAAATATGTCGTAATGATTGCTATGTAAATAACTAAAATAGCTAATTAACTAAGTATCAGCAAGTGGTTAAGTGATTAGTTAGTTGCTAATTCCGTCTGTAGATAATATTGGTTACGTAAACACAGTCGCATTCGCTAATTTTTTCTTTTTTTATCAGCCGGTGGTCATCCTCTGCTAGATGATACCTCCCCCATAAAATGCATAGCGTGCAATGAGGGGATTTGCCTTAATCATCACGCTTGGCAGGCGGATTGGTGATCGCAACTTTGTGTATAGTATGGATGCTGCTGTCCATCCCTGGCGTAATTCCTTAGTCACCTTTCCACAGGATATCTTTCCACGTCTTAACATAATTACCACGCTTGGCAGGTGGATTGGTGGTCGCAGTATGTGTTGAGTACTCAGATGAGTGCTGCTGCCCTTCCCTTAGTGCCTTAGTAGGCTTTTACGACATGCACGGAAGGAGGAGACGGTCTTTTCTTAGGCCGGACACACCACTGTACCCATAAGGTACCTACTGATATATGTTATTGGAAATGCCACAGGCGTAGCTTACCTAATGATGCATCTCGCCGATTAAATTGATCTATTATTTTTCTAAAATATTTATTATTTATATTTTTATTTATATTATTATTCGGATTATTCTAATTATTATTCTCGCCAGTAAAATTAGAAGTTAGTACCTACATGAGTTGTATACAGAACCCAGATACCAAAAAGCCGATTGCAAGCTTGTATGTTTTTGGTACGGCGGCGGCTAGAGTTTGTTTCTATTCGCTGTCTATAGAGCAAATAAAAAGAGCAAAGCCGAGGGCACTGATAATAGTAATCTGACATATTAAAGTCGGTGGAATCATTTCTTTTCCGGTTTTGTTGTTATGGACTTACCATCTTATTCATAATTAATTTTTAAACCTTTGATAGCTAAAATAGCATTTGTCTTGTTTTGGCGTATGTCATTACATCAATTGAGAGAACAAAACAAAAGCTATTTTAACTAAAATAGGCTCAATTATTTCTTATTCTTCAAGGATTTCAAGAATAATATATATTGTGGTTATGGTACCATGGTACTCGTAGTACCTGATATCCACGACACAGGGAATCCTAGTGTGGGATCAAGACTATGTATGCGACTAATGGGTGTTACGTTAAGTTAAAAAAAAAATAGAAGCTGGAAGAAAATTCCAAACCTTTTTTACCATTTGGGCCCGAATCCCCGCGAGGTTTTAAAGTCTATACAAAACTGATGTTTCTCATCGTTCGCCATCGTCGTATGTAACCAGAATTCCAGACATGTGTTCAGTAATTTGATTAATCAGAGAGACTGTATCTGTGGCGACACTTTCCACAAAGTTTTCATACAAAACTTTATAAAACTTCCCCGGGCTAAGTTTCTATCGAGCTTGATCACTTGAGCTTGTAAACTAAGTTTAAACTTAGTTTTTCAAATAAAATATCAGTTCTTAGAAATTCTCTAGACTAAAATAAATTTTCGAAGTCCAATGTTCCGTGCTTATTTTCTCTTTTTTTCGTATTTTCTTTTGAAAGGGCCCCATATGCATAAATTGCTTGTTTTAATAGTCGATTTTGTTGAAAAGGGTCAGGCTAAATTTCTCGCTTGATAGCCTTGAGTTGTATAGGCTAAGTTACAAGCGAAGGTAATGATACAAACTAAACTTTCAATTTTATTCTCGGTTAGCTTACTACCATAGACAAAAGCTTTTTCTGCCTTGATTTAAAATAAAGGAAAAGTGCGAGCGAGGCGAATGAAATCGTTGGAGCCGTCTTCGTGTTTAAGCCACCTTTACCCACAAACTTGACTATACCATTTTAGGGGTAAAAAAGTTGAAATTCGTCAATATTTTTATTTGTGTCACAAAGCCTCTTAGCATTCAAAATTTTACCATACACTTATAAGACATTCATAGTCATATCTATTTACTGAATTGAGTTACAAGCTTGTGTTTTTTACTATAAGCACGCAGACTTTTATATTTGAAGTTGATACCTTTCCTGAAACACAGACAGATAGACGAACAGCAACAAAAGTTATTTTTTTCCAAAAAATAACTTCTAAATGGTATTTGATGATTATATTTTTTTTTACTTTGCATACTGCAAATCTGATCATGGCTTGTACCTCGGTATATTATATTAACCATTCCACCTCTTGTAAAATAAGCTTTATAATTTTTTAAATAAATTAAATTTCGTTTCGCTAAATAAATTATTATTATTATTAAAATTCAATCTCTCATTTCTTGGTCCTCAACTTGAGTCAACACATATGGTACATGAAGGTGACTTGCCTCCATGATTTTTTCTAACATGGTTTTAGATTTTCACAAACCGTTGATTATTCCACTTTCGTTTTGATTTTAAATAAGAAACCTTTTGCGACATAATCTGCTGGAGTTAATGAAAGGTAGGTTTTCAATCTCAATGAAAACACTATTTTATTAAAGTTGTTTTTTAAGAGACATTCTTTAACACAATAACAACAACACACAACACGTGTAAAAACACGTATATACACGTCATTTTTGTAGGTACTGGGTGATCTGTGCACTCGGAATCTAGGAGCTGAGGGTCAAGTCTAAGTTTTGTTTAAGCAAGTTTAAGTTTGTAACTTCGATATACGACGATAGTCCGTGTATTACCTAGTAACTAACCATTAATCTGTCATTACTATCTATAGTTAGAATCTGTTCAGAAAGAGAGCCGTCGTGGTCAAATTGTGAACTAACGTTGTGAACTACACACAAAAAAATTCAAAGTTTCAAATTAGTGGTTCAATGGACGGTCTCCTTCCAGATTGTTGGATTAACATGTACTATAAAAATACAAGACATCTATTTTCCCAACGACCTGAGACATTCCCTACTGCGTTTAGTTGAAAAATTGCCTGAAAGGTTTATGTCAGCGATAAAGCCAAACATTGTATTGCCTTTATAGTGCATGTTATGTCCATCGAGTGGAGGAATCATCAATTGCAGAGAGGGGTGATACAGGGAGATGTTATTTCTCCGAAACTGTTCACCACTGCATTGGAGGATGTTTTCAAGCTTCTGCACTACAACGGATAATATAGATATATTATAACATCATACACAAACTGTGAGGTAAATTAATAATGCAAAGCCTGGGAAAATACTGCACTATCCTACGGGACTTTGTGAGGAAGAATTCCCGACCTCATCTAAATTAGGATGAGAATGTAAATTACATTTTATCCATTTGGTAATCCTCAGGTATAACTAGAGTCCAGTTAGAGTTGTTTTACGTTCAACATGTACTGTGGTGCAGTGGGCGAGTAGCCGGCTGAGATGCAAGAGGTTGCGGGTTCGATTCCCGTTGCGCGACAAATGTTTATATGATCTTCAAATATTTGTTCCGGGTCTGGGTGTTAAGGTACCATGGTACTTGTAGTTCCTGATACCCACAGCACAGTTTGTGACTGACTCATGTGATGTGTACGTATGTGACTGTTGGGTGCTTTGTTATGTTAACATAGGTGGAACATTTCGCAATTGGCGCGAAATTCAAATTTTTGTATATTTTTTGCTTATTATTTATACATCTTGAGGTAGCGAATACTGTTTTTGTGGGAATCAGAGGGCCTATTACGAGTTTTGCATTGCAAAAACCGGAATGCGGAACGTGAGCATTCAACGTGACTTACGTAGTAACTATTTATCATTCTGTGCCGCGCAGTCGCGACAAACAGTACAGATTAGTAAATAGTTACTACGTAAGTCACGTTGAATGCTCACGTTTCGCATTCCGGTTTTTGCAATGCAAAACTTGTAATACGCCCTCAGGAGACCTAACACACATGTTTTGATTGATAGTATCTCATAAATGTCATTAGTTAAGCTACGCATATATTTAAACCAAAAAAACACTGTAAAAATCATTGAAGAGTATTCGTAGCTGAAGTAATGATCTATATGTGAAACTATAAACTAAAACATGTGTCTTAGGTCTCCTAGTTTTCGCAAAATCAGTTTTTACTACCTCAAGAAGTGTTGATGAGCTGTAATGAGCAAAAACGCAATAAAATTTGAATTTCGCGCCACATGCGAGAGGAATTACCTTAACATGATTAGTTTAGCTACGAATATCAATGAATGATTTGTATAGTGGTGTTTTGGTTCATTGACATTCGTAGCTAAATGAAATACTCCTTCCACCTTAATGATGATTCATTTATTCTTTTAGATGTTAGGTTGGATTCTAAATCAGTCTAAATCTAATTTTTAAATGGTATCTGTCGCGAGGAGTTTCATTTTCCACCTATTTCCATCACCAGATAAGCTCGTTGTTACTATAATGTTTTGTCATTGGAACTTTACTTACTTATGCAAAATTACAATTCAATCGGTTAACGGAATCTGGTTCAAATTCGGCTTGCAAGATTTGACCTAAGTATATACAAGAGAATATTAACAAGCTGAACTAAGTTAGTCTTATAAAATATATTTCTTGATCATACTGGCTATGGAAAGAGCCATTTTTTTTATGCTACTTGACAAGCAGACAAGCTTACGGCCCACCAGATGGAATGCAGTTACCGTAGCTTATGAACGCCTGTAACACCAGAGGCATCACACGCGCGCTGCCGACACCGAGACATAAAGATGAAAAGTCTCGTGTGCCTGTAATTTCACCGGCACCCGTACCCTTCAAACCGAAACACAGAAATGCAAACACTACTGCTTGGCGGCAGAAATAGGTACGGTGGTAGTACTTCCCCGGACGAACTCTTCCGCAAGAAGTTCTACTACTAACAAAATCCGCTTTATTATGATTAATTACACATTGGTGAAACAACCAGTGTGGGAACGTTAAGAAGTGACATTGTCAAATTAAATTAATGATTTGACCCTACTGCAAGTAGCTTAGAAAAATGAAATTAACATGCGAACATAACAAGTCGTTAAGCGTCGACAACACATCAAATATATTCCCAAAACAATGATAAAAGTTTTTTACGACTGTCCCTAGTAGCCACTAAACTGACCTCAGATTATTACCATACAAAAACCATTATTATAAGACGAGATTTTTGACTATTACCACATCCATTGCAGCTTACCATCACTATCCACCAACAACGGTCTTAACAAAACCGACAATAGTCCCAAAACAAAAAGGAGCAGTGTATACAACTAAAAACTTGTCGTAAACTGGAGTTGAGGCTGTCACTTCAATGCTTATTACGGTGGTGATAATTTCCGTGAAAAGTTAATGAAGTTCGTCGGATATGAGCGACCTAATCGCATTTTTTTCTTGTTTTTATTTTATGGTTAATTAAGTACGTAATACACATTTAAAAGCAAAAAGGAACATCGTTACCACTAACTGGAAGAGTGCTGGAAAAAGCCATCCCTCTTAGAATGCTACAACAAGCAGTGTTAAGCCGCTTTCATACACCATCTTCACATGATCAGAAAATGTTATCAATCCATATGGTGGGGCCAACCTAAACTACGTTCGAGGAGGTCGCCACTTGAAAACACACACACACACACACACATCAGCACACACACACTATCTCTCACACACACACAGCACATCACAACAGTTGTTGCCAATGCAAGCTCGCTATATTATGACCTGCTCAGCCCATTACGATGTCTGCTTAATAATTCTAACAGATAAGCTGTTGACCCTGGTTCTTTTGATCATCATCATCATCATCATCATCATCAGCCTATAGAAGTCTACTGCTTGACAAAGGACTCCCACCTAGAATGGTTATTTTACGGCGTTTCAAATGGGAACTTACTAAGAATTTTATTGAATGTGTGTCCATATCTGCAAGATTTGCTACTAATCACGTTGGCTTCGCTGGACAACTGTGTCTCAAAAAACCGTGTCCGAAACCGGAAATATGGCAATATTTCATATTATGCCATATTTCCGGTTTCGGACCGGATAGTACGGTTTTTTAAACGGCTGTCCAGAATAGTAAATTTGTTTTTTTTTTTAAATATGCGATCTATCACTCTTATGCGATTTTACAAAGCTAAAGCGTTTATTATTAAATAAATTGAAATAAACGTTACCTTATTACATAAACGTCTATTTTTTATTTATGCGCTACCTAGAAGCAGTACCTGTCAAATACCAAATAATATGTTAAAACGTATTTTTTTTGCATATCATTAGATGATTTAAAAAATTACCGGTTTTTTTATTCCAACATATAAAGATTCCGTGAGTTGTCAGATAAACCCTAGTCTCACGGAATCTTTATATGGAATAGTTACTGGCATGCCTAAATAATGAATGCCAAGGTGCATTACCAATTTACTTATTTAAATTTATTGTTGACCCTACTCATCAAGACTTTCAGAATCATGCCAATGACAAAAGAAGGGTCTGTAAATATAGACAGAGCAGACAGGTTTGTTTTCGATTTAGGAGTTTAAGGATTAGGATAGACTCCGGCTGCTGTTCAGGCTTTCACGAAGATTAACGGGTTGAAAGGCAGATTTTATAATAGAATCTAGACTCTATTTATTTAGATAGCATTCTTTTTAAACTTATGGCCTTCCATTGGTAATGGCGATCAACGAGATATCTCCTTCTAGTAGATTAGTTTTCCCTTTAAAAGAATAAAGCAATTTTGTATTAAGAGAGGGTATAGTAGAACTTCTTGTGAAAGAGTTCGTCCGGGTACTATTTCTGCCGCCAAACAGTAGTGTTCGCATTGCTTTGTTTCGGTTTGAAGGGTAGTGCCGGTGAAATTACAGGCATATGAGACTTTTCATCTTTATGCCTCAGGGACGGCAGCGCGCGTGTGATGCCTTTGGTGTTGCAAGCGTTCATAGGCTACAGTAACTGTTTTCCATCAGGTGGGCCGTATGCATGTTTGCTTGCCAAGTTGTTTAAAAAAAAAAAAAAAAATGGGTAGTGGGTGCTTTCACCCTTTTTTTGTTTTGTTGTGTGAGCGAATTTTGCTTATAATTTGGCTGTTATTTCTTTAAACTCCAAGAAAATTTGTACACCATGATCAATACACTAATATCTAGACCCGTGTGGGTTAGTTTCTTATAAAATTATATGGGTACCAAAAATTATTTGGTGCTTCTGGTGAACTCCTCAAATTCACCACAATATTATAGTCTGTGTAAACCGTGATACTAATACCATTTTACATTAATATCAGAGGTATAATTATTTGGAGTAAGTGGGGTTTAATATAAGTAATTAAAAGGTAGGTACTTAAATATTATATTAAGAACGATTAGGATTTCTATGAAAATTACAAGCTCGTTTGCATTTGTGTTCAAAATATTATGCGATGTTCGTTTTAGGGTAACGATGCTCTGCAATTAGTTAATGAACCTAGCCTAGATAAATGCTGCAGAAAATTAAATAAATCATTATTCCTTTAGAAACATTCAAGTAAGAACATTTATGGAAAGTAAAAAAATGGATTTCTTGAAAAATGAATCTTTACCATGTCGCTGTGAATTCGTAAGTTTTATTTATATTATTTTTGATATCATTTTTAATTTAGTATCAATGAATTGTTCTTACAGAGTAATATAATGTTTTATATTAATCGTGTTATATATTAATTCTGTGTCAATCAAAATAACATTTGAAAATATGCTTTCGCTAGCACTCTCTCAATGTTGTATGAGCATTTTTTCCATTGTTAAATTTTTTTGTTGTGTTGTTGTGGTTCGATTCCCACTGCTTGACAAATGTTTACATGATCTGTGAATATTTGTCCCGGGTCTGGGTATTGTAGTACCATGGTACTGGTAGTTCTTGATACCCACGACACAGGAAATCCCTTTGTGGGATCAAGACTATGTGTGTGACTGTTGAGTGTTATGTTATTTTGTTGTTTTTTTATGTTAAGTTGTATTGCAGTACTAACTTTATCAAGTTAAACGATGTTTTGTTAGTAGTAGAACTTCTTGTGAAAGAGTTCGTCCGGGGAAGTACTACCACCGTACCTATTTCTGCCGCAAAGCAGTAGTGCTCGCATTGCTGTGTTTCGGTTTGAAGGGTACGGGTGCCGGTGAAATTACAGGCATATGAGACTTTTCATCTTTATGTCTCTGGGTCGGCAGCGCGCGTGTGATGCCTCTGGTGTTACAGGCGTCCATAGGCTACGGTAACCACTTTCCATCAGGTGTGCCGTATGCTTGTTTGCATGTCAAGTAGCATAAAAAAAAACCTACTTATACACAATCTATATTTACAATAACTGCTTTTGACTCACTTGTCAGAATACGAATATAATTATATCCTTCTCGCTACCTTAATTAGAACACTAACCAGTTAATTACTGTTGTTACTTGAGCACTTCAAAGTACTACTACGAAATTAATACGACAATCTTCATTCGCGAGTAACTGCTGGTTTTTACTAACTGGCAATAAAAAAAAAGGTTCATATAAATATTTTATTTTTACTCATAAGAGTCAAATTCCCGAAATCCCCTTTATTACGTTTATAAGCAAAATATCACCTCGAATGTCTCGCATAATCGGTAACGTCTCTAAAATCTAGAATCAAAATTCTTGAAAAAAAAAATACGTCAGTGAATGGAGGCGGCTCAAGACCGTTCGTCGTGATTATAGGAGGGAGGCCTTTTTCCAGCAGTGGACTCCTATAATGATGATGATGATGATGATGATGATTATTGTAAAAATATGAGCACTAATACCAATATTCAATAACAAAAATCATTCTTTCAGGTTTACCGATGGCTTGACGCACACGAGAAGTACTTCCCACCATCTCAGCCTCCACAGAAACCGCTAGCTAATCCAGTTGTACCAAGCCAACGCTATCTCTTCAACACCCATCCAGTCGCTGTAAATAATGTTGGAATACTGCACATTGTGAAGCCACCGCATCGGATATCGCCTATGAGACCTGCTTACCACTAATACTTGTATCTCTGATAGAACAGCCAAGCCATGATTGTTGCCTAATTCTGCCTATAGCGGTTGTGAGGAATAACTTCCGTTTCAGAGATTTTTAAATTATGCATGTGATTTAAAATATAACATTGAATATAATCATTCAAAGATTTTTTTTAATTATTTCGTATTTACAAAACCTAAGAACTAGATCAATAAAATTATTGAATAATTTTACTAAAGTGTACTACAAAGTTTGTGGGAGAAATCTTTTTTGTTATTTTTTTCTTTATACTACTTGGCAAGCAAATAAAAAACAAGAAACATCCTAGCTTTGAATGGGTTGTGAGTTAAAATCTAGGTAGCAGACGCATATAAATGAGTTTTCAAGGAGAGTTGGCCTTGATTCCCAGCTAATTGACATGTATATCGGCTCTATGAATAAATTGTATTGTATTTTAGTGTATTGTAACCAGCAATTTGGCTGATAACAAGTTTCTTTTAAAATGATAAAAACTTATTCAACGTCAATCCTAAATTCAGCCTTCACAATTCACATCTTGTTCTCATTTTAACTCAACTGCTTTGATACCCTTTTTACCTAACAAAGTATAAGATTATTATGCCATTTTCGTTCCTCACATATTCAGACCCTCACAGAAATGTGTCTAGATTTTCTTTGTAAAAACAGGAACCAATCCTTTTATCATTGGTGTCTAGCTTTCTGGGGAAAATAGGAATTTTATTTTCGATGAGTTGTGCATTCGCTATATTGCTTTACCTTAGTTACCTATGTTGAGTGGAGTTTTTATCTGTGGTTGAGTGATTACTACAGTAATAATGATTAATTAATAGTACGGGATATTTTCTAAAGTGACGTCATTAGACAAATTATTTTGTAAAAAACATTAATAAACAAACATTTTCCATCATCATCATCAGGCGTCAGACGTCCACTATTGGCCTCCCCCATAGAATGCAATGGGGGGATTTGCCATTATCACCTGGAATGGTGATCGCAGTATTGATGTTACGTAGTGAGGATGCTGCTGCCCATCCCGTGGAGTAATCCCTTAGTCAGCTTTTACGACATCCACGGGAGGAG
The DNA here is from genome assembly GCA_951392215.1 of Epirrita christyi. Classification (NCBI taxonomy): domain Eukaryota; kingdom Metazoa; phylum Arthropoda; class Insecta; order Lepidoptera; family Geometridae; genus Epirrita; species Epirrita christyi. The sequence goes on from OX595844.1 coordinate 14,462,201, forward strand.
ATAGAGGGGTCTATTGATAAGCCGGACACATCATGGCATTTATTGTTTGTTTAGTATATAAATTCTACTCTAATACACCGAAAAGAAAAAAAAATTGCGCTAATGGGCGTTAGAAGCTATTATTTCGTGCGGTCCTTCAACCCGCATCGACATGTAAATAAGCTACCTACCCTCTTTCCCGTAAGTACCGATCCCTAAAACCTCACACAGAGGGTGATCACCGATCACGTATCCAATTGGCAGTAGCCATTTAATCAGGGACCTTGTACTCCACCAATAAAATATGGCCCATTAAAATTTTACGTGCTCACTAAAGTTTCGAATTAGGCTAATCTATTACACAAATTTTATTTAAATTATGATTAAATTCTGGTTCGGTGACTTTCCTGTGTGCCTTTACTATATGCGTAAACCTTTAAATATGCTGTTCAAAAAAAACAGACAAGTACGAGCGAGACTGGTGCCTTTCGGGTTCCGATCAATAAATTATTTCATAATCGTCTGGAGCCCTTTCCGAGTTTCAAACACTTCTCTCTACAGACTTCATCATCCCATTTTAGGGATAATAAGTCACAATTCCTCATTTTTAGACTTTTTCCTTTATCTGTCTCACTAAACGTTCAAAATTTCAGAATTGTGTGATTACCGGAAAGTACCCTTGAAGTTTTTCAGTTTTGATTTCAATGCAAAAAATAGAAATTCAGTGTCATATCTTTGTAAGGTATTCAGTTAATAGCTTGTTTTTTTTTACGATACTATTAACACACAGCATTCTCACACACAATCATCTATACGGCGTTTATTCCAATCTGTCCTACCATAAGTTCTCTTCTTTCTTAGAAGGGTGAGTTCCTAATAAATAAATAAATGCTGGACATTTTCACACAACATTATCTAGCCCCAAGCTAAGCAGAGCTTGTGTTATGGGTACTAGATAACTGATATACTTAATACATTACATTACATACATAGATATTTTTTATCATACATATAAAATACCCAAAACACCCTGAACCACCTGCAGATCGTACAAATATTTGTTTAGAGGCGGGAATCGAACCCGCAACCTCCTGCGTCCCAGGCGTACATTCGCCCAGCGCGCCACAGAGGTCGTAAAATAATCTGCTTACTTTATTTGTTATTGACTAAAGGGGTTTTATTAACACCTCCAACAGTCACGTACAATCCTGACCCTACACTAGGATTCCCTGTGTCGTGGGTATCAGGAACTACGATTATCTTGGTATACAACACCCGACCCGAAACAAATATTTGCAGATCATGTAAACAGCGAGAATCAAACCCACACCTATCACGTCTCAACAGTCTAAACGCCCGCCGCGCCGCGAAGATTGTTTAATTTGCTGCGAGAATTTAATCGAAAAGTGCAGATGCCAAAACGGACTTTATAATAGCTTAGGCCCATGTTCACGAACAAATAAACGGGCGTTAACTGTACCCAATGGTCAAGGTGACAGATAATGTATAAAAGCATCTGTCAAAAAGAATTGGTTGAACTCAACCGTCGTTTAACCATTTGTATATGTGTTGGTGAACAGTGGCCTAAAGGTACTCAAGGGTAGTTAAATAAAACACCATATATAATCAGCAGTAATATTTTAAATTGCTTTGAATCACAATTTTGTAGTGTTTATAGATTATAATTATTACAAAGGAAGATTTTTGTTCAAAGTACACTTATCCAACGGACTTCCCATACATTCATCTCATCTCAGATTATATAAATTCAGAATAAGTACAAGATACAATGAGTTTATTGTAATTATTATGGAAATACATATTAATGAATAGCGAAAAATTTATAAACATCCTCCACCATCTTTATTTATTTGATGGTAGCCTATACGAAGCTTTGTCAATGTTATTTTCATATAAATCTGTTACCATCTTAACTCCCGTTTAGTTTACAAGTCATTAATCAAAGATGGTGGAATATGCTCTCAATAAAAATGCGCCATAATTATTATTCAAATCAAATAATATATACCAATGCGTAAAAACATAATGATAAACAATAACAACTTTTTATAATCAGGTCATAATACAAACTCAAGATACAAACATAATATAAGATAAACTTATAGCATTAACTTCTGAATATTTTTTACAATTTAACAAAACATTTTAACGACACTAAAATAAAATATTTAACAAAAAACCTGATTCTCCAGTATCTTAGTTATGCTATTAATAAAAAATATAAATAAATCAGGTTCCTATATAATTTACTAATGTAGAGTAAATAATAATACTTCTAAGTAATTGAAAATGTTATCATAATGATTTTTAAAACATACTGAAATTATATGTTGCATTAAGGCTCTCCTGCTACCTGAAACCCAATTTTGCTAATTTTAAAATATGTAATTCACAGTATAATCGCATGTCACGTCTAGTACGACTTACGTCGTAGTAACTATTACTTAATTTTCGCATGCATACGTGAAGATTAAGTAATTGTTACCATGTCTACACACGCAGTAACAGACGGCTGAGATGAGATTATATACCGTGAATTAAAAGTTTTTGAATTACGAGAACTGGGTGTCTGAAGTATAACACATTGTTGTCACAATGTTTGTTAAGCAAAGAAAATTCGTGATATGGGCAATGCAACAAAGTTCGTTCAACAAAACTAGCAATTAGTGTATGCTGCAGCAGACGGAACATATCCCCGCATTCTATGAGTGGGCGAGGTAACTCATTTTCGTTGTGCTGTCTACTAGTGACTTAAATGGATCGCCGTCAATTCTCTAACTGAACAATGTTCGCTGTTCGAAAGTTATTAGAGACAGACTTAACAACATGCTTATCCAACATATTAACTCAACATGATTATCAAACATATTGACTCAACATGATTATCAAACATATTAACTCAACATGATTATCAAACATATTGACTCAACATGATTATCAAACATATTGACTCAACATGATTATCAAACATATTGACTCAACATGATTATCAAACATGTTAACTCAACATGTTTGGTTAACAATGTTGCAAAATTTAGGTAGCAGGAGGAGGAGGGTTTAGTAAGTCAAAGACTACACGACTAAATTTGGCCGCAAAGCAAAAGAAAAAATTTACTATTGTTATAATTTACTAGTCTCGGGGAGGTTAATCTATACAATTATTATCTTTGAAAATATGACGTTCTGTCATTATTTTAACTGCCAATTAGTTGAAATCCTATCCAAAATGAGTCAAAAAGATTTTTTTTATTCATTAAGAACAAAAAATAATACGTTTTAATGAGTCAGTACCACTAGGGCCAATGTATAATTTTAAATTATGTGTTGGATAAAATTCAACTGTGAATAATCATTATAAATTTAGCAAAAATTTTATTTACACAATTAAATTTTATTATAACAGTCAAATTATTATACAAAAAAAGAGATTCTACTCTTGGACATACAATCACACATACCTTCATCACTTGGTGTTCGAAACCTTGAAACTGGCAGTAATTACTCTTACGAGAAAAAAACGCTATACAATAGCTTAAACCATCATAAAATTGGCTATCAAACGTTCGATATATAATATAAAATGTATTTTAAGCAATAATACTAGTTCATCTAAAAACTAATCGTAGCGATGATGAGTTGTAACGAGCTACTTAATACACATAAAAATGTATAACTATTATTTTGATACATAAAATACATAACATTATATGTACAGGGTTTCAACCCAACACTTCTGAACCGGAAATTGACTTTTACACACTTATCAATAAACATTTACACTGTAAAAATGTAAGACAAACCTCGTTACAACCCCACATAAAACAAAAAAAAAACGGAATTATCAACTACTCATCTAGCATTTCAAAAATCAAATAACGAATACGCATTTCAACAATACATAATATATCTAAGTGATATGCAATATACTTTAGGCAGGCTCAATTTTATACAAAAAAAATTGTAACTTAGCTATTAAGAATACAACTTTTAGAGATGTCATTGAATCAGCAAATAACAACTTTATTTTAAAAAATACAGCCTTACTCTCGGAGGGCAAGACCAAATTGATTTAATTCAAGAGTCTAAGCAAAACTACTGCCAATCAAGTCCTTCTCTCAACTAACGACCAAAAATCACTTTTTTATAATTAATAAAGCAAATTATTAAATGATGCTTCAAATAAATTCTGCCTCATTATCACAATGGTAAAACAAACGTGCCTTTGGCATAATTGCTATATTTTCCAGTATCGTTTATAATTAGCAGGCTATATCAAAATAAGTAGCTATTAACAGCTATTAATGGTCTTTGAGGTGGTCTGTCAGTGGCATATTATTTGCCATTACTATAGCTTGTGCATCATAATAATGTTATGTTATCATAACATAACATACATAGTACTTTTTAGTTATGAAACACCTACAAAGATTGGTTTTAAAAGCTTTCTGAATTTTAATTTCGTAGTTATTTTGACATAGCCCAGAACATTTCGCCCATCCAAATTATAAAACAAACTAAGGGTAGTCTCACTATCAATGCCACCAGATTTATCAATTTAAGTCTTAAGAATACTTACTAAATATGAAGTTAAAATATGTGAACAAGCCTCTTACTATATAATAATAAAAAGTATTAGATAAACTTTTAGTTTTAAATTCTATGTATAGATTTCAAGATTTTATTTAGTTATTTCATAATATGTAATAGTATTTTTATCTAACTATCTCTACGTCTAGTGCACTAGGATTTAGCTGTGGTCAATAACTAAGCCTCAGTGACTGTGTTATTTTATTTCAATGTATCTTAATGGACTTTCAAAATGATTTATTTTTACGAAAATAAATTCTGATTTATAATACAATAAAATCATTCATGTATGAAGTAACTTTTAACTGAATTTTAGGGGTAATGTTATAATAATGAATCACATAGAAAGAAGTTTTTTTTTAGCTTTTATAATTATTATTTTATTTACCAAAAATAACACAGTCCCTGTTAGCACTCTAAAGCCTCTTCCATTTACTGTTGTGTGACGATCGCGTAGATATTAAAATATTCTTTCCTTACAAATCGGAGTTTAATCACCACAAAAATATTATTGCTTTCAGAGGTTTCGCGTTACTGTGAAAAATATTCATAATTTTTAAATATTTTTTATACATTTTTTCCATTGCTTTATCTAAAAACATGATTGGCGCTCCAGAAGCAATCGTGCACTCTATTTAAAAATATACGCATGACCACTAGCTAAACGAACTATTATACCATTTCGAAATGATAGGTTACAAGAAAATAAATCAGAACTTTCATGGAAAATTAATACATCAAAACTTTTGGCGTAATACATTCACTAAATACTGGTATTGTATTCGCCACTACATATACATATATAAATATAACATCTTAAAATTAGCGATCCAAAAATATGAAATATACAATACACATTGTATTCGTGCGCCCCCGGGTGCCTCGTAACTTGCAAGCGACTTGCGTCTCCATCCCCACAAACACAGTGTCTGTTATCGCTTGTTGAGTATTGCGACTTTTGCCGTTTCGCCACCGAAGGGTGCAAAAGCCGCCACAACTGGACGGTTATGTCTCAATCCTCGTCGCGTGACATTTATTTCCCTCTTTATAAACTCCTTTGTCACCACGAGTCCATACATGGACGTTGTGGTGAATAAACCAGCTGTCCACAAACTTATTCAATATCTCTTTGGGCTTCTAAAAATCTAAACTGAATAGGAATCGTTCATTGAAAGAGTTGAAAATGAATTCAGGAGAATACTCTGAAATTAACTAGTTTTTTTTTCATTTAATCAGGTTTTGGGTAAAGTAAGGTACCTGACTGAATTTTCGATCCTGGCCCGCCTCAAGCAAAGCTATCTCGTTCGTAACTTTTGCTTTATAAAAATACGAATCGAAAATATGTCGACGGCAGCACGTCATCTTATCGTTAAGCTATAGTTAAATCTATTCTTAACTATAAACTAGGTTACTACTTTAAAATATCAGAGAATTCTGAAAAGGGAATATTAGGTAGTATTTTCTATATTAAGTGGTGCACAACCTTATTTTTTCATGAACGCTAGGTAATATGGCATTTAGGCTTTAATTAGGGATCTAAAACAGAATATCTACCTAACTAGTAAACTAACAGGTCGATGGATAAACAATTTGTTTAAATAGGAACTGGGGGGAATAGGACTTAAAGTAATAGACAAGATTGTCAAACAACATAATTATAACAGAATCGTGTAGAAAGTATCGCTCTAGTGAATGAAATATTTAAAGATTTTCCAAGATACTATACTACGAGTTTTTGAAAGATTTAACTTGTTCGATGATAATCAAAGGCTTGACTTCACTGCGTAGACTAAAGAGAATAAATCTAATTAGGCTGGAAATGGAACCAAAATCTTCGAAACCTCTTCAAAACCGGTAATTTTTTGACCGGAGCTAAACTAATGCAAGTAAATTTTAACCTTAAAATACGATAAAATCTCAAAATTCTCACAGCTCGTCGGGTTTATTGTATTAACGCTAGGTGCATCTACTTTATAAGAACAGTGGGTTTTTTTTTAATAAATTGAATTTGTACTTAACCTACGCTTGCAATTCTGACACTATCTTCTTCGTAAAACAATACAAGATTCGAGAGCTCAAAATGCTATTCGAATTTCCTAAATTTCAAGCAAAATAACGGAAATAAATTCAATTTGAAAAGTTTACATTATCAAAATTATCAACCGACGTTCCTCAAGCCAATCAAAAGAAACATTGAAAATTTAAATTTTCATCGTCTCACACATTTTTACAGCAAATACGTTGATGATCTAAGTAAATTACTTCCAATTTAGAATTTTCAAAAATATGAATCCAATAAATGTTCTAAACGAATATCTCAAAAATACTTTATGAAAATATAATACAAATACGATAAAATTTATGCTAAATATAACCCTGTCTATGACCTGAAGAGTTTAAAAGAAAAAAAACATCGGAATCCAAACTCTGAACAAGTCATTTTTAAGGAAAGATCTATGAAAGCAAATTTAAATTTTGAAAGTCAAAATTACAAAAACATTTTCTACAAAAAGAAATATTAAAATTTCAAGGCTGAGGTTGCTCACAACTCTAAGAAGAATCCTGTTTGAGAAGAATTACGATCTGAAATAGCTATATTAATAATGAATCATTTTTCTATGAACTAATGGTAACTATTAATCACGGGGTCTACTGAGCCTATGGTTGTCAAAGAAACAATGTTCAGGTAAAGTTGGTGAACACTTGCCGGTCACATCTTGAAAAGCAACTCTAGAAGTAGGTCTTCATCAGCGTTCATTGGCGTACCTGGTGATAGGTAATTGACGACCCTAGGACAAAAGACACCGTAAAAATTATAATAATAAGAGTTGAATAAGTGTCTGCAAGAAACAATCGCACAATGAATACCTTTAGTCTGCCAAGCAAAGTGAGTTACATACATTTTTATATCCAAAAGTTGAAAATGAAAATATATTAATTCATAGATAGATTAAATTGTAAAATACAGTTAAGCTTTCTTAAGCCCATTGCAAAACAATATAAACGGTTATATAATTGAGGGCGAGTTACTTTTACCTATTTTATTAAGTTTTCCCAAAGATCAGAAACTAAACAAAGGCAACTCCAAAATGTCCGAACAGGTACATAGCTTGGCCATCCTAGCGTCAGACCACTTAATCAGTATCAAAGAAAAAAATACTGCTTTAAAAGTCTATTCCAAAATTTCCTTTGGAAAAGTACCTATACCAAAGTTGAAAACAAAACAAACAACAACAAAATGATTGAAGTACATTGTTTGAACTAAAAATAGAATATCAAAACCAGCACCCTGAAACAATATCAAGAAGACTGGCTTAGATCGGTGCAAAATAATGGTTTTCAACTTGACCCTAGATCATAAAAGAATATATATATAATATACATTATATATGTTTAATGTATAATTATATTATAAATATGAGGAGAGGCAAATCGTCTTGCATCTTGGAAAAATTAAAAATCTGTGCGAGTTGAGAAACAATGATATAGAACACTCAAACACTTCCATAATTTGTTATAATTTAATTGGTTCGATAAAATTTCAGTACTATATTAATATACTATTTTCTGTGAAAAACTATTTAAAACTATTATTTATTTTCTTTACCTACTATATCGACTGTCTACGGCGTAGCTCTCTCGTAGACACTGCTAATATATTTTTACCTGACAGGCAGATTGTAATTAAAACGCATTCGCGCTTAGAGCCGTCAGCCTATTAGTCTTTGCTTATCTACAATCTACCTAGTAAGTAAACTTGGTTAATAGAAAGTAAACATTTATATACCTATTGGGCGTGGGTGGTGTACTGGTGGTGCGCGGCGATGAGCTTCGGCGGACAGCCTGCGAGAGCTGGGCCACCTTCGCGCTTTCGGCTCGTACGCTCTGCAACCTAAATAAACAAGCAAACATTATTAATGAATCGATTAAAAAAAAGCATATTTGGATGTGTTAAATTTAACAAAATATCTGATGTAAAAACGATGCTTTCAATGTCAGTCTTAAAACCTTATAAATAAGCTTTTCAGAACATGCGTTGTTTTTCATAATTTTTTGAGTTCTAATTTGAGAACTAAGGCAAGCAAAAAGGCCAATCAAAATATCATCAGTAAGTAGATTGTAAGCATTGAAGTTTCACTTCATAGGCAAAAACTACAAAAATAATGGTTAAATCAACTTTGCTTCTACGATCAGAATTTAAAGTTTACATTACAGATTCAAACCGAATACGAAAAAAAAGCAAACATTTTGCTATGAAGTTGATACTTATTTCTTTTATTTTAATTTTACAAACTTACGCTAGTTGTGAATTCTTCCCAAGTACTGAGCGGCGTGAAATGGAAATCATAATGTTATTAAATGCAAAAATAATTTTGAAAAGAATATTAAAGTTGCATTAAAAGTTTTTTCATAATACAATTTTGTATAACTTTATTAATGGGCATAATATTTGCATTCTGTGATGAAAAACTCATAATACTTAGAGATAACAATATCAAAAACCTGTAAGCAAAAACGCTTATCGATATTTCAATTAAAAAATCACACAAAAACTAACACATAAATTCAAAATTTACGTACCTATATCATTAGTTTGAGAGCAAAAGATAATTTCTGACAAGTTTGAAACTTTTGGGAGTGGTCTTATCAAAGAAACAAAAAAGTCACTTCCATTTGAAGTCCGTACTAATTTAATCTATCGAACACAGAAGTAGTCAAAAGTTTACGTTGATAGTAAAGGTGAAATTCTTTACCAGTAAATGATGAAGTGATGAAGTTTGTGCCTTGGTGTGTCTGGGTTAATAATAGACCCCTCCATCTTCTCCAGTGAATGTTGTAAAAGCCAGCTGAGGGATCACACCAGGGGTAAGCATCATTCACCCGAGTACTTAGCACCGATACTGTGATCGCCAATCCCCCTGCCAAGCGTGATGATTATGGGAAACCCCTCATTGCATTCTAAGGGGGAGGCCTTGTCTAACAGTGGAAGTTTATCAGATGACGATGAAATTATGAAGAAACAAAAAAGAAAAAGTTCACGATATCAGTGACTAAAAATGACAATTCAAGACTTGCTCTCACTGTTTTTTCGAAGGCCATTAACAACGATCTCTAATACTCACATAGATATCGGGTCGGCGCAATAAAAACGTCTCGGTGAATTTAAGCTCACTTGAAAAGTGAGTTTGTATTTGATTTAGTTCGCTTCAAACAAAGCCAATGTAAACACGTGTCACAATGCCGCAATGTATATTTAAAAGTTGCAAAAATAATCCCCGAAAAAACAATTTAACGGCCGGAGTGTCTTACTTTCGTTAAGTACATGTAGAATAAGTTGTATTTTAAGCTTTAAACTAACAAAAAGTATGAAATTTTGATCAAAATTACCGATTTTAAACCACCGCTACAAATGTTTGGCCAACGTTGACGCAAAATTGTCTGTAACAGAACAGTAGATGCATGGAGTAGATTTGTATTGTAATAATTTGTTTTTACCAGAACTTTAAAAAATTTTAATACTACTTTTGTGTCTGTTTGTTGAACTCTCATCAGATACTTGGCTTTCCTTTTTTTTATTTTAGCTTTCCGAGCAATCCATTTACGCTACTGTTATTTAACCAAATCTTTGGTTAACAACCCCTTTACATCTATACCAACTGATAATGAGTCCTCTCGCTTTGTTAAAATTTATGAACCAGAATCACTTATAGAACACATTATCGTAAAAAAACAGTACTTTTTCAAATTCTTTTATCATATTATAGGTATATTTCCCAAATATCAAATAAATGCCCAACCTACGGCAGGCGCCTGTACGCCCGCCCTCAAGCACTTTACGGTTTTTGTTGGAAAACTTTTTTTTTTTTTTTGTTTTAAACATTTTGGGTTTTGATCAAATTATTGCACTAAACTGTACTTGTATTATAAAGATTGTAAACATGAATATAAAGATGTGGAATTTAGTGATATTTTTATTTGTGACATCCAGCGATAGACATCTTGGCCAAAAACATAAACATACACATAAATATACACACAACAGAACGTTAATAAAATAACAAGTATATATACTATCAATATCAAACATACATGCCCAACACATAAATAATTTTAACTTAACTTTAACGTGCATATTATAAATTATTTAAGTGATCAACGCGACTCCATACCTTCTGTAGTTAAATTTGAAGAAGCAAACAGAAGCGAAACCATGGAAACGGATGGATGTAGCTCGCAAGGTAATAACGGGAAAAAGAACTTTATTTGTAGCTCTTTAAGGTTGATTTCACACTAGTTGTTTGACCTATGTCTTTTGATTTGACAAGTGACAGGAGTAATATAATTGCTTTGCTCGTTTTTTGTGACGAATGATCGTAAGTGTAAGATAATATTTTGAAGATTTGCTACTTTTTTGCTAGGTGTCATGGTTGTAATTAGGTTGAACTTAGAACTGTTTTAAAACTTTCATCTTTGTTCGTTAGTAAACAAATGTAGCTGTATAAGTATGTATCCATGCGGACAGTTTTTAGCTTTCATTTTGTACGTGACCCTGGATCTATTGTGAATTATAAGATCGTTGGCCATTAATGATAATATTACGTCAGAACCAAAATATTATTATTCATGCAATTGTGAATAAAGTTGTGACGTCATTTGTCAAATACACCAATAAAGAGGTGGAACTCCCTTCCAGCTTCTGTATTCCCTGTTTCATGTAATTTGGGCCTCTTCAATAAAATATTAAATAATCATCTTCTCGGCCAGCGTACGTCATCGAATTTTTGAGCTGAATTATGTTTCAAGTCTATTTGTCTGGTTCATTGTTTTAAAATCAAAGTAAAAGATAAAAAGGATTTTGTTCATTAAAATCGCAAGGATTATATTGTCTAGTCTTATAAACTAAAATTACTCCTGTTCCAACGTGACCAAGCCTATAAGAATCAGGGCAACAAACACTGCTTGACTTGATAGGTTGGAAGCGCCTGTGTGGTGCCACGAGAACAACGATTTGTTGATTTTGTTGACAGGCGTATACCAGTTTCAGTTATATTTTTTGACATGAGCAAAGCTTTTGACTTTGTAGACCATAATGTACTGCTGAGAAAATGTGATATGTACGGAATAAGAGGCATTGCTCTAGATTGGCTGAAAAGCTACCTGACTGGGGGGAAACAATACGTAGAAGTTAAAAACTTAACTAATAATATTATGTTATCTACTACCTTTAAATCTAGCGCTAAACTAAATAATTTTGGTGTGCCACAGGGCAGTATTCTGGGACCGTTGCTATTTCTTATTTACATTAACGATCTGCCGAATATTACAAATAATCAAAGTGTTCTTTTTGCTGACGATGTCTCGATCGTAGTTGCCGATGAGAAGAAGGATGGAACTCTAATTGACTGCCTTACCTCGGAGGCTGAATCAGTTGTAAATTGGCTGGAGTGTAATAATTTACAACCTAATATTTCAAAAACTAAATATGTACATTTTCAAAATTATAATAATAACATTAATTCTAATAACAATATAGGCACTCTGACATGTAGAAATGAAAAAATAGAAAAGACTGACGAAATAAGATTCCTTGGTATAAATTTGGACAAACATATCAATTGGAAATCGCATATAGAGCAAATGGGCAAAAAGCTTAATCGTTTCGTTTTTGCTCTGAAAAGATTAAGAAGAACATCAGGCCAACAAACTGCATTAACCGCATATTTTGGCTACGTCACCTCAGTTCTAGGGTATGGACTTTTGCTTTTTGGTAACTCTACGCACATCAAAAGAGCTTTCATTATTCAAAAAAAGTGCGTAAGAGCCGTCTTTGGCATAGGCCCATTAGAGTCATGCAAGCCGAGAGGCTTGCATAACTAACTTTAGTTTACAATTAACGTTAACGTTAATTGTAAAGTAAACTTTTACTTTTAGTTAACGTTAGGAGTTCATGTTTCTTAAAGAGATTTAAGAAACATGAACTCCTAACGTTAACTAGTTTATACATCCTCCAAATTGGCTCTTTTGTAAAGGAGCATGCTTCGTTCTTTAACATGTATAAAGACAAAAATAACTCTGTTATAAAGAATAGAGATCCCACTAAGCTTATAATGCCTGCACACAATACTGCACTGAGTGGGAAAAATTGCTCTTGCATGACAGTAAAAGTTTTTAACAAAATTCCTAGAGATATAAGAGAACTGCCTACTAGTATTTTTAAGACAAAAGTCCGTAGGTGGCTCGTAGAAAAATCTTTTTATGACATTAAAGAATTCTATAATCAATAAATTACCTAGTTATATAAGTTAAAATATTGTACGTTCATAATTAATGGATAAACTGTTGTTTCCACCTAGCTTTTAAGATCTTTATGTAAACAGTTTCTGCAATAAATTTCATTTCATTTCATTTCATTTCAACGAGAAGCTGCTACTCAGGAAAAGAAGCTTAGAAGCCTGAGGTAGGTAGTCAATAAACCAAAAATATGAAAAACTTAAAAAAAACTTGTAATTTTGAAATTAATGATAAACTACGTGTTTCGTTCAGTCGGGCTCTAAATTCTTTTTAATTTAAAAACTAGAAGTCAAATCTTCATAAAGTTTGATGAAATAATCGGATAAAACTTATCAAAGTACGGGAAAGTCTAGATTTCTTAAACAATGAACTAAAAAATAAATTGTGAAAGTTTAAGCATAACTCAGCTGAAAAGTTTGACAATGTATTCGGAGGAACCTTTAATAGGCCTCATCATTGCTTCCCATCAAGTGAGATGTAGCCAAAACACAGACCTGTTTTTTGTAAAAAAAAACACTACGAAGCATAAAATCAATGTTCAATATTTGTAAACATAGTTACCACTGCAGATAATGGTAAGGTAAATTAAACAAATACATTTTCAACACAAAACTAGCAGAATGTACAACAGTCTTAAAGTACCTAAGTACCAAACTATGGGAAGGCTCAGACAACTTTTACAAGAGGATTGAACGTAACTCAGAGAGCTTGAATTTATTTAACATCGACTCAAAAAGAGGGCCGGAGGAATTTCAGCATCAACGATTCCCAACGAAAAACAAAAGTTTTGGACAAAAGTTTTTTTTGTTAAATTCTGTTCAAATTCTGTTCATCAAAACTTTATAAAAAGGACTCGTAAACTCGCGGAAGTGTAAAAAGATGAAAGCCTTTTTTAGATTTATTTAATAATTTCGTTATTTTAAGAATTTATGAACTTACTTGCAAAGAAAGTTCAAACAACAAATTATCAAACAATCCCTTCTATGTCAGTAGCCAGGTATGTTACATACAGTTGAGAAGATAAACATACTACTTTAGTACGTACTAGACACCTGCTATTTTCTGAATTTAGTAGCTGTCATAGTTTATCTAAGGTTAATCACTCACTGTAGTACCTAGATGGTAGAAGCAAAAAGAAAAAACCATAGCGTACATAATGTTTACATTATAAATCAAGAGTTTTTTTTTTTTTTTTTTTCTGTGTGGGTAGTCAGAGTGGCAACATAAAAACTTTTGAGCTCCTTATTTATTTAATCTTTAAATTTATTTCTAAGTCTAATTCTGTGCTTATTCTTATGAGCATTGGTACATAAGGCCCTCCCCCACTCGCTTGTTTGAAATTTTCCTCTCAACTTACCCATAATAACACTGCTAACAATGGACCTTTATGCAAAGTTGTCAACAAACATGGAAGAGTTGGCTGGCACTTTTGAGTCACGGATGCTCCACTATGAGAGCGACCTCAAGAAGCTAGCTAGCACTGATAAGCTCCCACACAAAGATCTTGATGCACTATCACGTGAGTTCATGGACTTCAAAACACTTATTTGGAAGACTCTTGCTATGGTGAGGTCGCAGTTGGAGCTCCTGGTTCAGGGCCTGGATCGCCAGGAGACTGCTTCTCGCAGGAAGGTGCTGTTGTTCCATGGCATTACTGAATCCAGTGAGAAAGTAGTTGGAGACTCCATAGTCCAGTTGCTATCCGGCCAATTCAAAATGCCTGATATCTCGCTTAAGGATTTTTCTGCTTGCCATCGTCTGGGGACAAACACTAGCAAGCCTAGACCTGTCATGGTTAGGTTTGCAGACTACAAACTTCGAAGTCTGGTCTGGAATGCGAAGACTGCGCTTAAGGGCACTGCAATTACAGTCTCAGAGTTCCTGACCAAGTCCCGACATGATGTTTTCACTGCGGCCCGTAAGCATTTCGGTATCAGGCAGTGTTGGACATCGGAGGGGCGTATTGTCATACTGCCGCCTGACAACAAGCGTCGCAGGATCGAGTCCATGTCGGAACTAAAGCCTCTGTTGGCCGAGTTTCCCGCTGTCCAATCGTCTCTGGAGCAAGCCCCGGGGATGTCGCGGGACAAGGGAAAGACTCCTGCGCTTCCCTCTGTGAAGTCTGGCAAGACTGAACTTAGGCCCAGGCGCGTGGTAAAGTGACTTTCGCTGGTATAAATAAGTTTCTTCCTCGAGTATGTTCTGTTTACTTTCCATTGTTCGTCACTGTGTACTTCCGATTTTAGCAGCACAACTTTGTTAATTTTTCGCTAGATAAAGGTAGACCTTTTCTTGTTTTGTTCAAAGTAGTGAGGCAAGCAAGCACTTTTTATTATTATTATTTTTTATATAAAATATAGGTAGTTTACTTATATTTAGTCTCTTTCTTGTCATTCACTCTGTTGTAATGTCAAATTATTTTCGTTTCATTCTCTCATATATATATTTTTTTTTTATTGCTTGGCATCTCTCGTTGGGTGCATTCCTCCAATGTAAAGTTAGTGCGTATTTATCTGTGTACTCTTACATTTTGTAGTTGCCATTGTTCTTTTGTTTTATTTTTATTGTATAAATTGTTTGTATGTGTTTCTTCTGGCAGACTGGCGAGTGCATTAGGCAGAGGTCTGTTTTGGACTGAATAATATTTATTTAGTGTTTATTTTATAGTAGGTTTTTTTTTTGTATTTATTTATTTTATATATTATTTGGTATTTATTTTTTATTATTTTAAACATGGATTTGAATATGTTTGAAGACAGTTTCTTCTCTTGCTCTTCTTCGTGCTCTTCTGATCAAGATTATGCTAGTGCTTTTAGCGATGACTCGTCAATGCTTTCTATCGACTTACGTGATAGCCTTGAACGCAATTTTCAGGGTTGTCTCAAAAATCTGAACATTGTTCACATTAACGCCCAAAGCATTCCTGCCCACTTTGCCGATCTTCTCTCCTCTTTTGATTATAAATTAATTGATGCTATCCTTGTTTCTGAAACTTTTCTTAAGCCTTCCTTGCCGTCAACACAATACCCCTTACCTGGTTTCATTTTAATCAGAAATGATAGAATTGGTAAAAGTTGTGGTGGAGTGGCTATTTACCTGCGCGCAGACATTCCTTTTAAAGTTATCGAGCAATCACCTGGTCAATATTGTAATTTTGCAGAACACCTCTTTGTGGAAATTATCGTCAATCACTCAAAAGTCCTTATTGGTGTTTATTATCCCCCTTCTAGAAATGTTAATTATTTTTCGTCTCTTGAATCCAAATTAGAATCTTATACCTCTCTCTATGATCATACTATTATCCTTGGTGATTTGAATACTTGCCTGCTTAAGAATGACGTTCGTGCGAATAGACTTGTCTCTCTGGTCTCTTCGGTCAATATGCATATCCTACCACTTTCTGCCACTCATCATGCCCCACATTCCGTTCCCTCTCTTCTTGATCTTATTCTTGTTTCGGACTTTGATCACGTGGCTAAACACGGACAAGTGACTGCCTCTTTCTCATACCACGATCTTATTTTTCTTTCTTATAAAATCCGTTCTCCCAAACGTAAGCCCAAGTTTCTTCTTCTTCGTAGTTTCAAGGATATCAACCTGGAGCGCTTGAGGTTTGATGCATCCAATATTGACTGGTCTCCTGTGATCGATGCAATTAGTGCTGATGACAAAGTAGCTGGCTTTAACAAAATTATTACAAATCTCTTTGACATCCATGCACCTATTAAGCGTGTTAAGGTCAAGCACCCTCCTGCTCCTTGGCTGTCTCTGCCCATAAAAAGGATGATGTCGAAGCGGGATCGTGCAAAACGTCTATATAAGAAGTATCCTGTTCAGGCGAATTTGGATTCATACAAGAAGCTTCGCAATCGTTGCAGTAAAATGTGTAGGGATGCTAAAAGACTTCATATTCATAATTCCATTCAAAACTCTAGCCCTTCTCAAATGTGGAAATTTCTAAAATCACTTGGGCTGGGTAGAGGCTCAACTAACTCTAATTTTTCTTTTGACCTTAATGCTATTAACTCCCACTTTTCTAAATCACCTTTGTGCTTAGATGCTCGCGTAAAACTTTCCACCATTGATGAACTTGCTAATCTACCCTTGCCTAACTGCTCTCCTTTTAATTTTTCTGTTGTTGCTGAGGATGACGTTCAGAAATTCCTTAATTCCATTTCCACGAAAGCCGTAGGCACTGATGGCATTTATGTCCAGATGTTACAGCTTCTTTCTTCTGAGCTCGTTCCTGCTATCACTCACCTTATCAACCACTCCCTCGAGACGAGCTCTTTTCCCTCTGCCTGGAAAACTGCCTATGTAATCCCTCTTCCAAAAACCTCAAATCCTTCTACTGTTTCGCATTTTCGACCTATCTCCATTTTACCTGTTTTATCCAAAATTCTTGAGAATGTTGTCCATAAACAACTGTCTCTTTTTTTATCCCAACACAGTCTATTGAGCCGTTACCAATCTGGTTTTCGCCCTGGCCACAGCACTGTTGGAGCTTTAACAAAAGTTTCTGATGATATTCGCTGGGCCATCGACAATAAATTGCTTACAGTCTTGGTATTATTAGATTTCAGTAATGCATTCAACTCTGTCGATTATGACATCCTTTTATCCATTCTTTCCTCTCTTAACATCTCTTCCTCAGTAATCTCCTGGTTCAACTCTTATCTCTCTGGCCGCTCGCAGTGTGTTCGCTCGGATGAGTCGCACTCTGATTGGTGTAACATATCTGCGGGTGTACCTCAAGGTGGTGTTCTTTCTCCTCTACTTTTTTCGATATTTATTAATGCCATCACTCATGTAATCTCCTCTCATTACCATCTTTATGCTGACGACTTGCAAATATATATTCATTTCAAGGCTGATGAGATTTCTGAAGCGATTAGTCAAATTAACTCTGACCTTAGTAATATTAACTCCTGGGCGAAAGCTTATGGTCTCCTGGTTAACCCGTCTAAGTCTCAGGTGATATTACTCGGCAGTCCTTATATGCTCAACATCGTTTCTCAAAATCCTCCTTCTGTGTTATACGACGGTGTCATGATCTCATACTCTAACAAAGTAAAAAATCTGGGTGTCATCTTTGACAACCAGTTATCCTGGTCTAGTCATATTAATGAGGTCAGCCGTAGGGTTAACTTTACCTTCCAATCACTTAAGCGCCTCCAGAAGTTCTTACCCTTAGAAACTAAAATCACTCTTGCCCAAACTCTTCTTTTGCCTCTTCTTGACTATGCTGATGTCTGTTTCCTTGACGCTACGGAGGAACTTTTGAACAAACTCGAGCGTCTTCAGAACTTGTGCATCCGATTTATCTTCGGTTTGCGCAAGTTTGATCACGTGTCTGAGTTCAGGTGCCAATTGAAATGGCTCCCTATTCGTCGTCGTCGTGATCTGCACGTTCTGACTTTTCTCTATAATATTCTTTATAATCCTCTTTCTCCTTCTTACCTCCGTGAACGCTTCGACTTTCTTGTCCCTCGTGGTGAACCTAGCAGGTCAATCACGTCTCTTCGTCTGAAGTTCCCGACTCACTCTTCCAAACGTTATGGTGGGTCATTCACCGTACATGCTGTTAGACTTTGGAACTCCCTTCCCCACGCTATCCGCGCTAGCCCTTCACTTAACATTTTCAAATTCAAAGTAAAAGAGCATTATTTCTCCTTGTAATTTGTGTTTAGTGTATGATGGTTTATTTATATTTTATATAGGTATGTATAGGTATATATATATATAATATTTATTTATTGAAACTTGTATGTATGTATGGTTGTTTATTCGTTATTTGTAGGTATTTAGTATTATGTCTTTGGTTTTATTTATATTTTTAGATTTCACGTTGTTTTGCACACCTTCTACCAACATTATCACCTTCTCTCTAGCCTCAAAGGTTTGCTGGAAGAAAACTCTTTTAAGGGTTAAGCTCGCCTTTGTACATGTCTTTATTTTTTTACTTATTTATATAATATTTTCTGTGTGCAATAAAGAATTATAAGAGTAAGTATATATGGTTCTCTACAAAGAAACCATCAAGTAGGCTTTTTACACTTATTAATTTCCCAAGTTCAATTTAATCACAAGACATCGTTATTCCAAACCTATTCAAAAGTCATCGATATTTCCAAGGTCTTCGGTGAAAGTGATCTTGTATATTTTCAATAAAGATTCGAACCTTTGTGGTTTTAATAATCGCCGGTTTGAGCTCTCTTTGTGATAAGACTTCTTTAAGAAACGGGAAAGAATTCTGTGCAAAGGTTATCGAGAAAATATTATTTTTGGGTATCTCAAGGCCGACTATAGGTCCGGCTTCCTTAAGTACTTTTTTATATTGAGTTAGAAAAGTCGCGTACTTACGCTGGATTTCCTATCATTGAAATAACGAGGAAGAAGAACAAAAACTTAAAAGTAAAGAACCTTCATCAAGGGAATTGAAAAGGCTCATGTGCTTGTTTTTCATGGGCAATTCAAAACCACTCAGAAAATCTTGGCATAGTCCCTAACCCGCATTTTTCGGTTGTTACTATAGACAAACGTTCCAAACAGTACATAAAGATAATACGGATAACAAGGCCATTTTCTTTATTAAAGTTTTACCCGGCTTTACTTGCAATAATAGATGTATTTTCTTATCGTTTTTCCATTCAAAAGGGCCTTAGTCCCTCCGTAATGGTTGAGAGGAGACAACATTAGTTCCGGGTAAACAATTTAGATTTCCCAGAAGGATACAAAACGAATAAATTTGGAAAATGTTATTTGTGTCTGTGGGGATATACTTCATGGACTCAAAGGGCTAACCGAAAGATGTATAATCTACTTAGGAAAATAAGATTTCGCTATCCACCGGGTGAAATTATTGCGATACGCTTCGTGGAGCTTTGTTGGTATAAATATGAATAGGCTTCAAATATGGTTTTATACAGATACTTCGATGTTTTTGTATACTGCTACTTTGTAGGTAGGTACTATATAATTTTATTGAGCTTCTTTCAGAATGAGTTAAAATTGCATGCTCGGCTCGTTTAGTATAGTATTAGTAGCGGGCTGAGATGCGAGAGGTTGCGGGTCTATTCTCGCTCCGGGACAAATGTTTGTATGATCTCCAAATATTTTTTTTGGGTCTATGTGTTATGGTAGCATGATACTTGTAGTTCCTGATACCCACGACACAGGGAATCCTAGAGTGTGGGATCAAGGCTACGTATGTGACTGTTAGATACGACGTATCACTCACAGTATTAAAAGGGGTATAAAGTTTGGAAGTTGGTTTACGAGACGATTTTAAGCAGGGCAAACTTTGGGACGAGGACTTATCAAAAGAACCTCAACGATAGGATGTATAAGAATAATTTTATTATTGATAACATCGGAAAAGTTCTCAGTGCACATAAACCTTTAGGTACTTGACGAAAAACGAAAACAACAATATAATTGCCGCGCAAAATGTAATAATTGAATACAATCGCAACAATCTCCCCTATCATAGGCAAATAAACATATTTCTTACACAATAGCTCCTCAATACTCTCTCGAATAAACATGAAACACAATTATCATACAGAACCGAGCTTCGACAATAGAAGCAGTTATCAGAAGATATTGAGCCAATACATGCTCTAATAGGCGGCAACCCTTGTCGTAATAGGACGGACACAGTGTGTGGAGGTGTAGAATGAAATGTTTTTATGAACAAAGCTCTTTAGAAAAAAAATGTACAAATGCAAGATTCGCACTCATGAGGGTTCCGATCCGTAAATTATTTTAAACCGTCCCTTTTTGCCGATTTTCCCTACAAACTTCACCATCCCATTTCAGGGGTAAATAAGTTGAAATTCCTCAATTTTAGACTTTTTCCTTTACTTGGGGCATAAAGACTCCTAGCATTGCAAATTTCAGTAATTTGAGGTTACTGGAAATAGCCTAGAGGTTTTTCATTTTCGCGATTTGGAAACATCAACTCAATAGTTAGATGATTGATTTTTGTACCGCACTATAAATGATCACAAGTTTTATATTTGGTATAAATATCATGGAACCTTTAGACGTTCCTGAGAAAAAAATGCTCTTGACAGTAAATAAAATATCGGTTTCGTGATGTCCGCAGCTATATTTAAAGGCACAGTAGCAGAAATGATGACGGATGTCAACGACGAACCGATATTTTGTGCTGAATAGTTTTTGAACTGAATCGCTTTAAGAGCTTATGGTAATGAGTTATTTCTTACATCGCAATGTTACCTTCTGTGCTGAATAGTTTTAACTGTGGTAGACCATAGACGCAAACAACAATAGCAAATACAACTTCCGGAAAATAAATTATGAATAGATAAAATGCCGTGGTGTTTTCAGTTTAAGAATAGATCGCTCTGTCTCCTTTCGTGGATGTCGTAAAAGCCAATATAATGATTATACCCGAAGATAGGTATAATATATATATACCAGTTATATCGGTTTGAAGGGTACGGGTGCCGGTGAAATTAAAGGCACATGAGACTTTTCATCTTTATGTCTCAGGGTCGGCAGCGCGCGTGTGATGCCTCTGGTGTTATAGGCGTTCATAGGCTACGGTAACTGCTTTCCACCTGGTGGGCCGTAAGCTTGTCAACTTGCCAAGTAGCATAAAAAAAAAAAAAATAGGCAACAGCATTTACAAGAACACTCAAGACCAAGTTACCATCTATCAAGCATGGTAACTATGGCAAATCCCCCAATTACATTCTATAGGGGAGGCTTTTTTCCAACTACTGATCTTTAACCCGTTAAATGCTGATGATGATATAAAGTTACTATCATGATAAATGTATTAATTTAATGAAAGTAGTGACAAAAATACTATGTGACAAGTTTTGTTGTAAAATTTTAATGATTGGAACCACTTGTTCATTCGAAACTTTTATACAAGGTTGTTGGATAAATAGAAAATGCTTTATTCACAAGACAAAAAACAAGTACATAGGCGAACTTATTGCTAATTATCATTTTCTTCTAGCTAACCTTTGCGTAAAGTAGAGTGGGTAGTAGTGCTGTAGGGATAGATAGATAGGGAATAACTATAGGTCGAGATCATAAAGTTAACATAATTAATTACCAGCTAACAATAACTAGATACCTTATTACACATTTTGATGCTGCTGCCCATACCCTGGTGTAATCCCTCAGTCAGCTTTTTCAACATCCACGGGAGGAGAAGGAGTGGTCTATTCTAGGCCAGACACACCACGGCATATATCTCTCTCTTCCAAATTCTTTATAATTATAATATACCATACACATGTACACACTTACTTAAAAAAATCTAATAAATAACAGAAGCGCTCAATTTTGATGAACATTTTGCAATGACATAAAGTATTGGTACAGTTTATGGAAGCAGCATTGTTATTATTGAACGAGCGAAGCGAGTTCTCTGAGTCAAGTTGGAAGAATCGGCATTTGTATGTATGTGTGTATGTATGTATGTATGTATGTTTGTCCGATGAAAACTTCCAAACCGTTAATCCGATCTTCATGAAATTTGGTATGGGGGTAGATAGTATTGGTACAATTTGTAGGTAAGGTTATGAGCTATATCGATCAGGGGGTTGCTGAGATATTGGGGTCAAAGAGGGGGTAAAAAAAATAAAAGTGAGACAGTCAGATCAAGTGGGGTGTCTAATGAAAGCGGTTTGGTTGGACATTTCAAAACTGTTTTTAATAATTATTTAGCCTTAGTAGTTTTCGAGATATTAGGGAAAATAAAAAACATAAAAACCCAAAATTCTAGGGTACTTCCAGCAATCCCACAATGCTGAAATTTGGTATGCTTGTGGCTTTTGTGTCACAACTACAGGGAAAAGTCTGAAATTGAAGAATTTCGAGACATGTACCCTATAAAACCTAAACCAATATAATATCCGTTGTTGACCTCCCATTTCTAGGAATTTGAATGACGTTGGAGTTCTATGATTTCTTCAAAAAGACGTTACCAATTAATTCGTCAGGTACTTGATATACTAACAGGTATCTGGTATCAGAGACAAGTTACTTGTCTCTGGTAGTATGAACGCCCCGTTGCTTAGTCATATTCAAAAGTTATTTCGATGATGTGTAGGAAATTACCACGAGGTGAAAATTTAAAAAAAAAATGGAAATTATGGAAATGTCTTACTTAAGTAGTCGGGCTGATAAAGGTGTCATCGCGAGGTCTCAGTTCGGGGCGAACCACTAGTCTTATTATTAGTTATTATTGGTAGTCGCTACGGTGACTCCGTTACCGTACAGGTGGTAAGGCTTTGGAATGCCCTTCCCCATGTCATCCGTGACAGTTCTTCAGTTAACGTCTTTAAGCGTAGAGTAAATGAGCACTATCTTTCTCAGTATTGTTTCTTTGGTAGAATTTATATTTATATTTATGTATGATACCTAACTAATTATATATATTTGTATATTTATGATATGTATTTGCTATTTAAAGTAAGTAAGTTTGTTTAAGTATGTTTATTTTAATTAATGTATAATTTTTAATTTGTTTTGTTTCTCACTTTTCTTTTTATCTGTGTACACGAACCTACCTCTATAGTCACCACTCTCTAGTCTCAGAGGTTTGCTGGAAGAAAATTCTTTTTAGGGTTAAGCTCGCCTTTGTACATGTTCTTTAATTCTTTCTTGTGTTCATATTATGTATATGTGTGTACAATAAAGAATAAAGAATATCTTACGTGGGTTTTCTATAATATATTATTGTAGAGTTATTTTTACACTCTCCATCATTAAGTCATGGATATTATACATACTTGATCTTGGTCTGCCTCATGAATTGCTGTATCTTCCTCGCCGCCTGGTTTTGACGCCTTTGAGAGTATGTCCTCCTGTGTATAAAAAAAAAAAAAATTCAACAAAACTGAAGACAATGTATGTTATGTATTTTATCGGATCAATAAATCAAAATACTATATAAAAAGCAGTAATAGTCCAATCGATAAACGGTTTGACCCCAATATTAATTCCTCCATCTCTGATTTTTTTCGCAGTGCTAGAGTATAATTAGAAAGAGGAAACCAAAAAATGTAACAACCAAAAAAAAATAATTTATAAAACCTATGTACAATACGTACGTATTGAAAAATGTTTCAGTTCATAGGAACTGTAAGAATTAATAAATAGAGTGAAATTGAAATTGAGTGAGATAGATGAATGAATGGAGTGAATAGTCACTGGACAATAAAAAAGTAAAAGTAAAAAATAATACTTATAAAAATAAGTAGTACCTATTTTAGTTTATTGTTTCACTTAGGTAGTTAATTTTCTAAAACGCAAAATTTATACTGATACCTTAAAATGTACCGTTATACAAAATGAATGGTATAACTGAGGAAAGTTATTTAATGACATAGTAAAGATCAAGAGGAAGGCCTTTGTCCAGCTTAACAAAGAGTCATAACAAGCAAATCTTAAACTAGTGAAGTAAATAGAAGGGTGGGTACTTACTTGACGGCATTATTTGATGCCATTCGGCGCGCGCGCATAGTGCGATACCCACGCTGGATCACCGTGGCCGCCGCATGCATTTGTTTCAGGTACGCAAACTAAACGCAAAATATCATGGTTAAGAATAAAATTTGCACTTTAGTTTACTTCTTTCAATCATTTTTAGGCAATGATTCGTTGATGATTTTGTGTTAATGACATGAGTCTTTTCTTAGGCCGGACATACCACGTCACACACTATTTAGGTACTTATTCAGAAAACAGTTTCCCACATTTATTTCAATTTATTTTAGCCGTAATTTAAACTTTTTAATGATAAGCTTTTTTTTATACTACTACGTAAGCAAACAAGCATACGGCCCGGCCCACCTGATGGAAAGCGGTTACCGTAGCCTATGGACGCCTGCAACACCAGAGGCATCACACGCGCGTTGCCGACTCTTTAAGAACTTGAAAACGCCCTTTTTGAAGAACCCCATACTGTAGTCACTAGAGAAAACCTCGGGAGGGAGATCATTCCACAACTTAGGCGATCGCGGAAGGAAATTCCTCTGGAACCTTGCGGTGCCCGACCACATTGCATCCAAGGTATGAGGATGAATCACCTGCCGACGCCGAGCGGTGCGATGGTAGAAGGAAGCTGCTGGCACCAGTTCAAACAATTCTTCAGAATACAACCCATTATACAAGCGGTAAAAAACACAAAGGGAGGAAAAGTCCCTCCGGTGACTCAATGGTTCAATACCGCTTGTGAGCACGGGAAGCTTCACCTGTTTATAACGTCGGTAACAGTTCTGGATCGTGATAGCAGCAGCAGCAGCTCGGCGTTGTAGCTGTCGCCCGCGGTATTGCCGGTAAGCCTTCTGAATGGTGATGGCCGCTGAGTAGAGCTCACGCTGTTCACGATCTATAACAGACAAGAAAATCATCAAATCAAATCAAAATAATTTTTTTCATTGAAATCACAAGGATAATTTTTGAGCTTGGATAACTGAAATATGTCCCCTAAATGAAACTACAGCATTTTGAGCTGATACCATCCAAAGAATTACACCCAGACGAAGAATAACCTGTTGCTGCAGTTAGTAGCACATACCCTGTACAAAAAGAAGAGTCGCAAGTTCAATTCCGGGCAGAAAATTTATGAGTTTTACATAGACAACCACGCTCTTATCAAACTGATACACAATGAAAACTAAGTGAAAGTCTGCGTAATTACTGCTACCGTTCTAATGCATTTATACAGAGAAGTAAGTAAAAACACATACCCAATCTTGGTAGCTACGTACAGATTACCACTTAGTGTTGTAAGAGAAGAAATTGCCCGCAAGGAGAATGAAAAAACTATTACAGACATAGACAAAAGCTTTCGGAGCTTACCATTCAAAGTCAGACTAGAGAAATGCGTTGTAGCATTGAGGAACTCTTGGAGAGTAGCTGAAGGTGTAGTAGAAGAAGAGTGTGACGTCAGAGCCGAGCGGGGCGAGGGAGGAGGAGGAGAGAGCGCTGAGCCTGGAGACACTGAACCTGAGGAGCAGGGAGTGGAGCCACCGCAGTATCTGGAACAAGTTAAAGATAATATTTATTAAAACATACATAGAAATAAGAAGATATTAAATAGTCCTATAACTAAGTATAATACTTAAGCTTGGCGGCATATTATACGAGGGAATAGTATCTTTTTCCCTGGTATAATATGCCGCCAAGCTTAAGTATGTATGTAGGTAAGCCTCAACTTTAAGCCTCAACTGTGCTACACTAAGCTATGAGCTTACCTATAAGTGTTATCGCAGAATTCAAAACTAAACTCGGTGTTAAAGGTGGTGGTGTCGTCAAGAAGTGGGGTCATGAGAGTGTCTTCGCCACCGCTACCACCGCCGTCTAATCCACAGCCTAGCAGAGATGAGCTCTCGTTCTGTAGATAAAAGGAATTTATGGCGTGAGTACTAAACATTAGTAAATCTATTCAAAAAATATCTTTAGACGATAGCAAGTTCATTAAATATAATTCAGAACATCACTCGAGCTAGACTGGTTTAACAAGGTATTGGACACTTGTAAGAAAAAGAACAGCCGAGATTTATAAAAAAAAGGAACCTTGAGACGACACTAAGTTTGATATCATTCAAAACATCACCTGAGCTAAACTGATTTAACAAAGTACTGGACACTTATAAGAAAAAGAACAGCCGAGATTTAGTAAAAGATGATAAAGATGGTTACCTTTATTCTTTCTGGCATAGCAGCGATGATTTGCTCTGCCAGCGTGAACACCCTGTCATCCTGCTCCCCTGAAATAATTATGCATAGTAATAACCTCATTGTCAACTCTAATTCAAAGCTACAACATCAATTTCAAGCAACAGTTGGAGCTGGAACTAATTTCTCAAAATGAATAAATTAAAAATACTTATTCATCTTGTTTAGTCTTTAGCTTGTCTAAGAAAATAACATCAATAGCAAGAACACGTTGAATCCATTACAAATGAATATGCTATTTTACTTGAATGACGTTCATAATAAATTGAATATTATTAGTTGCAACAGGAAGATTAGTTTAAATAAAATAGCATAGATTTCCGTCTGACCAGGCAATAAGATAATAAACCAGACATGCGTCTCATCTCCAACTACGCATAGTTTAGTGTTCCGAAGTTTACTAAACTAGATGTCACCACTAGAAGAATAGAACGCGCTATCAGTTTTATTTCTTGGTTGGAGAACTTCTTATACGGGGACCCCTTGGCATTTGGTTATACGCATAAGGTTCATGTCCAAACAACACATAATCAGTGAACATTTCAACTGACTACCTCCTACGGCTGCTGAGATGTAAATAGATAAATAATATATTAATATAATAAAGAAAGGATAAATTATAACACAATAAATAAGAATAAACATAGTAAGCACAGTGCAATGGGTGGCCTTATCGCTTAAAACGATTTCTTCCAGGCTACCTTAACCCCTGTGACAGAATATAGGTAGACAGACAAACAGACGGATGGACGGACGGACGGCGGCGTAGGCTTAGTAATAGGGTCATGTTTGGCTACTGACCTTATTGCCTAATGAAATGAAAATTTAAATGTAGTGTAGATATTTGAATCTGAAGAAAAACTAATAGATCCATTCTGTAGTTTCAATTATCTTACTTACCAAGAAATTGTATGTTAATTAGATGAGACAGGTGACCAAATAAAACGTTGAAATGACGTGCCTAATGATACCTATACACAAACTCATTATCAGGTGCTCAATAAACCCACTGTGCGAAAGCCCTTACCTTTCTCAAAAGAGTAAGCAGTTAAATACCACTACACATAAAAAGCCTTCCAAATAGATATTGAACCATGCAAGCATTTTAGGCATCATGCAGTGTTTCTTTGTCAAGTATAGTCAAAATTTTTGATTTAAAAGTGTTCGAACTTTCAACAACGTTGTCTTGAAGTGTATTGAAGATGAAGAAGATTTTGTAGTAATGCCAATCAATTTGGTTGTGATTCAAAGTACTGTGATTGTGGATAGACCGATACGAACCATTGAAAGCAACATCGAAGGACAACATCAAATAAGCCGAACCGAACTTTAGTTACATTCAATTCAATAGTCAAAGATATTTAATTCCATATGCAGTAATACATTTGGAATCAAGTCGATTCAGCTTAATAGGATACTACAACATCAACACTGGGAAACTCCGCTCAATACTTGGATACAAAGTAACAGAAGAAACTACAAGTGGTCTACCGACAAAGTGATCATTGTCAAGATCTACAGACTGGCGACTTAGAGAAGGATAGAGATACACAGATATTCTTTGTAAGAAGAAGAGGATCGAGCAGCCAGAGCGGCAATACAACTACTACATTCACAACATCGACAACAGGACGAGCGGAGGGTAATTGCTGCGACTTGAAATGGTATAGAACATAATAATTTTCTTGTCTTAGCCAATTATAGTAACAGCGACTAGATTTTAAATTGGTCACTTCTGCTATTTTACGTGGCACTGCACAGAATTATATTATGATCATTTTTGGAAAACAATTTCGAATCGATCTTTGAGAAAAATATTCTAAAACTTCATAAATTAATCAAGATTCATATGTAGGGTAGGTTAATTATAATTTTGCCCAATCTGATCTCTCTATAGATGTTTCTTCTTCTTTCATTGGAGTTTTCGCAAAATTAGTTTTCACTATTTCATTAAAATTTAATGATATCATTGAGACAGAATTCTTTTTTTTTGTGTTTTTTGCTCATCACATAATTTTCGCTATCTCAAGTTAGTGTTGATGAGAAGTGATGACCAAAAACACAAAAAAAAACACGTGCAAACCCTTCTACCTTAATGTTGGAATTTAGATGCGAATGCGTTAATGATTCACTTCGTCTATTTGCAACGTTAAATTGTTCAATGGTTCATTTAATTTAAGAGGAAGTTCCTCTATACTACCGTATTTTTTTTTATTTAATTTAAAAGATACTATATAATTAAAGTTGCTCAGTAGTCTCTGGTAGTCTTATAAAACTTTCGTACTCCCTATCAATTTTGTATAAATGTTAACTATACCGTTTCAGGCGCTGCACTGACCTGGGGCGGGCGGCGGCGGGGGCGGCGGCGAGGGCGGCTCGGACAGTGCCTCGACGTCTATGAGCGGGCTGGCAGCGCGCCGTGGCGCCGTCTCGCCTGCAACCACCGCGCTCACTGTCCGGTGGAACTAGCGGCCGAGTTCCTTTTCACTTCCCGTTTATGTTTTACTTACTATTATTATGCTATCAAACTACTGAATATCGGTATAATATATATATCAAAGCTCGGTTTATTTTTTCTGGATCAAACGTTGCAGAGTGCATTTTTTGTTTTATTTAGTAATGAATTTGGTATTAATAGGTTTATTATTGCCTGATCAATGCTTTTAATGGTTGCCTAGTATAGGTTAATTTAAAATCAGCTGCTTTCAAGCTTGTATTCCAGGACTAAACTCGAACTATATCAAGTAAGTGTCATAAATATTAAACTGAGAAGCATTTGACTATAATTATTGTGTATTCATAACATTCAAACAAATGTAGTTATACTCACTAGATATAATGTAGCAAAATATTTCGTAAAATTTAACTTCGAGATAGCAAAAAGGAACTCAAACCGCTTGAAGTTCAAAAGACCGTTGACAACGTTGAATGACCTCATTTCAATGAACGCAGCAAATTATGACTCCAAAAGTTTTGACCTTCCGAAGGTCATCAGCGGCCGTGCCGATATAAACAAATAATCACCAGCAAATGAAAAATTAATTGACTAGTTAATGAGACCTGGTAAAGTTTTAGGAGACTTACAAAGAGCCAGGTCCATACGTCTTCCCATCTTAGAGTCACCGAAACTATCCTCGGAGGTGTCAGAATCTAAGGGTAGAGACATACTTCTTTCCCATCTGCAAATTCACGAAAATTCCATGCGGTTAGTAAAAAACCATGCTTACAAAGTGCTTAATGTGGGTATGACTTGTTACCTGGCAGATGAGTTCCCATCAGCTTTATCAATAGCAGAATTGGACCTAAATGCATCGGCCATGTTGATGCCGCTGTCTATAGATGGTCTCTTCACCAGATTACTCTCTAGGCTTCCCGCGCGTCCTTTTTGCGATAAACTGAAATCATAATCAATGCATAGCTCGTTATCTAATCATTACTTAGAAACACATAAGAGTTAGTATCTAAGAATCACTAGGCAGTACTGTGAATAAAATAAATACAGTGAGTACTTCTTCTGAGGTTTATTTATGTTTAAATATATTTTTCAAATTTGTCAGGATCGTAGCAAGTTGAAATTTGTGGTCCTTTTTTACACCTTCGAGAAATAGGTGTGATATGTATGCATAGGTTTTTATTTGACATATTATTATGATTCACAACAAGCTTTTTGAATTTCAATTTTCTTGCTGACTACAATGATGAAAGTATGTATCAGAATCGTGAGCTGATCAAAAGGAACCTGTCTACTATTATCCATCGAAGATTACCTCGCCTACATTCTGTTTTCATCATCAGATCAGTTTGTAGTCACCATAACATTGTATTATTATTTAAATTTAACAGTTATGCAAAATTTCAACACAGTTGGATAACGGAAACTGCGTCAAAATCGGCTTGCAAGATTTGAACCATGGGGTGTTGATCTGGCCAAATTAATGGGTGGCTCTGCCGTGGTAGTCTCAGCCCTAGAATAGGTCTCCTCTAACTTCTCCTGTGGATGTCGTATAAGGTGACTAAAGAATTAAGCCAGGGGATGGGTAGCAGCATCCCCTGGCAACCACCTGAGTACTAAACACACCAAACCGCGTATACCAATCCGCCTGCCAAGTGTGGTGATTATGGCAAATCCTCCCATTGTATTCAATGGGGGAAGCTTTGACTAGCAGTGGATGTAAACAAGCTAGTGATAATTATGATGATGAGACTAGTTTTGTTCTCTCATTTCGTTTGTTAGTTTGACATTGTACCCACCTATTAGGCCTCAGAAACACACCGTCCTTAGTCGGTGGGTGTATCCTGTCCAGCAAGTTAGCCAGATTGTTATGACCAGCGCGTCTCGCTGCTGCCGCGGCCAGGCGTGCTCCCGCCTCAGTACGAGTGCCAGCACTCCAGCGAGCGAGGACTACTGCTGTTTCTACGTGCCCCGCTGCACTTGCTACCATCTGAAATGTAATACATTTTTGTTATCAGTGTGAAACACACTAGTAAATTCAGTTAAGATGTACTGCCAGGTTACCATGAACTCTTATAGCCATTCAGTTCAAAAACTATTCAGTACAAAATATCGTTTTCGTGATGTCCAAAGCTATATTTAACGGCACAGTCACAGAAGATCTATAGGCTTCTGCGATTAAAGTTATTCAATGATGGAGAATGACAAACCGATGTTTTGTACTGAATATTTGAATACTGAGTTTTTGAACAAAATGCCTACAAGGGCTCATGGTAACCCCCCTGGTCAGCAGTTCAGTTTTCTCTGGCGATTTAATCAGTCAGCGTTCCATGGAGAGAGCTATGCTAGTAGTTTAACTACGTGATATAATCCGAAATTAGGAAATCCGTAGAAGAACCCAGGTCACCGACATAGAACTCAGAATTAGCAAGTTGAAGTGGCAATGGGCAGGTCATATAGCTTGAAGAACTGATTATAACCGTTGGGGAATAAAGGTTCTAGAGTGGCGACCACAAGCCAGACGACGCGGTAGAGGAAAGCTCTCCACTCAATGGACTAAACACATTATAAACGTCGCAGGAAGTCAATAAATGGAGGCAGATCAAGACCGCTGTCGTGGCATTCTAAGGGGGAGGCCTATGTCCAGCAGTGGACTTCTACAGGCTGATGATAATGAGGCACGCAGTCCTAATAATGACATTGAGGTGTTAGAACAGATACTTACCAAGGGCGTATTGTTATCCACATCCTTAGCCCCCAAATTGACTTCCTTCTCCAACGCAAGGCTATTATCATCCTGCCTCCACCTCAACAGTGCTGTCGTCAGCTTCGTGAACCCAAGAGCTGCAGCTAGATGCAGGATAGTTGAAGCGTCTTCACCAGGCTCTGTGGTGAAACCTTCGGAAGTGCCTAGGGATCGGTTACTCAGTGAACGGCAGAAGGTAACCAGACGCTCTTCAAATTTTGGATTTGTGTAAAGCTGGCTATCTTCGATCTGGAAAAGAAAATATAAAACAAGATTAAAAATATTAAAAACAAAATTACATCCATTATATCAACGCCGCTAGTGACAAAAGGGCTCTTTCCTCGCACAAATAATTTATTTGGCCATTCAACGTGAGAATGCACTTGGCTTGCCCTAAAGAACAAAAATATTTGTATGATATCGGAACTGACAACCGTTGGGGATTAAAGGTTCTCGAGTGGCGACCACAAACCGGACGACGCGGTAGAGAAAGGTTAATATTTACTCGGTGGAGTAAATATTAACGTCGCAGGAATTCGGTGGATGGAGGGGACTCAAGACCGTTCGTCGTAGCATTCTTAGGGGGAGGCCTATGTCCAGCAGTGCACTTCTACAGGAGATGGTGAATTAGCTATGAATGAGTACAATTATTATTTATTTGTCATAACAATACCATTAAATTCTACGAAATGTACCTATGTTCCGTTTCGATAATGTACCTTATATTTACAATAGAAAGTCAAATTAACACTTGCCAGGCTTTTAAAATAAATTAATGGCCCTTGTTCCCTGGTAAGGAAGTATAGGCTTACCAAGCAGCTGATTTCACAATAGCTGATTCTACTGTACAATTAAGCTTAATATGAAGTTGTACTGAAATAGGTATCATTTATACCTGATTATTCTCATCCATTGGCTCAATCTTCACTTGCAGCCGGCCATGCAGACGCTGTAGCCGCTGCAGCAGTGAAAATCTCCTGAAGTCTAGCGATGGAAGAGGTGCTGAAGCTGGTGAGGACGGTGCGGGAGCTGGTCCTGCTTTGTACTCGAAGACTACGGTATCAGAGACAACTCTGCCACCTCGAGCAACTTGGAGAGCGGCCAGGCCAGCTTCGTGAGCTGAAATATGTAGCACAACCTGATATGATTATCCAAACATCGAAGATCCTCCTCAAACTGGAACTTTCCTTCTTCAAATTAAACTTGATTTTTATAGAAAATATTGGCTTTTTTTGTTACTAACAAATTAATTTAATCCTTGCTTATCTATAACATAGAGAATCATTAATTAGATAACAAGATTTCAAAAACACTTATCAACTAGTTTAACCGTTGACGTTCTTTGTGGGAATACAGAAACTCACGGGAATACAGAAACTCACAAAGCACGTTATCAAGAACTTTTCGGTTAACATGAAAGTTATCCCATGGTACTAACCCGGACAATAACACCTCAACAGGCCATTTTGCACCAAGATTGATGGCACAGGAAAGCTATCAAACAAAACCGTGTACTGATCAGAGCACTCCGACCAGGGACCAGCGATGAGGACCTTAGCTCCTCCTTCAGGGTACGCCCATTCAGGCGAGTAGTCAGTGATATTCTGAGTTCTATGATCATGTACGGTGTTGCAATCTGTCTGCATCTTCTCTACGCCGTTTATTACTGATGTCGGCTGTTTATGATGGGACTCGTATAGAGTCTGAAAGAGCAGAGAAAAAGGCATAAATTAAACATAGTTATCAAACGACGTGAATTAATATCAAACACATACACAACATTGAAGACGATACAGCAACAACTCGGTTGAATTAACTAGGTACCTTACGCTGATGACATAAAATATAGGTGATCGATGGAGTATAAAGTGACAGGGTAGAAAGGGTTACTTAAATCTAATTTCGTCGAAATTTTTCGATATTTTTGGGGCGCAAAATAATAATGTTGTGTTCCTCAGCGTGAGGTCGAGTTCATTCAACCGTGTTAAGACTAAGTGCATAATTTTACGAACCTTCCCAAAGAGTGGTGAGCCAGGGGTAGATAAAATCTTTTCTAGTGACATTTCGCGATCCGCTTTCCCAGCGCGCACATACTATAGGAAGGTTCAGAAATAAGGGCTATTAAATTTAATTGTATCAACTTTATATTAGAAGTTTAGGGGCTAGAAACATCAAAATCACTCGTCAATGTCTAACAAATTGGGCAAAATACCTATTATTGTCCCACTGCAGGGAAAAGGCCTGTACATACAAGACATACAAACACGACATTATTCCCCATTAAGAATACTCTCATATCTTCAAATTCGTGAGGAGATCCTAAATCGACCCCTTTACAAGGGGAGAAGCAATTCGAAATTATTTATTCGATGCATGTAACTTAACATATATTATAGCAGTAAGCATTTCATACATGACAGGTGGCAATCACCGCTTTTTGGGATACAAAATGTAAACCCATATGTTAAGCCATTCAAAACAGAATCAACAGTCAGGTATCCGATCTTACTACAACTGTTAAGGAAAATAAGGTATGGAAACCGGTTTATTCTAACTCAACAGCAGAATTTGGTCTTTTGCTAGCCCTGAAGCTCGCAGCAGAAATTTACAGGTTAATGATACTCACCACAGGATTAGTGGATATCGTATTGGGGTCCAATACTTCCAGCTCCGGGAAATCACCCAACATATCAAAAGCGTCCAAATTCACAAACACATTATCATCCACCACATGGGTGGGGGACGCCACAGCCTCACAACTCTCTATAAAGTCCATCGTATCTATCCCAGACACCATCACATTCGCAGTCTCTGTGGATCTCACTCCATTTCTTAAATCACAATTAGGCATATTAGCTGATAAGGTCTTTTGTATATCCTCATGAGAAAGTTCCAGGGTCTCATCAAAGAACCCACTGGCTAAATGGCTATCAGTTCCTAGCAACACTAACGTATCATCACAGTTTTTAGACAAGACTTCACCTTCTAATCTTTCTACTAAATCGGTATATCTAGATGGGGTCACCGGGGCGCTGGCAACTACATGCGTCCTGCTCTTCGGTTCCATTTTAATTTTCCTATCGAAGTCAATCTCTATTTTATTCTCATGTATAGTATTTTCAATTTCTAATGGCTCGATTTTCTTTATACACGTAGCTTCCGGCAGTTCTCTTTTTAATACAAACGTTGGTTTATATTGGTGCCGAAACCTGTCTCTCGGTTCTTCGCATATGAATGACGTCACAGACAAAGGAGAGACTATTGACGAATGTGACTGTGCACTGCTGGTTCCGTTTAGAATTAGAAGACCACCCCCTCCTTGGATCTGCCCAAGAGAAAGAAGTAAAGGTGATGAAGTCTGTTGCGTCGGTCTATGGTCTCTGGTGTATTGTCTTGGAGGGTGTGCCATTGGTCTTGGTGAAGGGCCAGTTGTTGATGAGACGTGATGGTCTGAAGGTGGTTGTTTTGTCGTTTGCACTCTGCGCAGGGCGTGAGTACAGTTCCGTGAGTCTTGACAGGTTGAGTCAGGGCAGCTGCATTCTAGCTGCCTCGCTAGAGCTGCAGCCCGAGCAGCTCTTTGCTTCTCCATAAGCTGGCCGACGATGGCTTCCACCGTTTCCGCTGTCTGGAACATTTTGCCCTGGAATGAGATGATTTTCAAATTATCTTCAATGCCATGTGTTATCAATCTACTTGAAACGTGGTTGGTGGTAACTTACCGAAATTTCCAAATCGCTGTTGATGTCCGGCTCATCCTCGCTGAAAACTGAAACAGTAAGTACAAATATTTTGCAAAAATAGTCCTCAATTTAATCACAACAAACCCAAACCACAATTGTGACATAAATTTAGCAATAATAAAACAAGGAAGATAATCTAAATAAATTAGTAATTAATAACGGTACCAACTCCAAATAACATGCTGATATGGATCAGCGCCATTAATATCGTAATCTAATTGAAATTTACCAACGAATTTCATTAATATTCAACAGTTTAACCTTTTTGTGTAGCTTCTGATTTTCGCTGTTATAGGTTGTTTTTAAGCTCTACTAGTTAACATTTTATATAGAATATATGTGACCAAGATCACCAAAAAAGATCTCGGAATTAGCAAATTGAAGTGGCAATGGGCAGGTCATACTTTGAGCTTGTCTATACGGCCAATCGTTAGTGACCACGTCTCAGAGCCGTAAAAAAAAATTCCACGTCTCAGTGCCGTAAACAAATTTTCGAAAACCAATCTATAAGGTTTTTTAATACTTTATAATAGAATTATGAAAATCACTTAGCTTATTTATACTAGTTTTGATAGGGTAGCTTTCGACATCCGAAGTGATATCGTGTCTTTTCCACACGCTCCTCATGGGAGGTACCCCGACTTCCGATTCAAATGTCGTGGGTTTGAAATTCAGGCGTGAAAAAGTAGATTCACAGGAAAAATTTACAAACCGGAACCGGAAACGGTTCCGGGTTATGAACTGGCATACCGAACACCAAAAAATACAAAACTCGTAAGCACATGACATCTACCAATTGCATTAGTAAACGTAGTGGATTTCACTCAAGTCAAGAGTAAGGCCTCCCAGCAGTGCGAACATTATATTGTGGTGACAGAGTGGTCAACCGTTGGAGAATAAATGTTATCGATTGGTATCTACGAACCGAACGTCGCTATGTACGAAGGTACGTACCTCCCTCTTGATGCACCGACGACATTTTAAAGGACACAGGAAGTCAATGGATGGAGGCTACTCAAGACATTACTAAGGGGAAGGCCTATGTCCAGCAGCACACTTCTACACGCTGATGATGATGATAACGATGAGACGCCAGAGCTGATACTTACACATCGGCTTCAGTTGACTGACAAGCTCATCCTTCGTCCACTCCTTTTTGTCCGCCCACAGCGCCAGACTTGGCGCCACAGTCGCCAACTTGTTATCATCCGGGTATGGCACGTTTAGATAGTGCACTAGCACTATGTCAGGGTTCTGGAATAAATAAAACATATTTGGTAGTTATTAAGCGGTATTTGAAAGGTTAACCTGGCCTGGCTTTATTATTTCTTAACTTGTTGATATTACCTCGGGTATTTATCCTCGCGATTTATACTCATGGAAATACCTATCAACAAAGGTGTGTTCTGATCGCGAAAGTTTAAAAAATACTACGACATTCATTCACTATGCAAGAGATGAATCAATTTTGATTTATGTGAGCTTAGTAGATAGCTTTGCGTGACCCATATCAATTTAAAACATTTTCAATTCATGCATGGAAGAAGTTTGTATACTTTTGTTGTTTGCTCTGACAAAGGATAATCCAACCCTAATATAATTTGCAAAGACAATAACCCTAGGGAACAATATTTATAAGGTACGACAGACCTTAGGAATAGCCTTTAAAAGCATCTAAAGATTAAGGACAGCGACCCTACACGAACATTCTAAAAAATTCCAATGGTTTTAACTTTAGAATAAAAATAAACTTGCGTGCCTAAGCACAATATACGAACCGTATGCAAAGGCACAAAACCCACACCAATGGGGCACTCGTAAACAGACACCAAAAGTTGCCTCGTAAGTGACCGAAAGAGAATTGATCTATCTACGCTTGACGAGCATTTTTATCCAGCTCTACAATGCCTCTATTTTCTTCAAAAAGTAATCCTTTTATTTCAGAAAAACAAGTTCAAATAAGTAAATAACAAAAGTCTCATAGACAGGGTGTGTTACTAAACAACAAGTGATGTGTGAAAATATAGCGGCCATAATTCACTGTAACAAGCTTGGTCCATACTCGTAAAACGCTTTAAAACTTCGTAATGGTCTTTGGGGACTAGTTCCGTAGAATGTTTGGACAATTGTTTAAAGAAGAATAGAGAAATAGTTTTACATTTGTTTTGATTGTTGATAGCGTGTAAATGGACCACTTCAGAGAATTTAGGAAATATGAGGCGCATTTGTCAATCCTCGTCAACATAGTGTTCATAGTTATCAAAGTATGTATGTAGTCTTAGCCGGCGTAAAAAAGTATGCATACAATTAAATATTTCTATAACTTGATACCTACTTATATGAAGTTGGTGCAAGTACGTAATTGTCTTTCAAAGGTAGAAGCAAAACTCTAAACTAAATAAAAACCTACACCATTTTGAAAACTTATTAAAATATAATCATGTATACGGAACCCTGTCCGAAAACACGGCGGCCAGCCGGGCGTGAACAGTAGAACATCCCTAACTGCCACTAAATCGACTCGAGCGCAGTTTACAACGTATAAAATAAGTAATACACAATATTTTAATTTCAACGAAGAGAGAATGTAAAATGGAGAGCGCAGTAATAACTAACCATTTGTCTTCAAAATGGCGGCAATAAACATGGCGCCCGTATTTATGTAATGGCCGCCGGCCAGGGGTGACGCGTGTGTTTTATTATTATCGGCGGTTTTTCATTAACTCGTTTTGTAAAGTGCGAATGTGAGGTTGCGGTTGCATTGTTTTAAAGGATATGTTAGTGTTTTAACTGGTTTTGGTCAATTTTAATGCAGTTTTGTTAATAAAATAAATTTAGAATATGAACTTTTTGTGGAAGTAGTAAATTAAATGATGCGTTTTATGTAAAACAAAGTGATAATTTTAAATCTATGGGCCATATACGGCAAATGCGTAAGGTTCAAAAAAATTTATTACAGTGGATCAGATTACCTACCACACTCTTAATTTCTCAATCACTAATTAATTTAATTGTTCTAATGTGCAAACTTTAATTCAATTCAGTTTCATCATTAAACTACAAAAAAAAACATGAAAATCCTTATTTAGAATAGAGACAACCCTAACTTTTTGAAAGACCCAAGTCTAAAGTTAGCCATCCCGCGGGCTAAGCACGATCTAACGACGTTCGGCGACCGAACTACAGAAGGATATTCTTAATTTAAAACTAAGATGATAATAAATTGTAAGCTTATATCGCAGGCGGGATCAAGTGCATGAGATTCGAATGTGAATTTCTTTATGGTTAAGAATGAGCTGTCCTCTTATTAAGTATGCAGAATAGGGTGCTTTGATCCCACTTTAAAGGCCACAGCACACCGGCTGCGTACGCGTAGACGTAGACGTGTACGTCGACGTACCATGACGTTGTAATGTATGGACCTGTATGAGACATGGCACACCACTTGCGTGACGTGCACGCAAGCGTGTACATACGTAGAGACACCGCGTATCTACGTTACGTGCATGCAGCACGTATACAGTAGCGCATGCCCAGTCGCCCATCCCGCGTACCCTCTCTGTGCTCAATGCTCTCCTTTTTTTTTTATTATTATTCTGTTTTTTTTCTGTTGTTTTGACTAATGTTATTTTAATGGTATTTCTATTGTTTAATATTATTTGATTGTGTTTAATTAGTGTAATTGGTTACCTTACCGTTCTAGTTAAAGTAAATAAATAAGTAAGTAATAAGTAATACGCATCCGGTGTGCTTTGGCCTTTTACACCTCTTCTCTGTTTACATTTAAACGACGAACGAGTACCGAGGTTAATACTTTTTACAAGCTTTAATTAAACTTGTGTGGTTCAAATGTTGTAAGCCGATTTTGGCTCAGTTTGCGTTTTCCGATTGAGTTAAAATTTTGCATTTTGTGTCAAATACAAAAAAATAAGATGAAACCCCTGTAATCTGATCATACAGACAAAACGTAAAACAACAAATAGAACAAAGAAACTCCACGGCAGTATATAGTAAGCTTAAACGTGGGCTCATTTCCGACTTGAATATTAGATCAAGAACATTCTGTATAAGGTATCTAAACGATTCTTAACTCACAAAGTCTAACCTTCTAAATTCCAAATTCGATTATTCAACTTACAAACAATCCAATTACTATCTAGAAAGCATAAGGGATCTAGTTCAATTAAACTTAGTTAATAATTAATTAACCAACTAATTAAGTCAATAGGCTCTCTTCTCCTGGGATTATGCTATGGACTTGACATAAAAGATTAGTGAGATGATGAGATCAAACACCGGTCAACTACTAATCGGACTCGTATGGAGGGGGTTCCGTATAAGTAGGTTACCACTAAACTAATTTATTTTATTGTTGCTCGCAGATATTAAGCAGCACTTCTTATAAGCATTTTCTAATAGGAACAAATTCACAATTTTTGCACGCTTATATCACATACACCTAAGGTTCAAACTATTTAAAAAGCGGTACAATCCGGTACAAACGCGGTACTATCGAATAGATGTCATAGAAATCAAATATTGTATACCCTGTTGCCGACCAAATTTTTGCACCCTTACGTCACTTACACCCTTGAGGTACAAACGATTTAAAGAGCGGTACAATCCGGTACAAACGCGGTACAATTGAAAAGATGTCATAGAAATCAAATATTGTATACTCG
The DNA here is from genome assembly GCA_951392215.1 of Epirrita christyi. Lineage (NCBI taxonomy): Eukaryota > Metazoa > Arthropoda > Insecta > Lepidoptera > Geometridae > Epirrita > Epirrita christyi. The sequence goes on from OX595844.1 coordinate 14,502,431, forward strand.
GTTGCCAACTTCACATAGGTACCAAATGCATATCAACGTTAGATACTAGCTTCTCTTATTTAAGTTAACGATATACGTCAAATTCTGTCATTATCTAACTCTGGAGAGTTAGAAAGTGACAGAATAGCGCTCCTGAATCAAAAAGTAAAAATCATGAAAAACAATATGTTCCTATTTGAAAGTTGTTACCAAAAATAAGCTGAAGGTCTTCACGGTGTTCTGTTGTATTTTTTATTTCACCATATTAATGGTGAAATAAAAGCACATAAAAAAGTCTTGTGATTGATAGTTTAGGAGAAAAAAACTATGAAAATAGTGGATACTTTGCATAATAATATAACCCTGACAATTTGTTTTTTTTTTAAATTTCATAGCGAAGTGTAATATGTATTATCACTACTACTATTACATGTAATATGTATTATCACTATTTTTACTACTATTTTTTTTATATTTTTGATGAAGATTACGGAAAAAAATGGTTTAAATGTACCCCAATTTACATATATCTCTTAGGTTACGCGCAAAACATGAAACATCAATAAAAAAGGTAATGCACTTTCTATGTCACTCAATAATGCCCATGTAACAGTTTAATAGAATAACAAAACACACCTACTCATATAACTATAGCTACGTAGGTGTATTATACGCTTGGGAAATTACAGCCACAGCATAATATATTACTAGTAGTTGCTGTTTGTGTTTGCGATACAATAAATTACATTGAATATAGGTAATATAGGGTAAAACATACCAAAGTATTTTTAGATTGGTCCAGTAATATTACAGGAATAAAACCAGCAAGTAAACTTGTTCTACGCTATATTGTTCTGCATTTGGTGATAAAATAACAATACAATTAATGCAACATTTTAAAAATACAAATGAAACATTTGAACTATCTACGGACCGTTGAGAACGATATTTAAGATAGCTCAACTGATCCAAGTCAAATTGGTTACTTTAATATTATATAATATGCTTCTTTTTTACCCTCCAGCATTGTGGTATATGAACTTTACAGGTTTTTTAATTAAAAATGTTTGCTGTTAAAATTACAAGCCTAAACTAAAACTAAAAATAGATTTAAAATGTCTTAACAAATCCCTTTTATGTGACACCACATTAAACCTGATTTACTTAATTTTTTAACTCTCTTTTGGACACCAATATCAAAACGTAAACTAGAAACTTTACTAACATTATACTATCTACCTTACCTATGACCTAGCTACATACAAATGCTGATCCGTCCAAGTTAACTCTGAGAAATAGCTTCAAATGGTGGTTTTGACTTGATAACCTGCCTGTTTTGTTAACAATTGTATCCCAGACTTGGGAAATGTGAGCCACCTGAATAAACTAAACATATGAATCTTTTACATACCACATTTATGCAAATAAAGAATGATTATTGCAATAATTTATTTTTTTTACTATAAAGAAATACTATCTAAAAAACTTATAGTTTAAAAAACACTATAGTAATAAATATACATCAAAATAATAATTGCAAAACTCCGGCCGCGGAGCAAGGTCCAAGCGGTCGGAGGCTAGGGCTGCAGAGAGAGGAACCTCCTGACTATGCGTGCTGAGTCCAGGAGTACAGCCTTCTGACACTGATCCTTGATCCAACCATTTGTTATTATTATTATGCATTCGTTCAATAAATCAACATTTACATGATTATTTTTATTCCTTATGAATAATAACAATAATAAATACCTCAAAACCTATGAAAACAACATTCTCTTTAAATTTTTCTGAAATAGTCACAGCATAGATTCGAGAGATAAGAAGTTCTTTTACGTCTTTTTGTGATCGCTGCATATCAGAGAACAGACATTTTCTTGGCAAGCGCTTCAGCTGTCCGCGTCATTGCAATTCATTGCGAAACATTCGAACTTTTCAATAAAATAGACGCCAAAATATCATCTTCTTGATATAAAAAAATATCTTTGGTGTATATCATGAAGATGTGCTTGATATACTCAGGTACTTTTTCTTTGTACCTTCTCTTGGCATTCTCTCACAAGATCTTATCAAATCTAAACTACATAACATAACACCCAACATAACATACATAACATAATATAACACCCAAAAGTTACGTGCATAGTCCTGATCCCACACTAGGACTCCCTGTATCGTGGGTATCAGGAACTACAAGTACCATGGTACCACAACACCCAGACCCGCAACAAATAAGTACGAATGTACGAACACAGTTCTAAAATATTTTTTAAGACACAATATAATTCACAATTAGAATATAACCACCAGTTTTACTTCTTAAAAGCTGTTGCGATCTATCTAAAAAGCAGTTTGGCCAGATTGATTCAATATTTTTTCAAACCATTCAATTTTAATATAGTTAGTCGTCATAACTAGTCGATAAGCCTTTAAAGCTTGGCAAAATGTGTAAGTTTTATTTTCGATATATTAAACAGGCAAGTGTTCAAAACTGATGTTGCATGACTTGTTTAAGCCCTCTGTGCCCATTGACACCTGTTACTCCTAACCTGCACCGCTCAGAAATTCAATTACCGGTTCCATTCCCGCTGCGGAGCTAATGGCATTTTACAAATGTCATTTTATAATGGGCTTGATAAATATTGTTTGTTGATGGTTTTAAAAGTAAAAAGGGGACGATAAGGTAATTTTATCAAAGGACTAAGATAATTTGTTGATATTGAAATTAGTGGACATGTATATTTTTATATAATTTTGTGAGTGCAAAAGTGTTTGATTACAAATAGTTTCACTATCATAGGCCTCCCCCATAGAATACACTAGTATAGTATAGTAATGACGACCTCAGTGGCGTGGCGGGCGAGTAGCCGGCTGAGGAGGTGCGGGTTCGATTCCCGCTGCGGAACAAATATTTGCATGATCTACAAACATTTGTTCCGGATCTGGGTGTTGTGGTACCATGGTACTCGTAGTTTCTGATACCCGAGACACATTGTGTGATCAGGACTATATATGTGACCGGTGTTATGTTACGTTTCAACAAAGATAATTGGAAGTGTCGATTGTGGCACTGCTTTCCTCCGCATGGAACACATTTAAGCGACCTTTGTTCAGCAGTGGATGACAAAAGCCAATTATTCTTAAATTATTCTCATTATACTCGTAAATCTCCACTAATCCCATAAAACTAGCGCATCTCATAACTTAACGTACTAATGAAACGTGCTCATTAAATTTTAACCCCTCATTCCCATTACGACGCGTCGGGTAGCGGGAAAGTGGACCTGTTTGCTTTAAAAGTTGATGCTTACTGCGAATTGGGGGAAGCAATTATAAATAATATCTAATTCTGTTAGCCTTTTCCTGATAGCCATGGTCTTAATCCACTCTTTTAAAAATGAGATAGATAGATATAAAACACTTTATTGTACACCACGTTAAGTTATACTGGAAGTACCCTAGAGGCTTTCCATTTTCGTGATTTTCATGAAATAAATTGACATTCATTGTCATATTTTCTTAAATGATAATTTCAATAAATTCTTTAATGATTTTTTCATTGTTTATTGTTATTATATTTGGTACATTTCAAGTTGATACCTACAGTCGTTCCTGAGAAAAAGGTAAAAGGTATAAGTAACTACGTATCTACTAAAACGTATTGATTGACTCTAACTGCAAGATTATAAAATCTTGTAGTTACCAAAACCTTTGTAGAATCAAAATATCTGCAAAATAAAATTATTTTTCAATTTTATATATATCTCAGTAAACTCAATTTCCCCCAAAATAAAACTAAATCGAAACATAAATGTATATTACTTTTAGTTATACTTTGAAGCAAAAATCTGATAGCCTGAATAAACCGCATTAATATCGCAGCGAGTAAAGTGAAAATATTTCACAAATATCGGATTGGGAACTTCCTATTCGATGCATAGCTGAATCGGGAATAGCTGGTTCACTCTATGCTTGCAATCAAAAGAGAACCACTGTATTAGTGGTAGTAGAATCATTTGGTGCCTCTGTGCTGGTTAGTTACTAAAATAATAGAAGATTAATGAAAAAATTTTCAGGGAACCAATTTTGTTATTATCGTTTTTAAAAGCTTATGAATTTTTGAATGACTGCCATTTTATTGTTTCTTTATATTCAATTACTGCCATTTGAGTTTTGTCAACTTTATGTCTTGATGTAACGGCTGCAGCGCAATACCACGTAGGTCACGTTCTAGGTGGTATTGTAGTTGTAACAGGTTTAAATGAGTGCTAAGGAATGCAAGATACGACGGTTGCTATCAGTTTGTTACGAATTTTCACTGGTTATTTTATCATGTAATTTCCTTTTGTTTGGCCCTGTTCAAGTTATATCGTGCTGTCACGGTTTGGAGAGACCTAGCTGGTTCTATTTTAGCTATGCTCGCGGTTTCATCAATTCGGTTTGGGTTCAAAGACGTGTTCAAGATATCTCGGATTCCACGGTCTGAACGCTGAAAAATGTCTTTTGCTTTTGCGAGATTGCTTGTCTATCTATGGCTGGGTATACATACTTATTTGTATATTTAGTTATATTTCAAAGAAGTTGAGAGTATTGAAGGTATAAGTTATTACTTAAGCAAAAAACAAGCGTGCCATGGTGTTTTCAGTCTAAGAATAGATTCTCCTCCGGAGGATGTCATAAAAACCGACTTAGGGGGGGAAGGGTTTACAAACTATATAAGGTATGGCAGCAGCGTCCACCTGAGTACTCGACACGAATACTGCGATCATCTATCAAGCGTAGTGAAGACAAATCTACTGTATTGAAAAATTTGATTATGAAAAAACCGGCCAAGTGCGAGTCAGACTCGCGCACGAAGGGTTCCGTAACATTATCTATAAAAACGGCAAAAAAACACGTTTTTTGTATGGGAGCCCCCTTAAATATTTATTTTATTCTATTAAGATTATTGTTATAGCGGCAACAGAAATACGTCGTCTGTGAAAATTTCAACTGTCTAACTATCATGGTTCATGAGATACAGCCTGGTGACAGACGGACGGAAGGACGGACGGACGGACAGCGAAGCCTTAGTAATAGGTTTCGTTTTACCCTTTGGGTACGGAACCCTAAAAAATATGCCTGAAGAGCAATCTTTTTCGAGAATACACGGATGCACACACAGAATACACAAAAACTACGCGTACGCACATCCCCCACCGATAAATCATTCGACTTCAGTGATCACCAATCACCGCACTGACTGTGCTTAATAGAGACGGGAAGAGCGTGTGGACACAGGGGAGCAAAACAAAGTCTGTTCATGACTTGTTTACAATGGCACTGCAAACGAGTCCGTAACGGACTCAGCAACTCCTTGCTCCGAGGCACCACTTAGGTGCTTCTTACTTAGTGCTAAGATGGACCATTTATGTAAGCCAAGCCGTGTTTGTTGCCTGATTCTTCTAGGCTTGGTCGCGTTGGAACAGGAGTAATTATAGTTTATAAGACGATTCAAAATGATCCTTGTTATTTCAATGAATAAAGTTTTTTTGACTTTTTTGACTCATTTACGCATTCCGGCCGCCTTCTTTTCAGTTGAGGTGCGTTTAAGAAATTTAGTATTGTGATTTGAATAGACTTTGTAATGGCTCCGTTCCTCTAACAGTCAAGCACTAGCTTAAGATTATAGACTTTAAAAATCTAGAAAAATATACAAAAGAAGTAAAAACTAATACATAACACCTATATAGAATAACTATCGAAATAAATAAATAAAACGTATCTACTCCAGGAAGGTTCTCCAGTGGCGACCACAAATCGGATGACGCGGTAGAGGAAGGCCGGCCACTCGATGGTCTACAGACATTATAAACGTCGCAGGAAATTGGTGGGTGTAGGCGGCTCAAGACCGTTCTTCGTGGCATAGGTTTATTTCCAGCAGTGGAATTCTACAGGCTGATAATGATGATGTTTCAAATTGTAATATTATTATGTAGTTATGTATTATTGTGTGCTTATAATTTTGTATAGCAAATAAATAAATTGAAATTGAAAGTATTTTTAACAAATAGGCTATTTAATTACCTGCTACTTATAACAAACTTAGGGATTACACAAGGAGATGGGCAGCAGCATCCACCTGAGTACTGAACATGAATACTGCGATCACCAATCCACCTGCCAAGCGTGGTGATTATGGCAGCTCCCCCACCCATCATATTTATGGGGGAGGCCTTTGTACAGCAGTGGACGTCTAAAGGCTAGTGATGATGATGATAATAATAAACCTGTGAATTGTTTTTACTTACTTGTAGGAGCCAGTAGCATCGTCGGTGGAAGGTCGGCAGAATAGCTGAGTGTACGTAACACCCGTAAATGCACTGTGGACAAAAAAAAACATTATTTAAATTTTTATGCTTACTGAAAACACGACGAAATAACATTTTTATTGGAAAGAATAATTGTGAAAGACTTTTCGGTTCGTTTAAAATTTCAGTAGGTCATGTCGATTCCAATTTCCGATGACCTAGTCGAAAAGTATAGGTTTTCCTGACTCTGTATGTAATTTGTTGAAGTATGCATCATCATCACTATCATCAGCCTCTAGAAGTCCATTGCTGGACATAGCAATGGTCTTCGACTTTCTGCTACCTCCAAAATGTAGTTGACCTATCGAAGGGGCGGAGAGGTGGGCGGGGGTCAATGCATCAATGGGTTGGTAAAAGTTTTATTGCGTACTTTAAAATAATTAAATTTTTTTTTTTTTTATTTCTATAAAACTTTTCGTCAATTTGTTAGACTAAATCAAATCAGTTGTTTGAATCCAAATAAGTACTCTAGTTCAAAAGCATTCTAGATCGCGCAATTTTTTTGTAGTCAATAGTAATCTCCGAAATATAAAGAAAGGAGAAAGAAACTTCTATCTTTATTTTTATTAGAATTGAAGTTATCGTGGCTTGGTATCATTTTAGAAAAATTACGACAATACACCACGTACTTTACTATTCTCCTGCTGACGTTTCGTTGACCATTTTGAGGTCCTTCCTCATGAGCACCGACTGCGACCACGCTCAAAGGTCGTGCGACGAGAACTCATTTATTTATTTTATTTTAATTAAATATTCATTATTTAATTTTAATTTTTATTTCTTTATTTTAATTGTTATTTTAGAATAGAAGTAATGTAACTAATTATGCATAACTATAATGGCCTATATTCTAAGCCAGCTATATACAAGTAAGTACACTGGGTACACTGGGGAAGTGACCTACTAATAAGTAGGTCACTCTGGTTATGATGTCTCAAAGCGATGGACCCAAAGCAATAGCTTTGAGTCCATCGCTTTGGGACATCATCATTATCAACATCAGCCGTTTGACATCCATTGCTGGACGAGGCCTCCTCAATAGGTTACAATGTGAAGCTATGCCTTAATCACCACACTTGTCAGGCGGGTTAATAGTGATCGCAGTATTGTTGTTAAGTATTCGAGTGGTTGCTGCTACCCATACCTTTGTGTACCAATTCAAACCAATTTTTCTCGGCTTGCTTACTTATTCATAAGCAATAATAAAATCTTATTGGCTTTGACATCAAAACAATTTACAAACCAGAGGTATTTCCCAGGTGCATGGAATGCAATTATGACAGAAGGTCCATTCCACTGCAAGACTGGCTAGAGTATATCGTAAAACAAGGCTAACCAAGCAAGTCGAGAATTGGCACCTGACTTAACTTCGTTTACAACGAAAAGCCTCTATGTCCTGTGGTTCAAGTTATAATCAACAGAGAATGTAGAGCAGAATATCATTAGTGTTATATTGAAAATGAATATCACTGAAATATTGAGCTGCAGATTCACAAAGGATTAAGTTTCATACATAAAGTTGTTAGAAAATTACTACTTGGTGGTGTAGAAAATTACTACTACGATTCTAACAAACCTTTTTCAATCTCATCACATTCTTTATATACATATTTGTCAATTAGATTCTGTAGGTAGAACGCCTCTGATTTGATCGTAATACGTTTGCCAAGATCTTCCTCTTGCAAACGTCCTACTCACGATCACCTTACTTAGGTAACTTGTTTTGTCAACTTTCTTTTGACATCATACACATGTACTTATTAAAGCTGTCACCTACTAAAATCTTGATTTGTTCTACTTTCGCTTTTCTTCTACTATACCCAACTTTCAATACCATACATTAGTATCGGCATTAATCTATGGTATTCTTCACTTCTCTATGCACGGCCAGTCGAGCTTTTTCGGACAAGCTCAGGTATTGTATGATTTACTTTAATGTATTTGTAATAATTATGTGATATTAATAACATTAACTTAAAAAGAATTTGTACTATTCTTGGGCTTATCACACGTATTTATGAGCAAGGGGCCCAAAGTAATCCCCGGCCTACCCAACTAAGCGCTCCGTGCGTAATAAAATAAGGAAATTGGTTTTTTTTTTAAGATTAACTTCATCATTACGAGCCTTTAGACGTCCACTGCTTGATGAAGCCTATGAAATACAAATAATGAATTGCCATAATGACCACCCTTGCCAACCACCTACGGTTTGGTTATCGCAGTATTAATGTTGGGTACTCAGGTGGATGCTGCTGCCCGTCTCCTGGTCCTTTAGTCAGCTTTTTTTATCCACGAGCTTGTACGACATCCACGGGAGGAGATGGAGAGGTATATTCTTAGGCGAGACACACCACTGCACCAAGATTAACAAAAAATATCAGGCACATCAAAACAATATCTGATCTAATAATATTACGGTTATCTGCAGTTAACTTTATTCTATGTATAATATCCACTTGTGGCTGTAGAGTTGCTCTTGCCAAATTGAATCCTCCGCCTATAACTTGCGCCATACACAGTACTCAATGCTTGCAGTCACAAAATGTATTATTCAGAGCGTATGTGGCGACTGCGATCTGGGTACCGGGCAGCACGCAGGTAACGAAGCAATACAGGAGAGACGTGTTTTTTTTTTACTTTTACTTATAATTGCTTGAAGATAGATGAAAGAAGGATGTTGAGATAGATGCGTGGAGTAAAGTTAATGGATAAAATAAGGAATTAGTACAACAGAGGATTATCCTAGAAAGTGGGTAACTTCACCCGTGGGAAAAACACCTTCTTGATTATCACTAGAAACGGGATATTTACCATGATTTTTGAAAAATGATTTTCAAAAATCATGGTAAATATCCCGTTTCTAGTAATAATTATGTTAATAACCATGATAGTTTCAAAAGTTACACCTTCTTGAGTTCTCGTGGCACCACCAAGGGGTGTCCTCCAGGATTGCCTTGGGTCCGGAAAGTGTTTTTAATACTGTTCTGATAAACAGGCAGTACCATACTCAGATGATTAGCCGCTGACCCCAGGAAACAATTCTTAATACTTCCCCTTCATATTATAGTATTTTTTATTATAAATTACATATTTTTTTTGGAACCATATAATTATTCATCTTTCTCAAAGCCTGCTGTTCAAGATGAGTCGATGTGAACTCTGCACATGTTGTTTCCACATCCCCGTACCGATGCTTGAATTCAATCCTTTCATGTTCAGATGTTAAAGTTGACTGTGAGAGGTCATACAGCAGATACAAGTTCAACATTGCCATATCATGCCGCACCTTAAGATGTTGTGCCAGACTTTTGAGCGTTTTTAGTGACTGAAAAGCTGAAAAGTAATAGGTTAGCGAGGCATGGCTATGTTATGTGGAAATCAGCAATCAATTTGAATGTGGATAGATATAGAGGTAGAGGCATATCACAGAAAAGATTGATTCATTGTGTGAAAGATGACACCGATTTAAATTAATAATTAATGAATTAATAAATAATTAATAAATCATCGAAATAATAATGTACTATTATATATTTTTTCATCCCATCTATTCGAAAAGGACGACTTGGTTCGCCTTTAAGTGCACCCAAAGGTGGTGTTTTCTGTATGAAGCTTCTATAAGTGCGCCGCAATTTTCTTTGCCGCGCACTTTTTAAATTTGGAATATATCGAACTCAAATAAGTGCGCCGCAATTATCTTTTCCGCGCCCTTTTTAAATTTGGATCATCTTAGTGTTCAGCGCCAAAGAAGGCGAACGCAAATATTGTTTAAATAAATACTGGCTGGTACGACGGCCCATAGTCGCGCCACCGGCTGAATAAAAAAAAACAAATTAGAAACGACGGCCCGCGATTTCGTCATTTTTAACCGACTTTACAAAAAGGAGGAGGTTCTAAATTCGGTTGTATTTTTTTTTAATGTTACCTCATATCTCCGGCGTTTATGAACCGATTTGGAAAATTCTTTTTTTATTTGAATAGATATACTTCCAGATTGGTCCCATTTTTTTCAGAATCCAGTTCTGATGATGGAATCCACGAGGAATTGAGGGAACTCCTCGAATATTGTAGGCATACATATGGCGATTTTGATATTTTCAGCAACAAACCAAGCATTTGCATTCAGAAAGTATCATAATCCTTTCACCACTATGGTTCTTTCATAATTTTTTTTTCATCCAAATATTTAGTCGAATACAACGGCGGAAGTCTTTTTTTTAAATGATAAGTTATTCACGGATTGTTAGAAATTCATGGTTTTGTTTTGAAATAAAATATGAGGCGCCTTTTATTTTCTCATAGTGGGTGATGAAAAGTAGAGTGTAACACTCGGGCGCAAAATATATTTTTGGCTCGGGCGACGTACTTTGAATCCCTCGCTACGTTCGGGATTCTACTAAAGAATCCCTCGCTATGCTCGGGATTCTACTCTAGAATCCCTCACTTCGTTCTGGATTCAAAAAAGCGCCCTCGCCGTAAAAATATTATTTTGCTCCCTTATGATACAATCTACTAATTAATGCATTTTCGAAATCTTAGTTTGCACCACATTATTAACATTCCATTCAGTATTTAATTCAGTACCTCTGAGAAATAAAAAAAAACTGTAGAAAAAAATGTTTTATAGACCTACCAACAGACAAAAGACCCAATCAAATGAATGTCTTCACTTAACCTGATTCACGATCAATTCCAAAAGTCTTAAGTCTTGACCCCACCTTCACAAAATGCGCATTCTATCAAATATCCGGCCAGTGAACACTCAAGTTGATCGTGTAGTTTTATTGGAGTCGTATTTTTGCGAGAACATTCACGTCAATAATCGCTTTTTGGGGGAATCTCCCGGCATAAGACGTGCATTAGACGTAGGCAACAACGAACTAAAAACAATGTTGCTTTAAGGGTGTCCGTATCTGAATGAACTGCTCCCAATGGGGATAATTAATGAATAGGTTCAAACCGAGTTACTTCAGTAAGAAATCCTACTTTCCTAATTTTGTTAATTAAAATTTCTATGACTGTGGCGAGGTTTCACAACTTAAACCTCATTGTAATATCCATAAGAACTTATTGAACAAGAGTTTTACGACCAATTTAAGGCAAAATTAGAACGACGTATGTGCGCATTTAAACGTTATTTGCTTGCAGTTGAAGGGATTGTCGCTGTTCAACTGCGCGTGGAACAATATTATTGCAATGCAATTATCATGCTATAGTGTTAATTACTATTATAGGGATGTTATGTATGTAGGTGAGCATTGTCATTGAATATTGTCGTCACGCAACATACGTTGTCTTGCTGTGCTACGAGTGTTGCTACGAGACAGCTACGACGTAGACAAGTGTTTTCTTATCTTGGGTGAGTGTGACAGTGTTTACTCCTAACTGGATCTGTGAAGTGCAACATTAAGACATCGTGCATTTATTTTGTTAATTATTTAAGTTTTTGTACTCTTATGTGTTGTAATTGTTGTTTTACGTAATAAATATTTGATCTCTCTCTCTTTCTCTCTCTCTCTTACTCACGTAAAACAACAGTTATTTGTTATTTCGTGAAATTTTCGTTTTAACTATTGTTTTGCGTATTAAAGAGTTAATCTAGATAGATTGATACCTAACTCTTTTTTACATTAAAATAAAATTACTTATCTTGTACTTCTACCTAGATAAATATCTATGTATCTTAAGTCACAACTCTTACATTCATCATCAGCAGCCAGTAGAGTTAACTGCTGGACGAGGCTTCCATATTATGCAACGGGGGGATAGACCATAATCAAGGTAAATTCAAAAAAACTGACGCACCGCGGGTTACGGTGGGTGCGCATGAGATACTAGTGTACTGCCCCCTTATTCGCTGTGGCCAAACGTGACATAACGCGGGCTCGTTACGATATCTGCGTGGAATCATCGCTGAATAGCATGGGTGACTGATAACCTCCTCTTAATCGGCTTTTACGATATCCATGGAAAGAGACGGAGGTGTCTATTGTTATTCTATTCTTCTTGCTCACAAACTGAGTATGGTGTTCATAAGGAGCATTATTATTTTATTGTCTTAACTTTTCCTATAAAACTCAACTTATGAGGGATTACACAGGAAGAAGTTATTCTCCTTTATTACTACTTTGGTTTCTGATATCCTGACTGGTCGTAAATATTTACTTCTCTAAAGAAAAATCCAGCATTCGACTAAATCTGATCATTGCCAAAAAAAGCAAATAAAATTAAAAACAAACGAATAGTCCAATCAAAAACACTTAGCATTGGAAGGTCTTACGCCGAAACATTTGTTTTAGTCGCAATAATAGTTAACCCTGGCTGTGTTCCAACTCACCTTTACTACGGTTAATTTAAACCTTATTAGTTTGAGATACGGTTGAGAATATGTTAGGTTTTTCCAAGCGGGAACTTTCTTCAAGTCTGCACAAATTGAACTTTATTGCGGTTGAATAAGGATGATAATTTGTGGGGTATAGAAAGCACGGGTTAAAAATTTGATCACGCTTATTAGACGTAATGGACGTGTAGTGGACTAAATCGGCGGTGGAACTAAATTAAGTGAATTGGTTGATTCGTTTGATGTGGGAATTGCGTTAAATTATAAGTTTTTTACGGATGTTAATTGAAAATAAACCAATTATTTGTTCTAATTCTATATTTTTCACACGAAGTTAGAAGATATACGATGTAGGTTGCCTAGCACTTTTAAGGGTTCCATACGTCAACAGGAAAAAAAGGGACACTTAGGATCGCTTTGTTTTCCGTATGTCTTGTCTGTCAATAACCTTTTTCTCAGGAACAACTACCGTTATGCCAACTACGCTACTGTTTTGAGGTTTTTTGACTAAAATAAAGGAAAATGTCTAAAATTTAAGAATTTTGATGTTTAAACAGTAAAATGGGATTGTAAAAAAAATTGATAAAATGTGGCTGAAACTCGACTAGGGGCTCTGACAATTATCCTCCGTTATTTAACTGCGTCTCTCATTACTGTCCATCCAAAGGTTGCCCGGAGGAAATCACTTTTAGCGATAAGACCAACCAATTTACTACTAATTTTAATAAATCCTTTTATGTACTCCTGGTAAACAATTAACTTTGTATCTATAATAAACATCATAGAGGTTGGAAATGAACTTTACATAAAAAACAGGCTGAAAAAATATCGACCCACCAAACATAAATATACTCCCATTTTTATTTACAGCCAGAACTGCATACTATAGCCACTAAAACTCCCACAGCATAGACAATCATGGCAGAAGGTTATCAATATACTATGCAAGTCAGTTCAGAAATATTGGGCCATATACAAACTGGTCCGGCCCAGATGGCCCGTTTGCATGTACCGCGGCGCGGGCCAATAAACTATACCTAATCTCGACATATGACCTGGCGTTTGTTGGTGATGTTTTAAAGGGGTCTTCGTTAGTGCTATCGTGGATTTTATCTAGTGCGAAAGTGAAGGGGAAACTGATGATAGGGATTATGGATTGCTGAATACCAGAAATAACTTTAAAAAAACTTTACAAGTATGTTTAAGTAATATTTGAATGCAATCAGAATAAGTCACGAAAAAACTTTTTACTTAAAACATAATAATTAAAAGGGTTAAGCTAGCCTTTGTACATGTCTTCCTTTATTACTTATTTTTGTAATATTTTCTGTATGCAATAAAGAGTTATAAGGATTATAAGAATAATTATATTATAAAACCCAGTTTCAGACGCATCACCATTAACCAGCCACAAATAAGGAAATATATTATATTATTTATAATTATATTATTATATTAGCCGTAGCAGTCTCGGCCTAAGAATAGGACTCCACCAACTCCTCCTGTGGATATCGTAAAAGGCGAATAAGTGATTACGTCAGTGGATGGGCAACAGCATCCACCTGAGTGCCAAATTACGATCACCAATCCGCCTGCCAAGCGTGGTGATTATGGCAAATATTTTGCATGCTATGGGGGGCCTCACTCAGCAGTGGATATTTACTGATGAAGAAGGTTATATTATTTAATTATTCGTTTATATAACTTTCATTATTTATTTAATTTAGGATCATTATATTATGGGTATACCACCGATTATAGCTTTACTTATTTAATTCTATCCAAAAGTAGTCTGGAAGATATCACTCTTAGCGATAAGGCCGCGTTTAGTTCCATGTTGTGTTAGTGTGTGTATTCTCTTTTTAGTGTTTCGTCATCATCATCATAAGCCTGTAGAAGTCCACTGTTGGACATAGGCCTCCCCCTTAGAATGCCACGACGAACGGTTTTGAGCCGCCTCCATCCACCGACTAGTGGGACTTAACTATTTTAGTGATTATTGGTGTTCGATTATTTTTGTATTGTTTCTGTGTGGTGATCAATTAAATCTATATATCTATCTATATCTGCGAAATCTGCTTATAGCTGATGTAGAGAAGCAAATTTAACAATTTTTCGCCATGTATGGTATGCTAGCCGTGTGGAAAAGTCATAAACTTAACAAGTTTAGAAACATACGAGACAGCACAACGTCATGTGGCGAGTAAAATTGAACTATGAACTATAAATTGTTTTTACAATAAGAGAATTTTGACAAATACATCAATATAAAATAACATGTCGTTTTTTATGAGGATCCTACCGTTGTATAGCATCATCTTCGGAGTTCTTACTCATTCGGCGTTATTACAAAACATGGCTTAAATCTGAGTTTAATCCAGGACTACCAGTCTAGGCATAAAATATTGACCTTTGGTACCTATATACGAATGTACACATAAACAGATGGTTTGTTTTCCTTATGCCAAAAATGACATAATCTCGAACTATCTCTTGTTTTTCTAAAACCGGGCAACCCCCTAGTTTAGCAATGGTCTACAAATTGACAGTTGATTGCTTGTTGGAGGTAAAATGTGTAAATAGAACCTATAAGGGTCCTGTTTTTCTTTTTTGAGGTACTGGACCCTAAATACTATAAAGAATCTAGGTCCACTCTAAATTAACTAAGTAAAATTTCTAGATCGGCAGGCCAAAGCTTAACGCCTCCGTTTGTTTGCCGATTAGCTGCCCGCCACTCAAAACATACTCTTATATTGCAACTATTAAGTTTCTTAAACGATTCAAATACAAAAAAAAAGTCCGGAAGAAGAATATACCCCTTTTTCTTCTCCCATGGGCTTAGTAAAAGCCTAAAGGAGGCAGCATCCATCTGAGTACTAAACACCAATACTGCGATCAACAATCTGTCTGTCAAGCATGGTGATTATGGCAAATCTCCCCATTATATGGGAGACCTCGTCCAGCAGTGAACATCTAACGGCCTATGATTATGATGACTCAAAAATCCTATTAATATCATATATTAAAAAAAAAACAGTAACTTATAATAAATGTATGCTTGTGTTAGGAGATCCCGCTCTTCAACAGCCATTTAAAAAGTAAAATAAATAAAAGTACATAAACATTCGTAATAACTTTTCATTTAAAAAACCGACTTCCGCCATTGTATTCGACTAAATAATTTTGGATGAAAAAAAATGTATGAAAGAACCATAGTGGTGAAAGGGTTATGATACTTTCTGAATGCAAATGCTTGGTGTCTTGCTGAAAATATCAAAATCGCCATATTTATGCCTACAATATTTGAGGAGTTCCCTCAATTCCTCATGGATCCCATCATCAGAACTGGATTCTGAAAAAAATGGGACCAATCTGGAAGTATATCTATTGAAATAAAAAAAAAATCCAAATCGGTTCATAAACGCCGGAGATATGAGGTAACAAACATACAAAAAAAAAACAACCGAATTGAGAACCTCCTCCTTTTTGTGATGTCAGTTAAAAAGAAAACAAGATAAAATAAAATAAAAGTGAAAGTGCACAATAATTTATAAGTACTTAAAAAGTGTAAGGAAATAATATAATATGTGTGGGTATATATAGTATTTCAATTTGAATAGTTCCGAATAAACATCTACATATTGCAGAATCAGATAAATTAACTGACCAACTTTAGCATTTGCGTGCCACAAGAGAAAATAAAGTTAATGAGTTGAGTCAGCAGACCAGTGAATTTACATGAAAGCGAGAGTAGGTATATGGGTAGTGAGAAAAGTTTAAAACCATGTAGTGCCACTTGATCAGAGTAGTTTGGGAGTTTTGGAGAGAGGCATCGATTGCAGAATTTATCAGAAATTCCTCAATAGGTGATAAGCATAATTGTAAACGGATTTTTTTTTCAAATAGGGAATATTTATTTTCCAGATCATACAAACATATTTCCCATAGCGGGAATCGAACCAGCAACCTCTTGCATCTCAGCCGGCTACTCGCCCGCCAAGTCACAGAGGTCGAATAATTACAAACCTGTACCTAATTTTTTCACATTAAATGTTTCTATTGGCAAAATAATAATATAAAAAATCTTTTTTTTTAGTAAATGATTGATCTAGCTTGTTGCCCACTTAAACGGTAACTTTATTCCTAACAAATGCAAGGCCTCTTAAGTCACATCCTTCTAGGACGCGCCCTAGATGACATTGCATTGGCGTACAGGTGGATTCACTTTCTGTTCGGTGTTCGGCGAGGCAACATGTCTGCGGAGTTTTTGCAGTTGTGTGTCTTTGTTGTTCTAGCACGCAGTGAGCCTACTGTTTCCTGAGGATGCTTCGTTGAGAGGCGAAACACATGTCGAATTCTTTCAGAGTTTTCGTTGGAGAGGAGCGGAATTGTTACTATATATTTTGTTCGTCTATTTTATATTGACATTGCATTGCGCCCATGCCTGTAATTTCACCGTAACAAAATTATGTAATGAACTAAAATGTAACATAATGAATTACCTTAATGTCTTAATGTGATAAAAACTTTGTTAGTAATAACTTTAACTTGATTCGGAAACCTACACGATGCGTGATTCGAGACGCATTTGACCAGTTTGTTCATATTCCAATTTCAAACTTCACTTTTCCAGTACCAATTTCAACGATACCAAAATATTACATTGTTAAAATAGAGAGTATTTTTCGTACAATTGTTGAATTAAACACTATTCACAGTGTGCAACGAACGGGAACTTTACTAGAGTTACAATGTTTACTGCTAGCTAATATTTGCTTTGCTGGGTTTTATATTTCAGTGTAATTTTGAAAAAAAACTACGCATTCAATTAATTTAGACAAATATAACTAACTTACTTACTGAGATAAGTACTGACCACTTTCCATCACCTGGAGATAAGCCTTCATCATATAATGCCACGGCGAATGGTCTTGAGTAGCCTCCATCCACCGACTTCTTACGATTTTTAAAATGTCGTCAGTTGACTGGTTCTTTCTTATAGTGCGTCGTCGAATTCATGGTCGCCACTCTAGAACCTTTATTCTGCAATGTCGATTTTATATGGCCTGCCTATAGCCACTTCAACTTTCCATTACAATGAATTGATATACATTTGACTACAAATTCAACGTACAATGTTATGCCAAACCTTTTTTATTTTATTTTTAATTTTCAATTGACGAAACTATCATTTATCACAACTGATGATATTTTCTAACCCAAAGCCCATAACAAATGCAATACCTCTTAGTTTACGTCTACCTAGGACGCGCCCTACGTGACATTACTGTGCCCATCAACCAGAAATATAAAGCTGACAAGTCTCATGTGCCTGTAATGTCACCGGCACCCGTACCCTTCAAACCGGAACATAGCAATGCCAGCAGCTTGGCGGCAGAAATAGGTACGGTGGTTGTACTTCCTCGGACGAACTCTTTCACAAGCTACTACTAGCAAGCAACAGACCTAGTACTTACAACGCCTGCTCACCACAATATTTACTCAGATAACCTAACTCAGGAACCACGTGAGTTATCTAATGCACTGTAACAACATAATCTTCAAAGACTAAACTTGCCTGCTACAGGTACAGTTTACGCTGGGGTTTTTGCACATAAACAAGTGACAGTGTTGCGTGCCTCTTGTTTGCTACGGTGCAAAATATAGACACTAGCGGGGTATTAGTAAGGCTTCATATAAACGAGCGGCACGATGTCAACGGCAGAGGTAACTGCACCCGTTGGTGGCAGCCGTCGAGGCGTCGGCGGCAGCCGTTGCCATGTCAACATCGAAGCTCAACTGAACAACTGGCAAAATGGCGGATGCGGCTCGCTACAAACACAAACAACTGCAAGCGTTGCTATAGGTCGACGGCTGCCGCCGACAGATGTCGACGGCTACAGTTGCCTCTGCCGTTGGCAAATTGCCGCTCGTGTACAAGAGCACTAAGTGAGAACGATTTTATGGTTTACTAGCTGCGCCCCGCGGTTTTGCCCGCGTGAACAATGATAATAATTGTACATGCCAATTTCTTTGCAATAGTTCCTTTACCGTTTGAGAGTATGTAGTATTACGCACATATATTTTTCAATCGGCAAAATCCATATGTGCACAACCAGGATTTAAACCCAATACCTTAGAATCAGAAATCAAAAACACTAGTCACTACACCACTAATGCATTCAGGTACTTTTATTAAACGTAGCTATGCTTCAAAATTCAACCATAACCTTTCGGCCCAACTAAACCACTCAAGGCAGTCCGACCCAAAAGGTCGCTATCGCTCATCACTTATCCCACAACTGGCATAATTCCAAGCGGCTTAGTGCCCACAAAACATAGTGGCGTGTCGCGATATTCACCTAGAATAAGTAATAGTGAATTAGGATTTAACTATTAACTAAGAAGTAGGTTCAACCATGGCTTAGAATCTTCTCGCAGAGTTAAAAATTTGTCAATCATAGGCTCATTTTACACTTGTTTTTGAATCTCTCAATGTTAAATAACAAACGTAGCAGGAAGTCGGTGGATGGAGGTAGCTAAATACCATTCATCGTAGCATTCTATGGAAGAGGCCTATGTCCAGCAGTGGAGTTCTACAGGCTTATGGTACCTACATTTATATGAAAAATCTTCCATTCTATAAAATTGACAGAGGAGTAAGTAATTTATTAGTTCAACAATTAAATGGGGATGGAAAAGCGAGGTCGGTCATCAAAAACTTTTTAAAAAGCATTTACGATACGATTTAATTCCAATTCCAACGGTTGTCATATCTGCGAGCTATATGACATGCCCAATGCCACTTCAACTTGCTAATTTTGAGAGCTACGTCGGTGATCTTGGTTCTTTTACCAGGGAGTAGTACCTACTTCTGAAAAAGGGTGTAATGAATTTGATTACAAATAACTAAATCTTTAAAAAAATCACATTATTCAAATGGACCTGCGGATACTCAACCACGTTGATGAAATATTTGAATGATAGTATTTTAACTCTAGATTGAATATTTCTTCAAATATCCACAATAACACGCCAAGCAGTAGTGTTCGCATTGCTGTGTTTCGGTTTGAAGAGTACGGGTGCCGGTGAAATTACAGGCACATGAGCCGGCACATGAGGCTTTTCATCTTTATGTCTCAGGGTCGGCAGCGCGCGTGTAATGCTTCTGGTATCCATAGGCTACGGTAACTGCTTTCCATCTGGTGGGCCGTAAGCTTGTCTGCTTGCCAAGTAGCATAAAAAAAAAAAAAACATGATTCTTGATCAAAGCTCATCAAATAAATGTTCACATTCAATCCCAAAAATATGAATAGTAAAACGTCCTCGAAATATAAAATGTTAACTGTTATGAAGCCACAGTTATTGGTTCCAATTAGAGGGGACCGTGTTTCCCATTTAATTGCTGTGATTTCATTTATTTATTCATCAATCCGTGTCGACGTGCGGGTACCTAGTTCACTTTGTTAATTGTACTAAGACTGGTTTCCAACGTAACGTCGGCTTTCATATGGCGGTCACTGCTTCTTAGAAAACCTTAGAGAAATAGCGATCATTGCGAAAGATCATTTATCAAACGAAGGTGACGTAAAACCTTAGTAGCGGAGCGATTAAGGTTTTACGAAACCCAGAATTCTTTAATAAAAAAAGGCCTGTATAAAAGTAATTGCCTACTCGCTGATCGTCAACAAGACCTAATTCCAAATGTAGATTGTAGATTTGAAAAACATAAAAGGCATAGAAACACCATGTTGTTAGTTGTAGAACTTCTTGTGAAAGAGTTCGTCCGGGGACGTACTACCACCGTACCTATTTCTGCCGCCAAGCAGTAGTGTTCGCATTGCTGTGTTTCGGTTTGAATGGTACAGGTGCCGGTGAAATTACAGGCACATGAGACTTTTCATCTTTATGACTCAGTGTCGGCAGCGCGCGTGTAATGCCTCTGGTGTTACAGGTGTTCATAGGCTACGGTAACTGCTTTCCATCTGGTGGGCCGTAAGCTAGTCTGCTTGCCAAATAGCATAAAAAAAAATAAAAAAAAAAATGTCCCAAATTCATGAAAGCATCATCGAGAATCTGTTTTTAAAGTAGATAAGTAAAATTAATAGGAAGCTACCCAGTTATTTTCTGATCTATTTTATTTTTCTTAACTAAATTTAAAAGCTACGTATACTTTCGATTTTTAAATTCGGGCGTGTTGGTCCTTCTGCGAGTTGCTAGAGCAGTGCTAGAAGTTCAAGTGAAGTTTTTCTATTATTTTATTCCAGTACTTGACGAAACTGGCTGTGTGTGTGTCAAGCATAAACCCCTATTTATTACAAATACAACACCTTTAAGATCACGTTTACCGTTAGGTACGAGCGCAGTGCAATACCACGTGGAGTACATCTTAATGTACTCCACGTAGTATTGCACTGCGCTCGTCACTCTGAGATCTAAAGATTAAAGGCGGTTACAGACCTACTGGTTCTATTCTTTTCTACCTAGAACATTAAAGAAAATAATTGAAATCTGTAGGCTAGAACGCAATACAAAATGTACCAATCGTCACACACCTACCAAACGGTACCGGCAAGAACGCCCGGTCAACAAGCAACCGTCCTCACAGCCGATCAGAACTTTCTGGCAGTTCAGAAAGTGCTATATAACATCATACACAACCACTACTAGATTACGACTCAGCGCAAATCAAGAAAGCCCGGCGCCCGGTAAGTGTGTGACGATGAAGCCGGTTTCAATTCTGTTCTTTGGTGTTCTGAGTAGAATAGAATAGAATTGGCAGGTCTGTGGCCGCGCTAAAAAGTCTTATGAGCCTGTAACTTTACTGGCGCCTGGATACCTATTCAAATCGAAACACAGTGCTCACATTATTTCTTGACAGTGAAATCATGTATGGTGGTAGTAGTTTCCCAGACAAACTCTTTCACAAAGAGCTATTAATAAACTAAGTCATGTTTTTGCTTCTATTTTCGTGCTTCTTTCTCTGCCTTATAATATGTTGGCAAACTCATTTCCATGCACCTTTTGCCCTTCAACCGCAATTTGCCTTTCTTTAATTTTGCTTTCAACCATCACTCAAGCTGTCTGTCGGATTGGAAGGGTTCAATGTTTTTCTTTCTTTTTTGGTTGCCGAATTTAAAATTATGATTTGACCTACTCGAAAAGTTAACGTGTATCCATTTATAGAAACATTCCGCTACCCTTCTTAAACAAAATTTGAAAATCGAAGACTTTATATTTATCAGCTTACTCCAAAGAGTACCAAGTAGTCACTAACCTCAGTTCCCTGGACCTTCAGCTTCATGTGGTCCTCGCGGGTGGTCTTTCCGTCCTTCCGTTTCTTCCAACAGTAACCGTCTCTTCTGTACCGGACCTTCTTGCGACTGTACAGCAGCATTGAGCCGCTTTTTGGCCTGCAACAATAGAATTATATTTGATTTGATAATCAATCAGCCTAAAGTTTCCACCAATGCTCAATACTCAAATAATTGATTGCTTTCACATGGTTATAATTAGTTGTTAAATAAATAATGTAGTATATCACATGAACTCTGTGCTTAGGGCATAGCAACAGCGAGACAGATCAGGGTTCTCTGGTCCATTTCGAGGACAGGTCAAAATATCATTTGGTTATCGGTAGGTAGTCTTAATAGGTAGAAACTATGTAGGCATTTATTTAATTAATTAATTTTATAATAAATTAATTAAATGCTTTTCAGGTCACCTAGCAATAAATAAACAACTATCAGTTAAAACATCATTACACTCGGGGCATACAACGTAAATAAATCTTTTTAAAGACAATACGCGAACACTAATATTTCAAGTCTTCAGGACAAACAAACAAGACCTAGCGTAATTTATTAGCAGTGTTTGCGTCAGCAATGTGCTCTACGCTTTCTAATTACTCCAGTGGGACACTGCTGATAGATGTTCTTGATAAATAGTGCCTGAACTACTTTGAAAGAAGAGATGACCTTTATTCATCAGCATTACTGTGTTCTGAGGCCTATTCAGTACAAAATATCGGTTCGTCGTTGACATCCGCCATCATTGAATAACATTAATCGCAAAAGACCTTCTGCTACTGTGCCTTTAAATATAGCAGCGGACACCACGGAACCGATATTTTGTACTGAATAGTTTTTGAACTGAATAGCTATAAGAGCTCATGATAAGGTCTCTGAACCCCTATTCTCGTAATTATTGAACATTCAATTCACAATCTAATCTCATCATGTGAACTGTTCAATCTTTTACTGCGTGCGTAAAGTTTGCCGTTACATAAAGTTATTCCCGGTTTTACAAAATAAATAATAATATAGTTCACGAAAGTTTGTCGTAGTAAAAATGTATTATTCACTAATTTCTTAGTTACTGTCTCAAGACTAGCTGAAGTTGTAAGAAAATTCATTAACGACTGCTAAGCTATTAAACTTTCCTTCTTATGTCGACTGGGAAAACAAGATGGGCACTAAAACTAACAAGTGTATCGCCATGCAGCTTCCTACATGCTTTTCATCTCCTAGTCCTTAGTAGAAAATAAAAATACTGATGATGTAGGTGTTACAATAAAGTAGTAATAATACTAGTAAGAAGTATGCTTGGCAATTTTAAAACATTTACTTTAACATTTTAAGGGTACCGTTCGTCATAGCATTCTATAGGGGATGCTTATGCCCAGCAGTGGGCTTCTACAGGTTTATGATGATGATGATGATGATGATGGTGGTTAATATAATATAGATAGAAAGTGGGCAATGATAAAAACAAAAAGTAGTTCCAAGTGGCTCGATAGATGGCGCTGACTTAATCTCAACTGTCAAAAATTCTTCAGGTTAATTTTTGTTGTATTTGTCAAAGCCACATTGCCACTAAGACAAACTTTCTATTGACAGCTTATTCACAGTGTAGCGCGTATTTTCAACGCACATGATTAGAGTCGGCAGTGAAAACCCCTCATTAATTAAAGTACTTAACTAGTTTAATAGAAGCTAGATCGGGTAACTTTTTTTAGATAGCTTGGTTGCTCTTTTCATTTTTAAATAATTTGACAATAATCTATCTTTAGTGTAAAAAACTAAATCAACACAGAAAAATATAATCTACATTGCAGTCACCTCAACCAGAAGTTTCACTGATCCGTATTTATTTATTCGCGCTATAAAATCGATTGGGGCGGCCATATTTCGCGTGACGTCATCCACACGCGTTATATCACGGCAAAACATGTCCGATTCATGGCTCAGCCAACTAATAAATCGCTGAACAACACATAAATTGCAGCGATCTATGTTAAGCTTGATTTTTTGTCGTTGTTTTGAAGTCAGCTCCCTGTTATGGGTTATATTGTCATCGATAGGACTACTGAACATAAAGTTTTATTTGTTTTCTGGACCATTTGTTATGGAAAGTTTAGAATAGATATAGGCTGCGTCCCCAGTAGGCATACTGTTCGCCGCCGACTGAGTTAGCAGCGTATCGGTTTAGTACGCCCTTCCATATATTTGAAATGGAGTGTTCACAGTTTGCTAGTTTTGCGCTCACTCTACGCAGTTTGCAGCGTTACGCGCGCCTACTGTCTCAGTGAGCGGCAGACTCACAGAAAAACCGGTTCCAGTCGGCGGCGTAGTGAGAACAGTTGCGGCTCACTCAGTCGGCGGCGAACAGTTTGCCTACTGGGGATGCAGCCTTAAAGTTCAAGAATAGTCGCTTATTTTTATGTTTCTTC
This sequence comes from Epirrita christyi, assembly GCA_951392215.1. Taxonomy (NCBI): domain Eukaryota; kingdom Metazoa; phylum Arthropoda; class Insecta; order Lepidoptera; family Geometridae; genus Epirrita; species Epirrita christyi. The sequence continues at coordinate 14,526,828 of OX595844.1, forward strand.
GTTGTTTACTATTAAACAAGGGTGAAAAGTGGTGAAACGAAGGTAAATAAAAGCTTGTATTAAAAGATACGATTAATATCTTTATTTAGAGAAAGAATAATACTAAATACAAAAATAATACAAACAAAACAGTTGATTTATCAACAGACCGTTGCAAACGATATAAATATAGCTCTATTAATGAATAAAACTAATTTAACAAAAACAAAGTAATTTATATAATAATATCCTTAAACGATGGACTAATACTGTAGACCCCGTTCAGTAATAACTTATTATAGATTATCATCATCATCATGAACAGGAGTAATTTTAGTTTATAAGACGATTCGAAATGATCCTTGTGATTACAATGAATAAAGTTCTTTTTGACTTTGACTTTGACTTTGACATCAGACGTCCACTGTTGGACGATCTCTCCCCAATGGAGAGATTTGCCACAATCACCACACTTGGCAGGCGTATGTGATCGAAGTATTGGTGTTCAGTACTCAGGTGGATGTTGCTTCTCCTGCTGTAATCGCATAGTCAGCTTTTACGATATCCACGGGAGGAGAAAGCGGGGTCTATTCTTAGTCCAGACACATCGCAGTCATTATTCCAGATAATATAAAATAAATAGTAACATCAACTTCCAACACAATTTATAAGAAAACACTGTAATAAACTACGACGGCAAGCTACTTTGTTTAATAAATAAGTTAACCAATCTATTTTTCAAACAAAAAACATCCTCTGGTAGACATAAATACGATTAACTTTTCACATAACGCGGCTCGTCTGAACAAACTTTGACTTCAAAAACTTGTAAATAAAATTAATTCTGAACATAAAACAAAGTCTCGCTGGGTATGTCAGTCAGATCTGCTGATTTTAATCCCACAAAAATCGCTGAAAACCCCAAAAAATATTTTAAAGTTGAAAAAGTCACCAATGGATGAGAATGGATAAACTTTAAACCTAACTTTTTATCATCATCATCATCAGCGTGTGGCCACTGCTGAACATAGGCCTCCTTCTTAGAATGCCACGACGAACAGTCTTGAGCCGCCTCCATCCACAGACTTCCTGCGACGTTTATAATGTCTTTAGACCATCGATTGGAGGGCCATCCTCTACCGCGTCGTCCGGTTTGTGGTTGCCACTCGAGAACCTTTATTCCCCAACGGTTATCAGTTCTTCGAGCTATATGACCTGCCCATTGCCACTTCAACTTACTAATTCTGAGAGCTATGTCGGTAACTAACTTAACCAAAGCTAACTTTTTAACTTAAATTTATATTTTTGACGACCTCTGTGGCGTGGCGGGCGAGTAACCGGCTGAGATGCGGAGAGGTTTTCGGGTTCGATTCCGCGGCGGGATAAATTTTTGTATGATCTCCAAATATTTGTTCCGGGTCTGGGTGTTATGGTACCATGGTACTCATAGTTCCTGATACCCACGACACGGCATCCTAGTGTGGGATCAGGACTACAAAGTGCATCACACACATAGCAGATGCGATAATATTTTATATGCGTATATAATAACTTATCGCATCTGAAGGTATCACACACGTAGCAGATACGATAATATACGAAAATGATACATTCACGCGGAAACCTTCAAACTGTCTATACTTGTTTCTTGGTGCGGATTGTATACACAGATATCGTCTGTCCATCTTTTGATATATTATGTCGGTGCCTACAGATGCTTGACGGTAAAATATAAGTGATCTGCTACGTGTGTGTTGCTCCTTGAGTTTAGTATAGAGAGCGATATGGACAGATACGCGCTCAGATACAGATATCTTACCGCATCTGCTACGTGTGTGACACACTAAGTTATGTTATGTTTTTTTTGGAAGGTGTAACATTTTTAGCATCGTTACTATATTAGTTATTTACCTAATATATTAACTAAATTCTCTATTATCGTATTGGAAAAAGGGTAGTAAGCAAGTCCAATTAAATAGCTAACATGAGCAGGCAGTATTTTGTTACAAAAAATAAAGCTTTCTCTTAAACGCGATTAAATTTTAACAAATGCGGCAAACAAACTTTAGGTTCAAAAACTCTGTTAGCCAACTTAAGCTGTTGTAAATAAAATTATGAATAATAAACACCGAAATATCCTTGTGCATATATGAACTAATTTCGGTGTTATTAATTTATGGCTACTTTGGTAACTATGGTTACAGTTGGAATGGGTGTGGTGTAATTGGCAAGAGCAAGCGTTTTTTTTTTTTATAACAGTCTCATACTTATTCCTGATCCCACACTAGGATTTCCTGTGTCGTGGGTATCAGGAACTACGAGTACCATGGTACCTTAACATCCAGACCCGGAACAAATATTTGCAGATCTTACAAACATTTGTCCCGCAGCGGGAATCGAATCCGCAACCTCTCGGATTTCAGCTCTCACCCTCTGCGCCACGGAAGTCGTCAAAATACTGTTAGAATACAATATGACAGACAGATGGATGGCATAGGCTTATTCGTTGGCATCCTTTGAATACTAACTAACCCTAAATTTAGTCCAAGTAAGGAAATTTTAAATATATTTTTCCTTGTTCTTTCTCAAATGACAAACAGAGACAGCTCTATACTTTCGTGTTAGTTTTTATCAATGTCTACTTTTTCGTTAATAACGGCAGTGTTCAAAATATCACTAAATAGAACGACAAAGTTTTACAAATGCGCCAATTCCCTCTCTTATCCCAGCTCGTTGGCCCACGGCCTCCAAATCCGCCCAACAAATTCCACTCGTTTTAATCTCCGTAAAGCAGACAAATAGACGGCTAAAGAACCTTCCCTCGGGCGTTTTGTCAACGGGATGCACCGATTATAAATTATGTTTTGTGGTTAACAGGGATACATGGGTTTTTGTCCATGTGGCTTATAGTTTGTAGATTGTAACCGATATTTTTATTTTTTTTTACACTAAAAGGCATTGGTAATTATTTTAAAAAACTGGAGGTAATGAAAGAGTGTATGCGAGGGTATAAGTGCTTTGGTCGATTGAAAATGAAAAGTGTTGAATGAGACAACAAAGAGATTTTTGGAAAAGACCATTGTATTTAAAGGTCCATGGTAGTCTGCATTGTTTTAAAGTTTAAAATTTAAACAATACCTTCCAAAATTATACATTTTCAGCAAGTTTTTAGTAGACCTAGGGGCTACCATTAAATTTTGTAGCCATTCAGTTCAAAAACTATTCAATACAAAATATCCTATCCTATAACACAATTTAAATATACTTTCTGCAACTGTGCCTTTAAATATAATTGCGGATATCAAGGAACTGATATTTTGAACTGATATTTTGTACTGAATAGATTTTGAACTGAATGTTTTTTATGAGCTCATGGTAACCCAGCAGCACATGATTTTTTCATAATGGTCAAATATGTATTTAAGGCTTAATCTGACCTGTGAAAATATGTATTTAAGGTCTAATACCTGTGCATTCAAGCTTATTGAACTGAAAAGCATGATATTTTGCTTATCTTTCGTTACCAAACTATGTTCATCACCTACGTATACCGCGGCGGTAAAGTCGAAAAATATTGTTCAAATTAGCGGTAGCCGATGATTTATTAAACAGTTATCGTGTTGTGGAATATACAGATTGATCGCAGCTTATCAAAATGAAAGCAGGTACACAACAATTCTCTTATTCACTCTTTCTTTTAGTAGACCAAACAGTCAGCTTTCTTGTATTCAACATTATTTTTAATACTATTTACTACCATCATCAGCTGCGTTTAGGTGTTCACTGCAGGATGAGGCCCCCATGACATACAATGGGGATCAAAGTTAACATAATTAAATTAATTGAAATCACAAGGATCATTTTGAATCGTCTTATAAACTAAAATCACTCCTGTTCCAACGCGACCAAGCCTAGAAGAATCAGGTAACACGGCTTGGTTTACTTTGATGATTCGTCTTACGACTAGTTGCGAAGCGCTTGTGTAGTGCCCTCGAGTAGGGAGTTGCTGATACATAGTAAATGAGAACTTAAAAACTTAAGGAAGGTAGTCAAAAGTAAATAAACATCAGCAAAAGTTTATAAGACAGCACACGCTACGCTTGATATACTTGCTCTTGGCAACTTGGTTGCTTTAGACAAGTATATTTTAAATGTACCAGCTGTTCTCCTAAAAACTATCGATAAGTTTTGCATGTTGGTAATTTTAGCGGAGTTTTTCGTCAAAGTATTTGTATTATGAGTTCGGATCGAGTTTTTATGGTTGTTCTGCGTGGCTTGAAGGTATAATTACCAGTTTACGAGCTAGAGATGTTGTTAATCTGTTTTTTGTAAAGCTTTGTTGAAAGTTACCGTCAGAATAGTAGGCACTTGTTATTGAGTAAAGTGCTTTATTGCTTTCTTTTTTGTAGTTATTTCATAGTTCTGCTAAAAATCTGCAACGATTTTATAGTTTATCCAGCTTAAGAAAGTATATCATTCTGTCTTTCTAGGGCTCATCTGGGAATAGATTACCATTACAGCCCTATATACCTAATTATGTTTATCTCTTTAACGGCCTCAGATGTCCACTGATGGACGAGGCCTCCCCCATAGAATGCAATGGGGGGATTTGCCATAATCACCACGCTTGGCAGGTGGATTGGTGATCGCAGTATTGGTATTGAGTACTCAGGTGGATGCTGCTGCCCATCCCCTGGCTTTACCCTAAGGTTTTTACTTCATCCACGGAAGGAAAAGGAAGTTTCTTTTCTTAGGCCGGACATACCACGGCCTTTATGCCCTTTTTACTGTATACATATTTGATGACCTCAGTGGTGTGGCGGGCGTGTAGCCAGCTGAGAAGCAAGAGGTTGCGGGTTTGATTCCCGCTGCAGGACAAATGTTTGTATGATCTGCAAATATTTGTTCCAGTTATAGCTGTTGTGGTACCATGGTACTCGTAGTTCTTGATACCCAAGACACAGGGAATCTTAGTGTGGGATCAAAGACTATGTTGGGTGCTGTGTAATGTTATTAATCAGGAAGGTTTTCGTATGAATATAAGTAAGTAGGTACTAAAAATATCCTCTGTGCATGTTTTTTTATATTGTCGAAAGTAATATTTTGGATTAAGTAATAAAGAACCTGGATACTCGGTTTATTTTCTAAAAATTTACTATCATCGTAATCATCAGCTTTTAGAAGTCCACTACTGGGCATGTGCCTCCACCACAGAATGCCATGAAAAACAATCTTGTGCCGCCTCCATTCACCGACTTCTGCAACCTTTAAAATGTCGTCAGTCTATTGAGGGGAGTGTTTTAATTTGGCATAATAAACATTTTCATTACTAAAATTTTATTTTCGAAACAAACTGTTTTTGCTCTCTATATCATATTTTATTTAAAACTTGCCTAAGTATAAATAATACGTTCAACTTTGACCCAACTATCGTTCAAAGTAAGCAACTTTGCAAACTTCCTATTTGAATGTAAATATTTCGTCTCCCTATAAATTTTCGTGTAAAATGGGTAAGTATTAGCGTCTGTAATTGCTTACGAACTAATAAATAACTCAATATAAACTAAAAGAGTTATGCCGCCAATACACGAACTAAAACTAAAATGAAGTTAGTTTTTTGTTGTATGGTACAATTCTTGCCAAAACTTTTTGACTTAATATTTTATTGATAGAAAACTTAATGAAAGTGTGCGTTCAGATGGTTCATTGAAAAGGAACACAACCAAAGATATCTTGTGATTCCCCGAGTGAACTTGAATCAAGGTTACTTTCAGCTGAAAGCATACATTTCCATGAATTAATATCTCTGTGGGCAATTTTAAAGAAGTGTAGAACCTTTGTCCATTTAAGCTTATCTCAGTTACAGATTCCTAGCAAATAGCTAGTTTACAAAAGGTAGAAAGATACTCAAACACTAATTGCACTATAGGCAAGGTGTTTCCATCAAAAATACTGCTCGAAATTATAATTTTGCGCCAAACGCCAAAAAAATGGCACAATCGCAGCCGGCTGACACCAGAACTAGCCGACAGAGATATAGCGAAGTTAATTGCGTTCAGCATGCGATGCGGCGAACGAAAATATTCTCCGGAAACCGGTTGATTTGGAAACTTTTGTTTCGAGTATTCGGAAGGTTATTTTACAGGTTAATACCTATTTAATTTATTTGTTTTAGCCTAACAGCAAAGGGTTATGCAAGTTTATGACCTATAAAGTGTCTGCTTTAAGAGATCACTGGAGTATAAGAAAGAACCCACTGCTAAAAGGAAAAATTTGATAAATTTAAAAAAATAAATAAATAATTTAATTTAAATTTAAAACTTATCACCATTTTGCACGTGGACAAAAGCTCGGAGAATATGCATAGAGTACAACTACAAAATATTACCTAATACTAATTCGAATTTAGAATAAAAATTGTTTACAAATAATGAACATGGTGATGGCTTTTCAATTCCATATTTGAAAAAAGAAAGCCAACCTCAAATGGTCAAGCAAAGTTAGGTTAGTGCCAAACAAAACGGGTTCAAAATTTTCGTTTTTACAGAACTCTGAACAAGCTACCGGAAAAAAGTTGATTTGGAAATTTCATTAGAGAAAAAACACTGCATTTATAGAACTCTTTAGTAGGGTGAGTTACGGACCTAATTTTCTTTTAAAAAGATTACAGAAATTGTGGCAATAATATTTGAATGTATATTCTGTTCTATATCGGTCATTGCCAACAACTCCTTATTTCGTAGATACAGCTAACTGACCCTATTTCTTCCTTTTCTTTCACTTGTGACTATAAAGTCTGTATCAAACTAAATTGGCGAGCAATGAAATAGAGTCACTTAGACAAATCACAATACCTCCCAAACAACATTTTGTTTATTACTTTTTATTTATTAAATGATAAGACATTTTTAACAAAAGGTATTGTATTTAATGGCGTATGAAATATATTTTCAAATGATTTTCATTTCAATTCGATATCTTGCATAGTTTGGGAGTATTGTGATTTTTCTAAGTTACCTTATTTCATAGCACGCGTTTATTTAACAAAAATAAAGTAACAGTATCGCCTCGTTGTTTCGTGATGTATCTGGCCTTAAAATAGACCCCTCCGTATCTTCCCATGGATGTCATAGAATCTGAGTAAAGGATTACACCAGGAGATAGATAGCATCAGCATCCACTTGAGCACTTAACACCAATACTGCGATGACCAATCCACCTGGCCAAGCGTGATGATTTTGCCAATTCTCTCAATTGCATTATAGGGGAAAGCCTCGTCCAGTGGACGGCTAATGATGATTATAACCTTATTACATCCATTACTTAACATCATAGTCGTACTATATAACTTAATACCCCATATTTAGTTGTCACTGTGTAGCCTATAAATCATAATAACCTTTGATACTAATGAGCTGTTACTTAGCGAGCTTACAGCGTGCTTTGCGCTGATGAAGTTGCATTACCGTGTCAAGTGACAAGTAGCAGGAAATTCAGACTATTGATCAAGAATTAACATTTCAATGTTACACTACGAAGGCAATTTATAAAGAATGTGAATGGAAAAAATGCTTTGATAATCATTTATAAAACATATTGTCTTGCGTTGCTTGTTTGTCAAATGGACTTTTTTCTTTCAGTTATAACAATATTATAATAACCGTAGAAAAATCAAGGTCACCGACATAACTTTCAGAATTAGCATGTTGAAGTGGCAATGGTCATATAGCTCGCAGAGCTGACAACCGTTGGGGTATAAAGGTTCTCGAGTGGCGACCACAAACCGGACGACGGGGTAGAGGAAGCCCCTCCACTCGATGAACTAAAGACATGATAAACGGCGCAGGAAGTTGGTGGATGGAGTTGGCTCAAGACCGTTTGTCATGGCATTCTAAGGAGGACGCCTGTGTCCAGTAGTGGACTTCTACAGGCTGATGATGATGATAATCCAAAAACACGAAGCAAAAGCCACGCTTCTTTATTTCTAATAGTGGTAAGCTCTATTTCTAAAATTGTATAACTGTAATTGAGGTCTTAATTGAACCAATAACATTTTCGTTTCATTATATTGATCAAATGCAAATGCTAAAACTGTGGATATTCAAATAAGATTCAAGGTCCCAAACTACAGGTCAAGCAATATAGGCTTTAATGCAAATTGAACGAAACTCCACGTCGCACCTGCTACGCCGCTCCGTAGCACCGTAGCAGTTTGCTACGAAGAGTAATAGTTCTACAATTTAGATCGAAATATAACACTTTGCAGTCGCAAAGTTCTATTTTGAAAGAATGATTGATATTATATCTTGATACAGCTTTTCTTGAGAGCAAGAAAAATGTGAGAATTTATTCTAAATGCAAATACAGGCTTCTCTTGAGTTTACTAAGAAAAAACTTTGCAGTCCATTTTTACAGATTAAATAAGTAAATTATGTATGTTTAATTATTTAAAAAAATATTTTATGCTATGGTTGATTAGTTCAATTAAAACTATGATTCAAAATTATCATTGAAACATAAAAAGACTATTGATAATTCCATTCCGGTGTCGTGTTTACTGACCAACTAGTTGGCCTTCAGTGGTCCAATTATCATTTTCATTGGACTTTGACCACATATTTTAGACCCGTAGTCCAACTATGGCTATAATCATCAATATAAAAAATACCTTGCAACCTACCTAGGGACTAGAGCCGAAGAGGAATGGAAAAATATTGATAACAATCACCAAAATATTGTAAAAAAATAAACAATTGAAGAAGTTTTTACATTAACACAAAGAGGTGAAAGAAATTAAAATCGCTAGTCAGAAAATACGTCACTAGATTTTTTTTACAAAATGTGTAAAAATCCTTTTCTAATTAGGATCATTATTTAAAGAAGTAATTAGTAACAGTCACGTTTAACATGCAATTACTCAACGTTTCATTTCTGAATCGCATTTAATTGTGAAAAATGTATTTAGCAGCGCTAGTGCTTTGAATGTGACAGGCAGAAACTCGGGATTTTATGTAGCGCTTTATTCAATTTCCGATACAAGATTGAACTATAAATACTGGATTTAAAGGTTTATTTTCACATTTATTGCCTAAGCGATTTAGAAGATTTAAACAAGATGAAAAATAAGAGTATTTATGTAAATGTTTTATGAGACGACACATAATCAACGATAACACCCAACAGTCACATACATAATCCTAATCCAACACTAGGATTCCCAGTGTCGTGAGTGTCAAGGAACTACGACTAACATTGAACAACAACGCACAGATCATCATCAGCCTGTAGTAGTCCACTGCTGGAACTAGGCCTCCTCTTAGAATACCACGACGAACGGTCTTTTGAGCCACCACCATCCACAGACTTCTTGCAACATTTAAAATGTTTTTAGTCCATTGAGTGGAAGGCCTTCTTTTACCGCGTCATCCGGTTTGTGGTCGCCACTCGAGAACCTTTATTCCCCATCGGTTATCAGATGAGTAACTGATATTTGATTTATCGATTAATGGACTTATTGAATAGAAAAATGTATCTACGCAAGAAAACGGTCAAGAAAATGATCATCAGGAAATCAGCATGTCCTACCATCTAAACAAACACGTGTTACGTGTGCTCTGCCTCTATGAGACACACACCTTTATCTCAAAGGTCTTTCACAGCAGGGATCGGATACAAGGTGGTCATTTACTTAAATTACGATGACCTAGAAAAAACCAGTCAACTAAAAAAAATAAGAGTAAGAAATTACCTAAAAGCTATGGTGAAATCTTATTGTTTAAAAATGATATTTATAAATGAAAATCTTCAATATCAATAAAGGGAAACTACCACAGATTCGATTACTCTCACTAAGCACCGAAACCGGAACTCTGGGCGTCGGGTTATTAAAATGCGCGGCGCACGACGCTTACCAATGCAATTAAATTCGAGGAGCGTCCGACCATAATTGATTTTGGATAGTGCAGAATACTAATGTTGATTTTATTTTCTTCGCTAGTTTTCCTTCTATATTTCTACCATACTTCGAGCTGTCACTGATCTAAAGCAGGGTGACAAAAAAATTATAAATGACTCGAAAAATTACTTATTTTTGACATGAATATATCATTAAATTGGCTGTCACTGATCTTAATCTAAAAAGTAATAATCTTTTGACTAACTTCTAATCTAAAGCAAGGTAACAAAAAAAAATATTTTTAACCGACTTCACAAAAAGGAGGAGGTTCTCAATTCGTTTTTTTTTTTTTTTTGGAACCGGTTTGGATAATTCTTTTTTTATTTGAATAAATATACTTCCAAATTGGTCCTATTTTTTTCATAATCCAGTTCTGATGATGGAATTCATGAGGAATTGAGGGAACTCCTCAAATATTGTAGGCATACATATAGCGATTTTGATATTTTCAGCAACAAATCAAGCGTTTGCATTAAAAAAGTATCATAACCCTTTTCACGACTATGGTTTTTTATAAAAAAAAAAACATCCAGATATTTAGTCGAATACAATGGCAGAAGTCGGGTTTTTAAATTAAAAGTTATTATTATATTGTTCGTTCCTAAATGTATTAGATGTTATAATTTTTCCGTCAATATGATGTACCTGAATTTTTGAAACAAGTAAGCTTTGTATATGTCGTTCTTGGTTTCGTGATCAGTCATGTTTCCAAAGCCACACTGCATACATGCACACTACATGCCAAATAGGGGATTTTATGAGATCAAAGAGGATTGGTTCTTCAGTTTTTGATATTCCGAACTTATTTGTTTTCTGTTATCATTTTGTAAATTTGAATTGAAAAAGATTTGTTCAGTTTATGTTAGTATTTGCTTAAATTGTACCTACATATTGACTTACTTAATGTAGTCGCTCAATGCAATAAATAAAATCTTCTAGTTATAGTATTCTTATAGGTAGTTTTTGTTTTTAAGATGCAATGTTTTTAAGCTCATAACCAACGTAAGTGCTCTTAGACATTGGCTACACTCCAAACTGCTTCAACTCACAATTAGCTTAGATCATATTTTTCTACAAATACTTCAGAAAAGCCCAAATTTCGCTACTATTTTCTAGTTTCGGTACACTTCATTTATTTATTTAGTATCCAACTGCTGGAGAGTTATGTTTATCGCGCTATCTTTGAGGATGTACACTCGTAGCATCAAATCGGTTTGATGGATTTAAATGAACACTGCTTTGATTTTGATACACACATTTTAATTTTAAAAGTGGCTTATCCTATACTACCCTATTCTGCCCTATACCTAGTCATCATCATCATCATCAGCCTTTAGAAGTCATCTGCTAGACATAGGCTCCCTAGAATGCCTCGACAAACGGTTTATGCCGATACTTACTAACATGACATGCAGCTGTACAGAGCTTTTGACAAATTAGTTTGGCGAAATCAAAGAGTTAGGCAAGCACCATGCGTCATATCCATATGTTTAGAAATTTAGTTCCTTACTTAACTTTAGTTTGGACTACTCTAGATCAAAAATCCTACCTATCATTTAGAATGCTAAAGTTGGTTTGAATTACATTTTTTTTTATTTCGAGCTCTACTGATTTTTAGTTTTTAAACAAATAATTGTGGTCCACAAAACAAGAACCATGGTCATGACATGAAAATTCAAAAAATAGAGTACAGCGGCCGCTAACCATAAAAAAATCAGTAAAATATTAATTACTGATTACAACCGTGTTGTGTCCCGTCCCGTGCATGTTATAAAACCTTACTAAGGGATTTGACTAGAAAGAAGAAAGAAAGAAATAAAATACATTTATTTGTCCCCACTTAAAAAGAAACAAAATAAAAACAACAGTATCTACCTACCTAAGTAGTAAGTTTACACAAAACTAAAAAAAACACCAAATGGCGTAATGCATGTTGTGTGGGGGGTCAAATAGGTCCCTGTATCAGCATACGGCTACACCGGACTTTAAGTAGATACGGTGCGGCGCTGGTAGAGCTATCCCTTGAATAGTTAACACTAAACTGCGATCACCAATCCACCTGCCAAGCGTGGTGATCATGGCAAATTTTGTATTTAAAGGCCTCGTCCAGCATTGGATATAAATAGGCTGGTGATTATAATGATGATGATTGATTTATTGTTCAATGTGCCGATTTTCAGGATGATTTATTTTTTGTTTAGAAAAATAACGACTATTCACCACGTGCTTTACTATTCTCCTGCTGACGTTTCGTTGACCATTTCGAGGTCTCTAAAAAAATCTAATAAAAAATTGAAAGTTCTAATTGGGCATCAAATTCTAAATCCCGAACAAAAGGAGTCTGATAAACGGCCCACTTTAACCTCGATTCATCTGTATCTGATCTTATAACAACGTCGCAGATCAGTTTATAAAGGAAACGGCTCGTTTAGATATGAAAAGAACTGATTCTACAAGGCTAATTACGCATTTTTTCAGTAGTTATTAGTGTAGTAAGAATTTATCTTAGGCAAGGTACGACCTGTTCAAGATTTTTGAAACCAGTTTTTTTTTAAAACAGTTGAAGCTTTATTCATATTCAGCCAAAACGTTCAACGAGGTATATACAGAGGAACCTTAAGATATGGAAGAATAATCACAGAAGTTAATTAGACACTTGTCGTGCATGGAGTGGCTAAACTGTCCCCATCCCAAGCTACAGTCACAAACCCATAAATTTGGGGGTTAGTTAGCCGGGTAATCACCGACAAGGGGGTAGTTTACCCTCCGGGGTTCGGGTAACGGTTTTATTGACTTGTAATATAATCGGATGAAATAACCAGGTAGATGGTAGAGCCTATTGTTATGATGAATTAGAATGGAGGCTATTGTCTGTAATTGAGTTTGCGAAAACAACTATTTCATTATTACATTGATTTTGGCCGTGTTAACATTTGTGCTATCCAAACGCAGGGTTATACGGGTTGCAAGGGTATTAATAATTAATTATTTAATTATTTATGTTAATTTACGGCTACTGCAAGCCTGTCGTGTTATAGAGAATAGCCCTGCGGTCCTATAATATCGTCTAATTCTCTTTCGTGTCCCTGGGTTTTTTTACTATGACCAATTTAATGATAGCCCTGAAAGGACTTTGTGACTGATGATAAAAGAACCAGTTTCATGGTGGTTCAGTTGGTTGGCGGCTCGCAAGGAAGTCATATTTTTCGAGTCATTTAGGTATACCTACCCGACTAAAAAATTATACGATGAATGTAAATTTCTCACTATCAGACAAACTAATACTATAAAGAGTATTAAGAACACATAAAATAACACCCTATATTAAAACCTTGCCTAGTAGAAAAAGAAAATACCTCAGGGCGTTACTCCACCAGCTATCACTTCGTCTATCGTAGTCCTGCCCAACTTCATTTGAGATATATCGCTCCGTATATCAGTGGCGCTATTACGTAATTCTGTTGCTATTGGTTTCAATTGATTTCAATGTTGTTTCTAATCGAAATGACGCTCTATCCAATTTACGCATTTTGCTTACAAAGGTTGATTGCAACAAGACTGTGTAAATTAGGTAATCGCATAAACTTTTTTTTCAAAAAGAAACAACACTGAAATCGGTTGAAATCAATAGCAACAGAATTACGTAATCGTTCTCCTGCAGGGCGATTCTAAAACGTCGGAAACGTTTCCGATCGAATTCGTTAGTTTTTCATTTCGATGTGGTAAGTAACTAAAACAATTTTCTAACAATTTTCTTTAGTAAAACACAGTTATATACAATATTTATAGTTTTTTACTGTGTTTTACTAGAGAAAATTGCTTTAGATACTTACTTCATCGAAATGAAAAACTAACAATTCCAATAGGAAACGTTTCCGACGTTTTAGAATCGCCCTCTGCTGATCTCCGGATCTCAGTGTTGCAAACTCGGTCGAGAAGTGTGATGCCGAGCATACCTCGCTTTATTACCGTTTGTGCAACTCGTACCTACTTGGTTCACCCCCGTGAGTTTCCCTCGATAGCGTCCATGTCTTGGCACTGTAAGGTTAGTAGGACACACTGGTTGAAAAGACGAGTCTTCAGGCATTGTGGTATCTCCCTGGGCCGTAACATATTCTCTAGCTTTATAATAAGATCTTAATTTATTCGAGTAGAACAAATCTAACGGACTCGGAAATTGGGGTCCCTATCACTAAAGCAACAGTGCTGTTGATCCCATCATACAACACATTACATTTGTAAACAAACACCACTTAAAATTTCACCCGAATCAATTCCTATTCCTCAACAATTGTTAATAGAAACCAATCTACCGGGCGGTCAGCCAACTATACATTCCTGTTACATTACTATCGACCTAACTGACTGTAAGTTAAGGGTTGAAAATAGCATGGAGAGAAGGATCTTGGGTACATAAATCAGGCTGAGTAAATAAGCAGCGCAAACCGACGACTCATCGGCAAACATCTACTGGATATGAATTGTTCGTGTTGATGTTATGGGAATACCGAATACAGGAGTGAAAGCGGATTGAAAATTAGATAATTTTGTTTGTTTGAGGTAGTGAGTTAAATAAACTGTTTTCTGGAAGCCCCTATAAAGGGGATGTCTAAAGGGGATTTCAGAAATAACCCGTTTTTAGGGTTTTATTACTTACTTATTACTTATACTTATTACTTTATTACTACAACTTATGAAATAGGATAATATGCAATTTGGTATAGAAAATGTATGAGGTAGGTAATAACACTCAAGAGCTTTATGAAACAGGATAAATGTAATTAGGTAGACAATGTATGAGGTTGATATAGAATCTTGTAATGACAGTATAGAACTTATGAAGTAATACGCAATTAGGTAGACAAAATTATGAGGTAGTTAATGATAGTAGAACTTATGAAACAGGATATGCAACAGCTTGGGTATCGCAAATACTGCGGTGTGCACTCGCAGACATAATTTTGCGGTACTACTAGTATATTACTATTACTTACTATAACTAACTACTTTACTTATTTATATGTATAACAAGCGTAGCGTGTGCTGTCTTGCATACTTTTGCTGATGTTTATTTACTTTTGACTACCTTCCTAAGGTTTTTAAGTTTTAATTTACTATGTATCAGCAACTGCTTGCTCCGAGGCACCACACAGGCGCTTCTCACCTAGTGGTAAGACGGACCATTTATGTAAGCCAAGCCGTGTTTGTTTCCTGATTCTTCTAGGCTTGGTCGCGTTGGAACAGGAGTAATTTAAGTTTATATAAAACGATTCAAAATGATCCTTGTGATTTCAATGAATACAAATTATTTTGATTTGATTGATTTAATTTGGATAAATGTAATTAGGTAGACAATGCATGAGGTTGATATAGGATCGTGTAATGACAGTCTAGCTAGAACTTATGAAATAAGATAACACGCAATTAGGTAGACAATGTATAAGGTCAACGAATTAGAGATCGTTGTATAAGGTAGTTAAAAATAGTCAAGAACTTATGAAACAGGATAATATGCATTTAGGTGGACAATGTATGAGGAAGGTAATGATAGTCGAACTTATGAAACAGGATATGCAACAGCTTGGGTATCGCAAATACCGCGGTGTGCACTCGCAGACATAATTTTGCGTTTCTACTAATTTATTACTTTTACTTAATTTAAAGGTATTATTATTGATAAGATGCAATTAATATGATTTTCATAAGTGTGGTTTTATAGATATCTCTACAATGGCTTGAGCAATTCATTAGATTTGCGATAATTTGCGTAGAAAATTATTTTTGTTCATGTCTACAATAGGCGTGCTGACCGAATTGAATGATTCATTATCATCATTATCCGCTGATAGAAGTTCAGTGCTGGATATAGGCCTCTCCAATGGAACGACGAATGGTCTTGAGTCGCCTTCAGTACCGACTTCCTGTGACCTATAAAATGTCGTTAATTCACCAAGAAGGGACCCTCCTACCACTGTGTCGTCTGATTAGTGGAAAATTTAGTAGGCACTATAATAACTTATTCAATTGTATAACAGCATAGCATGTTTCACTGTAATACTTTCGTGAATCACACATCCTATATCGGTATCTTTAGCAATATAACATACGTACAGAGCGTCGAGAGCTCCTAGAAATCTACAAGAACCTTAACAGCCACTGAACAGGAGTAATTTTAGTTTATAAGACGATTCAAAATGATCCTTGTGATTTCAATGAATAAAATTCTTTTTGACTTTGACTTTGACTATACCAGATCTATCATACAGACACTGTATACTATGAACATAGGACTGAGAGGACGCTCGCTGAAACTGTAACGCGGGCCAAGTACCAGCAATCCGAGGATGCACATATTGCCGAATCGCGTCGTGCACACTTGGAACCGGTTATCAGACTCAGTGATCAGTGCCCTCTCAGTAAACTCTTTCAAAAATAGACAAGACTAACGTTTAAAATGCACTGACAAGGCCTAAGATATACACGCATCAGCTCTGAGAGCTGCCTGTGTATTATAAATAATAATAATAACGTCCACGCCAACGTTGCCCCTTACGCTGCCTTCATTGGCGGCACATTTAAGGGGCCCGTTTAGTGAACGGCAAGTCACCACCTGCCTAAATCATTTTCAATCATTTAGAATTGTCAGGTGCCATTTTTCATAATTATAATAGCCCAATAAACATTCATTTAGCATGTTCTCCTTACAATAGCACCAACTTTCATCCATTTCCAGAATAGTTTAATCATATGTCTTCCATCCACCATAACAATAATGTTTTTTATATCCTAATTGTAAAAGGGCTTCTTACTGTTGGCTAATACGGTCCCAGTAATGCCTCATAAAAGTCCAGGTTAAGGCTGTGTTTGAAAATAAATGATTGAAATAATAATACCAATATCAGCAAGGGAAAACTTCCCGTATTACTTCAGAAATTCTACATTTTCTGAAATAGCGTGAGGCTTTTCTTAACTAAACCAGGCAACAAGGAAACAAGCAGGCACCTGACAAGGTCAAGGCTTGCCGTAATCTAGGATTTCCGCGACGACGGTTAAACTTGACAGATTTCAGGCTTCGTAAGAACGTGTCGTTTACGTTATTTTGTGGTTTATAGTTTGACAATTAGAAGTTTGACGACCTCTGTGGCGCAGGGAGTAGCCATCTGAGATGCGAGAGGTTGCTATGAGGTTGTTATGGTACTCGTAGTTCCTGATACCCACGACACAGGGAATCATAGTGTGTAATCGAGGCTACGTAAGTGACTGTTGGGTGTTATGTTATATTATATGTTTTAAATATCAACTTAAATTAAAACATAAGAGCGACCTTAGGTGAGAATATCGCGGACGACACCGGGGGGACTATTTTTTTATAAATTTCTAACTCTGATTAGATTAGACAATTAGAGATTACTATTTTTTTATAACAAATATTCTTTGATTGTCCATAGATGTGGTAAATGGGTTAAACTTTCTCATCATATAAAAGTAACATAAAAGTCTAAAAGCTATGCAACATATTGATGGAATATCGTTTTCCAATAAAAATTGCTATTAAAAACGATGTTACCTTAACTAACAAAGCTCAGAGATAGATTGGAAATGTGTCAAAATTACAAAACCAAATTCAAGTGGGATAGTAGAATGGATCGTTCCAATTAAACTGACTGTAACGATTGAAGTGATTCTGTTTTTTCTTTTGCTGTGCTATTAAGAGTAGCTGATATCATGACCAGCATACTTGATCACTCACTTAAATCACTATGCATAGATTGCGTAGTTCATACCTAGGTAAACGGTTCAGCGTAGAAACATAATATTTAAAAGCTTTTTCCGGTATGTACCATTTCGAACCACTAAGTTCCGATTAGACAGGTTCTGTACTAGAACAGTGGTTATTCTAACAGTCACAATGCAAGACAGTATATCCAATTGTAGATAAGTCCAATTCAAGCATATCTTAAACAACTTGTCTCACATTGAACAATATCTATTGTCTGTGTAGAGAGGCGATCTGCTGCCTAATCGTGCTTACATTGGACTTAATGGCTTTCACATCCACACTTGAATAGGTAACAAGGTAAGCCAGTGCTGTACGTAACATGATCGTCAAATTTTAGTTTTATTTGTTTAAGTTTTATGTTGGTTAAAATAGGGCCGGTGTCCTATTTAATAAAACATGTGTTTATCTTTCCTGAATTTTCTAATGTTGGCAATCGACATATAACCGTCATCGTGGACGTTGTCTAACTAGAGATTAGCTAAAACCCCTTTTCTATTATTACTTTTACCATTGACTATGCCTCAGAAACGATGCTCAGTACTACTAAAAGCTCGATTCCAATCCGTCAGCATTAATTCGAATCTTCTGCCTCAATCACAGTAAGCGCCGCGATAAATACTGCCCATGTGTTTTGTTCACGAGTGATTTAATCGAGAGATTGGGCTGAATGGCGCGTCGAATGTGCTAATAGCTGATGATTTGATCGAGTTCGTTTAGTGCGATCTAATGGTAGTGATTTCAGCTTCGTTTGAAAGGGTTATTTTTCTTGCTGACGTAGTGTACGCTCTCTTATTCAATTAATTGATGTAAGAACCTTCTTAAGATTTAGAAAAATATATATAAATAAGCAGTCACACACTTGCGAAAAATGGAGAATAATAGAAAATTTTGACCTTAGCTGATAGATAAAGCGAATATCAGGGTTTTTAGGAATTTTTCCGTCATTAATTTACTGATTTGAAATATTATAAAACACTATATATGTAATAATAATTCATTGTTTTAAAACTTCTTCCAATTACTTTATTTTCCGGTAAGGTACTTTGGACAAAAACTCAGGCAATATACCAAGAAACTTTGAAGCTTAGGTCACAAAGTCAGAACTTTTCCACAACGACTTTCAATCGAGGTGACTTGAAATAAATCATTACAATTGCTCGACTATGTAAATCTGTAACATTTACTGAAGTTCTAAGCCTATTAAGCTAATTTACTATGGTTATTTATGATGGAATTAGTTGTTTTAGATGCTAGTTTTGGACACGGCACGGTGTTCGTCTACATTAATGTCAACAAAGTCATTTAGGCAAGAACTTAGGTAGGTTTAACGTATTTTTCATCGTTAAGTACGTCCTAGAGAGAAAAGCATGAGCTTGTAGGAGCTGTCAATGTATAGTACAGACGGACATTGACCTGGGCCCATAACATTAACAAATAAACCGGTAAGCACATAAGTTAAGTCCGATTGTTGTGGAGGAGTGCTGTAGATATTAACACCATATTTGTGTAACAGAAAAGGGCAATTCGTGTAATTTATAATATGGGCCCCACAGAATCCCTCTGAATTAAGTTTAAGGGAATAAACTTCTTGACATTTCCATGTCAGCACATTAATGAAAACCAGATGTATGTTCGCAAATCTACTAAAAAAGCATCCACCTGCGTACTCAACATGAACAATGCGATCACCAATCCACCCCCAACCGGTGATGATAATGATATTATACGTACTACGACTGAGACACATATGTCAAAAAATTATTGAATATAATTTTCAAATAGGTTATGGGCCCAGAATCCAAAGGCTGATGATAATTTGTCAATCTATCCACAATACCCATAAACAATATAAAATATCCTCACAAATTAATGCCGGAATAAAAAGCTTTACTTCGTGACGACGTTATAGCCGATTCCAGTTTACTGCCGTCCCATAATGTCCAGATTTATGTCACTCCCCTACAGTTAAGGGTATAATTTCAGTTTATATAATCACTGTTTAAGTTCCAAATGCCTAGAGCTAACTTATGGCTGTTTTATGAGTTTTTGACCTCGAATAGTTTGTTTCGAGTTGGAGGGTTTAGTACAAGATCTGGCATTTCAACTTATTAATTAAAAAATAAGAATTTCATTAGATTTTTATTCCATTTAATGTGCCAGTTGTGAACTAACAAAAGACTGGAGTCAATAATTATTTAAAGACTTTTCATGAACTTTAAATTATAATAATACTAAAAGTGATATTGGCTTTAGTACCAATAATCAAAATTTGAATTTGTAAAGTTGAAAAATCTTTCTTTTTTTTTTTGGAATATCAGCCAATACTTAAGAGACGAAAACACGACCGTACGCGAAGGATTTGGAATCTAAGAAAGGCCAGATAAAAAAGATCCCTAAAAGCGGCCAAGCTATATTGGCTTTACTAAAAAAACAGGTCAAGTGCGAGTCGGACTCGCATGGTGAGGGTTCCGTAAGGTAGGCTACCATAATAACCACTAAACTAATTAACTTATTAGTCTATATAAAGAATTATACGCATTTTCCAATTACAATTATTTTCCGTTTCCCGTAGGAATTTAAAGACTTCGTTCTACTTTTTAGTTTAAGTTTGTATATTATAGGCACAGGCTTAGAATCGGTTTATATTTTTTCCAAAAATTAACTTTATTAAACCTATTTTAGTTTAAATAGCGTTTATTTTGTTCTTTCTATCCTTACTGATGTAAAATGTCATACGTCGAAACAAGACATATATTATATTATATTATATTATATTATATTATATTATATTATATTATATTATATTATATTATATTATATTATATTATATATATATTATTAATAATATATATATATTATATTATATATAATATATTATTAAAATATATTATATAAAATAGGTATATTACCTAAAATAGGTTTAAAAATGTTTGTGAATGAGGGGGTTAAGGGTTTCATTTAGGTTTTCTTTTAAACTATAAGTGAGGCCCAATATTTCGTATTTTATTCAAAAATGTTCTCTCGGTAGTTTGAAATAACAACTTTCGCATGTTTTCTTTATTACACTTTTGTATTTCTTATAACGAGCTCTTTTATTTGATACGTAATTTGATGCATTTGATTTTTTTTTTTAAAGTTTGTCTCCCATAATTTATCCCCGAAACCAAAATTAGTTTATATACGTTAAACGTCAATGTAATCTGTGTATCTAACTCTGTATAGGTACCAAATTTAAACTAATTTAGTCCAGTAGATTCGTAGAAAATAGGCTCAGCCAGACATACATCCAAGTGATTAGTTCTTTTGGCAAACTTTGAGGCACTGAACCCTAAAAACTAAATTTTATGTCTCTTTCGAAATTGTTGTGTAAGGTTTTACACGCCAAATCTTACGGCTCGGACGCGACTACACAAACAGCCCTATATCCAATCAAAAACATAATAAATTATGTACAAAAGTTCGAGTCTCGCAACGCAGTTCTTCTACCGCCAAAAGTTATGATATCATAATGTAAAACCGAGTCGGTTATTAATTTATTCAGTATCTATCTATGGGAACATCTATGCAACAACTTTGTCACAAATTGTTACCTAATTAGTTAAGTAACAACATTTTATGGTTACCCATCAATATTAGACATCTAATTATTTCTTAAATAAATAGAATGACTCGGCCACAAGATAAATGCACCTAGGAGCCTTATTATATATCTTTATTTTCTTTTTAAACTCCTGAACCTACAAATTATCTTAGATCTCAAGTTTGATCCAAACTACCCGTAATAGGCTAAAATATAGCCGATCTCGTAAATCTTGCACGTCGACGTTGAATTGCCGATACGAGGCGATAGAATACGCAATAGATACCGATATTAAACCGTTTAAGCCAACAATTGCTGTACACAATTGATGTGTGGAATCGTTAGTGCTTTGAAATCACCATCTATCTCTTCCTAGGTGCAATTCTAGAGCTCTTTGAGTAGAGCTCAGCTCAGTCTAAAATTATGTGTTTTCTGCCGTCACCGTATCCAGATATCTGGATCTCAAAAGAAGTATTTTGAACGCCCAGTCCGACGTAAATAGATTAAATAATGATATGTAAAAAATAGTGTAGGTAGAACAATATATTTATAATAGTTGTAACTGAACAGAATTTTGAAAAAATGACTGGTTTTGTAAATAAAAATCGCCCAAATGACCACCCTAAAAAAGCTTTGGCATTCTAATGCTCTTAATTTTGAACGGCAACAACACAATTTTCGACGAATTAAATAGCTACACTTGTATTTGAAAGTTCTAACTGTATATATTTTATCTATGATTTGTATACTTCGATTAATTCAAATAAAAACCTCAAAATTAATACAGTCTGAAGTGCAAACCAGTTTCATCATCAAATATGACATGACATTTTAAATTTTAAGCAAAGCCGTTTGGATAATATTTTTAGATATTTGGATTTTATGATCATACTGCGCATTAAAAGTTTAAAATACTGATGAAATGTGGAGTATGAGATACATCGCCCGCATTCACTCTTTGCCTGAAAACTTCAATGATCTTCACAGTAAATAATGTGAAAGTTACGGCACTTTCGTAGGCTCTATTCATCATAATATGGACGCAAACTGTTCAAAATCTCTATCTGCTTCTTCCCGTATCTACGGAAGTTCGACGTCGTTGTAGATTTATGAGAAGGTGTCCTAATAGCCGGTATGATCGAGTGCTGGTCTGGATTCGAGTGCTCATTCCCGGAATTTCAATGAATGAGTCTCCAGATCCCACATGTGGAATTTACAGTATTAAAGATCTATAGAGTAGGTCATCATCATCATTATCATCAGAATACAGAAGCCACTGCTGGGCGTAAGCCTACCCCATAGATACGACCTCTGTGGCGTGGCAGGCGAGTAGCCAGCTGAGATTCGAGAGGTTGCGGGTTCGATTCCCGCGGGACTAATGTTTGTATGATCTGCAAATATTTGTTCCGGGTCTGGGTGGTATGACCATGGTACTTGTAGTTCCTGATACCCACGACACAGGGAATCCTAGTGTAGGATCATGACTATACGTATGTGACTGATGAGTGTTATGTTATGTTACATATATTCAACTAATATATTTATAAATGCGAAAGTATGGATGTTTGTTTGTTTGTAACTCAATTGCGCCGTAACTAAAGTCGATAGAATTCGATAGAGAGATTGATTTCGACCTGGAATATTCCGATACCACGCGAGCGAGTCCACAGGCAGACGCTAGTTTCTTATACAGCGCTCTTGCTCAAAGAGATAAGTCTTCTCTTTCAAGAAACTAAGAACAAAGTTCAAACTCCCAGCCAAATCTCATTGCAGCATTAAATCAACGGACTAACTAGATCACGTACGAAAAAACTTTCAGTATCAAGACCAATATTAAATTTTTACGTAACTACACGAAACCGCGGCTGCACCGACAATGTTTAAGTACAATGCGCGCCCATAAAGAGTTAATATTTCAGCCGCACACACAAAGAGAGCAGTAGTCACTGGGAAAGTTTTAATTTGCTTAAAGTTGTTACAAGTTGGAACGGGTCCCTCGCGGGGCGCCAAATTAGGTACAGTCACAGACTAAAGTATATAGAAATAACGTCCTTACTCCGTTGATAGTTTAATTCGTTTCGTTTCGAACCGTTTTTGGTTTAGCGATTTTGCATTTGAATTGTAATTAAGTTTTAAGAAAGTCGAAGTTTTTTCATGCGGTACAAAGGACATGAATTGTGGACGATAACAGTTAAAAGTATTATTTATTCTGGTTTTCTATTCGCTTAATACTTGCTCGGTGATCCAATACTTCCTCGGAAACCAATTCTGTTTTCAATTGAAACAGTCATGCTTTCGATTAATTTATTAGTGACCTATATTTTCTATTTCAATAAAAATACATGTTATAACTGCTCAATCTGGAATTAAAATATCGTGGTAGGATAGTATTTTTACATAATAATAATAGGATTATCAAGAAACTGTTTTTTTAAATATTATTAATGAAAACGGCTAAACCCTTTTTCTGCTGTGGTTTTGAGACGATTTGCTATATACCGGCATTTTGATTCACTTGAGTGGAAATTTAACTACTAATAAAGTTAAACTTAAAGTACTTTTACATTCATCATCATTATCAGCCGGATTGGCAGGCGGATTGGTGTACTGAGTACTCCTGGTGGATGCTGCTGCCCATCCCCTAGTGTTATCCTTTATTCAACTTTTACACCTTCCTCTGAACGAGATGGAGAGGTCTAATGTGAGAAGAGACGGTGGAGCACGTGATCCTGGATTGTGCGGCCACAAAAAAGATCAGGGCCAAGACGGATTTGCAGGAGCTACTTCCATCCTGCTCTCCATCATCAACGCGTTTGGACACACTTCAACGGTGTTGCCACCAACCCAAAGTCCTGCTCCGTTACTTTAAGGAGCTTGGCTGGCTGGGGTAGGTTTAGCACAGGGGGACAATGCACAATACACCCCACAGTGGGACGTACTTTGAATTAGATTTAGGGGTCTATTCTTGGGCCGCAAACACCACGGCGCCGGCACGGATATTTTAAAGTAAACTTACCGAATTTTCACTTCTTTGGACTGCCATTCGCTGTGTTTGTCAAAGCTAATAAGAATAGCTGCGATCTCCTGAAACAAACAGATAATCAATTAAGAGGAGGCCAACAGTAGCTACCAAAAAGGCGCTTAAACGCGAATGAAGCTTGTTTCTAATTTAGCTATTATTTCTTAAACTCCATGAAACTTTGTACACATGATCTGAGGGCCTAGCCAAACGGCATTCGCTTCGAAGCGATTCGATTTCTACAGTCGTAATACAATACAAAATACCACGTGACATATCGATAGCTTACGTCAATCTCATATATTTTGGACTTTTCTACTAGCGTCATCGCTATTAGAATGTTACTTTGTCTACGGCCTCAGTACACTAATATATATCGTAGACCTCAGGAGCGTAAGTTTCTTATAAAATTATTATGGTTACCCATACATAAAAAAAATGTTTTTTTTTAAACTGACGCACCACGGTCGAGGACCCCAATTCTACTAAACAAATTGTGTTTGAATTGTTAATGAATTATCTCAAAAACGTCACATTTGACACTTTTGGTATTCTACTAACTTCAATGGTTTTTCAATTGGATTATAATTACGACCATTCAGTAACAATCGTTTCAATTCAGTACAACAATTCAGTACAATCACAAAAGCAGACTCCCATTTCTAATGACAATCGTAATTGAATTGTAATTGCATGATCTAAGAATGGATTTTCCATTAAAAATAGTAGAATCAGCCCCCAGATATTAGTGTACTGATCATGTGTACAAAGTTTCTTGGATTTTGAAGAAATAATAGCCAAAATAAAATGAAACTTCGTTCGCGTACAAAAAGGCATAAACGCCCTACCGGTAACTTTTTCTTAAAAACGATTTTTTTTATTTTTATTTTAGCTTCTACCAACTTTTAATTGTATTGTTGGTAGAAGCTAGGTAGCTAGAATGGTTGATAGGGATTTTCATGAGCTATCTCGATTAGAATACAATCATATTAGCTACAATAATTAATGAAATAGTTATAAGGAAGGAGCAAAGAACCTTAAAGGAAAAACTCATCCATTAATAAAACAGATTGAGGACCGATTGATTTGACGACGTTGGCGTGGCGTGCGAATAGCCAGCTGAGATGCAAGAGGTTGCGGATTTAATTCCCACTGCGAGATATTTGTATGATCTGCAAATATATGTTCCGGGTCTGGGTGCTATGGTATACGGTACTCGTAGTTCCTAATACCCACGACACAGGGAATCCTAGCGTGGGATCACGACTACGTATATGACTTTTGGGTGTTATGTATGTATTATATAAGCCTAAATAGTTTAAACAACTTGGTAGAAATAGTTAAGCCTGCTAACTTTCAATTTAACATATTGTACAAAACCATATGTTATTAGCAAGTTGCTCGTGAATGGAATTTCGCATAAATGAATTTCACGAATTTCATGCATAATATCAAGATGATAAACTGCATGTAACGAACATTAATACTCGTTTAGGATTGTAGATGTGTGCTAGTGTGGCCTGAAAGACCTGTGTGGCTACTCTTGATGCCCTACTCTAATCCTAATTCAGGATTGAGTGTTATCTATCATTTTTTACTCTTGAATTCAATACTAGCGCACAATTTGGAATGGAGATTGGTAGAATTTTATCGAACTAAGTGAAATCGACTTTCTTTCTCTGTTGTTTTTCACGAGTCAACACGCATGCTCTATCCCAATTTCAAACTCGATTTGGTTCAAGAGTGCCAAACAAGCGCTATTAGGATTGAAATTGGATTGCGATTAGAACTGTTTCCAAGAGTAGCCCTGCTGAGGCCTTACTATAAGCTCATACAGAGATTTCGTTCAAAAACTATTCAGTACAAAATATCAGTTCGTCGTTGACATTCGTCATCATTGGATAACTTTAAAAAAAAACTTCACAAGAAGTAAATATTATATAATTGCAGAAACAAATCAATCATCAGTTTCTATTTAGTTTAAGAAGAAAGCATTAAAGACTTCTTTCGTTCTCCATCATTTGAACACGGTCTATTAACTCTTCGAATACCATCTTTCGAGAAAAACTATCTGGAATACTGCTACTCCTCCATAAAACACGAACCGCGTCGGCACTTACTATAAAGTTATACAGCGGTCCAAAAACAGACCAAGAACATAACATCAACCGTAAAACCTTATTCCAAATGTCCCTGGACTAAATAAATCAAATTCTCCAGGACGCATTCTGAATAACAACATTCAAAAGCAATCATAAAAAAGTTTTGTTCTTTTCCTTCCTCTGCTTCCCCTGAGGTTAAAGAGGCTTCAGATGGAAAATTATTAAATTAAACGCAAGAAAACGAAAAATAGAGTTACCCCTCGCAGTTTTAATTTACTTAAAAATATCTCGGCGTGGAAAGTTTATACAATTATAGTCTTTTTGATCGAAGACAAAAGTTTAAGAGGAGGTAGGGTGCTTAAGCCCTTTTGTACGCGAACGAAGTTTCCTTCCATTTTAACTATTATTTCAAAAAGGCGTAAGCATCCTTTTTCTAGCTACCGATGACCTCCTCTTAAATTGATTTCTATTGGCCTGTAGGTTGAACTTTCTTTCGGTTGCTTCTCTACATTTATACAGTTCATATTGTATCTGGCTTTACATTTAAATTCACGATTTATTTTTAATTTGTTAACATTACATACGAACTAAGACATTATAAAGGTTGCAGGAAGTCGGTGGATAGAGGTGGCTCATCATCGTTCGTCGTAACGTTCTAGGGGGAAGGCCTATGTCCAGCAGTGGACTTCTAAAGGCTGATAATGATGATGACATAAGAACTCCGGAACATTCCACATAGTACAGTCAAATTAGGTGATTTTTTGCACAAGTGTGGAACTAATTAGATGTAGTCATGAAAACTTTTTTATTTGTTTTGTATGGCTTATAAATCACCTCTAATAATAAGCATCAGTAATTTCACCCTCCAGAACAGGGTGAAATAGGATGAAAACCTTATAATATCCGTAACTTAATGGGGGAAATAGATGTAGTCGGTGCAATTTGGCATAGACTTTGAACCGTTATGATCTACATTTGCACCAAGTATTTTTTAAATCCGACATACGGAACATACAAAAAAAAAACATTTACAAAAAACTTTTTGTGGTTATTGCGGCTCCGGGAAAATTAAGGTAGTCGGTGCAAATTGATATACTTATCAGAAAAATGTTTGAAATACATTACCAGGTTTGCACCTTGGTGCGTCTCACGGAAGGCACTTTTCCATATTTTATTACTTCGGGGAAAATTAATGTAGTTCTGGAAATTGACTTAAATTTATTCATTTAATTAGTACTACATCCGCCGGAAGTTTTATACTGGTATTTATTTACGGAAGATGCATTTGTTCAACACTGTGTTCCCTACATGCACGTAGTTTTTATTAAAATCATAATGCACTAAGACAGTCTCTCTATACGTAATTTAACTTGCATCAAGTAATTTCTTTCTATTTTAAAATTTACGGCCTTTTTAAGTTTGTACCAAATATTTAAAAGGGTTCCGTAAGCGCCAGAAACGGTGCAAACTTAGGATAAGCTTCTTTTCGTGTCATCTAACGTTTCCATATAAGAATCCACGACTACACGACTTAGGTCCACACTTTTTGCTAATTTGCCTGTACTAACAGTCACTTAGTCTTTTTTTATTCTACTTGGCAAGCAAACAACCATACGGTCCACCTGATGGAAAGTAGTTACCGTAGCCTATAGACGCCTGCAACACCAGAGATATCACAAACGCGCTGCCGACCCTGAGACATTATAAATGAAAAGTCTCTTTATTTTGACCAAACAAATTACTTATTCACCGACCATATAGCTCTTCAATAGACGGTTACCTACATTGGTGAAATTATAATCTAGTAATAAATATAGATAATAATAATAGCCAATAGTTTATCAAAAAATTCAGCAAAGTTTATCAAAAACTACTACAGTATTTAAAATATGCATAAAACCAACTCGCCTAGCCAAACGGTATTCGCTTCGAAGCGATTCTATTTCTACAGTCGTAATACAATACAAAAGACCACGTAACATATCGATAGCTTACGTCAATCTCATACATTTTGGACTTTTCTACTGGCGTCATCGCTATTAGAATGTTACTTTGTTTACGGCCTCAGAACTGTGTATATTAGGCACACTCTTTAATTGCCCGTTTGATTTTGTTTATATTTTACGCGTTCGTGTGAATATTTTTTTGTTATCTTATCTTATTTAATTTTAAAATAAACATCCATTTTTATAGCCATTGAAAAATTATCCAAGTAGGCTTCACGCCTTCCCAAAATCAAGACCGTTGACCTTACCTTATAAAATATTGACACCAAGACGTGGCAGTAATACCATTACCCTCCCTTCATACTTATTTAATGAGGGCACCCCAAACACTAGCTGCCGTTAATATTTATTCACAGTGGGACCTTATTGCCCATAGATTTATTACTTCGAACATAATCCAAACCGGGCAGCATACTTAAACAGGAATACAGAGCCGGAGATAGAGGTAAAGAATGGGCGAAATAAGAT
This sequence comes from Epirrita christyi, assembly GCA_951392215.1. Classification (NCBI taxonomy): domain Eukaryota; kingdom Metazoa; phylum Arthropoda; class Insecta; order Lepidoptera; family Geometridae; genus Epirrita; species Epirrita christyi. The sequence goes on from OX595844.1 coordinate 14,555,717, forward strand.
TTCGGGGAATGTATTTTGGGGATTTTGAACGACCTCTGTGTTGCGGCGGGCGAGTAGTTAGCTGAGATGCGAGAGGTTGCGGGTTCGATTCCCACTGTGGAACAAATGTTTATATGATGTGCAAATATTTTTCCGAGTCTGGGCGTTATGGTACAAAGGCACTCGTAGTTCCTGATACCCACGACAATGGGAATCCTAGTGTGGGATCATGACTACGTATGTGACTGTTGGGTGTTATGTTATGTATAGACTGCTGAATTGACAAAAGCAGGAGTGGAAAGGGGCCATATAGGGGGATCATCATCATCATCATCATCACCAGATTGTTTACGTCCACTGCTGGACGAGGCCTCCCCTATTGAATACAAGGGGGGAATTTGCCATAATCACTACGCTTGGCAGGTGGATTGGTGGTCGCAGTTTGGTGTTAAGTACGCAGGTAGGTGCTGCTGCATATCTCCTGGTGTAATCCCTTAGTAAGGATTTTACTCATCCACGGGAGGAGACGATTGTTAGGCTGGACACGCCACGGCAAAGGGGGATAAAAATATAACCACGGAAAGACGATTGTCAAAAATACGTCATTTTTGTTATAAAACCTGCGTCTTGTAGAAGTGGCAAAAAAGGCTTTTTAAAAGGCAAGAAAAAAATTGTTAACTCGTATTTGTGGCATCGAGGCATGACACGACCATGGACTTTAGAAGTCAGCTTGTTCCGTCTGGACGTCTCTCACATGTTTCGCTTGTTGTTGGCGAGAAACCCCCATAATGCCCACACCTGAATCCGTCCCTGCACACTGAATTAGTTAAGGAAGTGTATGTACAAGCGGAAATGTTCGTCGGTCGCTAAAATTGGGGTGCGGAACCGTTTTTCGGACTTACTTTAATGTGTTTGGTAAAACTATGGCTGGTAGTAAGAATTTGGCTTTTATGGGCTGCAATTGAAAGCTGTAAGTTTAAGAATGAGGCATAAATTGTTAAAATAGAAAATTATTTTAACACACGAAATACATCCGTTGCTGGACGAGGTTTTAAATAAAAAAATAAATAATTTTGAAATGTAGTATTATAATAGTACAATTACCTATATTTACGATCAGTTTAGTTAATACGTACTTAACACTTTTAACCACAATCAAAAACCGACTTCCCAAAAAAGGAGGACGTTCTCAATTCAGTTTTTTTTTTTTTTTTTTTATGTTTGTTACCGCATATCTCCGGCGTTTATGAACCGATTTCGAAAATTCTTTTTTTATTTGAATAGATATACTTCCAGATTGGTCCCATTCATCAGAATCCAGTTCTGATGATGGAGTCCATGAGGAATTGAGGGAACTCCTCAAATATTGTAGGCATACATTTAGCGCTTTTGATATTTTCAGCAATAAACCAAGCATTTGCATTCAAAAAGTATCATAATCCTTTCACCACTATGGTTCTTTCATAATTTTTTTTCATCCAAATGTTTAGTCGATTACAATGGCGGAAGTCGGTTTTTTAAATGAAAAGTTATTCATAACCACCTTTTTAATTTTGTTAGTAGTAGAACTTCTTGTAAAGGAGTTCGTACGGAGCAGTACTACCACCTATACTATTTCTGCCGCCAAGCAGTAGTGTTCACATAGCTGTGTTTCGTTTTGAAGGGTACGGGTGCCGGTGAAATTACAGGCACATGAGACTTTCATCTTTATGTCTCAGGGTCGGCACCGCGCGTGTGATGCCTGTGGTGTTGCAGGTGTCCATAGGCTACGGTAACTGCTTTCCACTAGGTGGGCCGTATTGATTGTTTGCTAGCCAAGTAGTATAAAAAAAATAAAAAAAACCACAAGAAGCCTAAAAGACATACCAAATAGTAATTTCACTTCTTACCTGCAAGTTCTTTTCAATTTCTCTGAATACATAAGTGAGTAGACACTATTTAGACGGTGACAAAAACCTATCCATGTAAATAGGCAGTACAATCAACGACAAAAACAGAAATAGGCAAAAAGTTTCACCGATGTAAATTAATACAGTCAATACCAAAAGTTGAAAATGAAAAGATACAAGACTGTTGGAATTTTTAATCAGTGTTCGTTCTCTACTAATACCTAATCCATTCAAAATAGTATCAAGAATAAAAGAACTGAGATGTTGAATTTACCACTTAACTTGTATAACCATATTATTATCTGCATTTAACCTTCACCTTGGTAATTAATTTTCATCATGATCAGCCTGTAGAAGTCTACTGCTGGACACAGGCCTCCCCCTTGGAATGCCACGATTCAAGATCAATCGATTATTTGTAAGAGTACACATAATTTTACACGTTAATTTAGGTCTTAAATCTATATTAGTCAATGCATTCACGACGAACGGTCTTGAGCCGCATACATCCACTGACTTCCTGTGACATTTATAATGACAATGAATTTAATTTAGTTTAAATGTTTTCTTGGATAATTTAAATTTTAAACCTGCAAATATTTTCAAAACTCTAGTACTCTTCATTTTGACGCCGAATGTACTTATACGTATTGTATATACAATCTGTTATGCTTTACGTCCGGGGCCCAATTTGTTTTGTCTCTTTTGATTGGCCGCCATTTTATATTCTGTTTCGGCCGTAAAATAAATATTATGTATGATTATTATTTTTTTATTGAGATATTTTATGTGTTAGGGACGTTTTTCATTTCAGTATTCGGTTACATGAAAAAAAGCCAACTCAACTTTTTTATAGAATATTTTTGGTTTTGGTGTAGATTGTTCGGTGGAATTATCAGCTGGGAGTGTCCATTGTTGGATGAGGCCTCCCCCATAGAATGTATTGGGGTGACTTTCCATAACCACGCTTGGCAGGCGTATTGGTGTAGTCAGTTAGGTACAATAATACGGCATCCTAAGGGAGAGGTCTATGTCCAACAGTGGGCTTCTGTTCGGTTATTTTTTACAATGTGCACAATCGCGTCGGACGCCGTGAGCTAGATATTCGACGGACTTTCCAGCGCTCAAGGTCACTGAAGGTCACGTCCGCGACCTATTGCTGATAGTTTGTACGCGTAGGTGAAATTTTATTGGCCCGATTCAGCTTAAGTCACGACTGTCATTCACGACTGTCGGACGCGTCGAATAATTATGTTCTCGTTATATACATACATATATATACAAACATAATATACATTACTTAGCACGTAGGTACAAATAGTAATATAATATAATATAATACAATAGTACAAATACTTAGCAAATGATAAAAAAACCGCGTGATATAGAGTGACAAGAACAAAGTTATACAAAAGCATGTGCAACTAATATTTACAAAAACGTAAATTTCTTTTAAAATGTCATGTTTGGGGGCAAATAAATGTATTTTCTTTATTTCTTCTTCTTTCCAAAACATGGCTGTCTTCATCGCCGAATAAAAAAACAGCACGACACCAAAATAAAAAAATAAAACCTGGTGCGAAATCCAAATTAAACATTTATTCAGATTTATATTCATACATTCTGCGAAACATGGGTTTACAAGATCACATAAATATAAATGATAAGTATGTGTATAGTGATCCAAGTTCAGTTTTACGGCATACAAAAATTAAATTTAAGCATACAATTATCATTTTAGTTATTCACTAACATATATCGAATGTATATTTTAAAAATTCAAAATGAACATTGATAATCTCACAGATAAAATCAAGGGTGTTTAGTAAAATTGCATTACTGTAGACAGTAAACGGTAATTGTATTAGCACTAGTCAAAATATCAGGAATCAATAAAGCTCAAAAATACAACCGAATTGAGAACCTCCTCCTTTTTTGAAATCGGCTAAAAATCATGATAAATATCCCATTATAATTATGTTCATAACCATGATAGTTTCAAAAGTTATAGAATATCAGATGTCAGAAGAACAAGTCTAAATTTCAAAACATGGGTCAATTCATGACCTTACAAAAACGTCAACGCAAACAAGTCCATAAAAAAGAATCATTAACCTTACAAATGGAATATTACGAAAACAATTTTTGCCTTAATTTTTATAAATGAAAATTAGAGGGTGGTCATTAGAATTCTCTCTCACTCTCTCATTCTCGCCAAGGGATTCACTCGCCAGCAATAACTGATAAGGGTGAGGACTTATTGCTTGGGACAGCGATTTTAGAAGCTTCGTAATGAATCTAATCAGTTATCGAGGAAGGCCCAAAATGTCAAGATATTTCTTGCATTAAATTATTTTGGAAATGTTGATGATGTAGCATAATTAATCTCATTTGCGATATAAATTCAGGCAGGGTGCATATTTTGTAGAATATCAAAATATTATAATCAAAGATTCAAGAAATTATCATCACCAACCTGCTCACGTCCACTGCTGGACGAGGCTTCCCCCATTGACTACATTTACCCCCATAGTGGGGGGATTTGCCATAATCACCGCGCTTGTCAGGCGGATTGGTGATCACAGTTTGGTGCTAAATACTCAGGTTTATAGATGCTGCGCCCATCCTGTGGTGTAATCCCTTACTAAGGCTCTTGCTACATCCACGGGAGGAGATAGAGTTATCTATTCTTAGACCAGACATACCACGAACTAGATCCGAGAGATAGAATAACATTATTTAATTTTTAATAATGAAAACAAACTTTCGTTATATACTGCTTATTTCTTGGTATGTAAAGAGATATACCCGAGGTATATAAAGATGTACCCTAGTCTGAGTTTTCGTGCTATTTATACATGTGTTTTTGTATAGATAAAATGAGTTGCCGAAGCTATAGGTGCTGTTTCGATTTCCACACAAAAACATGTGTAACATGCTCATAAGCTGATGTGCCCCTGGATGGCTAGGTACTGATTAATCTAGACGCTTTTAACTTAGTGGAGGATGCGTCTATCAATATCTAATGAATCTATTCTAAAGTATCTCGGAGTGGAATTGAAATATAAAATTTTCTCAATTCCAAGCCGCTTTAGGATAATGATCGACTAAAGTTATTTTGGCGAAAACAAAATGGCGGAAAATTGGTTATGGTTATATACTATCTTCTCTCTCGTAAGAAGTCTCTTCTGTCTTACTAAGTTTTGCTACAATACCCTCACCCCAATCAACGGTTCACAGTAACACTGGTCCCAGTTCACTCCGCCTTTTATTGGCATAGCTTAAGCAAGTCAGATGTACTAATGACGTCATAAAGAGGGTAGGTACTGACGTCACCCCGCGTCATAATTAGGGTTAATTGTATAAACATTGAAGACTGACGTCTGGTCGAAGCAATTAACAAAGGATAAATTAGTTTACAGAGCCAGGAATTTGGGTACTGTTTGCTGAGAAATTTAATCAGAGAGTGAATTTTAGTCTTGTTTGAACTGTAATGTTCATTTTAATTATTTGTATATTTATCCAGTTCTTGAGAAATGCTTTGGAGTAGCTCATCATCATCATCAGTTGATAGACGTCTACTGCTGGGTATAGGTCTCAACCTATAGAACGCTTTTACGAACGGTCTTGAGCCACCTCCACCCACAGACTTCCTGTGACGTTTAAAATGGCGTCAGTCCTTTTAGTCGTTCGGTCCTATACACTAAACCTTATTCATAATCATTTTTTAAACCTATTTTAGTTCAAATAGCTTTTGTTTTGTACTCTGTGTTATGTCTTCATATCAAATGAAATACATACATAACGATAACACCCAACAATCACACACGTATAGTTTTGATCCCACACTAGGATTCCCTGTGTCGTGAATATCAAAGAACCACGAGTACCATAGTACCACAACACCCAGACCCAAAACAAATTTTTGCAGATCATGCTACATTTGTCCCGCAGCAGGAATTGAACCCACAGCTCTTGCGTCTCAGCCTGCATCTTGCCCACCCCGTGCCACGGAGTTCGAAAGAGAAAAATTGCACAACAACTCCGGGTGTATAAGGTAATTATTTGATCTACGAGTAAAGTAAGTTGAATTGAATTTAACTACACAATGGTTGGTGATCGAAGTGAATTCGACAGATAAACGATCGATATTTGATACGGATTTTGTACAAGAAACGTTAAACTTTACTTGGATCACGCTGTCATTCAATTTAATGAAAATTAAAGCAACGAAAGAGCATTCCATTTGGCACAACTACTAGTAGTGCTTTAGGGAATAGCAATTTCCCAAGACACTACTGGTAGTGCCACGCATTTTTGCCACGGGTAAGTCACGAAGCAATGATAGTAGTGCTTAGACAATTGCACTCTACGAAGGTCCCTAAATATTTGGTGTTTTAGAAGCGTGCAAAACTTGCAAGGCACTGTAAGAAGGCGCGTATCTTCCTTTCAAAGTCTTCCACAACTTCATATATTATCGATCTATTAATTCTGAGAAAGTGGAGGAGGTTTTATACGCGTACGGGCATAAAGTTAAATTGCTATGAATTTTTATAGCCTCGTTTTAGTCGGAGGTACGTTCACGTGTATTTACGATGATGTAGATAATAATTTTGCCCTCTTTCTGAACGCTTAGCATTCAGGATATAGATTGGCAGAATTAAAGACAACTTTGATCTTTGCTAAGTCGTACTTTATTAGTCCTTTCAACAGATATATAACTTTTCATTTAAAAAACCGACTTCCGCCATTGTATTCGATTAAATATTTGGATGAAAAAAAATGATGAAAGAACCATAGTGGTGAAAGGATTATATACTTTTTGAATGCAAATGCTTGCTTTGTTGCTGAAAATATCAAAATCGCCATATGTATGCCTACAATATTTGAGGAGTTCCCTCATTTCCTCATGGATCCCATCATAAAAACTGGATTCTGAAAAAAATGGGACCAATCTGGAAGTATATCTATTCAAATAAAAAAAGAATTTTCCAAATCGATTCATAAACTCCGGAGATATGCGGTTACAAATACACAAAAAAAAAAAAAAAAATACAACCGAATTGAGAACCTCCTCCTTTTTTGGGAATTCGGTTAAAAAGGAAATAAACTCACTTTGATTCTTTATCAGCCAGTAGACATTCACTGCTGGATGAGGCCTCCCCCATAACATGCATAGTTTACAATCTATAGCGTACAATGGGGGGATTTGCCATAATCACTACGCTTGGCAGGCGGATTGGTGATCGCAGTTTCGTGTTAAGTACTCAGGTGGTTGCCCGTCTTTCTCCTGGCATAATCCTTTAGTTCCCTTGTACGACATCCACAGGAGGAGTTGGAGGCGTCCTATTCTTCTAGACTTTAACTTCTTTACAAGACACCTTTGTATATTCTATACATATCTCTCCTACTTAAATAACAAATGTAAAAGTTTGTGAGCATGGATTGATGGATAAATCCAAACATGCTAAAACTACTAAACGGATTTTGAAAAACTTTACAGTATTATAGGTAAATTATACATCAGAATAATATATAACATACCACCCAACAGTTGCATAGGTACGTAGTCTTGATCCCACATTAGGATTCTCTGTGTCGTGGATATCACTACGAGTACCATGTACCATAACACCCAGACCCGGATCAAATATTTGAAGATCATACAAACATTTGTCCCGTAGAGGGAATCGAACCCGCAACTTCTCGCATCTCAGCTCATAACTCGCCCACCGCGCCACTACATATAATCTTGACGAATACTAATTTAAAGATTATTTTCTGATTTAGAGTACTGACTTTTTTTTTTATACTATTACGTAAGCAAACAAGCATACGGCCCACCTGATGGAAAGCGGTTACCGTAGCCTAAGGACGCCTGCAACAACAGAGGCATCACACGTGCGTTGCATGTTACTCTTAAAGAACTTTAAAACGCCCTTTTTGAAGAACCCCATACTGTAGTCACTAGAGAAAACCTCGGCAGGGAGATCATTTCAGAACTTAAGTGATCGCGGAAGGAAATTCCTGGAACCGCTAGGTTCCAGAGGAATTTGACTCGGAGTAGAGCATTGTTCTAACCTTCAGTACATCATAAACAAATCCTTGTGCCCAAAGTTTCTTGATGAAGCTTCCAAATAGCTCACTGCATTTCTTTATTCACTACACCCAGATAATGGAGTTCAAAACTTAACCCTGTGTAGTTCGGTGGTGGTAGTATATAACCGCCGAATTAACCAGCTTAAACTTTGAATACCTGCACCGAACTAGGATAATGAGGCTAGTAATTTGTTCCCCGTAATTAGTGGGGAGTACAGTTCCTTGTTTGTGTTGCCTAATTACAGTGCGTCTTTGGTAAACTCAGCTGAGAGCTTTTCTTTTTTCTGTAATTACTTCATCTGAGCGTGACGAAAGAGAAAAGAGAAGACGTATTCAGAAAGAGAAGATAAATAACACTCTATTGATTCATCATCATCACCAGCCTTAGACGTCCACTGCTGGAGGCCTTCCCAATAACTACTATATGCTATATTTGATTACCAAGTGGAAAAACGGAGTCTTACAATGAGGGTTAATTTTTACCTTTTTACAAATAACAAAATATATTGATGGTATCATAATCTTCAAGTACAACTATGGTATCACAACATACCAAATATCAGTCTAAATATAGCTCTGTGTGTTGTGATAGCAAGGTACTCGTAGTCTCTGATACCAACGACACAGAGAATCCTAGTATGGGATTAGGACTATGTACGTGACTGTTGGGTGTTAATAATTTTAAAATATTTTGTGATAATTATATCACGCAAATGCCATATCGGTATAAGCGACTACTCATTCGCATTGCCACCAGAGGCTGCGAAACCTAACATCTTTTAGTTTGTTCTTCTTGAGAAGGAGCTGTGGGGAATAATTCATAAAATCGTTCGTAACTTTCCACCAACAACGAAATTAAGCAGTTGCAAATCGGATACGGAACAAAACCGAGTAATCGGTTATACGTTATCGATTCGTCGACCCATTTCCTACGTACTCGATTATCGCGCGTAGTAATCTATTGATCCTAATGAGCTTTTTTATTCATTTACAATCAAATTGATTGATATTTTTATGAGGTTTTGTAAAGAATTTCTTAAGGTGGAACGTTCTTTATTCAAATTTTATTGTATTTTTTGCTCGCCAACACTTTTTGATATATCAAACACTGATTTTGCGGGTATCAGGAGACCTAACACACATGGTTTTAATTGATATTATCTACTATCCAAACAACACTATACAAATAATGAATTGACATTCGTAGCTAACCTAATAATATAAATGAGAAACTATTAATTAAAACATGTGTGTTAGGTCTCCTGATTCCCGAAAAAATCAGTGTTAACTATCTCAGGAAGTGTTGATGCAAAAAACACAATAAAATTTTAATTACGCGCCACTTTGTTAACGTTACACCTTAATATAAACTTCAGCTTATATTTAGAAGAAAATCCTGAAAAAAACGTGCCATATACCTTACGACAGTATGAGGTACAGAAAATATCATACAAAGTCCATTGATGAATAACTATTCCTACTTTCATCCTAGGTGATGGTGATAAGTGTTATTTGCATTGTTATTTGAACTCAGGGTGACAAACAAATGTTAGTAGAACTTCTTGTGAAAGAGTTCATCCCTGGAAGTACTACCACCGTAACTATTTCTGCCGCCAAGGGTACGCAAAGAATGAAAAGTACGGTAAAATTACAGGCACATTAAACTTTTCATCTTTATGCCTCAGGGTTGGCAGCGCGTGTATCACACGTGCCTCTGGTGTTACAGGCGTCCATAGGTTACGGTAACTACTTTAAAATGTAATATCCAAAAATTAATAAACAAGTTAGAACAACTAGGTACGCACAGGGATTAATTATAAGAGCATTTTAAATTATTTCAATAATATAACGTATTGATAATAAACATCCTAAATAAACGATTCTCAGGGCTTATATAAAAGAACAAGTAATTTATAATATTCAGCGGAAACCTGGCAATTTATTACTTTTTATACAAAGAACTGGTTGTTTCCATGGTAACGACCGGAAATTGAATAGTTGACTCAATACCTTTGTTTTGCAATGGAAAGATTGGAATTCTAAATGATTTGGGCCAGTGGAAATACGATAATATGTAAAAGGTTTTTAAAAGCAGCTGATATACTCAAAAGAACCTTAGTAGTTTGAAACTCATTATTTTAAACAGACACCGTAAAAAGGGCAAGGTCAAAAAACGTGGTTTTTTCAGGGACTTTCTATGAAATTTAGTAACGAAATACAGAAATAGAGGCATGGATATTGTTGGCAACGGATACCATGATCTGAAAGAGTAAAAATAACGGAAGCCTCAGGCCCCCAGAGTTTATTCGTACCTGTCCATCTTTTTTATGTTGAAATGTTATTACTTATAACACAAATAAATCAATCTATCCTAGGTGCTAGACTTGAAACTGCAAGTTTTTAATTTCATAGCCCCTCACAATGAATGAGAAACATCCAAAACCTCTAGAGTAAAAAATTACTCATTTCGGAATTTACAACGCAAACTCTAAAACATACACCTGATTTGTGTAAGTATTTCTTTATTGGCCGAAGAATCAGTAGGAACCGGTTAAGAACAATTTTCGCTCCAAATCCCCGTACTATTAACTAATATACATTAAATCCACACACACAATTAGGCACAAATAAATATATACGGAGTCTGGTAGAGCCATACAAAATCATTCCTGCTCCAAAACTTTTGGTCCCGAAGGCTTTTGTGTAGGCATGATTTATGGATCCTAAATACCTTTGCGGACGTTTGTTTCTAGAACTGACCTAGAATTTGCTAAAGGAGTTTTTAGTGTCATTTAGGAAATTAAACGTTGGAAATAGAAGCATAAATAAGAATTATCTTTTTGACAAAAGTAAAATAAAAAAACTATGAGTACCATGGTATCATAACACCCAGACCTGGAACAAATATTTACATTAAAAACATTTGTCCCGCAGCAGGAATCGAACCAGCAACCTCTTGTATCTCAGCCGGCTACACGCCCGCCGCGCCACAGAGGTACCACCTCACTAGCATTCGATTCATACTACATTACTATACTAAATACAAAATGTAAAGGCTATTATTATGTTCATACTAAAAGTTAGGCATCACAAAGCAAATCTTCATAGAATCCAGATACGGCAACTTAGAGTACTTAACGTCAAAGTTTAAATCCGAGGCCTACAGGGTGTGATTAATGTCACTCTAATGGCGTATTGTTTACTCGGCAAACATCCTGTAGGCACATTTATAAACATCCAATATTAAATGTATCAAGGAGCCATCACTTTTGATGAGAGGTGGATTTTAGATGGTAAACACCGATATTCACATAATTTTAGTACTTATATTTATATATCTTGATACGATTTACGCCAAATCAAATCAAAATAATTGTATTCATTGAAATCACAAGGATCATTTTGAAATGTCTTATAAACTTAAATTACTCCTGAGGCCTTAGACAAAGTAACATTCTATTAGCGATGACGCCAGTAGTAAAATCCAAAATGTATGGGATTGACGTTAGCTATCGATATGTCACGTGGTCTATTGTATTGAATTACGACTGTAGAAATGGAATCGCTTCGAAGCGAATGCCGTTTGGCTAGGCCCTCTGTTCTAATATGTCATATTCATAATAATTATCAATTATGTTGCCAATATTTGTTATAAAATTAAAAACTTATCAGAGTAATGCTTGTTGTTTATTAATTTATCTATGAAAATGCTAAGTTTATAATTGTAAATTGTTTTTAGTAACTATTCAGGTCAAGTAACCCATCAATTTCTATCACGCTGCTATCTAAACAACAGTCGATTTCTTATCGATAATATTGATTGAAACATCGATAAGAAGGCAATTATGTACAAACATCTCATCACTACTTGGAAAATTAGGTTTTGAGCCGGATATTTTCGCGGGGAATCCTCCGGGCGTTAGGGGTAAGTAATAGCGCTTATCGCCACTATCGAGGGTCTTTGTTTAATGTTTTGAGGGGCTGTTCGTTTAGGGGTTGTTCACTTGAAAAGTTTGGGCACTTGAGCAGGGTTGCTTAGCTGGTGGTATGAGATTTTTATCTTGACTTTTTATGTAAATTGGCTGAAGAATCCGACCCTTTATTTGGGATATTCTGTTCAATACATTTAGAAGGTGTGTTTTAAGACCTTTGATAGTTTTTAAAAGGTTTTGTTTGACAAGAACGGTGAATAAACTAGAAAGTTTAAAAGCTCAAAAGGTAAGTTCAAAAGCTCATTCGTAGCTTGACGAGTCATTTATCCATCAAATTGAATAGCTCCAATGCTACACAGCAAAGCTGATTTAATCTTAAATGAATTTGAAAACCTCCACTTATTACTGCATTCCACATACACGCGAGCCAAAACAGGATTATTTCATTTCGGCCACGAACCATCACGTGACCAGATTTGGTAAACGCGCAAAGCGGCCGTACTGAATATGTTATTTTATCATTAAGTTTTATTTGTTTAACGGTTATATACGTGAGTTCATCTGTGAGAGATTACCTCTGGTGGCTGAGAAAATTACTTTCAGCCTTTGAATAAATCTCTTTTTTCATCAAATACATAAGTCTTGGGAAGATAATGTCCATTTTTACCGTAGCAGGAAGGAAAATCGTAAAAGGAGACGAGGGAGTAGCTTAAGGAATATGAGCTAACAGAGATATGACCTAACTTTTGAAACTATCATGGTTATTAACATAATTATCACTAGAAACGGGATATTTATCCTACTCCTACTAATATTATAAACGCGAAAGTTTGTGAGTATGGATGTTTGTTACTCTTTCACGTAAAAACTACTGAATGGATTTGAGTGAAATTTGGAATGGAGATACTTTACGCCCTGGATTAACACATAGGCTACTTTTCATCATCATCATCATCATCATAAATTTTCATCATTATTCACGGGTTTTTCGGTTCTTTGATGATCGTTGAGTTTCTGGCACAATTAAGATAAACTTTGAAAATCGCATCCATAGCGCGATCTAGCAAAAACCCAATCTTACCTGAGCCACAAAGTCGTTGAAACACTAATGCATGGAAGCTCACGTAATATTGGTATATACATATTTTTCTTTTTTTCATTAAATAGTTTTAAAATATATATACATAGCCCTTTTTAATAACACCCCATTTGACTGTAAATGGCACCGTAGCAATACTTCCCCCTTTTGGGGGAATAACCATCCAATTAGCACTTTAACTAAAAATTTTGTTTCAGTTCGTATCTATTGGCGTCCAAAGACTTCATCATCATCATCATATCATTCCAGCCAGTTGACGCCGACCGCTGGACAAAGGCCTTCTCAATAGTATGCCACAGTAAAAAAAAAAAACTTATATTTCTGTCTTTTATTTTTTTACGAACGTCGCAAGAAGTCGATGGATGGAGGCGGCTCAATACCGTACGCCGTGGCATTCAAAGGGGGAGGCCTATGTCCAGCAGTGACTTCTACATACTGATGATGATGATGTTTTTTTTTTTTTACTTTTGTTATTGTTTTTGCGAAATCTTCCTTTTGATATGTTCTCTATCTTAGATGCTGCGCAATGCTGCTCTACATAATATTTGTTAAAGTTACCTGACATTCACCCCGTTATAAACACAAAGTAAGCGTAAGCGTTTATAAGTAAGAGATTAAAATAGAGCAGAAATTTAATTTATCTCCAGTTTAGCAGGTGATGGACAGAGCTAACGAAGTTATCTCAAGTCGAGCTTTAACGTCACTCCCAATTTTGATAAATTCTGAACTAATTCACACGGAAAACTAACCTACTAAACTCTCGTTCTATAAGGTTGACCTATGTTCAGCAATGGATGTCTATATCGACTGATGATGATTTTAAATTTACATCTTTATAGATGTACTTAAATTTAAACTCATCATCAAGTGTCATCACCCCACACTTGAATAATTTATCAAACATAAGACCGTAGTCCAACACAGAACTCGTATCAAAGCTATTTTGAACTTTTAAACAAAATAAAGTTCATAAATTGAAGCAGATCTGACAATTTTGAGGGTCTTATTATTACGAAAGATAGAAGAAGATGCGAAGAAGTAACCTGAGTTTAGAGCAGGCCTACTAGTCCAGGCTTAAAGATAGACTTTTAGTATAAACGACTTTAACACAAAAACAGATGGTCTCTGGTTTTTCTTAAACCAGGCAGCCCACTAGTTTAGCAATGGTGTACGAATCGTCAGTTGATTGCTTGGTGGAGAATTTAGACATCTCTATTGTTATGTGACTTCAAAGGATCCGTCAGTTTAACTTTTTGGAAATTTGTGTAGTATTTTAAAAAACAAACCATCTACATTCAGACTGAATGTCGATATTTAAACCAGTCTAGGTTTAGGCGTCTAAAGTCAGGTTCGAACTATCTTTCGGAATATTAATGAAGGTTTTAAAATGGTTTACATCATTCTAGAACTAAGGTTCTGAAGAACCTGAGGGCAAGAAGAATATACTTGAGTTGGTCACGTGGCTTTTAAAAATCCACCCAAATGTCAAGGCTGGTTTCAACCAGTAGGTACGCTTTACCCAACAAATAGGCACATTCCCCAGTACAAGCAAGAAAAAAGTTTGCCACATCTGCTACGTCGTGCGCAGAATGTTGCTCGTTTGTTGTTATTTTGATTTAGTGCTGCGGTTATTATTTTATTCTGTGACTTTTGTGGCCGTAATCCTGCCTTTACGAACTTTATGAATGTTCCGTTTTTGTATATTCCTTTGATAAATTGTGTTATGGAACATAATAACTGACATAGAATTTCGATATTATAGGGTCGTTTTTTCTGCGGAAGGTAATTGTTTTTATTTGTTTTGAATTAGTATTACTTAATCATCATCATCATCAGCCTGTAAAAGTCCACTGCAGGACATATAGACTACATTACCAGAATTACTAGTATTACCTACACATTAATTATTCACTAGCATTTGTTCCCGGGCTCACTTGTGTGGTACTCGCTAAATAAGAGCTTATGTCAATTTTGATCAACAGCTGCAGGCACAAATTTTTATCAAAATCAGTCCAGCCGTTATGTCATGTTTGACAAACAATAATAGAACCTTTTTCATTTATAACATTCTAGTTATAGTTGTATTATAACAGAGATTTTTAACTGAGCTGACCGGAAATCTGTATTTACTGAATTTAAACAAAATTGAGCTTTAGAAAAGTCACTATTTTCGTCAATACGGTGAAAAACCACACAGTATTATAAATGGCCACGAGTAGCTATTTCCAACACTTTTTAGTATTCCAGAGTGTATTGTACTTTGAAACTAAATTCAAGATCGATCTTTCCATCGTAGAGAAATTGTTCTAGTATCTGTAACCCACATTGGCCGTCAAGTTTTCTAACCCGGATATTTTTCATACCCTTCCAAACGGAAACAGTAATGTAAGCAGTTCTAGTTGGCAGCAGTCCGCCACAAACTTTCCGGAAATATTACGGAATCTACAGTTCCTTACAAGCACATATCGATTACATTTACATTTAAAGTATAATCGAATACCAGTAAATTTCAGCACATGTGGAACTTGTTAGGTGAATAGTATCATTAATTTTGTCCGAAATTATTTTATTTTTATTATTTAACGCTACTTCTTTTTTTAAGCTGCTATTTTATTTTATATTTGCTTTTTTTATGCACATAATACATTAAATTTCATTGCATTTTATTTATATTAAATTTTAATGTGACCCAAAAAGGAATTTCGAGCTATTGTGATGACTCAAACCTCGACTGGTAAGATTTTGTAACCAGTTTCCAATACTATTATTCTCGTCTCTGATGATGCTGTTCCTTACCTGGTTTTTCTCTTCAGTGTTATCTGGTAGAGTGACCCACTGAAGAGAACATTTTGTTGTAATGTTGTTAAGAAAAGGCTATGGCCAAACCAACGACGAACTCTTTAACAAGAAGCTCTTCTATAACACAACGGAGGATACCGTTTCCTATACAAAACTTTCACATTATCCTGTGCATTTCAATACAACATTCCAGATAAAGCCGAAACTACAAGACGGCTATCTTGAGCTATCTTGTTTTCCCTTTCAACATTGTCAAGGAAACTCGCAAGTTCTGTTTGAAACTTCTGATCCCGTTCTTAGTTCTCGAGTTTGAGATAACGCGTGATGTTGTTGCGATTTCAATAACTTGTTAATGGGTTTGTCATTTTTGAACGAGCGAATCGAGTTCTTTGATTTAACTTGGATTATCAGTGGTATGTACGTATGTTTGTAAGAGGATAATTTTCGATCCGTTGATCCAATCTTCATGAATAGTTAGTGGTGTTAGGTTTGGTACAATTCGTAGTTAAGATTATGAGCTAAATCGATCAGGGTTGTTAAGATATTGGGAGTCCAAAAGGTAAAAATAAAGTGAGACATATCAGGTCAAGTGGGGTATCATATTATGAAAGAACTTTGTTTGGAAATTACTATTATTACTATTAATATTATCCTATATTATACCATTGTTGGGCAAAGGACATGTTTTAAAAAACTATTAGGTTAGGTACTTTCAGTTATCTCACAACGCTCAAATTTGGCATTTAGGAACAGTACAAAATTAAAGAATTTTGTAAATTTACACTATAAATACTAAAGTATTAGTTCAAGTTAGGTTGGCCACTAATTACTTCCCTACACTAAACTTTATAAAGTGCAATACTAATACTCGTATACTAATTATTATCCTACTCCTACTAATATTATAAACGCGAAAGCTTGTGAGTATGGATGGATGTTTGTTACTCTTTCACGTAAAAACTACTGAATGGATTTGAGTGAAATTTGGAATGGAGATACTTTACGCCCTGGGTTAACACATAGGCTACTTTTCATCATCATCATCATCATCATCAATTTTCATCATTTTTCACGCGGGTGAAACTGCGGGGCGCAACTAGTAGAAAATATTATTTGGACAATTAAGTTTGACACGTCGAATCATCACCGGCCTGTTTTCATCCACTGCTAGACGAGGCTTCCCCCGTTAGATACAATGGCCATAATTTACCATAACCATAGTTTGCCATAATCATCACGCTTGGCAGGCAGGTTGGTGCTCTCAGGTTGGTGTTGAGTACTCAGGCGGATACTGCTACCCATCACCTGGTGTAATCCCTTAGTAAAGCTTTTACTACATCCACAGGAGGAGAAAGAGAGATTTATGCTTAGGCCGGACACACCACGGCAAACTCCACGTCCAAATAACGTATGATAATTTCACGCAGGACCAAATCAGCTTTTTCGAATTTAATTTCAGTACAAATAACAAATTGAATTTGTGCCTCACGACAAAAACAGCTTGTAATAAAAGCATCTAAAAATCTAATAACCATTCCATCCTCAAACAAACGCCAATAGAAAACGTCTTATACCTTACGTACTATAAATTCTTCGCTACAAAGTAGACAAGCTGAAGCTCTCATCGATATCCCGAATTCCTTTCTGAGACAAAGTGCGACCAAAAGAGGTTATCCTCCTATTCACAAAGGAATCCATTCAATTCAAAGTTGTTTTGTTTCAAAGAACGGTCAAAACCTTTTTACAATGTCCCAATAGATCTTACTACTGACATATTAGTTTTTCAGTCAGTGATGTTGAAAGAAATCGGTAGAATATTTATTTATTGACATAAAATTCAATTGTTAGATTCCACGTTTTCAAATAGACAAAAATGTTAAAAAAAATACCTTTTGTTGTTTTGGGCATGGTTTAACAAAATCATCCTTGTCGGTAAACCTGGGTTCCTGGTTGAGTACAGTTTTACCGTTTTGTTGGTATAAAGTGCTTCGCTCAATAAAATGTTTAAAATTCAAACCATAAACCAACCTACAATCGAATTGGCACAATACCTACAACAATAGAATGAAAAAATCCAATCACAAATCACTAAATCTCCTATTAGTCCCGAAAAGGCCGTAACGGCGTTTAGTGCCCCGGGCGCGCGAATAAAAACGTGGCGATTCCATCGATATAATTTTATCGAGAGATCACATCACTAACGGTCCAATTCCCCTAATGCCCGCCTCTGCCACTTGACCACAGTTTGTGATGTCAGCTAGCTCAGTCTAATAGACATAGCTACTCCAGAAATAGATTTTAAAAGTTTCTTGTATACTTGTATTCGGAATAATGTTTCTTGTATACTTGTTTCAACGTTAATATTTCTTACTGCTTGTTTTCTGACGTCATGATAGTTTAGCGAGAACGTGTGGGTAGAACATGATGGATAATCCTTCAATAATTAAAATGGAAATTTACCTACTTATATTTATGTCCAAACGATCAACCTATACTACCATACCAGACCTATCTACAAGTTTATACGCGTGTCGTAGAAGGTTCAGAAAATATGAAAGAAAGAAAGAGAAAGAAAATACGTTTATTTGCTACCAAAACACAAGGTGACATGAAATTTAAAAAAAACACATTACAACAAAATTATCCCAAAATAAAAAGAAAAGTAGGAGTAGGTTACATATAAAAATAAAAAATATACATACACTAATTTAAATTACTTGCAAAAAGCCCGAGAAAAAATTATGAGTAACACAAAACAGATCAAAGAGTGAGAAATTCCATGAAGCCTGCTGTTTCGATCATAAGCTGGTTCCGTTACTGCCCGTTGACGTGACTTCTGAGATGTTTTATTGCGTTCGGCTCAATCCAGCGAACTGATTAAATTCTCATTTATTTGCGATCGGTGAACAGGCAGGCTCTGGACATCGTTGCTGCCAAGATCAATTCTCTTACTTATTTGTGAACACTTTTATCTCGTTCATCACCAAAAACGTACATTTTAATCACCATACTTTACTGTAAATTGACTGGCTGACTGGTCAGTCAGCTATACAGGCTGATTTTGCCATCAGGAAACAAACTTTGAGTAACGACTTCACCCGTGATTATGACCATAAAAAAATGTGTTTATTTCAATCAATTGGAATTCAATCAACTTCTTCGATCAACAAATTCAGTGAAAAAATACGAATACCTTCCCGTACCAATCATGCTGTCCGTCGAAAGGAAGGGATGTATATTTTCATACATAATGTATTTGATACGCTTTAAAAAATCACATAAACGCGATGCTGTTAATGAGTTCTCATTTTCTTAGTATCTAAGCTACCCGTTTCTTCCAAGGCTCAGTCGATAGCCACTATCCTCCCAGCGATAGATAGCACTACAGTGAGATGGGCACTTGGACACGCGCGCTAAAGTGATCGCTATTCGATTATCAAAGGAAGTGTCGGCCAAGTGTCGAAATTTGGAAAATAGTTTTTAAGTTGTTTTGGATTTTTCATGGGCCTTTCTAGAACTATAATAACAGGGCTTATAACACGCTTTTATAAAGTCCACGTGCGAGTTGGGATGTGTGAAATCCTACAAGGTAACTTTAGCTTAGTTTCATGTTCAACTTGATGCTTGTATTTTTTAGTTGCCGGAACTTACATTTGGCCCGCCTATCTCTCACCATCCTGAGAAGAAAAGCTTATAAGTTTCATGTGCCTGTAATTTCACTGGTATCTATACCCAAACTGGAACACAACAAAACTGCTTAGCGGCAGTATAGTGATAATATTTCCCCTGACGAACTCATTAAGAAGGATTTCTACATAAATACAAAAAAACTTGCATAAGTTTATGTAACTTACACAAGTCTGATGTCTAATTAAGATTGTATTGTAAAGAATTGTTTGGTAGCTTTTAAATGAATATTAAATCATAATAAATCTAGCGATAAGACCGCCGATCGTACGACATTAACTGTAGGTTTATCTGAAGTATATCTAACATTGTGTCCTCTTGTAGTTTAAGATAAGCTAAAATAAATAATAAAACACATTGAACACGCCTACGATGCTATGGCATGAAACGCTACGCAGCTACAAATACGTAGCACGCACCTACGAATACGTAGCAGCGTAGATGCCGTTGCAAAAATAAATGTGCGTATCTCTGTCTGCTCTTTATTTTCAAGCATTATATGATCCTAAAGACACGAAACTAACCAGCTAGAATATTTAATCAACTTATTATTGCCCAAAAAGAAACAAAGTTTGTAATAATGTTGTAACAAGTACAATTTTACAGTCTATGGTAAAAGGCGGTTGTATAACGGCATTTTAGATGTAGTTTTATGCTAATTCCGTTTAGTGAATAATTAGGTCGGTAATTTTATTGCTTGAATTTAAATGATCTCATTTGAGGTATTTCGATAGCGGCAAATTTTAGTTGTTGTGGTTAAAATAATAACTTTGTATATTTTTGACATGCACACATTAAAATCATATTTAGAGTTATTTATCTTTCAATAAATGATTCCAAAATTTATATTATATTTTTGGAAAAAATAATCACCTACATCTCTATTAACAAAGCTCAAAAATCATGGTAAGGGAATGTACCCATACTACGTGACCCTACTCACATACTCGTGGTGTTTGCTAAGGCCTCCCCTCCCCCGGGTTTCACTTAGTAATTCAAAAATATGGTTTTAAATATTTTTTTGCAAACAGAAAGTTAAAAAAATATATTTTTACTCACGTTTGTCTTTGTTAATACGGCGCTTGCCACGTGACGCCCAGAATGCGTGCTTATAAAGTTTAAAAAGCGCCCATATTTTAACATAGCTCAAAAAACGTGAGATTTTTCTAAAGGATATTGATTACGTGACGAGAACCTAAAAAATTACCAAGCGTGGTATATTTAAAGACCCCCTCCCCCCTTAACAGGTCACGTAGTATGGGTACGTTCCCTAAATATCCCGTTTTATAGTGATAATTATGTTCATAACCATGATAGTTTCAAATGTTACACTACTCACTATTGTTTTTAACTACGACTCCCTGCCCTTAACATACTTAAGTGGGGGTAACATCATGTTTTTTTCTTCCATTCTCCCCTATTTACCGTCATATCAATACTCACACCCTATGTTATGTTATGTTTTACACATGTCAGCGTTCACACAGTCCATCCATCTCTTTTTAGGCCTGCTTCTACTCTCGATCCATCAGTCTATACGATTGAGAGTGTAAATAAAGATATAAATGTATTTATGATGTTTATTTCTATGACACAAAAAAGAAAATCCAAGTAACGAGTTATTTCATTTTATTTTTCTAGAAATACAAAAGTATTACAACATTGTATACCTATTTAATGCACATACTCATAAGTAACGAAATACTCTCAAGGCAATATGTTCAGCACAAGTCTCAGAACCAAAAAAAGGAACACGACCAGCTCTGCCATTCCCATATCATCAAATTTCAACCTTAAACTTAAAGGAATAGAGTTGCTTATAAATAATGTTAAAATAATGGTAGTTTTGCACAGAGCTTGTTATTATAATAGCATATTAAAAACTGTTATTAGGAAATTCGCATTTCGTGAGCCGTTTGCTCCGGACATGCGATTTTAGGTTAAAAAATAAACTGTTTGGGAAACTCTAGGAGAAATAATAATCTATACAGTACATATAATGGTATGAACCTGACTAAAACTATGTTCGTTAAGTCCAATTATGAAAGCAAGGAACATGACTTCTTGCAGTGGCTCTACGAGACTCACAAGACATACCGAGACAACTTTAAAGAGGTACTCTCTCCTCTCTTTGCCTCACCCACTTTAGGCAATGATATAATTCATTTAAGACGACAAGTATACTCGCTCTCAGAAAAAGGTCAATGACATGGTCGCTCAAAATAAGAAGCATTTTTTCTATGCAACAAACTAGTTGATATTTCTTTGTCCATTTCTGTTCAGACTTCATAATGCTGTTCATATCTATGGTTGTTTACTACTCTGAAGGTAAACTATCAATGATAAACGGAGCGGTTCTAATGTTTGGTTGTTGGGAGGAAGTTATGGCTTAACGATTCTTGAAAATGTATTCATATTTTGGGTGAATGCAAATCTTTAAACAGTACTTGCGAAAGGAAACGATGAATAAAAATTCTGGTTTGGAAGTAGGAAACAATAAAACTTCAGGTAAGTATGCTAGGTGAAGTTTTATAGTATCCACTTCGAGTAACACAAAATGTGTCTTTATTTTTCATGTCTTTTGATTGATAATCGATTAAATAAGTTTAAAAATATAATTATCTTTCGGCTCCAGAAGAAATGCTGCCTTGCCTTGATTATTCTTTCTAAGAAATACATACAATCATGACTTCGGTATTTCGTGCATGCATCATTTCGGCATGTTTTCGGTACTTTTTGTAAAAAAAACAGCTTAATATTCATCAATATATTTTTTTTCATAACATTCAGGGAAATAATCTTAAAACGTACGTAAGTCATACCAGTTGACACGGTAGAGGGTGTGGTAGTGTTCAATTAAAAACCACACAACCTCCACATTAATAATAAAATATCTTGTTTAAATAAGCTATCACTTATATTCCATTAAGTCACTAATATTCCTTTATATTTCCTTACGCAGCTGATAGTGACCAAGACAGAACCAGTAGCACGATGAATTAAAGAGTTGACACTGTGAGTGCGTTCACATTTCCTGTTTACCGTGTCCGAGGCTTAAAAATATCAGCAGGAAACCGCAGTCTGTCATCGATTTTCAAATAAATCCGACCGATAAACAGTTTTCAAATTCCACTCAACCAATATTTCAAGCCCAGCAACACAAACGTAAATAAAGGAGAGTGCCCACGTTCGGCAAACACGTGGCCCAAAACGGCTCCTCTCGTGTACTCGCTTCTTTATTTATTTACTTTCTTCGCAAACAGGTGTGCAATGAAAAAGGGCTTTGGATGGGAACGGGAGAGGGTAATGACAGGTGGTCAGGATGACATCGGTGTAGCCAATATGGTAGACGCATTAGGGTGAATTAATAAAGGGAAAGTAAAAGAGATTTAAAACCGCTATTCTGATTTTGTTTTTTTAAGAGGAATAGTTATTGAATTGGACTTTAGATTATGTGACATGAATTGTCAAAATTCAAAGTCATACTTTCATTTAAAAATAATTTTGACGTCAAATTTAATGCCAAATTGGTTTTTCACGGCTAGCACAGGCATGAGGCGATAATAAATGTCAAATATAAACCAAACAATGAGGGGTTTTCACGGCCGTTTCAAATCATGCTTTCAGCATTGAAAATAGATGACGCTGCTCTGTAACGTAGCAGTCAAGTGTCAGAATAAAGTGAAAAATCAACATCGACAACGTGGAAATAATTTTCGATTCATGGTATTTATTTTTGTCTACTTCTAAAAACACCACGAAATCACTAGCGCACACTCTCAAGAAGCAATCACAAACAGAATATAATAACTAATAGCCACAGACTACTTAGAATAATAGTTTTGTACGCGTGCACCACAGACAATCTTGATTGATACAGTTGAGTCAGCGCCATCTATCGAACCAATTTGAACTACTTTTTTTCTTTTTAATCGAAGATGAAAAGCCCTCATTTACAAAGATTTCAAGTTACCCCGATATTTCATTGGCCAATATTATCATTTGCGGTCGTCTCGCTAGCGTCTTGGTAACGTTAATCAGCCTGTGCTAGCGTAAAGATGTATTCTTAAAACAATCCGTCCCAAACATACCAAACGACCAAAATTTTCGTAGAAATATGAACCCTAGAAACAAAATTGACTTTTACTTTGAATATTTTACACGCTAAATAGTTAATACTAAACCATTTATTATTTCACTATGTTAAATGAATTAGTTTCACTTAATTACTTACAAAATATGTATCAAAACGTCTCCCAAATTAATAATAAAGGATAATTTAAAGTCATGTGTAAATTTAAAAACTGATTTAAACGAGTACAGTAGCAATTAATATTATAGCGTGCCACATATTTAAGTTAATAAGCTTTATTAAAATGCCTACCTCAACTTAAAACTACTTAATTGAGATGTTTATTTGCTAAGGCAATTAAGTAAATGTTTTAGTATTGAACTTGGATATAAAAACTCGATAGAAAGTGCTAATAATTTTGGTACATTCTAGCTAATCTGAACTAATTAGAACTAATCGTTATATCATTTAAAAATCTTTGAAGACACGTGTTTTTTTTTAAACTTCTTAGAAAATTAAGACAAGTTTTTGTGACAAATTAATGACAATGAATTTAATCGCAAAAAATATGCTATAATTATACATAACATACATAACACACAAAAAGCCACATACACAGTCCTGATCCCATTCTAGGTTTCCTTGTGTCGTGGGTATTATGAACTACGAGTACTATGGTACCATAATACCCGGACCCGTAACAAATATATGCAGATCATATAAACATTTGTCCCGCAGCGGGAATCAAACCCGCAATCTCTTGCATCTCAGGTGGCTACTCGCCTGCCACAACACAGACAACGTCATATATATAGAAAGCGACATAATAACAATAAAAAATAGGTTTAAATTACACTTTTAAGGATCAAACAAAATTATTCGGTCAGGCTTACAACAGAACAAATTTCTTTTAATTAAAAGACAGCAGAATACAAATAGGTTGCATGTATTGGTGTAATATCCATTCCTTTTAACAATTTGACACAAAAACTTAGACGTTTACAAAGCAATTGTAACAAAAAGCCAAACTCGACGTTCGCAGCAGGAAGCAAGCGGCGGGTAATAGGTGTCCCTTTTTGCGTTCCCAATCGATGTGTGTCCCTTGTGACCTTACCCTGGGGTCAGACCACCTTTGTTTTGCACCATAAAGGTGTAGGTTGAATACGGAACGGATAAGGGACGGAGTGACCCAATAAAAACAAATATGAATCGGTACGCGTGGAAAATAAAACACTTCTGAAAACCTTACTGCAGTGAAAGTGTTGCTTTACTGTTGGTCTCATAAGTAAGTTTGGATAGTTATATTACAATAGTTCTAGAACTATTTAGTGATTGTGATAAAACAAGGAACTATGAAATCAATAGAAGATATGAGATTACTATAGTCACCCAAAAAACAGCGTAGCAATGGGCTTCGTAGCTCGTAGCAACCGTAGCGGAAATCTGTGCTACGTAAATAACTGCCCGGTGATCTTATAAAATGTTGCTATGAGAAAATGCTACGTAGGCTTTTTCCTGTTGACCGATGACTTCATTAGAGTCACAGGAAGAAGTAGTTAGAGATAGTTTAATTTCGTTAAAGTACGTAATGATGATAATAAGAGCTAAGGCCTCCGTGGTGCAATGGGTGAGTAGCCGGCTGAGATGCAAGAGGTGCAGATTTGATTCCCACTGCGAGACAAATGTTTGCATGATCTGCAAATATTTGTTCCGTGTCTGGGTGTTCTGGTTCTCGTAGTTTCCACCCACGACACAGGGAATCCTAGTGTGGGATCAGAAGCCTTAGCACGAAAATCTAACGTTATCGTGACGCTAGCGAGACGATCGTATACGTCAAATATTAACCAATCAACTTTCAAAGATTTTGAGTTACCTCGACGCCATTGGACAATATTTGACATTTGCGATCGTCTCGCTAGCGTCTCGGTAACGTAAGTTGTTCGTGCTGACCCCACTGTACTATGTATGTGACTGTTGGGTGTTATGTTATATTATGTAAGGGAAAAGTACCTCATATAAAATTGAAACTTTCGTGGTTGGGAATCATTTTTAATTGCAAAAACGTCAGCAAAAGTGACGAAAAACAGTGGTATTTAGCCGTTTTTTTTTTCAATTTAAAGTACCTCTTAGTTGTTTCATTGTTCTTGTTGTATTTTCTACAAAATATAATGTTTAATTTAGATTAACCCTGCCCCGTGTCAAGCTCGTCCCGTTATAATATAAGAACCCTTATTTTTGTGCGGAAGTCATTCCGGAATTTGGACGTTTTTGCTGAACACTGTTTTGTTTTGCATAATGGGTTCCGGTAGGATTTTGATTCCATTTTGGTGGGATTATTGTATTGATGGATTTCAAAGAAAACCTATAAATTGGGGTTTGTTGTTTGTATTTTTAAGCAACCTCTATGGTAGATATTTCGTTTTGCACCAGATAAATAATATACATATAGAATAGAATATTCTTTATTGCACAAAAACAAATCATGTACATATGCGAACTTAATGCTTGGAAGCATTCTATACCAGCTAACCTTTGTGTAGTGCGGATAAATTGATGGAACACAACAGGTGTTATGTTTGTTACATTATAATGGAGTGTAACTTTTTGTTGTCATAAATTATTATTTATTGATGAAACTATACATTAAAATACTGACTTCTGAATTTAGTATTTTTTAATTAATTTCTGTTTTTTAATTAATTGTGTTACGTTGAAACTCTGGCTAAGTAATTAAGTACAAATAGACTTTAACTAGACTTTATTAAAACTAGAATTCTTAGGTAAACTTTATAAAGAAACACAGTTTTCCACAAATTTTCGTGGATGGTATTCATAAAAGTTGACGTAAAAGCAATTTCGTTTTCATTGTTTCAAACTTTGGATAGGCAATCTGCCAGATTATCATTTATTATCATACAAACGGTACAATTCCTTTTATGGCAAGCTTGTTTCACACCAAATCTGCTTTCAAAATACAATGACATTTATTGCGTTGACTTAAGATTCAATATTACTAAGATCTAAGAGCTCAATCTAAAAAACCTTGGTTCAGCCGGCGTTTAAGTATATTTTTTCAAATGGAATAAGAAATTTTAAGTACATAACTAACAAAATTACGCCCTGGAGTCAAGAAAATTTAAAAAAAAACAGCCAAGCGCGTTTTGGACTACGCCCACTAGCTTCCGAAGTTAGTATTTATGAAACGGGTATCTGTATAAAAAAATATCATTTAACCTCCTAACACTTTTTTAATACCTATCCTACGATATTCCACACAATAGGGTTTAAGAATAAATAAAAAAAAACCACAATACTTAACCCCAAAAAAATCCTGACTTTATTTTTAACTTTATAGTCGTCACAAAATTGTATTACCGTACAAAATTTTAATAGTACTTATAGTCTAAGACTAAAACGGCTTGACTACAGTCAGGCTCGGTCAGACAGATAGACGGACATGGCGAAACTAAAATAAAGCCTTATTATAAAACATTTATTTATTTTATTTTTAAAGTTTTGGGAAAACTTACAGCTAGGTGGATACAATAGAGTAAGGTGATTTATAAATACATGCAGCTAAGTTGCTACATGATACCAGTCTATTGAGTATATACGACTTTAATACGAAAGCAGATGGTTTATTTTCCAAAATCAATTCTCGTACTATGATTGAGACAATTGAAATGTCAAAATTCTTACTTCCAAGCAATCAACTGTCAATTTGTAGACCATTGCTAAACTAGGGGGCTGCCAGAGGCCGTAGACAAAGTGACATTCTAATAGCGATGACGCTAGTAGAAAAGTCCAAGATGTATGAGATTGACGTAAGCTATCGATATGTCACGTGGTCTTTTGTATTGTATTACGACAGTAGAAATAGAATCGCTTCGAAGCGAATACCGTTAGTCTAGGACCGCTGGTTTGCGAAAAACCAGAGATTGTCCGAGGTTTTGTCATTTTTGACATAAGCTCGGCTCTATCTAGCTCGAGAATTTATTTTGGAAAACAAACCATCTGCTTTTGTTTTACAGTTGTATATACCAAAGTTCAATATTTAAGACTGGACTGGTAAGTTTGGTTTAAAATCAAGTTTAGACCATCGTTTTAAACAAAATCCAAAGGGTTCGTTATTGGACTTCGGGACTCTAAAAAGGCCAAGTTACGCCCTGACTGGGCAAAAAAGTCCCAAGCTCGCTTGTGTATCACATATTTATAGATTTTTGCCTGATTCGTTGAAGCAGAGACTAATAAATACTAGTCTCTGGTTGAAGTGAGACTTCTGTACGATAATACTATTATTTATTCTGTAATTATGGCTCGTGCATATAGGACATTAACAGAGCTCGTCCCAACTTCGAGCCATTCTTTAATCTGATGGCCTACATACTAAACGGTTAATTGACCATTTTAGGTCTTATTACGTGTCATTAAGTTTATATAATTTTGATTGCTATAAGGAAATGTCGTATGTGCAGAGTTCAGATTATGACTGAGCCGTGGCTTAGTGCTAGTTATAGCAAAGTTCGTGATGATAATTGGAGAGTAAACGAACAAACCTTACGTTTTTCACTCTATTGATATACATTAATTCAACTTATACTATTTTATTTTATGTAACTTAATTTTTACTAAATTTAATTGAAATTAACTTGTACCTTCTACGGAAAAGCGAGACCCTCTAACACAAGAGGGTCCCAAATCCGTGAAATGTATATTAGATAAAGTTTACCGAAAAAACTATTTGTATTTGTATTTAATATCATAGATTACACAAAATGAAGGTTAATATAAAAAAACTTATATTTATTACGTTTATAGCAAAAAGTTATTTAAAAAGAGATTATTATATTAGTGAAGTTTATTATTAAATTAAAAATCAACCACATTTACATAATTATAAAAGAGATAAATAATAAAATAAATAAATGCTGAACATTTCACAGAGCACTGTTGGTTTAGTGGGTCCACGACTTCCGATCTTAAGGACATGAGTTCAAACCGAGAATAGCATGACCTAGAACCAAAATGTTGAAGACATGTTGCATGAAAGAAGCTTCTTTATAACGTAACGTGACGTGTTCGTCCTTTCATCACACTGATTCTCTTCACCTTATCAGGGTAACTATACCTCAAGTTAACCACTTTTGACCGTGATTGTTGCCTGATTCTTCTAGGCTTGGCCTTGTTGGAACAGAAGCAATTTTAGTTTATAATACAATTCAAAATGATCCTTGTGATTTCAATAAATAAAATTATATTGGTATGATTTGATTTGACTGAAAAAACCAATGACATAAAGTTTGTAGTATCACCATCACAATCATAAGATTGCAAAACACGTAATAACCCACTAACATTTCGTAGTTTTCTGAAGTTCCCGCCGAGTGCTCGCGTAAACTTTGCCGCCATTTTCTTTCCGCCATATTTACAGTTATTGCTTTTCTCTATTGTCTTATATTAACTTTTAATGTGAATGTTGTGTTGCATTCTTTGAAGTCCACAGAAATGGTTATAAAAACTACTGTTACTTGATTACCGGCTCCAACACCGTGCTGGAAATGATTGCCGCTAGGGTGGACTGCCCGTATACAAGGCATTGCTGTGAAAGACACCTGTCCAGAAATCCAATTAGTTTTTAGTTGTTTTTTATTGTGTAAATATGGGTTTTTATTTTACTCGGTATAAATGTTTTCTTTTTTTACTGTTTTTCTAGTTTTCTAGTCACTTACTGGCATTTCACAGAACCAGCAATAATCAATCAATCAATGCCATGGGGTGTTACACCTCTGTCTACTACCGTGGACGTCGTACAGGGTGACTAATAGATTACACAAGGAGATGGGCAGCAGTATCCATCTGAGTGCCTCATCGTCATCATCATCACCAGCCTTTAGACGTCCACTGCTGGACGAGGCCTCCCCCATAAGTACAATGGGGGGAATTGCCATAATCATCACGCTTGGCAGGCGGATTGGTGATTGCAATATTTATTTTAGAAAAATTACGACTATACACCACGTACACACGACCACGTACGTCAGCAGGAGAATAGTAAAGTACTTGGTGTATAGTCGTCATGTTTCTAAAATGATACCAAGCCACGATAACTTTAATTCTATTATTGCAATATTCATGTTGAGTACTCAGGTAGATGCTGCTGCCCATCCCCTGGTGTAATCGCATAGTCGGCTTTTATGATATCCATGGGAGAAGATGGAGGGGTCTATTCCTAGGCCGGACACACCACGGCAATGAGTACTAAACACCATTACTGTGCAGAGGAAGGCCCTTCACTCGATGGACTAAAAACATTTTAACGTCACAGGAAGTCGGTGGATGGAGGCGACTAAAGACCGTTCGTCGTAGCATTCTAAGGGGGAGACCTATGTCCAGCAGTGGATTTCTACAGGCTGATGATGATGATGGTAAGGCCTCGTCCAGCAGTGAATGTGTAAAGTTACCAAACATAGGAAATATCAGATACTTACGAGAACATCGCATACCACAGTCCACTACAGTAGTCCACTGCTGGGCATACCCCACTAGGATGCCATGATGAACGGTCTTGAGCTGCCTCCATCCACCGACTTTCTACTACGTTTATAATGTCTTTAGTCCATCGAATGGAAGGTTTTTCTCTACCGCGTCGTCCGCGTCGTTAAATGTAAATCCTATCCTATCCTACTAATACACTCGAGAGCAATGAATCCGGGTCACTTAAAGAATCCTAAAAATCTCGGAAACTAAAAATGCTAGGTTAATGCAATAAATTGTATTTAATAGACAATGTAATACTCCTTAAATGAAGGTATTAAAACTTCTTAGTTATTGTAAAGTTATATCATAAAAAAAACAAATTTGAAAAAGGGCCACTTTCGAAGATGGAACTACGAAATTACAGCATTTGGTTTTGCTTTTGTTTGTAATCTGTCATTTATCATTGTTTGATTTCTGTTTTTTTGTTGTTTTTTTTCTGCGTAAACGCAGTAATGGAAGCACGAGGAGGCAATACGAAGTATTAAAATTCAAGAAAATCGTAATAAAGTTCAAAAATTTCATGTTTCCTATTTTTGTTTTAAGGAGAGATCAGCAGTTTTTTTCTTTATGTAATTTTGTGTTAATAAAATGTATGGTGACTCATATTTTTTTTACCTTCATTTAAGGAGTATTACATTGTCTATTAAATACAATTTATTGCATTAATCTATCATTTTTAGTTTCCGAGATTTTTAACATTCTTTAGTGACCCGGATTCATTGCTCTCGAGTGTATTATAAACGCGAAAGTTTGTGAGTATGGATGTTTGTTACTCTTTCACGTAAAAACTACTGAATGGATTTGACTGAAATTTGGAATGGAGATACTTTACGCCCTGGATTTACACATAGGCTACTTTTCATCATCATCATCAATTTTCATCATTATTCACGCGGGTGAAACCGCGGGGCGCAACTAGTACTTCATAATTTCAAGGTTTACACAAATAAATAATAATAATAAATAAATAAATACTGGACATTTCACACAACATTATCTAGCACCAAGCTAAGCAGAGCTTGTGTTATGGGTACTAGATAACTGATATACTTAATACAAAAATACATAGATAGGTATTTTTATTATACATAGAAAAATACCCTGAACACCCTGAACAATTATCTGCAGATCGAAAAAATATTTGTTCAGAGACGGGAATCGAACCCGCAACCCCCTGCGTCGCTTACGAAACTTCGCCCGCCGCGCCACAGAGGTCGTCAGGAGGAGGTGGAGCATATTATATTACAATCTACCAAGAGTAGCTGGAGCCAAGTAAATTTTCCAAAATTTTCTTGGTACAAATTTAAATTTTCCCAGTATGAAAAGTTACCCGAAGCTATTTAGTCACATGGCAAACAAAAATAAACTAAGCGAACAACGTAGGCAATCCAAATGTCAAGAATATAAAGCATTGCTGACACTCCCAGGCGTCCACTTTTCGCCGACGATCGCGCTTACCGCACGCGAACTCTAATATCTAAACAGAATACTAAACACGGCTCTTTCTTTTACTGAGCTCACTTTTACTGCTGCGATATCTGACCTTTTTAGCTTTTAGCTCCCAAAACAACGATCCCCAAGCTGGGAATAGACTGTCCCATTTTTAAACTCTATACCGAACAAAACAATGTTACGTTTTTATGCCAAACGAAAATTCTGCCCCAATTTGCGTTGGTGACACCTACGTTCTGATATCAACTTTAGGTTCACACAAATAGGGTTTATTGTAGGTGGGTGATGGTTGTCCTTTGACAAAAATGCTTTCGCATCGAAGCATCGCCATCGTGCCTAATGAGCCGTGTATAATAAGTGTATCTTTTTTTTCCTTGAGACCTTGCCTTCTTGGGGAAAAGGTCGATTTAATATTAGGAAGATAATAATATAGATTATTAATTTTAGAAAGTGCGTGCTTTTTTTTTAAAAAAAAGCATTTATTGAGGGACAACAAATCCTACTAAAAAAAAAACGGGAAATTTTCACGTACCGATATGTTGGTGGAAGCACCAACAGGTTTCGACCCTAATCGAGGGTCTTCATCAGGGTGGGTATAGGATCCGCGCTACACTCCCTCCGCGTCCTTCCTCGCACTGCGTCTCTGAGCTCGCTCCTCTCGGCTCGTCCGGCGCGGGTGGTGGTCCTGTTGGTGCTTCCACCAACATATCGGTACGTGAAAATTTCCCGTTTTTACAAAATGAATGATATAATTCACGCAAGTTATTTTAGTAAAATCCTACTAATATTATAAACGCGAAAGTTTGTGAGTATGGATGGATGTTTGTTACTCTTTCACGTAAAAACTACTGAATGGATTTGAGTGAAATTTGGAATGGAGATACTTTACGCCCTGGATTAACACATAGGCTACTTTTCATCATCATCATCATCATCATTATTCACGCGGGTGAAACCGCGGAGCGCAACTAGTTTAATATAAAATCATGGTGTACAGTTTGAAACGATGGTGCCTATAGAAGTATGAAAACTGTGTTACCGACGCCAACGCTCTCTTTTAAAGCAATGAGCTCCAACCACAGGTAAAAGGCATACAAAAACTAAACAAAAATAAAAGTTTTGTTCCAAATATCAGAAGGATCCGTAAGTTTGTGTGTGTTTTGTGTATTTTGTGTGTAGGCACTATTGGGTAATCTGTAGGCTTATGTTGGAAGCTGAGTCATTGAACACTCGATGTAAATAAGATTCTTTGGATTGAAAAAGTAATTGTAAAAGCTTAACTCGAGTTAGGAACTTTTGTTGAGTTTAATTTTGTGGTTGACTTGTCTAAATAAGGAAACCTGTAGAAGAAATAAGATCACCGACATAGCTCGCAGAATTAGCAAGTTGAAGTGGCAATGGGCAGGTCATATAGCTCGCAGAACTGACAACCGTTGCGTTGGGGAACACGGGTTCTCGACTGGCGACCACAAACAGGATGACGCATTAGAAGAAGCCTCCTCTTAATGGACTAACATTAACTGACATTATAAAGGTCGGTGGATGGAGGCGGCTCAAGACCGTTTTTCATGACATTCTAGAGGGAGTCATAGGACATAAGTCCAGCAGTGGATTTATTTATTTCAATACGTTCATAGTCGAGCAAATTACAGAAACCACACATTTAAAACAATGCAAAAAACTTACAGTACGTAAAAAATATTATTTCAAGAATGCAAAAAGACCAACAAAACGATTTGCTATGCAGATTATCAATAAAGACCCATTTGACATGCAAAGCGAGTCCGAAATACTGGTGAACGGTTTAGAGGCGCTAAAATTTTCCATACACATTAGCATATAATAAGTAGTTACAGACAGACAGACTGACTGAAAATTGTTTATTGTGGCCGAATTTCGTGTGCTCTTTAGTAATTTTTAACCGACTTCAAAAAAGGAGAAGTTTCGGGGTGGTATACTTAATTCACCTGGGGTAATTCTTTCTCACTTGTATGTTTTTCTATGAATATAAGAACATTGTTACTATCATGTGTTGAGTTCTTAAAATATTAGTTCTCAGGGACTTCTCTTCAAATTAAAGTTCCAACTTTCGTTCATTAGTCCATAGTCATATTTAATGTAATCATCATCATCACCAGCCAGTAGATGTCTGCTGGACGAGGTCTCCCCCATAGAAAGCATTCGGAGGATTTGCTACAAGCAACACGCTTGGCAGGCGGATGCTGCAGCTCATTCCCTGGTGTAATCCCGTTGGTTTTCACAACATCCACCAGAGGAGACGGAGGATCTATTCTTAGGCCAGACAAGCCATGGCAATCAAGACATCTAAAAAACTTCTGTTTTTTTTTATAACCTATAAAATTATAAAATAATTTATGCTCAACGCATGTATTGCCATTCAAAGTGTGGTAATGCAGCCAGAGTTTTAGGGACGCTTCCGTTTGGTTGTGATTTGGATCAGTTGAACTATCTTTAGATGGTTTGCAATAGTCTTTAAATAGCTCAACTGTTTCATTTGTATTTATTTAATTTTGTATATACTTTTAAGTAACTTGCGTCTTAGCCGGCTACTCGCCCGCCAATAGTCTGCCAATAGTCCTGACCCACACTAGGATTCCCTGTATCATGGATATCAGGAACTACAAGTATCTACCATGGTTGTTACAACATCTCCTATACCCGGAACATATTATATGCAGATCTGCATAGTTATAATAATATGTTCATTATGACAAAATGTCCCGCAGCGGGAATTTAACCCACATGTCTCGCGTCTCAGCTTAGCGACGATACCAAGAAGTTTCTCTAAAAAGTTTCGGGTTCAGTTCGTCGCTCCATATATCATTGGTTATTCCCGTAACCCATCTATCAAAAGTTTTCAAGTCTGATCTCTGTTGACTGAAATAGGAAAAGAGAAAATGGTATGACCACTTTAGTTCACTCCACAGTAGAAAAATATATTTTGATATGTTTTGTTCAGTGCCGTATTACTATGTTTTCATAAATAGCTTTAGGTACAGATAGAAAATAAACAATTGAAATGAGGGCTTTTCAACTTCGATTAAAAAAAATAAGTAGTTCAAATTGTTTCGATAGACGGCGCTGACTCAACTGTAAATGCCAAGATTGTTAAATGTATTATCTGTGGTGTGCGCGTACTAAGCTATTATCAACCTAGTCTGTGGCTATTAGTCATGATATTCTGTTTGTGTCTGCTTCTTGAGTGTGCGCTAGTAATTTCGTGATGTTTTTAGAGGTAAGCAAAAATAAACACCACGAAACTTACACTTGATATTTACGTAACAGAGCAGCGCCATCTATTTTCAACGCTGAAAGCATGACATGAAACGGCCGTGAAAACCCCTCATTCTAAAAAAAAGATGTTTTGATAAATAATATTGATAAAGTCTTTTGTTTTCATTTCTTACAATCCTTTTGGCCTACATGTAAGCGATAGTCGACGCATGATATCAATGTCGTGTGTGAATAAACCAAAGTCAACGTTACACTATCCGATGACGTCCATCAATCCATCCCCGGATATAGTCGGTTTGGCGTGACACGCTCCATTAATATGGCGGGAAAACATGGCGGATTTGTTTTGGCGCGTACCGAATGCACGATTAATTGATTCAGCGCACGCTATACAAGCTTGTGATAGAAGAGTTGGGATTAGGTATAGCCTTTTAGTAAAAGCTCTGAGGTCCAATTCTCGTAATAAAAATTTGTCAAAATAACCTTCGTACCATCGTGGGGACACTCACAGGACACTGTCTCCTGAACAAACATCTCTACAACATCGGAGCCACAGACAGCCCACTCTACAGGAAGTGTCTGACCGAAGAAGAATCGGCTGCCCACTTAGTCCTGGAATGTGTGGGAGTAGCAGCTCAAAGTGAACAAATCCTCATAAACCCGAGGTCACTCCGCGAAGCCTGCGAAGACCCCAGGAAACTTCTGTGCTTCTGGACGGAGTTAGGCTGGCTGACTATCTAGCCAGACATCAGCTCTCACGCATAATGAACCACCCATAGAGTTCGAATGCGGAAAAGGGAGTTCTTTAACATTAACATTATTAACAACAGTCAAAATAAAGTTCGGATCACGTTGTCGATATCTTAAATGACGAAAATTGAATTCTCCTATCATAGAATACAACACGGTGATATGATTATATCGAAATGTGACCGAAACTTGAACATGTGATTGTCAAATCTACAATCACTTAAGGTGCTAGGTGGTTAGATTTGCTCGTAGTAGATCTGCTTGTGAAAGAGTTCGTCCGGGGAGTTCTACCACCATACCCATTTCTGCCACCAAGCAGTAATGCTCGCATTGCTGTGTTCCCGATTGAAGAGTATGGGTGCCGGTGAAATTACAGGCACATAAGAATTATATCGGGTGCCAAAAGTAGGCCGTGTCCTAGGGGGACATGACCTAAGAGTTAAACTCCTCTTTGCATTAAGAGCGGACTTCACTCGAAGAACATCAATGACCAGTTAACCCTAAAAACATTGAATTAATTTCGCTACTGACGAATTTACCCAATGACGAAAGCTAACCCCGTTAAATGCCATTTCCTCGAACACACCTAAAATAGCGACCACACAATAAAACGTCGAACATCAACATAAAAGTATCCACAATACCTACTAGACCTAATATTGTAACTTCTACGCACAGTCACGCGAACCAGTAATCAATTCTGTAATACGGTTTATTGTTTTCGATTCAAGTTTCATTTCCAAGTTTTTCACTTAGTTTGAGGACTTGCAAACAGTGATAAAGCTTTCTGATTTGACTGATATCTCGTTTTTCGTAACAAAGATTTATCTGTTTTAATATGGCTCTAAAAATATTTTAAAAATAAATAAGTCTGCGCTCTTTATTCTAACTTTCATTCTAGGCTGCCAATATTTGAACGAGCGAAGCGAGTTCTCTGAGTCAAGTTGGAAGAATCGGCGTTTGTATGTATGTATATATGTATGTATGTATGTATGTTTGTCCGATGAAAACTTCCAAACCGTTAATCCGATCGTCATGAAATTTGGTATAGGAGTAGATAGTATTGGTACAATTTGTAGGTAAGGTTATGGGCTATATCGGTCAGGGGGTTGCTGAGATATTGGGGTCCAAGAGGGGGTAAAAAAAATAAAAGTGAGACAGTCAGATCAAATGGGGTGTCTAATGAAAGCGCTTTGGTTGGACATTTCAAAACTGTTTTTAATAAGTATTTAGTTTTAGTAGTTTTTGAGATATTAGGGAAAATAAAAAACGTAAAAATCAAAAATTCTAGGGTACTTCCAGCAATCCCACAATGCTGAAATTTGGTATGCTTGTGGCTTTTCTGTCACAACTACAGGGAAAAGTCTGAAACTGAAGAATTTAGAAACTTGTACTCCATAAAACATAAACCAATATAACATCCATTATTGACCTCTCATTTCTAGGAATTTGAATGACGCTAGAGTTCTATGTATTTCGTCAAAAGGACGTTATAAATTAATTCGTCAGGTACTTGATATACTGGTATGTAGTATGTATGCCCGTTGCTTAGTCCTATTTAAAGGTTATTTCGATGATGTGTAGGAAATTAGAGTTGTTACTGATAGATCCTGTACTGTACTGGTAGACCTCGAGGTGAAAATTTTCAAAAATAATAATAGTATAACTTTTCATTAAAAAAACCGACTTCCGCCATTGTATTCGACTAAATATTTCGATGAAAAAAGAAATGATGAAAGAACCATAGTGGTGAAAGGATTATGATACTTTTTGAATGCAAATGCTTGGCTTGATGCTGAAAATATCAAAATCGCAATATGTATGCCTACAATATTTGAGGAGTTCCCTCAATTCCTCATGGATTTCATCATCAGAACTGGATTCTGAAAAATGGGACCAATCTGGAAGTATATCTATTCAAATAAAAAAAGAATTTTCCAAATCGGTCCATAAATGCCGGAGATATGCGGTAACAAACAAAAAAAAAATTCAACCGAATTTAGAACCTCCTCCTTTTTTGGGAAGTCGGTTAAAAATTGAAATTACTTGGTTAAGTAGTCGGGCTGATAAAGGTGTTATCGCGAGGTCTCAGTTCGGGGCGAACCACTAGTATAAATAGAAAGTGTGGGGAGTGTGTATGTGTATGGGGAGGTGTGGGGTGTGTATGAGTATGAGGGGGTGTGGGTGTGTGTGCATGTTTGCGTGTAATAATCAGGGATCAGTAACGTTAAACCGATTTCGATAAATTTTGGTACACAGCCTAAATTACAAATAATAAATTTTGGTACAAATTTTGGATTGAGCTATAGGCTACTTTTACCCTGGTATAACGCAAGCAAATTCGTGAGCGGACATTAGTATGGATAAATCGATATCAAGTTTAATTTTGAATCTAACAATAAAAAATTATAGAGATTATGAAATAAATCTAAGCCCGTGAGCCGTGTTGTGTCCAACCTAAGAATGGACCCCTTAGTCTCCTCTCGTAGATGTCGTAAAAACCAACAGAGGGATTGCACTAAGGGACGGGCAGCAGCATCAACCTAAGTACTTAACGCCAACACCGCTATTACCAACTCGCCTGTCAAGCGTGGTGATTCAAATACCTTGCATTCTATGGGAGAGAACCCGTACCTACAACAGTTGACGTCTGATGGTTGTTGATGATGATGATACCAATTGTTATGTTATTTTCTGTTAAAGCTCAATAGGCATTTCGCGAACCGTAACTAAATTGTCGAGTCCCAGCAGACCTGTTCAGACTTCTTTCTGTTATTTTTGCACTCTTATTATCCCGAAATTGGGTGAAATCACGCACTTCGTCAGAAAAAACTAATGAAGCACATGTTTCTTATCTCTTATTCTTATTCCTGGTTTCCTTTATTATCCTGTTACAAAAGATTATCTTTAGTGCCTGTCTGCGATTCCGAAATAACTAACAGTTATATTTAGTTATAAAAATAATAAGAATACCCTTAATAGTGCATACATACATATATAAACACGCGCCTTTTGGCAGAGCCTCAATGTGCCTCTTTTCACCGTGGGTTGCACAATCGCAGGAATAAAGACGTGACAAATCATCGCTGCCATTGCTTTCCTCTTCCGGCCCGTGCGGAAGTCCGTGTTGCTCGAAGCTTTCCTCGGCTAACGCATTCTTCCAGTAACACACTCCTAATAAGCCAGCAGCTAGGACAAATGTTATACCAACGAGAATGGCACAATAAGTCCAGGTAATCTTTATCAGCCTGTTTATGTCCACTGCTGGACGAAATCTCCCCCATTGGATACAGTGGGGGGATTTATCAGAATCACCGCACTTGGCAGGAGAATTGGTGATCGCAGTATTAGTGTTAAGTACTCAGATGGATGCTACTACCTATCCCCTGATCTAATCCCTTAGTTGACTTTTACGACATCCACGGGAGGAGAAAATAGGGGTATATTCTTAGGCCGGATCAACCACGACACCAGGTCCGGGTAATATACCCCGATAAATAATTATTCAATAATATAAACTGACTTAAAACGCATGTGAATAAAAGACGAATAAATTTCAGACACTTACTTCAAAACTAACAAACTTATTCAACCATAGAAGCGATAACCACACATTTGCACGTGCCTCCTCTCCTTATCCTAACCTTTACTCCCCACCCCCTTTTTGTTTCAATATAACTCTTTTGCGTTCAAAGGCTTCTACGCGTTGATCTAGTTTCATAGGTTTTGTGAGTTACTTCAGAAAAGGTTTTAAATGTAATAGAATACATCTTTATTTTACAACATTACAAAAAACACAATAAAAATAAGATACAAAGTTCCGGATTTGTAGGGATATTTTAATACGTTCGAAAATGTTTCCGAAATTCGTTAGTTTTTGTTGGATTATATTTCGAATTCGACGGAGCTCTTTCGACGGAGGATAACTGCAATCCTAAAATTCTTCTTTTTTTTTAATAACACCCTGCTGTCACACACAGTATATGTATGACAGAGATGATGATATACTTGTATTAGTTGTATTATTCTTTCTGTAAATAACATTATTATTTTACCTTCCAATATATTGGTACTCTGATACTCCAGTGTGCAACATAACAGTTTTTGTTTGTATAAGTGTTAATATCTTATAACAATTTAAATAAATGTGTAATGTTATAATATGTTATGTATTTTTTCTCTTTATACAGGGTTACCCGTGCGCCCCTGATTTGAGAAAAAAAGGGCAGCTGAACATTATACATGTACATTTTGTACTATATAAATACTTGTTCGCTTAGTTATTTTATCAATGTATTTAAAATTTATTATTACTTAAAAAAACTGTCTAGCGTTTATGAAATAAGTTATATCGGTTGATAATGATTATAATGAAGATAAAATAGTATTCAGAACCGATCCAAAACACCGTGGAGTTCCGTTGTCCATTTCCATCATCAGATTAGCTCGCTGATACCATAATATTGTATTTTCATAAGAACTTGAAAGGCGTGCAAAATTTCAGCTTAATCTGATAACAGGAACAAAAGCACACAAAGAAAATCAATTATAAGCTTGCATTCAAAATAAAGGGTGTTCTCAAAACCCAAAAAAATACATCTGTGATATATTTACCTGCTACATTTTCAAAATCAACCCCACCCACGACACATCCACAACAGAACCTATTGGGCCCATTTACCCCTACGGGCCCATTTTACACCTTCCGTTAACATCGCCGTGAGTTACATAATATGCTAATTTAACGAACCGACGATCAAGTCTCTTGAATTTATTGTTGCGAGAATGTATTACATTTAAAAGATACGTATCTCAAATAATGGGATTTATATAGTAGCGAAATTAATTGGTTCATTATAAGAACGTGAATATAAATTCAATTAAATTGGTTGAACCAAGATAAATACATTATAAAAAGTAAATATGGAAAATTTACAAATACGTAGAAGGTAAAAATATTGGGACAAACAGTATACAATCGGAGACAGCGTATAATGCCTCTAGAGCTCATTACTATATCTGAAGCACTTACATACCTACCTACTATGTTTATTTTTATTTTTATAAGTACTACTTGGCAAGCAAACAAGTAAACGGCCCACCTGATGGAAAGCAGCTACCGTAGCCTATGAACGCCTGCAACACCAGAGTGTCTGCCTTAGACTTCGATAGACTTCGTATCTATAGCTATTAAAAATCTTCCACCTAAATAGGTCCCAATAACTGCCAGCTAGCACATGCCTTCCCCATGACAACATTACCATAATAAACGTTACACGCATGCCCGGGGGCTAATTTACACACAACGCATTTCATTAGGGGTTAATCTGAGGTACCAAACGCTCAAAACTCACTGAAAACTCGAACGTAATCGCAATGATATCACGCTTGTGTGAAACTCACAAAGATAATCTCAACGAAGAGAATGTATGTTCGGGGAATGTTTTTTGATTTTGTAATACCTTATTGCCTTATGTATAAGCTACGCTACTTATCTGGAAATGGTGAAGAATTCAGAGTTTGAAACCGTATGTAGTTTGAAATAAATCCTTTATTGAACTCGGTAAATTCGAGAAAGAGTTCATTAGGAAGGTACGTATAACTAGTTATAATTATATTAAATGATATAATTGGCATACATACGCGAAGATTAAGTAATAGTTACTACGTAACAATAGTGACAGATGCGACTGACAAGAGATTATATTGTAATTTAATCGTTTTTTAAATTAGAGAATTGGGACTCTGATGTTATGCGGTAATTAGCCCATTACAAATGCAATACCTCTTAAGTTACGTTCACCTAGGACGCGTCTTACTTGGCATTGCATTGCTCCCGTCATCCTGAGACAAAGATCTCTCATGTGCCTGTAATTTCACCGGCAGCCATACCCTTCAAACCGGAACACAGCAATACGAGCATAACTTTGCGGCAGAATTAAGTATGGCGGTACTTCCTGGACGAACTCTTTCACAAAGAGCTTTACTACTACAAATAAATAATAATATAATTACTTGGTGTAGTAAATAAATAATGCATTATCACCCCTTAAAATAGGACACAATATGATCATCGCCTGAAATAGATACTGACCCTGTTACAAGTCATAGATTTAAATGGAAATCTGGCCTGATTTCAACAATAAACACTAGTATCTCATAAAACAATGTAGGTACTCAGTCAGTGCCAAATTGCTAAGGACTCATTCTTACAATACACAATCCAGAGTAGACCTTGACCTGGGAAATAAGTTCGTTAGGTCTCCTGACCTATCTCAAAATCTTCTGTTTGTTTTCGAATCGAAGCCAAATTTTGTTAAGTATTAAGTATTTACATATATAATATGTTCCGAGGTTATTGTGAAGGACGATTGATTAAGTCAAAGTCAAAGTCAAAGTCAAAAAGAACTTTATTCATTGAAATCACAAGGATCATTTTGAATCGTCTTATATAAAATTAAATTACTCCTGTTCCAACGCGACCAAGCCTAGAAGAATCAGGCAACAAACTCGGCTTGGCTTACATAAATGGTCCATCTTACCACTAGGTGAGAAGCGCCTGTGTGGTGCCTCGGAGCAAGGAGTTGCTGATACATAGTAAATGAGAACTTAAAAACCTTAGGAAGGTAGTCAAAAGTAAATAAACATCAGCAAAAATATGCAAGACAGCACACGCTACGCTTGTTATACTTATAAATAATAATCTAATACAAACATGTAAATAGGTAAGTACAGATATTGCAAATTTCCATTTTAGCAGTCGAGGGGCAGAGCGACATCAGGCCACGCGGCTTTATCATTAATATAGTCATCAAGAGTGTAATACGCTTTTTTAATTAGATTCATCTTTATGTAGGATTTAAATCTTCGAATAGGAAGTTTAAATGCACCTTCTGGAAGTTTATTATAGAACCGTACAGAATTCCCCATAAAAGACCCACTTACTTTCTTTAATCGAAATTTTGGTATATTTAGTTTGTGTTTATTTCTCGTGTTAATACCATGCACGTCACTTTTTATCATAAAACTATCCAAGTGTTTATGTGTATGTAATAATATTTCATAGATATATTGCGATATTACTGTAAGAATATTGATTTCTTTGAAACGCTCTCTCAAGGAGTCACGCGACTTCATTTTATAAAT
The DNA here is from genome assembly GCA_951392215.1 of Epirrita christyi. NCBI lineage: Eukaryota > Metazoa > Arthropoda > Insecta > Lepidoptera > Geometridae > Epirrita > Epirrita christyi. The sequence goes on from OX595844.1 coordinate 14,598,413, forward strand.
GGCACGTATTGCCCGTTTTTGCAAGACAAAAATAGCTTGGATATCTGCTGCTTTACCCCACAGTATGATACCATAAGATATAACACTATGGAAGTAGCTAAAATAAACAAGCCTAGCTGTAGCTTCATCAGTAAGCTGCCTTATTATACGAACTGCATATGCAGCGGAACTAAGTCTACCAGCAAGAGCCACAATTTGTGGTGCCCACTGCAAGCCCGCATCAATATTAAGCCCTAAGAAAATGGTAGACTTGACAAGATCAAGTGTCTCCCCATTTATTTTAATATTAGTTGGATAATGTTTTACATTTGGCAATGTGAATTTGATGCATTTAGTTTTTTTAGCATTAAGCAAAAGATTATTAACTGTGAACCACTCAAGAACACGCGATAGTGAATCATTTACATCATCGTAATTAGATTTAGATCTATCAACTTTGAAAATCAAAGAAGTATCGTCAGCAAACAGAACTATGTCACATATGTCTTTCACAAAAAAAGGGAGATCGTTAATGTAAACTAGGAATAAAAATGGGCCTAGTATTGAACCCTGTGGCACCCCCATGACAATAGTCGATCCTGAAGACCTTTCACCACCAACATCAACTTTTTGGACTCTATTGGATAAGTAAGAATTTACAAGATTAATTGCCTGATTTTGTTTTTCTGTTTAGAAAGACAGAAAGACTGGATTTTTTTGTATTGGAAAGACTAGTGAACGTATAGGAAGTAGGAAGTGATTGGAAGACTTTTAAGACAGGGGTTATCTCTCGATAGGCACTATGTGACGTTCCATCCTAAGAACAGACCCCTCCGTCCTCCTGTGGATGTTGTAAAAGTCAACTAAGGGATCGCATCAGGGGATGGACAGCAGCATCCACCTAAGTACTCAACACTAACTAATACTGGCGATCACCAATCCGCCTGCCAAGTGTGGTGATTATGGCAGTTTCTCTCATTGCATTCTATGGGGGAGGCCCCGTCAGCAGTGAACTTCAGACAAACACTGATGAAAAAACACTACACTATGTATATGATATGTTACCTATGTTGATCTCTTTATTACGTGTACAAAAATTAAACGAAATCAATCCATATTTGGTGTTAAAAAAAACACTAGCACAAAGAGAAAAAGTTTCAGTTTTGTATATCTGTAACTACAGACAGAGATATAGCAAAAATATTTTGTGTACGACGTCCAATTAAAATAGTTTTTATTTATATATGAAAAACAGGTAAAAATATTATATTCGACACCATCGGCTTATGTAATAACTTTTGAAAAATAACTTCATTCAGGGTATTTATAAGTCAAACCAAATTTAGACATCGAAATTTGAACTGTAGACAATAGTAGGAGCTAAAGCTAATCTACACCTGGTTAAGTAGGCTAAAACATAGCTGCTACGAGATATGAGACACGTCTTGCATAATACATGAATCAGTACAGGATTTATATCTGCGATAGTACACCGTCATACCACTGTGTGACGTTTGATAATTAATGTATTTGAATTATTTACATAACTATACCCAACATGTGGTATTAGGATTATCATGTGCCTGAGGATATAATCAAAGGTCAGGAAGTCAAAATCCGCTCCAGAAATTATCTACGGTGTCCGTTTAACTGCCGGTAATATCAAATACTTAGAGACGCTTTTAGTGACGGATATATCGATAAATAATTCGGGCCACATCGTTTATTTTTTAAATAATAATGTTCATACACAGAAGTTCACTCTATTTCGTTCATATATCCTTCTCAATGAACGGGTCAAAGGGCCACTCCCAATTGTGCGCTAGTATTGAATTCAAGAGTACCAAATGACCAAGGAATCTAGTACTCTCTGGCGACAAATGACACTAAATATCGAGCAGAGCGTCAAGAGTAGCCAGCCCTGCTGGAAGATAGATAGATTAAATCTTCATTGTACACCATAATTTACAAAAACACAAAAAAGACATCCAATGTTTCAAATCGATACAAAGGGTGGTATTATCGCTTAAGAGCGATCTCTCCAGAAAACTTTTAGATGAAAAGACTCTATTTAACCAGACGGTGGCGTACATCTTAACAATCACAAGTAAAATATAATTATATAAAATATTTTTTTTTTTTCCTTAAATCAGTATAATTGTATTGCGTCAATTAGATAGTAAGTGTCAGCGACACAATCGCATTGTGATTAAGATCCTAAATAAAGATAAGTAAAATGAAAAATAAGTATTGTAATTTTTTGGATGTCATTGCTACCTAGCTCTTATGAACTAGTACTTACCTCATTGGTGTTCCAGCGATGCCTCTGTGCGGCAAAATGCTCGGCCCGCGGCAGACTTTCCAGGTTCTCCGGCAGTTTGATTGGCTCGCCATCTGCAGACAAATCATACAATATTCAATGCATGTTCCCGCATAATAATCTTCTTCATAAGTGGCTTCGTAGCTACTTAGGTGGCAATCTCCACCCAGCGTCGGTAAACTGCCATCGTCATGAAACTTTCCACCAGATTCATGATGAGACAACACACACGAGTCAACTCTGGACATAAAGGACGCGATTTTTTTTCTCTGGATAGTGTTAAACAAATCTATACTCGGGCCTCTGCGTACATTTCTGAAGCGCTATAATAATATATGAACCCGTCAAATAACAATATTTCCCAGGAAGTATAGTCAAGTATGTAGATCTCGTTACAAAACCGAATCAAACGTTCTAGGAATTTATTTTCTTAATAAATAATGGTTATTTTTATACCATTTGGACCAGTTTTGGGAACTAGAAGAAACTATGTCAATTTTCACCAACGAAAGGTGAAACGTTTCGCAAGTGGCGCGAAATTCAAATTTTATTGTGTTTTTTGCAAATTACAGCTTATCAACACTTCTTGAGATAGCGAACACATGTTTTGCGGGAATCAGGAGACCTAACACACATGTTTTAATTAATAGTAACTTATAAATATCATTAGTTTAGCTACGAATGTCAATGAATGATTTGTATAGTGTTATTTTGGTTCATTGACATTGGTAGCTGAACTAATTATATTTATGAGATACTTTCAATTAAAACATGTGTGTTAGGTCTCCTGTTTCTCGCAAAACTAGTGCTTGCTATCTCAAGAAGTGATGATAAGCTGTAATTTGCAAAAAAACATAATAAAATTTGAATTTCGCGCGACTTACGAAACGTTTCACCTTACTAAGTTAGGTCCAATAAAATTAAATTGCGTTTAAGAAATGAGCTCACTTATAGGTGTGCCGTGTCATTTCCGCCCTAGAATAGACCCCTCCTTCTTTTCCTGTGGATGTTGTAAAACGACTAGGAAATTTCACCAGGGGACGGGCAGCAGCATCCACCTAAGTACTTAGCACCAGTACTGCGACCACCAATCCGTCTGCCAAGCGTCGTGATTATAGTGAACGGGGGGTTTATATGGTAAACACGTTTTTAAAATGGTGCCTTGTCCCCAGGCGGATACGCTTCAAGACCGTTCGTCGTGGCATGCTAGGGGGAAGCCTATGTCCAGCAGTGGACTTTTACAGCCTGATGATGATGATGATGAATAGGTGTCTAGTAATTGGTTAGATACATTGGTTTTTATGTCAAGCCCCTAATTGCACCTAATTAAGTGCAAAAAACAATTAAGTACCTACACTATGATGAAACATAGTCAATGGAACTTATTGCGAATGATTTGTTTCGCCAGCTTAATTCTAGTGTCTCTTTTCTGAGTCTTTAAATAAAACATAGGTACCACCTACTCCAGACTAATTTTAAGCTTTAACAACAAAAGCAGTCAAATTAATCGCGCCATTTCATCCCAATTTCCTTTAAGCCCCTTCAGTAAAACAGCATCGGTAAAACAATAAACTCTAGCTTTACGAGGTGAAAACTGTGAGTTTTTGGCAGCATCCGTCAAGAATGCACTGCAATCCAAGCACCTTGGTGCCTACACACTGGAACACTCGAAAAATAACCTTAAATCATTGTAATAAGGATGGTTGAAACCGAATTTCATGGGATGGAACTCGACTCAACTTGTTGAAATTCCGTCGTCGTCCAGCTGGGCGTTGCCAAATTAAAGGTCTCCCGGGCTATATTTTCGTGAATTTTATTTCACTGGGATAAGGTTCAGTTTGGCTCGATTCCCGAGTAGCAATGTTAGAATTTGTAGATGGTAGGAAATTCGCAAGCCAGCCTTTCGGTCGGGCGCTCGCTAATTTTGTGCCCAATCGTGGCTAACGGTTAACATGTGATACATTTTTCAGCTTTTTATCTACTTTGGGCCTGTTTAAATTGCGTATTTCACTAAACGCGACATGTTTACGATGTGGTCAAGCCTGGTTTTGTTTGGGCGTAATTTTGTGTTTTAAGGCTGCGTAGAAAATATGTCGAATAAATTTATGCAGTAAAATGTGGGTAGACTTGGAGTGGACTATCTACCCACTAGCAGCTTTCTGCATACATACATTACAAGAATATCTAAACTGCAATCTTATATCAATCTTCTCAACTGAATATCTTCTGTTTCTAAGTATAAGTGAGCAAAATGACTGGGACAGTAAATTTTCTCTGAACTGTAAATCAAAATGATTTAGGTACTAAGCCCTCCGGACTTAGGTAATATAACCAATCTAATCTACGAGAAACTGCGTTAGATTTAGCGAGCAAGTGTAAAAAGGCTCTGACAACGGCCGGACTACCAAATTAAATCTCGAGTTAGTCGAATGACAACGTCAAATGCTATGGAAAATCTTTACGTACATGGGAAAATCCAGGTTGATCTTGACTGATTGGAGATTTATGTAGGTAACTTTTGGCAAGTGCGGCTTGTACAAGACCGAAATAACTAGAGCAAGGATGCCCAATCCCAGGCCCGAGGGCAACAAAGTGGCCACGCAGAGCTCCGCTACAAACGCACGGAATAAAAGCGATTGGTCGTACGCAGAACGAGACGGATCATCAAATTAAGCCAAGCCGTGTTTGTTGCTTGATTCTTCTATTAGGCTTGATCACGTTGGGCCAGGAGTAATTTTAATTTATAAGACGATTCAAAATGATCCATGTGATTTAAATTAATAAAATTCTTTTGATTTGATTTGAATGATTTTAGGAGTAATTTTTTGGATGTTCTCGATTCTGAAATAAAAAGAAATCACGGTTCGCTCCACTCGCCTACTTGCCTGGCTCTGTTCGCTGTTTCTTTAAATATACTGTGATTTTGGCTGCTCTCGCTTATAAAATCGCCAAATTTTTGTAGCTGCTGTCCGCTTACCGGCTTTTAGTTGTTAATTGACTCAGAGAGCAATTTTTAGACTCTTCTCGAAAAAAAATGATCCGTGACTGACTACGAAAACAAGGAAATCCGTAGAATAACCAAGATCACCAACATAGCTCTCATAATTAGCAACTTGAAGTGGCAATTGGCAGGCCGTATACCTCACAGAACCGTTAACCTTTGAGGAATAAAGGTTCTCGAGTGGCGGTGACAAACCGGATTATGAGTGCCACAACTAACGGTATTGAGCCACCTCCATCCACCGACTTCCTGCCACCTTTTAAATATCATCACGAGTGTGGAAATTTTAATGGTTGCTGTAAGTCAGTGGATGGAGACGGCTCAAGACCGTTAGTCACAGGCTGATGATGGTGATGATAGCTTACAAGGAGGCAACCCGTCAACTGCTTATTAATTTAAAATATGGCCCCACTTAAAAATCGGTTGAGCGCCCTTTACCTAGAGACAATTAATTTTTATCACACGTCGAACAGAAGAGCTACCTAACTAATATGTACATAACTAATGACACACACACACACACTTAATAAATTTATTTATTACCTAACAGGAAACTTACGAAACAACAACAACTTCATAATATTTTTTAGTAATCCGTGGATAACGTCGTGGGTTGTACATTTACTCATATTTGTATAAACAATGTTATTTAGTAATATCCTAATGTATTAACTGTTTGTTTTCCCCAATAAAGTAAAATAAAATAAAATAACTGAACAAAAAATAGTTTTTGTTATGCGTAATCACGATCCATGTGCTGTGGCGTGTTCAGACAAAGAATGTGGCGTGTTGTGGCCGACCTAAGAATATACCCCTCCTTCTCCCCCCGTGGATGTAATAAAAGCCTTACTAAGGGATTTCACCAGGGAATTAGCATCCGCTTGAGTACTCAACACCAAACTGTGATTACCAATCCGCCTGCCAAGCGTGGTGATTATGGCAAATACCCCCATTGTATTCAATGGGGGAAGCCTCATCCAGTAGTGGTCGTAAACAGGGTGATGATGTTGATGATAAATCACTATCAGTGACTTTATAAAACATGCGTATGCGCATGTTTGCCACACGAATTTGGTACCGCTTCAGACCAGTAAAATACCCTCGAGAGCAATGAATCCGGGTCACTTAAAGAATCCTAAAAATCTCGGAAACTAAAAATGCTAGGTTAATGCAATAAATTGTATTTAATAGACAATGTAATACTCCTTAAATGAAGGTATTAAAACTTCTTAGTTATTGTAAAGTTATATCATAAAAAAATCAAATTTGAAAAAGGGCCACTTTCGAAGATGGAACTACGAAATTACAGCATTTGGTTTTGCTTTTGTTTGTAATCTGTCATTTATGTGGGTACATAAACCATGTTGATAGTGCTCTATATTCATTATTCAAGCTGAAATTATGTCGCTTACGCCTGAAGAATGCACCAGAATACTTACAATGCTGGAAACCGGCCGGAGTCAGCGCGATACAGCCAGGACTGTCGGTGTGTCGCTGTCAACAGTACAAAGAGTTCTCCGACGTTACGAAGAAACTGGTTCTAACCTACGCAGACCAGGAACGGGCAGAACCATGGTACCACAGCACGAGAAGACCGATACTTGGTGAACACCATGCTTCGAAATCGCTTTCTCACAGGAACTGAACTCACAAATCAGTTTCGACGCCTCGGAGGAAGTAACCCAAGTGCATGGACAGTAAGACGTCGGCTTGCTGAATCTAACTTAAAACCCCTTAGACCTGCAAACGGCCCTAAACTGGAGCGTGGGCATCGTATTTCAAGACTAAGATATGCCCAGAGCCACGTAAATTGGAGTATTGAAGATTGGTCAAAAGTTATGTTCTCCGACGAATCAAAATTTATGCTCTACAAGCACGATGGAAGACACAGAGTGTATCGAAGACCAGGGGAAAGATTCAAGCAAGCATGCATCGAAGAAAAAGTAGCCTACGGTGGTGGGTCTGTACTTGTGTGGGCCGGAATTTCTTCTGAAAGTCGCACAGAGCTGGTGATCATAGAAAACGGCTCTTTAACTAGCGTAAGATATGTGGAAGAAATCCTCAATGATCACGTTGGTCCATTTATGGTCAATTTAGGTGAGGATGCTATATTTATGCATGACAATGCCCGACCTCATACAGGTAGGATTGTGAATGACTACCTTCAAGAGATGAACATTACTCGTATGGAGTGGCCAGCGCGCAGCCCGGATATCAACCCGATCGAGCATGCTTGGGACGAGCTAGGCAGATGCGTAAAACAACGAAACTCTCCCCCAATCACGCTTCGTGAGCTCAAAATTGCTCTCACAGAGGAATGGGAGAATATTCCCCAAAATCGTATAAGGAACTTGGTGTACAGCATGCCAAACCGCGTAAACGCAGTAATGGAAGCACGAGGAGGCAATACGAAGTATTAAAATTCAAGAAAATCGTAATAAAGTTCAAAAATTTCATGTTTCCTATTTTTGTTTTAAGGAGAGATCAGCAGTTTTTTTCTTTATGTAATTTTGTGTTAATAAAATGTATGGTGACTCATATTTTTTTTACCTTCATTTAAGGAGTATTACATTGTCTATTAAATACAATTTATTGCATTAATCTATCATTTTTAGTTTCCGAGATTTTTAACATTCTTTAAGTGACCCGGATTCATTGCTCTCGAGTGTATTATGATATTTCTAACTAGGAAATTTTGTTCAGTCATTGTCCGAATGACATCATTATTATACGAAGTTTCAACTCCTTAGCGATGATAGATAAGTGATTATCATATATTTGAAATGATGACTAGACATTTTGCATTACAATCAACAATTGTCTCTACAAAGTAGGTACGATTCAAATTTGATGGTTGTGCAATAATATAGATTAAACAGTATTTATTTTAAATGTGTGATATACGAGAACCTGGAACTAAAAATCTATGTAGGTTTAGAATTAGGTACGCTATAAAACATTACACTTTCTGGTGGGCGATTATGTAATTTTGTTGCTATCAGATTCCATTTGAAAAGACGTGTTTATAATTATTTTAATTTATGAAGTATGTTGCAATACAAGTTTTATACAAGAGCGTCATTTCAAATAGAAACTGCATTGTAACCATAGCAACAGAGTTACGTAATCTGTAAGCTGGACACTTTTATGGAACAATTTTAGATTATAATCTAAAATCATGAGACGAAGGAAAATTAGGGCCAGACTTCAAATAAAACTACAAATATTATATTATATTGAAAATGATATTTTAATTTCGCAGCATTTTTTGTAGAATAGAAAAGAAATATAATATAAAATACTTTATTGTACACCTTAAGCTAGTAAATAAATAAACTAAACTTAACCTAACAATAAAAAGAACAATGGATGGTTTTATCGCTTAGAAGAGATAACGACCTACTTACAAAATTTATAACTTAAACATGTATTATATAAAAATGTTGTAGAAGGAATTCAAGGTAATTACCTAGCACGATAAATATAATATGTTAGGCTCATTTTCACCGACTAACTGAAGTGAACTGACTATTTTATTTTTATTTATTTAGGACAACAAACAATTACACTCGCATTATACTAAATATAGCACTAAAATAACACAGTGATTCTATGAGAGTAACCAGCCCCGTTGTCCACAAGTTAGGTATGTTTAAATTAATAGGGCAAAAAGAAAGTACACATGACTTAAGTTTAGTGTGGACAATATGTAAGTATTTTAACTGCCAAAGCTGATTGACCCCTTGACAAAGTAGTGTCCCCCTCACACATTCCGACCACTAAACTAAACTGAACTGACTACTTAACTAAACTGAACTGACTACTTAACTAAACTGAACTGACTACTTAACTGGACTTAACCGACTAACTTATGCGAGACACGAAAGTTGACCATATTTGGAAGCATTCTGCCATTCAATAGGTAACTTGGAATACATTTTCGAAAAAACAATATACTGTCATAGTAGTTATTTTAATATATCGAACTAATTAAATAATATTTACATGTTTAAATACTTACTATGTAAAAAAACCAAGCTAAAGTTGTTTTTAATTAAAATTTGATTCTACTATTAAACAAAATGGAACTTTTGTTTTTTTTTTCCAAAACGTTTTCCAAAATATTTCGATACGATCTAATGTAAAAAAAAACAGAATGCTTTCAGTGTTCCATTAAATTGGAAAAACGGAACACTTACCTAAGCATGGAAACACAACGTTGCATCCTAGATCTAGATCTATGCTGTACATCCTGACGGACATCATCTTACTGGTCATGTCTTCTTAGTTTCAAGTTTGAGTTAGGTTCAACTTCAACTTGAAGATTTTCAGTATACCTTAGATCCTGTTTATCCTAAGCCTGGGCATCATCAGGAAATTAAAATTTTGACCTCAAGCATACAAAAATGCCAGAGTTCCTTTAAATAAAATATTGCAAACTGTTGATCCTATAGAATCGGCTGCACCTATGTCTACCATAGCTAAGAACCATATCGCAAACAGCATCTTTCATACAAAAAAAACTGTATTAAAATCAGCGCACCCGTTCCGGAGCTATGAGGCCACAGATAAACAGACACGCATACAGATATACAGACACAAGCTATGGCCTCAAACTTATCACACCCCTGTTCTTAGTCTGGGGTTAAAAATAGGAAGCTAGCAAAGGGGCATTTATGCCCTTTTGCACGCGAACGAATTTTAATTCTAATTTGGCTATTACTTCTTCAAACTTTGTACACATGATCAGTACACTAATATCTAGAGCCGTGGTGCGTTAGTTTCTTATAAAATTATATTGGTTACCAAACCATTAATTAAAAAATTACTTTTCATTTAAAAAACCGACTTCCGCCATTGTATTCGTCTAAATATTTGGATGAAAAAAAATTATGAAAGAATCATAGTGGTGAAAGGATTATGATACTTTTTGAATGCAAATGCTTGGTTTGTTACTGAAAATATCAAAATCACCATATGTATGCCTACAATATTTGAGGAGTTCCCTCAATTCCTCATGGATTTCATCATCAGAACTGGATTCTGAAAAAAATGCGACCAATCTGGAAGTATATCTATTCAAATAAAAAATATATTTCCAAATCGGTTCATAAACGTCGGAGAAAGAGGTAAGAAACATGAAAAAAAATACTACCGAATTGAGAACCTCCTACTTTTTTGGGAAGTCGGTTAAAAATTAAAAACTGACGCACCATGAGTTTTAGTATTATTAGATATTAGTGTACTGATCATTTGTACAAAATTTCATTGAGTTTGATGAGATAATAACTAAAATAGAAGCGAAATTCGTTCGCGTACATAAGGGCGTAACTGCCCTACCGGTAACCTTCTCTTAAAGTACTTGTTTGTCATGCGACAATTAATTATTTTTAATTTCTACGTTAAAATTATTTAGAGGGTCCGGGTACGTGCGCGTGCGACGGGCGGCAGTATAGCTTTGACTGTGCTACAGGAAGGTAGTGTGAGAATGCGGAACACGCGTCGCTCGGCCTCGCCTGCTTGTCGAATACGACGAACAAGAATACCCAATAATACCCTGTCAAAGTTAGAATTTTATTGATTGAAGTCACAAGGGATCATTTTAAATTTCGCTTAAAATGCTAATGTAGTATCTAAAGATAAGAGTATAAAAGTATGTAGTAACGACTTAAGGGGCCAGCGGAGGATAAATTGCCCATCCAAACGCAATACCAAAATAAATTATAATATAAGCATATTTCTACCATATTATGCTATTGTTCGGATTTAGGTAGTATATTGAGTATAGATATTAGTGTACTGATCATGTGTACAAAGTTTTATGGAGTTTGAAGAAATAATAGCCAAGTAAGACGCAAACTTCGTTCGCGATCATAAGGGCGTAAAGCTGCGTTTCCACTAAATATGTGCGAGGTAGACGAGCGGTGCGAGGCTGCGCAGCGAGGCTGCGCAGCGAGGCTGTGGACCGATGTGAGTGTTTCCACCAGAGATGTGCTAGGCAGCTGAGCGGTCCGAAGATGCGTAGCGACGCGACGCTGTGAAACGGTGCGCAGATGAGCGGCTAGTAGTGTCTCGCTCACGTCCATCCTTTGCACACATCCCACGCTTGTTTCGTACGTGTAAAAACCTCGCTCTGCTAAGCCGTTTCCACCAGATCTGCGCTGAGCGAGGCTAGGTAAATGAAGTGATTCTTAACAAACACATCCCTCGCTACGCATCTTCGCTCATCTCTGGTGTTAATGCAGCCTAAACGTCCTTTTGTTAGCTGCCAGTGACATCCTCTTAAGTAGACCCAAAGATGAATAATATGTAAATTATATATATATATTAAGCAGGCATTTAATTACTCATTCAACTCACGGCGGGCGGTCGCATGACGTCACAACGTGATGTTTTCTTGCGGGGTGCGGGGGCTACCTCTTAGCTCCACCCAATCATCCAAGGTTATTGTTAGGTACCGCAGACTTAAGACACTTACTCAATCAAAAACAATTTTTCGTATAAGTAAACCATTTAAATTGAGTTGAGTGTCTCGTAACTGTTAAGTGCCCGTTATGTATGAATAAATGAGCATAAGTTTATCAAAATTAGTTGTTAAAGAAATTAAATAAAAATTATCCAAAAAATATTCTTGCGACCCTTTGAGGCTCTGCCTACCCTTCGGGGAAAAAAGCGTGTGTTTTTTATAAGTAAGTATTGTACATATGTATAATAAAAATGCTTTGTAAGATAATTATTTATATATTTATACGTACCACGAGAAATGTACAGTTAGATAAGTAGCTAATTAGCTATTACAAAACGGTTAAATAATAATAAATAAAACCCAACAGTCACATACCATAGTCCTATAGGATTCCCTGTGTTGTGGTTATCAGGAACTACGAGTACCATGGAACCACAACACATACGGAACAAATATTTCCAGATCGTGAAAACATTTGTCCCACAGCGGACACAAGCGGGAATAGAACACGCACCTCTCGCGTCTCAGTCGGCTGCTCGTCTGCTACACTACCACAATATATATAGATACAGAAGGTTAACCTAGTACTTACACATAGCTGGCCTTCTGTACCTATATTATATTTTGTGACACTACGGAGGTCGTTAGGTATTAAGTGTGTCACAAACGTAGCAGATGCGGTAATATATCTGTATCTGAGCGCGTATCTGTCCATATCGCTCTCTATACTAAACTCAAGGAGCAACACACACATAGCAGATCACTTATATTTTACCGTCAAGCATCTGTAGGCACCGACATAATATATCAAAATATGGACAGATTATAATATATGTGTATACAAATTGAAATACAATACAGTTTGAAGGTTTCCACGTGAATGTATCGTTTTCGTATATTATCGTATCTGCTACGTGTGTGATACCTTCACATGCGAATTATTATAATAATAATAAGTTCGATGTTGAAATTATAACTTATAGTTGAGACATGTTTCGACAAAAACAAGTAACTCATTAGGTAAATAGGTACTAACATAATAATATGCTATTAATCACAATTTATGAGTTAAGAAACCCTTAGACAAAGATAGCATTTAGTTACCTATATCTGCACAAAAGCATTATTTATTCTAAAGGCATATTTGTTCACACCATGCTTATTGACTTAGATGGTAACAACATAAAAGTAAATAAAAGTTATCACAAAAAAAAAATTTATAGTTACTTACTTATTAGAATAAAAATTATATAATATAAAAATACGTACCTACAATTCCGTTTAAGATATTTTAATTGCCTAGGAGTACATAAGAAGATAAAATATAAGATGATTAATGATTATCTTATTTTGAGGTCATATTTCGCATGCCAGCTTTTTATGCTAAATTAATAAATTAAACAATTAACTAATTTAACTAATCTAAGGATAGTGAAGAATGGCAAAAAGGGAAGCCATTTTCCTGCAGAAGGATCAGATAGGCTGATTAGATTAGATCTAAGCTGAATTATAGAAATCAGGAACTAAATAGGAATTTGCGTTCAACACACGGCACTAAAGGGGCCACTGACTAACAGTTTATGTGCAGACAGGGCAGTTATTAATATACCTAAAGTCGGGTCTCCTGCTACCTGAAATATGAAAACATGTCGCAACATGTTTGATGAACAAAAAGATGTTGATTGCGGAATACAACAAAGTCCGTTCAACAAAACTAGCAAACATTGGTTTGCCGCGGCAGACGGCAAACGTCCAGGGGGTCCCATGGATAGGCGAATGCCTACAAGGCAAGGTAACTCATTTCCGTTGTGCTGTCTACTGACACTGACACATCATCGCTGTTTGCCGCCATTTCTCTAGCTAGTTTAACATTGTTCGACGTTCGGAAAGTGCAGGAGATACCTAATATATGTTGGGTTAAAGATGTTATGAAATTCAAGTAGCAGAAGACCATACAGACTTAAAACTTCCATACAGGAATGAGACAGGACTCAGAGGCCCAATTCTCTAAATTATTTTCCAACTACACTGAAATTTAACAGAATCGAGACTGAATTGTGAATTGACAGAACGTTGGTATTCTGCTCCCTCATAAATAACAATTTAGTCTACTTTCAATTCACGGTGACTACCATTAGAGTAGGATGGTTATCCTACTAATATTATAAACGCGAAAGTTTGTGAGTATGGATGTTTGTTACTCTTTCACGTAAAAACTACTGAATGGATTTGAGTGAAATTTGGAATGGAGATACTTTACGCCCTGGATTAACACATAGGCTACTTTTCATCATCATCATCATCATCAAACGCGAAAGTTTGTGAGTATGGATGGATGTTTGTTAATCATTCACGTAAAAACTACTGAATGGATTTGAGTGAAATTTGGAATGGAGATACTTTACGCTCTGGATTAACACATAGGCTACTTTTCATCATCATCATCAATTTTCATCATTATTCACGCAGGTGAAACCGCGGGGCGCAACTAGTATTATATAATTGGAAAGAGTAAAGAGAGACTCCATCTACTTAAGCTAAAATTATCGAAAAAACTTTGAATCGTTCCAGTTTCGGTCACATTTCGATATAATAACATTACAGTGTTGTATTTTAAGTTAAGAGAATACCATTTCTGACATATAAAACATCGACACAAGATCGAAATATGATCCGAACTCTATTTTAACTAATTTTTAGTTAGAGAATTGGGCCTCAGGACTGTGAAGATTGCAAGGCTTAAAGGTCTTAGCAGATATAATTTAGTCTAACTCTCCAAATCATTGACAGCGAAGCGAAGTCTCCGTATCAACTTGGAAGAATTGTTATTTGTATGTATTTTTTCTGTTACGTTTATCTGACGATAAGTTCAAAGCCATTGATCCGGATCATTGAGGTCGGAGTATAAGTACTTAATACTAACAATTTGTAAGTAAGTATTTTAGCTAAATCAGTCCGGTGTGGTTATTAAAGATAATTGAATAATATATTATATAAATATACCTTTAAATAAAACAAAGCGAAACAATAAGGTCAACTTAGGTGTCATATGAAAGGGCTTTATTTATAGGTACATTTTAAACCTATTTATAGAGGATTTTTAAACATGTAATTTTTGAGATATATACCCTTCAAACCGAAACAACAATGCGAGCACTACAGCTTGGCGGCAGAAATAGGTACGGTGGTAGTACTTCACCGGACGAACTCTTTTACAAGAATTTCTACTACTAACAAAAACTAGACTAGAAATAATGGCAAATACGTAAATGATGGTATGTTTTAGTTACTATCTTTGACTTTTTTAACTTTCTAACAGTATGGTAATGTCTTGCCTGCACCCTAAATTAAGTTTTCTTCTTGCTGAAGTGAGAGATCCTTAGTAATTAAGAGAGGCCCACTTCATGAACCGGCTGAGGTCCACTCTGGACCATATGTGTATTATGTTTTATTACACATATGGCTGGACATTGGCCTCCCCCATAGTATACGACGGCCTTGATACGAATCGTTATCACACTGAAAAGACGGCCCTAGTCCCCGACAGCTTTGCTATTCTTGGCGCCATCAATATCTGGCAGAAAACAGCGGATCAGGGGCAGCTAAAAATCTCTAACAGAGATCCGGGTCATCCTTGAAGAGAAGAAATTTAAAATTATTTTTTAAAAATTTAATTTAAATATGCGAAGTTTCTAAAATTAGTATAAAGTAAAAACAATGACTCTTTGTAGGTGCTATTTAAAAGACCTGCGATGACTTTCATTTAGATAATGTAATATTGATAAAGAATGAAGACAAAAATTAATTATGACGCAATGTTCACCAATAGAATAAAATACTGCTCATAATAATAGCTTGCATCATAATTTAATTAATTTTAGTTCCTGCTTAAGGCGAGGACTGATCTCAAAAGTAGTATTTTGAACGCCCAGTGCGATGTGACGAGATTAAATAATGAGATGCAAAAAATAGCGTAGGCAGAACATTTTACTAATAATAGTTGTAACCGAACAGAACTTTGAAAAAAGGCTGGTTTTGCAAAAAAATATCGTACAAATGACCATCCTACAAAAGCTTTGGCATTCAAATGCTCTTAATTTTGAACGGTATCAACACAAGTTTTTTTACAAATGGCTAGATTCATTTTTTATAAATAATTTGTGTAATTCGATTAACTAAAAAAAACCCCAAAATGAATACAGTCTGAAGTACAAAAACCAGTTTCATCGTCAAATATGACATGCGATTTTCAACTTTAAGCAAAGACGATTGGATAAAAAATTTGGATTTTTGGATGTTTGTATTTTAGGATGATACCGCGCCTTAAGTAGATATGTAAAATTAGTGCGAAAACTTACTTGTCTGTCTTTACTGACATCTATAATCAAGGTTGAAGATCTTCAAGGCAAGAGTGAATATGTGCCTTCTAGGCCTTTGTGCTGCTTCTCCGCAGCGTTCACTTACCATACCACCAGATTAGAATTTGGCCAAACAAAAAAGCAAAATCAAATTTTCACACAAACAAGTCCCGCGCCGCTCATAAAAGCAATTTTATAAATAATTGAGTTATGTAACAACAAAATAGAAATTAAGATAAAAAAAATAAATTTTATTCAAATACAAAATTTAACTTAATTAAATAGTGATAAATAAATAGTAGTAGTGATGATAAGTGATAATAGTAATAAATAGTAATATCAATAATAGGAAAAATTTAGGGAATTTAGGGTCACTCGGATTAATCATTGAAAAAAAACCCTCGAGTGAGTTGTCTAATGTGAAAGCTTACGTAAGAAGTACTTTATATGTATTTAATTAATGTAAGTACTTAGGTCAACAATATAGGTTGTCAATTAAAAGAAAGAACTCATAAAATTCCTAATCACCTGACTGATTCAGCTTCACTTAAATACAAATAGGTAATGCTTATATACTACCGACCAACCAAATTCGATGAAAATCGGATCAATTTTTAACATACATACCTACATACTAACGCTCATTATCCAAGTCGATTCGAAGACCATGCTTCGCTTAGCCAATTCCACTGCTGGATGAGGCCTCCCTCATAGCTTGCATAGCATAGATAGAACCTATAGCGTGCAATAGAGGGATTTCGCATTTGTTTTTTTTTTTGACAAAGATCTTGGTTGCACTTACGATTATGCTGCCCTGGTTAGGTAATAAACATAACACATTTACAAAACTACGAAAATCTTATTATAGCTAGTTTTTAAAGCGTTCTAGCTCGGTCTGACAAAGACAAAGATAGAACGCTGTCACAGTAACCTATATCTCTAAAACTAATAACTAAACAATTCCTGATACTGTCGTTGTGGACATACTCTGTTTTCGCCATCTTATCTCATAATTCGCCGCTATTCATTTTTTGGTTTTCGCAAGGTTGGCAAATAAACACACGTTCCTTGAACCTACCCCAGACCAATCCATTCTCCCTCGCACATACAGCGTCTTACATACACCTGCGTGAGTGGAAAGAGCATCGCTGCAGAAAGGCGATGCATTAGAAGACGCCATTTTTTAGGACTGATAAGTTTCGTCTGACCGGCATCGCGAGAGCACGCTTTAAACATAAAAACCGCAAATTACTGGATATAGTGATAAATCTTAACTTTCCAACTTTATTCGCCATATTTGTGTTAGTGCAAAGTGTACACCATTGAGGATTGTCCTTTGGAAGTGCTACGGTGAAGATATCAACCTCCTGCTGGCTTGACCGCGTGGAGTACCTACTTTGGCGCGGCGTTTTGGATAAACGCCTGCTTACCACTACACCGGGAGCATCAAGGGGATATCGAGCAGTTGCAGAACCCCAGGTAGGACGCTGTACCCCTTTCCAAATTCATTTACTGAACTTCCTGACGTGTCACTTTTCTGCTGCCAAATTGCGATTAAGATCTTCAATAAACCCGCGTTTCTCATAGTGAAGCTTTTGAAACACCGCATCTAGCCTTTAGAGGTTGGACAAGGGCTGTTCGCAGCCCATGCTATAATAGCCACCCCCCGCTCAAATGATCGTGATACAAATTTTCCTTTAAGGCCTTTGGCGCGTTCATTTTGTGGTCCTTCGAGTCGTAATGGTATTTAACCCATTGCTCTCATCCCTGCTATCAGTCAAACTTCATTTCCATCCCTAGGGATCACCCGCTAACTGGTCTGAATTCGTTCAGTTCCATCACTTCGCTTAACATTCCAACCGCCCTTATAGGAGCTGCCTATCATATCTCAAGTAGGTATTCAATTCTGCTTTGTTCCGCGATAATTAGGCCCCCCTATAAGTGTAATTACATTCGTGTGATTAAATTTTCATGTTAAATCCGCTTAAATACATACGCTCAGTTGCTAGAACGTAAGTTCATCTATTAACTTATTCGCGCTGCAGTAATAGCATTCTAATATATTACGCAGCTTTCGCTAAACGGAACAATTAATTTTCTGGTCCTTATAGATAACCGGTTTGCACCTAGGCATAACCTACTACTAGATACCTATTTAGTTATAGGTTGTTTACGCAGTGGCGTGCGCCGTAGGTATTTACACGCATACCGATCTGTCATCTGCATCACTTGGTTACGTATTTCGTTTTAATATTTCAAAATGCTTCCAATACGACCGGCTGGTTCGGACGGTAAGTTAAAAGATAAAACCGATCCATCCGCTTCGGAGGTGGACTTGGAATTAATTCTTGTAGAAAAAAAGCGAAATACGCTTTTCGAGTTTATACAAATTGTGTATGAGAATTCGAAAAAGGCACACACCGATGATGAATCTAGGGAAAGATTTCTATGTTCAGTCGAGACTATTGATGAGATTCGAACCGAGTTTAGGGACCTTGTAAACGAGCATAATATACTACTATTGAAAAGTAATCCCGCCGCTATACCTAGCTATCATGCATTGATTTCATTTGATGACCTCTTCGGTCGTATAAAACGTGTATTAAAGCAGGTTGAGCCTGTACCTTCGAGGGTAAATCAGCATGATTCTGATCATTTTGATCAGAAGGTCATTAGGACAAAACGCCCAACTTTGGCGCCAATCGAAATTATGTCATTCGATGGGGACATTCGGAATTGGCCCTTATTTTATGAGAGCTATAAGTCCACAATACACGAAAATCCATCGCTGACAGACGCTGAGAGGTTGTATTATTTGATAGGGAAGTTGTCCACTAAAGCGCAGTTAGTATTCTCAGGCATCACGCCATGTCCTACGAACTATCAAATAATTATGAAATGTCTCGTTGATAGGTATCAAGACAAACGTGTCCTCGCATCTACGTACCTAGATCAGATGATAAATCTCAAAATTAATGGTCCCGCTTCTTCATCTAATTTTCAGTCATTTATGGATCAGTATGTCACAGCCGCAAATGCGATTAAAAACCTTAAAATCGATGATTTGACCGATTTCATATTTATGCATATCGCGTTAAAGAAATTAGATGGAGAAACGATTCGCGCTTTCGAGTCACAATATCGTGACATCGCGCTGCCTACCTTTAGTCAGCTGACGAGCTTCATTAGGAGTCAGCATAGAATTTATCAAAATACGCAGCCTAGCGCGGCCGGCAATTCTACACGAAGTTCCGTTAAATCCCGCAGTCATGTACCTAACCCGCAAAGTTATGTAACTC
The DNA here is from genome assembly GCA_951392215.1 of Epirrita christyi. Classification (NCBI taxonomy): domain Eukaryota; kingdom Metazoa; phylum Arthropoda; class Insecta; order Lepidoptera; family Geometridae; genus Epirrita; species Epirrita christyi. The sequence continues at coordinate 14,617,836 of OX595844.1, forward strand.
TCACAGCTACTAACAAAAAATGTCTATGTGACAATGTTGTACATGATCATCTTTTTAAGTGTCAAAAATTCAATGACATGACACCGTCTTCACGTTTCAAATGCGTAAAAGATATTAGTGCATGTGTTAACTGTTTAGGTATTAAACATAAAACCCGCGATTGTAATTCAACTCTTAAATGTCGTACTTGTCATCAAAAGCATCATACCATGTTGCATTTCAATAGGGCGGACGCAACGCAATCCCACGATAGTGGATTGGTGATTGCGTCAGCTGTTCCCGCGACTCCGGGCGCGCGTGTGGCTCGGTCCGCGACATCAGACATAATGAGCGCGCCAGCCGTTCCTACGTCGGCGATAAGCGAGCCACGGGTATCGTCATTACACACATCCATTGCTGCGCCGTCGCAGCTTAGCGCAAGTAATGACGACCGCACCGCGCAATGTATGAGGCCCACTACGGTATTGTTATCAACCGCGCAAGTGGTTATCTACGACAATGATGGTAAAAGACACTTAGTAAAATGTTTATTAGATTCTGGATCGCAATGTAATTTTATTAGTTCAGAATGTTGTGTGCGTTTAGGTTTGAATTGCAATAAAAATACCCAAATGATTGTTCGAGGTTTTGGTGGTTCTGAAAACCCTATTAGAGGTTCCACAGACTTCAGAATATTTTCGCGGTTTAATGAAGACGTGTTTTATGATGTATCGGGCCTTGTCGTAGATCGCATCACGGATGACCTGCCTACCGTTCCCGTGAACAATGTCGCGTTTACTCATATCAAATCGCTACAACTCGCGGATAGTACGTTCGCCAATCCCGCTCCTGTGGATGTTCTGCTTGGAGCATCCATATTCCCGCACTTGTTGATGCCTGGTAAGGTACATAGCAACGTGCATGGAATTCCGCCCGCTATACAAACAGTGCTAGGGTATATTCTAATGGGTTCAGCGCCCGCGCTGCTCCCTTGTAAATCTACTTCTGCCTGTTGCGCTACGGTCCAACATTCCTTGGACCACCTTCTCAAAAGGTTTTGGGAACTCGAGGAAGTTTCCGCTCCGCCCACTCACAGTCAAGACGATCTTGAGTGTGAGACACATTTCCGCACTACCACCACGCGCGACGCTAGTGGTAGGTACACCGTCGCATTTCCTTTTCGTGACGATGTTTATAAACTAGGAGATTCGTTCTCCACCGCACAAAGACGCTTCCTGTGCTTAGAAAAGAAGTTGGAGTCATCAAGTTTTCTGCGCGCCGCCTATGACGATATCATTCGTGAATACGTTGAAAAAGGTTACGTAACCGAAATAGGACCCATTGATAATAATATTTCCGCTAAAACCGCATCCTATTTTGTCCCGCATCATTGTGTACAGCGCCTTGATAAGACCTCCACCAAAGTCCGCATGGTTTTAGACGCTAGTTGTAAAACCAGCACAGGTCTATCTTTGAATGACGTTCTTCATTCCGGCCCAAATTTACAGGGCGATTTAAACAACATCCTGTTGAACTTTAGGCTTTTCAAAATCGCCATTTCAGCCGATTGCCGTCAGATGTTTCTTCAATTGGCCATGGTTGAAAAAGACCGAAAATATCAGAGATTTCTATTTAGGTTCCGACCAGAAGATAAACTATCAGTTTTTGAATTAACTCGCGTCGCTTTCGGTATGAAGTCGTCAGTTTTTCACGCCATCCGCGTCGTTCATCAGCTGATCGCTGATGAAGGGCATAAATTTCCAGCTGCAGCTGCTATAGCAGCTGTTTCGACATATATGGACGATGTCTGCTATAGCATAATGGCAGCTGATTCAGCGCAGAAGGACGAGTCTATTGCGATCGATTCCTGTACCGAACTTATAAAATTATTTAAGTGCGGTCAATTTGACCTGGTAAAATGGACGAGTAATTCGGACACTGTCCTACGCGCTATTCCCGCCTCGCACAGAGCTTCGTCAGATCTCGAAATCGATAAGGATGTACCTCACAAAATTCTAGGTACGCATTGGGACAGGTCAGATGACGTTTTCAAGTTCAAGGTCGCTGAACCTGACGCAGGCTGTACCAAACGCATTATTCTCTCCGTCGTCGCGCGCTTGTGGGACAATTTAGGCCTAGTGGCTCCCGTCATACTTTATGCCAAGCTCCTTATTCAGGAGTTATGGTTATTGAAGTGTGACTGGGACGAGGCCCCCCCGCAACGCATCACGAGCCAATGGAGACAGTTCTGTGGCGAACTTCCGGCACTCAACGAGATACGCATTCCGCGGCATCTCGGGGTAGTGCAAGGTTGTGTAGCCAATCTCATTGGATTCGCTGATGCGAGTGAGCGTGCGTACGGCGGCGTCATCTATTTGCAAGTCAACAGTCACTCCAATGTGACTGTAAGGCTCGTGTGTTCGAAATCTAAGGTCGCGCCGCTTAAAACTATATCTATTGCGCGCTTAGAGCTGTGCGCCACGGTTCTATTGTCTAAGCTAATGCGTAAAGTGCTTGACAATTTTGAGTCAAGATATAAAATTTCTAATGTCTTCGCATTTACTGACTCTAAAGTCGTACTTTGCTGGATCAATTCCTCCCTGCACCGCTGGCAAACTTTCGTAGCAAATCGCGTTGTGAAAGTTGTGGACAATGTTCCTGCCAGCTGTTTCCATCACGTAGCAGGTGTTGAAAATCCTGCTGATTGCTTATCGCGTGGCTTAGCGCCCGCGCTGCTAAACAAACACCCTCTCTGGTTAACTGGACCCCCATGGGCATCCAGGCATCCATCGGAGTGGCCTATATCGGAATTCGATCGCGAAAACGTCAGTGAAATGCCGGAGCTAAAACCGCTTGCGCTCGCTGTAATTGTAAACACGTCAAAATCGCTTATCTATGAGCTCGCTCAACGCATTTCTTCCTGGTCGAAGTTACTACGCATAATTGTTTATATGTATCGCTTTTCAAAGCTATTACCGCGCAGATCTTATATAACTAAGTCTGATTTAGAATTTGTCGAAATTAAAATCCTCTCCGCATTACAACACGTCTACTTCAGTGACGATATAAATAAATTAAAAAACGATGAAAATTGTTCTCCCGCTTTACAAAAACTTAAGCCGTTTTTAGATGAAAACGGTCTTATCCGCGTCGGTGGCCGGCTTACCTACGCTGCGCTCAATTATACACAAAAGCACCCGTGTGTGCTACCGCGACATGATCACGTGGTCGATTCATTAATCGACTTCTATCATCGAAAATATTTACATGCCGGCCCCGAACTGTTGATGTCCTTACTCAGGAATCAGTATTGGATACTGGCAGCGCGACGAATTATTCGTCACCGTATCCATAAGTGCAACACGTGTTTCAGAGCAAAACCGCGTCCATCCTTCCCGATCATGGCAGATCTGCCTGTCTTCCGCGTCAACCAAGTTGACAAGCCGTTCACGCATACAGGATGTGATTATGCTGGCCCTCTCCAATATACACCCGTTCGTGGCAGAGGTGTCAAAAGCCGTAAGGCATGGCTTTGTATATTTACGTGTCTGACAACCCGATGCTTGCATATTGAAATCGCTACGGAGTTGAGTACGGTCAACTTCCTTGCTGCTCTAAAACGTTTTCTTTCACGCCGCGGTCCCGTGCAGTGTATATACACTGACAACGGGACTAATTTCGTTGGATGTAGTTCTTACCTCCGCGATCTTTATAAGTTCCTCGATCAACATCGCCCGCATCTTGAACATGAGCTATCAGAGAGTCGTATAGCTATGAGGCGCATAATCCCCCAATCGCCCCATATGGGCGGTTGCTGGGAGAGTATGGTAAAGGTGGTGAAGTCTCATTTGTTCAAGGTCATCGGCATGCAAATTCTCTCCTACGAAGAACTGCTAACGGTGCTAACACAGATCGAAGCACTTGTAAACTCGCGTCCACTCACCGCTATGAGCAGCGACCCCGCTGAGCCATCAGCTCTTACGCCAGCTCATTTTCTCAACACCGCTCCGCTTCAGTCTCTTCCCGCCGCTCACGTAGAGAACGTTAGTCTTCAAGAGAGACATTCTCTGTTAGACAAAATGGTGCAGTCATTCTGGCAGCGATGGCGTACAGAGTACTTGCATCAATTACAATCTAGAGCCAAGTGGAACACACCATCTACTCCGATTCCATTGGGATCAGTTGTTGTGATTATAGTAGATAACGCCCCAGTTTTTTCATGGCCTTTAGGTGTAGTAGAGGCTGTTCATACCTCGAAGGACGGCACAACGCGCTCTCTTACCGTCAGGACGTGTAGAGGTACCCTCGTCCGACCAGTAGTCCGTGTGTGCCTTTTACCGAGTCAATGAGCTAAAGTAGAGAAGCTGCTGCTTATTTTAGATTAGTTTAGGGATAATCATTACAATATTAAATTTATGTCTTATTCTCTGGCTCTCTATAGAGCAGACACGCTAGTATGTAATTTTGACGTCTGACTCTACATAGAGCAGACTCTGCCGCATATAATTTTATTAAGTTTCTAAGTCCTATTAGTTTGCTTTCTAAAGGCAACCCTTTAAGGTCGGGGGAATGTTTTCGCCATCTTATCTCATAATTCGCCGCTATTCATTTTTTGGTTTTCGCAAGGTTGGCAAATAAACACACGTTCCTTGAACCTACCCCAGACCAATCCATTCTCCCTCGCACATACAGCGTCTTACATACACCTGCGTGAGTGGAAAGAGCATCGCTGCAGAAAGGCGATGCATTAGAAGACGCCATTTTTTAGGACTGATAAGTTTCGTCTGACCGGCATCGCGAGAGCACGCTTTAAACATAAAAACCGCAAATTACTGGATTTAGTGATAAATCTTAACTTTCCAACTTTATTCGCCATATTTGTGTTAGTGCAAAGTGTACACCATTGAGGATTGTCCTTTGGAAGTGCTACGGTGAAGATATCAACCTCCTGCTGGCTTGACCGCGTGGAGTACCTACTTTGGCGCGGCGTTTTGGATAAACGCCTGCTTACCACTACACCGGGAGCATCAAGGGGATATCGAGCAGTTGCAGAACCCCAGGTAGGACGCTGTACCCCTTTCCAAATTCATTTACTGAACTTCCTGACGTGTCACTTTTCTGCTGCCAAATTGCGATTAAGATCTTCAATAAACCCGCGTTTCTCATAGTGAAGCTTTTGAAACACCGCATCTAGCCTTTAGAGGTTGGACAAGGGCTGTTCGCAGCCCATGCTATAATAGCCACCCCCCGCTCAAATGATCGTGATACAAATTTTCCTTTAAGGCCTTTGGCGCGTTCATACTCCATTATACCTAATGTGGTAAATATCGTCAACGGTGTTACATGAAAGATAATTTGCCGGACGTTGGTTTTTTCATTAGAGAACTTATTGCATGGGATGTGTCCGGAACGCGGTAACGCGTCTATTAAAATTCTGATTATCAATACAATGGTGCATTCAAAGAATGTGGTTAGATCTTTTTGTACAAAATTCCTTTTTCTTGGGACCTCTTATCGAAGTACTCATTCCACAGAGAATAGCAATCCCGTTCAATTTTGGGAATGTAATTAATAAAAAAATTGGGAACAGTTACATGGAACACTTTTATTGAGTCTGTCAGTAAAATAACATTCAGAGCTTCTGCGATAGCTATCAGCTTAGCTTCCATTGTACACACATTGGTATTCATTTGAAATTTAATAGAAGAATCCTCCTTTGAATCATAAAAAGGGAACAAGGACTGCCCCTATTCCCTCACCTTCCTTAGAACCACCGATATTTTAATAAAACTGGAATATTTTATATTAAAGAAGCAACAAAAAAGATTTTTTTAAACTAATAGGATTGTACTATCTCTGGTTTGGACATAAAGCCCACACCATCTGTAATTATTTTAAAAATATCAATATTACTCACCTACGTATGGAGGGATAACATATCCGATTTATCACAACAATGGATAAACATAACATTATTTGTTTGTATAACATAACAAAGTTTTAAATAATTTATATTATTATTTATTTAAAAAGATAATTTTCATCCAATAATTACCAGCCAAGAATCGCCGACGCAGGTATAATGGAATGTAGATATAACGTGAGTAGGGGTCGTCTTAATTAAACTACCTACAACCCTGATGGTCTGGTTTTAAACCTTATCTAATTTTACAAGATGACTTTTTGCACTATTGTCTTAAGAAAAACCATGATCAATACGGTTTTTAATTTAACCACGCTTGGCAGGCGGATTAGTGATTGCAGTATTGTTAAGTACTCTGGTTATTATTATCTTTATTATTATTTATTATGGTTATTATTATAAAATACATTATTATCTTGCGGCTCAAAATATAAAAATTGATGAGCAGTGCTCAACGGTGGTTAATAAAAATTAAATTGAAATAAACTGCATCTTTTAGTAATTAACACCTACATCTATGTTAAATGTTAGGTATATAAAAAGCACCCAACCGTTAGGCATACACCCCAATTTGTTCTTTTCCTATTTCTACCAAATATACAACTTACTGCTTCTTCTTCTTGGTTTTCACTGATGGCAAGAATAACATCACAGTTTTTTGTAGCAATTCAGTGAAAATCATCGTTCCCAAAAACACTAGGAATGTACCGACCCAATGCCCAACAGTGAAGGGATTCCTGAAATACAATATCGAAAATATCAGCGAAACGAATTTACGTAATGTCACTGTCAATGTCACAGTTAGCGACGCGCATTCAGTTGTCAAAACATACACCGCGCTTATGCAAATTCCTTGCGTCAACACGTATAGAATCAGCAAGACTACTTGTCTGGGTAATACAAGCCCCAACACTTCGACAACAGGTGTTTCTGTGGCCAACTTCACGTGGTTCATTAGATTTGGCGTGGTCGGCAGCCAAAACACTAACGGTAGCAGATGTGTGTAGTAAAGTGCCTCCCAGGGATGCTTCCCGAATTTTGAGTATAGGCTCTCTTGGAAGATACCCATTCTCGCTGATACGAACAGCGCGAATGTAAGAATGGCAATTCCTAGGCACCACCAAAGCCAATCAATGAACTGTAGCTTTTCTTCTTCGGCAGCATCTTCGTGAGTTTCTCTAGGCGCCTTCACATCTCCACTTGACTGAATCGTACATACACAAATTCCAGCCGAAATCATGAATATAGCCAAGTATTTCAATGGTGGGTATTGCTTCTTCAGAATCCAAATTCCCATAGCCATATTAGCCATTAGAGAACCTGCTCTGAATATCATGTGCAGAGGCATCGATATGTTGAAGTTGAAGGCATAGTTGTTTGCCACACTACTTGTCCAGAAAAATCCCACAAGTAACAGATACTGTTTGAATGGTATGTTCCGCTTGGCTGTTCCAAATTTTCCCACAGTGAGGAAGCCAATAGTAGCAATTAACAAAAACTGTAGGAATGTTGCAAGATTTCCCGCGCCAGGATCTTCCTTTACAACCATTTCAAGGAATACAACATTTGAACAACAGCCAATAAAGACCATAGAAATGGCCAGCGCTGCTTTGATGTTCATGGTGAATCTGAAATGAAAGCATAAAGTTACAAAAATTATATTCCGATACCGGGAATCGAACCCGAGCCTCCTGGGTGAGAGCCAGGTATCCTAGCCACTAGACCATATCGGATGATACTGCAAGGGTGAAATAAGTGAACTACAACAAATAGTGAACATTAAAATGTAAAAACTAATATTCGATACTAAAATAACTCACAAATTTTATCATCACAAAGATAACATATTATTTAACACATGCGCACTGATGCAATGTCTTTGCAATAGAACAACAATTTTTTAAGGTTATTTTGAGTAGATTGCTAGATGAATTATGAAGTTTACTAGCAGGAAACTCTCACCAGATGATATAATAACAATTAACACTTACGTTTTATTGTTATATCCGTATAAAAACACTGAATTTCACAGAAATTAACACATTAATTCATTATTTACAAGAGTGACAGCTACACGTTTATCAACTGAGACAGGCGCGGCGCTAGTGTGCGCGACTGTAGTTGTGACTGCTTGTGACCGTGGCCTCGAAACGCGCATGCGTACAATGCTCTGTCGGTAAGCAGTGGCTGCTATATATATGGCTGATTTATAATATTACTAATAAAAACCTAGATGGCGTATGCGTGCAAAAATTATTATCTTTTTTAATGAATGCAAGTAAGATTATACAAATTTTATTATTTTATGAGTACTGATAAGATAACGTTCTGTTTTAGTTACTGCTAAACATAACAAGGTTAAGTTTAATTATGAGGGACCGGATGTAAATAGAGTTCTTACCTTAACCTAGGTACCTCAGAATAATGACTGAGTCATTATTCTTAGGTACCTACTCACACCTTTACGTTTTCACTGTAGTAATGCACTGTTATAAGCAGACTAAATAACTTTTCATTTAAAAAACCTTCTTTAAAAAGACTTCCGCCATTGTATTCGACTAAATATTTGAATGAAAAAAAAATGATGAAAGAACCATAGTGGTGAAAGGATTATGATACTTTCTGAATGCAAATGCTTGGTTTGTTGATGAAAATATCAAAATCGCCATATGTATTGCATACAATATTTGAGGAGTTCCCTCAATTACTCATGGGTTCCATCTACAGAACTGGATTCTGAAAAAATGGGACCAATCTGGAAGTATATCTATTCAAATAAAAAAAGAATTTTCCAAATCGGTTCATAAACGCCGGAGATATGAGTTAAAAAACCTTAAAATAAAAATAAAAAATTAAAATCAATTTTAGAACCTCCTATTTGTGAAGTCGGTTAAAAACAGATAAAAAAACATACACAGAATCACTACCGACCATCACTACATAAGAATGAGTTAGATAGGTACTTACCTATTCTTATGCTTACAAGTAATTGTATCTACCTACTTAGTCAGTTGCTGTTAAATAGATAGACACTCACGAGCATAATATACCTACCTAGACTTATAAAGCAATGGTAGTTATTAAAATAAAAGTAGACATAACATTTTTATAATTTTTTTCAAGACTATTTATGTGACTGTTGGGTGTTATGTTATGTTATATAAGCTGTAAAGACAGTAAGTAATATTCACATTACCTACTTACCTTACCTACAGGTACACTACAAGTTATGATGGCAATCTTGTACCTATGACGATCATATCAACAACATTATTTTTATAATTTGGGAAGTAAATACACTCGAGAGCAATGAATCCGGGTCACTAATGAATGTTAAAAATCTCGGAAACTAAAAATGATAGATTAATGCAATAAATTGTATTTAATAGACAATGTAATACTCCTTAAATGAAGGTAAAAAAAATATGAGTCACCATACATTTTATTAACACAAAATTACATAAAGAAAAAAACTGCTGATCTCTCCTTAAAACAAAAATAGGAAACATGAAATTTTTGAACTTTATTACGATTTTCTTGAATTTTAATACTTCGTATTGCCTCCTCGTGCTTCCATTACTGCGTTTACGCAGAAAAAAAACAACAAAAAAACAGAAATCAAACAATGATAAATGACAGATTACAAACAAAAGCAAAACCAAATGCTGTAATTTCGTAGTTCCATCTTCGAAAGTGGCCCTTTTTCAAATTTGATTTTTTTATGATATAACTTTACAATAACTAAGAAGTTTTAATACCTTCATTTAAGGAGTATTACATTGTCTATTAAATACAATTTATTGCATTAACCTAGCATTTTTACTAGAGTTAGAGTACTATGGGTATAGATTTCTCTAAGTTTTTTTGGTTCATTTTCCTTCAGAGCCAAGTTCCCATCCCGGAGAGTCGACCAAACTTATTGTTATGCTAATGAGACCTCAATAAATCCATGTTTATCGAGCTCTGTGTGGCTCTATCCTGTCCTGACTCTACCAATTTTAACTCTTCGGGCAGATTTCAAGGCAATAAACTAAAGTATTTAAAATAATATGTGAAGAGGTCTAGGTTACATTATGTATAACACATAACATTACAATTTTGGCATACTTTATTCAAATTCAATTAAAAAATGATTGTGTTAATTCTGAGATTTTGTTTATAATCAGATCTAGGATAAGAAACTAACTACACAATGTGATCCATGTTGATTAAAATAAATGAATACATATTATATTTACTATAACATAACACCCAATACAACAGTGACACAACAGTGATCCCACAATAGGATTCTCTGTATCGTGGGTATCAGGAACTACTGGTACCATGGTACCACAACACTCAGACCCGGAACAAATATTTGCAGATCAAGCAAACATTTCTCCCGTAGCAGGAATCAAACACACCTCTTGTGTCTCAGCCGGTTATTCGCCCGCCGCGCACACGGAGGTTATTTATTGTTCTTTTTTTAATATAATACTACGTGATAACATTAGAATATAAATCATTACTCACATGTATTTACAACAACTCTATAAGTATAATTACCTTACCTTATTAATTTGAATGTTTGTTATTGTGTCCTAGGCATCGATTTCCGTGACTTTTGTAGCTCTTTATACACTTTGGACTAGTATTTGGACCAAATATAGAAAGCATCTCTGAGCGCCGTAAGTAAGGGTTCAATTCAACAATTCGTTCAGGGCGCCTGGGTTGTTACTGCCGCGCTGGTGCAGCGTGTCGGTGGGCAGGTTAAAAGTATTTTATTTATTGACTAGTTGCGCCCCGCGGTTTCACCCGCGTGAATAATGATGAAAATTAATGATGATGATGATGATGAAAAGTAGCCTATGTGTTAATCCAGGGCGTAAAGTATCCCCATTCCAAATTTCACTCAAATCCATTCAGTAGTTTTTACGTGAAAGAGTAACAAACATCCATACTCACAAACTTTCGCGTTTATAATATTAGTAGGATAGTAGGATAGGATAGGAAGTAGGAAGTAGGATATCGCCAGAATTATTTTGAATCAATATACTATAAAGCTAATCGTCTTATAACATTACAAAATTATAAAATTAGTCCTGTTCAACGCGACCAGCGGAAGCGGCAATTCAGAAAAGTTTTGGATACAAGGTATCTAGGTTTTAATAAAGTAACTTTCGTGAATTATATCATTCATTTTGTAAAAACGGGAAATTTTCACGTACCGATATGTTGGTGGAAGCACCAACAGGTTTCCACCCAAATCGAGGGTCTTCATCAGGGTGGGTATAGGATCCGCGCTACACTCCCTCCGCGTCCTTCCTCGCTCTATCTAGTTTTTTTTGCACGTAACTTTTTGGACAACCATTGACGCAGTCCATAATTACCTCAATGTGGCCAACCTTGTACATTTGTAAGCAATTTGAAGCACAAATTAAAGGATAAAACCAAATATTTTTTGGCTTAACAAACCCATTTACAAAACAGACAAATGTTCTCCCTCTAAAATATTGTAAGGAATTTTGAACCCAGTCACGTAACATATGGAGCTGGGATTCTTTTAATAATGTAGGTAGGAACGGTTATAAATTTCAGTGAAAAGTATTTGTCATACTTAGAGATTAATTTTGAGAAGATAAGCGTTTTTTTGCTGGGAAAGTGCTGCTAATAGTACTTATATCTGGGGCTCATATGAAGATAGATAGATAGATAGTTTAACACTTTATTGTACACCAGGAATACATAATAAGATGTATTAAAAATTAGCAGTACAATGGGCGGCCTTATCGCTGAGAGCGATTTCTTCCAGGCAACCTTTGGATGGACAGTAACGAGCGAAGCAGTAACAAAACGGCGACGCACAAATTAAAAATAATAAAAATAATGATTGAATGATATAATACAAATTTTACACTCGAATACCTACCTACCTACTTTTATAAAATAGATTAATGAATAGTAATAAGTTAAAAACGTTAAATACTTTAATACGCCCATAAAAGAAAAGAAAAGAAAATATGACAATACAAATGAATAAAAGGCTATGAGTCCAATAGCGGTATTCAAGCGGTATTTTTTGCAAATACATTATTTGGATCATGGAAGAACTGAAAATACACTATATAAAATCCATTATTTGCCATGATAACATGGACTTTCTTATCGTCATCATTCGAGCTACAATAAAATAATTCGCACACCATTTGAACAGGCATAAAATGCAGATTTCCGTTCATGCATGGATGTCATATTATTATTCGTCTTAGAGCACAAGTACCTAATCAATTAAAAAATCTGATAGACCGAATGAATGCATGAATGTATATAAATCAAAGTTTTACTAAGGGATTACCAGGGGATGAGCAGTAGCCATAGACATTAAATCTATGGCAGTATCATACACATGAGTACACCAAACTGCGCCTTCCAAGCGTGGTGATTATGGCAAATCCCCCCACTGTATTCAAGGAGGCCTCGCTTAGCAGTGGACGTAACCAGACTGACCCACTTTTAAAGTGATTGCTCTCGCATGTGGCGCGAAATTCAAATTGTATTGTGTTTTTTGTAAATCATAGCTAATCAACACTTCTTGAGATAGAGAAAACAGATTTTGCGAAAACTAGGAGACCTAGCACACATGTTTTAATTGATAGTATCTCATAAATGTCATTAGTTAAGCTGCGCATATCTTTAAACCAAAAAAACACTGTAAAAATCATTGAAGAGTATTCGTAGCTGAAGTAATGATCTATATGTGAAACTATAAACTAAAACATGTGTGTTAGGTCTCCTAGTTTTCGCAAAATCAGTTTTTACTATCTCAAGAAGTGTTGATGAGCTGTAATGAGCAAAAACGCAATAAAATTTGAATTTCGCGCCACATGCGAGAGGAATCACCTTAATAACACCATGTACTACACCGTTTTAAAATCGTCTTATCAAGACTTTTGCTTTGATAAAGTGATGGAAAAGTTTTTTTATATACTCCTGGCAGCCGTCATGTTTGTATTTTGACACATCTTAGGAAGACAGATAAGACAAGTCTAACGACACATAATTCATTAAGTTCAGCTGTTTGGTTGCTACAAGGTGATAAAGAATAAATGATACGTGCTATAAACATAAACCTCCTGCAGTCGGGTAAAATGGCATGCATAGGACGCAACAAAATTATAAGATCATTATAAAAAAGATAAAATAAAAGAATAAAAAAAATAGATAAATATAAAAAGTTTTTTTTTATTCTTATATATATTCATCTATGTTTAAGTAAGTATGTTTATTTTAATTAATATATAATTTTTAATTTGTTTTGTTTCTCACTTTTCTTTTTACATGTGTGTACGAACCTACCTCTATAATCACCACTCTCTAGCCGCAGAGGTTTGCTGGAAGAAAACTCTTTTTAGGGTTAAGCTCGCCTTTGTACATGTCCTTTAGTTCTGTCTTGTGTTCTTATTATGTATATTTGTGTACAATCCTACTTCCTACTATCCTACTATTATTATAAACGCGAAAGTTTGTGAGTATGGATGGATGTTTGTTACTCTTTCACGTAAAAACTACTAAATGGATTTGAGTGAAATTTGGAATGGAGATACTTTACGCCCTGGATTAACACATAGGCTATTTTTCATCATCATCATCATCATCATCAAACGCGAAAGTTTGTGAGTATGGATGGATGTTTGTTACTCTTTCACGTAAAAACTACTGAATGGATTCGAGTGAAATTTGGAATGGAGATACTTTACGCCCTGGATTAACACATAGGCTACTTTTCATCATCATCATCATCATCATCATCAATTTTCATCATTATTCACGCGGGTGAAACCGCGGGGCGCAACTAGTAAAGAATAAAGGATCTATCTATCTGTCTCTACTATAATGTCACTATATATGTTAAATGGCAGCATTCAAACGTTTATAGAATTATTTTCACACCATTTGAACAGTCATAAGGTGCATATTGGCATGCATGGACGTCACGACGGTTTAACCGTGTCGATAATTCAATTATTCCGGTTCCACGCGCAGATCTAACGACCTTTTAGATATAGAGCTAGTGGTGTTACGTGCCTTCTCTCGGTTGGAGACGACTTGTGACTTTGTGACACTTTGATGGAGTAGATAAGAAGTTAATTAAGTAGGAAACATACTGTACTCTCATCAAGCGTAACATTACTTTAACATTGCATTATTATTGACCCACGTTCGAAAGAGGCTAGCTACCCACAACACAGGTTTTCCTATGGTGGGAGCTAGTGCACTTACAAATTAATTCGTCAATTCATTTTATGTTTTTGTATTTTAACACTTTGCAACATTATTTCTAACTAGTGGTTCGCCCCGAACTGAGACCTCGCGATAACACCTTTATCAGCCCGACTACTTAACCAAGTAATTTCCATTTTACTAGTATTATTTTTGAAAATTTTCACCTCGAGGTCTACCAGTACAGTACAAACACATACAGTACATTTCCTACACATCATCGAAATAACCTTTGAATAGGGCTAAGCAACGGGGCGTAATACTACATACCTGTTAGTACCTATATCAAATACCTGACGAATTAATTGATAACGGCCTTTTGACGAAAACCATAGAACTCCAGCGTCATTCAAATTCCTAGAAATGGGAGGTCAACAATGGATGTTATATTAGTTACTGTTTTATGGAGTACAAGTTTCTAAATTCTTCAGTTTCAGGCTTTTCCCTGTAGTTCTGACACAAAAGCCACAAGCATACCAAATTTCAGCATTGTGGGATAGCTGGAAGTACCCCAGAATTTTTGATTTTTACGTTTTTTATTTTCCCTAATATCTCAAAAACTACTAAGGCTAAATACTTATTAAAAACAGTTTTGACGTTGGTTGATGTCCAACCAAAGCGCTTTCATTAGATACCCCACTTGATCTGACTGTCTCACTTTATTTTTTTTACCCCCTCTTTGGCCCCAATATTTCAGCAACCCCCGACCGATATAGCTCATAACCGTAGCTACAAATTGTACTAATACTATCTACCCCCATACCAAATTTCATGAAGATCGGATTAAAGGTTTGGAAGTTTTCATCGGACAAACATACATACATACATACATACATATATACAAATGCCGATTCTTCTAACTTGAAACAGAGAACTCGCTTCGCTCGTTCAATTAAGTTTGTATCATCTGTATAAACTTTTTATACTTTTAATAGTTCAAACTGAATCGAGACACGAGCATAGATAGATAGATAGATATATGTTGTCAGTTTTTCATTGAAGTCTACAATCTACGCTTGAGTCTTCATACAGCTTGAGTTTCACTCTGGATTATGGGACTAGGCTTTGGATTATCATTATAATCATCATCAAACTGTAGAAGTCCACTTCTGGACAATGGCCTCCCCCCTAGAATGCTACGATGAACGGTCTTCCTGCGATGTTTATAATGACTTTAATCCATCCTTCTGCTACTGCATCGTTCGGTTTGTGGTCGCCACTTATTCCCCAAAGATTGACAGTTTTTCTAGCTATATGACCTGCCACTTCAACTTGCTAATTCTGAGAGCTATGTCGGTGATCTTGGTTCTTCTACGGATTTCCTCATCTCGGATTCTATCGGAGAATAGCTCTCTGCGTAGCCCGTTGTGCGGCTTTGAGCTTGTCTATACGGTCAATGTTAGGACCACGTCTCCATGCCTTAAGTCATCACTGGTAATGATTATCGTCTTGAGGGTCTGCGCGTATCTGTGACGATAAAATATGGCGTAGTTTCTTGAACGCTGCCCATCGGAGTTGGGTTTGATCATCGAATTCATGAAAGTGTTTCGTTAAGGGGATCACTCCTACCGTGTCAATCCGCAAACGTTATTGAGTCACTCACTATGCGTTTTCTTTCGTAGATTGAACTCAGCTTCAAGAACATTTGCCTGGCAGTATTTTCTTCACTTGTAACTCCCATTAAAGAGTTCGATTGATACTCTTTTATCGTGTTCTTTGCGATTCTCTGCTTTTTGTTCCGCTCACTGTCCAGTCCCGTAGGAGTTACTTTATCAATTATTTTAACCACTTCAAATTCATTTTATAAATTACCTATTCTAAGTTCCACACACTATATTTGTCCCAGACAAACGGTTTTTGATTTATTTTTAATTGTCCATTGTATTAACTCACTAAAAGTCACTTAGAACAGTCAAATACTTTAAGAGGGCACTATACTACAAATTAGCTTCCTCTTTAACGTACGCGATAACCCGCGCGCCATCTCGCTCGCGCTAGCGAGTGTCGTGCACAAAAATGAAGTTTTTTGTTTATTATGGCGAAAATAAAGTGTTTATCAAAAAACTGATTTTAGCATAAGAATAAATAGTTATTACCTACTTGTAGTAAAATTTATCTTAAAAAACCGTAGGGTTCCTGAGATTTCTTTCAAAACGTGTGGGAAACAAGGATTTTTCATTAAATAAAACTATCGAGGTTTTTTTTACATATCGTATTTTCAACTTTACAAAATAAATGCAAAAATATAAAATTTTCATATTCCAAAATATTTAACTCGTAGAACCCGTACATACCGAGTTATAAATCGATTTTGTTGGGCAAAATCACATATTACGCCTTCTTAATTAACTGCCTCGGTTCACAGGTCACAAGCCCTTAACACTATGCACATAAAGTGTCCTTTTTTGTTTTAAATCAAAATGTTTACTTCAAAATCTTTAAGTAATGTCTTTTAGTAGTGTAATGATTTTTTTTTATCGTTATTAATCAGGAGACGCTCTCCACTACGTGGCTCAATCCTGGCGGAACTAAAGCAAAGCCCTTCAAACGAATCCAATATTAAACAATAAGGGCTGTTTAAGTGAAAATAAAATAGTGTACATGTTAGTACATGTTAAAGTGGACAGATAATAAATTTGTTGTATTCTAACAGAATCGTCTGTTTCAATATTATGACTCTATAAACCCCATGGATTCCATTGTGGAATATTGAATATCCAAGTAAGTTTTGATTATTGAATAAGTAACCAAAACTGACGATCTCTTTTACGCGGCAGGCGAGTACCCGGCTGAGATGCAAGAGATTGCGGGTTCGATTCCGGCTACGGGACTAATGTTTGTATGATCTGCAAATATTTGTCCCGCAGCGAGTATCGAACCCGCAACCTCTTTCATCTCAGCCGGCTGCTCGCCCTCCGCGCCACAGAAGTCGCAAATATACATAAGAGAAACCTTTGGTATTTTTTCTTCCATGCTTTGACATAAAGCCAGGGCCACAGTGCGAGCCTAGCGCAGGTGCGACGGCGGGTGCGAAATATCGAACATATGAAACCGCTGTGGCTAAAGCGGTCGCCTAGCGTGACTGTCGAGTATGTACTAGCGAATAGAGCGCGTTTTTTTCAAACGTTCCTATCCGCGCGTTATGGTCACACTACGGGCCTAGTAGGCAAGCGTCGCAATACGCGGGTGGCAGGGATATCAAACCAATTTGATCTTATCCGCGTCTAATAGCTCGCGCGTCAGTGTGGCCACCCGCACGCTCCCGCCGTCGCGCCCGCAATGGCCCCCGTCCCCGCGCATTCACTGTGGACGCGCAATAAGTCTAAAACAAGGAACCTTGGTCTAGAACCACTGACGCCAGACAAATATTTTCACACATTCCGTCGAATCAAACAGTCATTTATGAAAAAGTAAATGGCTGGCAAGGCCGCCTATTCAATGGAGGCGTTTTTATGTTTCTCATGCTTATTCATTTCGAACCCTAAGTTTCACACGTCAAAGTCGCTTTTCAAAGCAAACATTGAATAATGGAACGTCCAATTTTTTGTAGCTGGCTAAGAAGACAAAAAATATATTTGGTTAGTGCCTACGATGTGAGCCGGGAATCAAATCTTTATTGCCTTGGCTCAAGGTCGGTTTTGGTCTGTCAACAAGGTGGTAATAATGATGCAAGGAGGATTAATTTGATTTATGGATGAAACTCGGTGTATCACTGCCTCGATAAAAGCCTGTTGACAATGTTCCATCGATGTGACGATTTTTATTTAGTAGAACGGACATTGAAACTTTTTACAGTCAACTGGTTATTGGAGTATTATATTCCGTTTTTACTTAAGAGGATGTCCCCAAGAGTCAACCCCAACACCCAACAGTCGCATAATATACTTAGTCATGATCCCACACTAGGATTCCCTGTGTCGTGGGTATTAGGAAGATTTGCACGACTAATGTCAAAAAAGAAAAATATCCAGGAGCTTAATAATACCCAACCATGGAATCGCCCAATCGGAAAAACGTCCAAGTTTAAAAAAGGCCAACTAAAAAAATTACCAGATACAGAAAAGACTCTCTAGAAAACTGACCAAGAATAGAAATAACCAACCAGAAAAATGTCCAACTATAGAAACGTCTACCTATACCGTATACATACCGTGGTACCCTTTTTTTAACTCAAAGCCAAACTTAAACGAACTAGCCTTTTTTTCAATTGTTTTTTTTTTCATATGAATATGTTTTCAATTGGACATTATTATAACTGGACATATTTATTGTTGGACATTTTACTATTGAACATTTTATCACCAGTTCTTTCTTGGTCACACAAGACCATAGCTACTAAATCAAAGTTAGGTTTGTACTCCTATTATATCGAGCCTATATAGGAGACAACATAACGGGCATGAGCAAAGTCAGGGCAGTCGACTAGTAACTAGCTGTAACTACTAAGGTTTGAAAAACCACAGCCTTCACTGTATCTAAAGGCACAAAGCCACAGACTACAAAAAGCTACATCGTACGGAGCAGGTATTTCTAACGTGACCCCCAGGGCATCACTCGAGGCACAGCTTATCAAACGAATAGCTCGTCAAGTCACCAATATCAATTTTGATTTCTAAAAACAGCACAATAACTTGCTTTGAGCTTTCTTTCAAAGGTTGAAGAGGATTGAGTTTAGTTACATATTAAATCACTCATAATACATAATAACATACCCACTTCTGTAATGTTTTGTAAACTCAAATATTCAAATCAAATCAAATCAAAATAATTTAAAATAATATTGCTGTACCTACTGCTTCTAACTAATCATGTGATGTGTACACATATGTATTTTTAGGATACTGTTTAATTCATATTACTGTACCTTCTTATTTCACTGTTGTTTATATTGATTGTATTCTGTTTTGTGTGTCATAATAAATTAATAAATAGACAGTCTGGCTCTTCAGAAGTAAAAAATTTTAGAATTTGAAAATCTATACTCAGGTGGCAACACCGAACAACCCACAACACCGTCTTTACTACGAAAAAACTGGATCATGTGAGGCCCCGCCTTGCTGAGGGAACCCAAGATTACATTACCTTTTAACAAAAAAAACAAACTGAAATGAAGCGATTTCGATGAAATTTTGCACACTTAGATAATTGAGATAAGTATAGGATACTTTTAATTCCGATATAATGCAAGCGAAACCGCGGACTGACACTAATATTACAAAGCCCAAACAATGTGCACTAGTGCATTTTCTTACGTATAATAAATAAATAAATACGTGAGAAAACAATGTAACGGTTATTCGCCTGTTACAAACACATCACCGATTTCTCATAAAATTAGGTATATAGGTAATGTAATTTCGTGTACATTTTTTGAATTCCCAAACCCCCTCCCCCCACCACCCCATTGAAACTAAAAAAGTAAAACCTGGGTACGCCCGTGGTATAGCTAGTTGTGTCTACTAAGCAACTCTGTACCACATTATTGAAAACTAGGCGAGAGTTCAGTTTGTCAGTGTACCAGCTGATCCTCTCTGTGCTGTGCTCTCAACTCTGAAATACCGAACATGTGCCCGGGCCACATGACAACCCTCCGTTGAAATATCGCCGACAAAATCTGTTCTTTGTAATCCCTAATATCCTGTAGATTTTAGCTTTTTGATGTGGAAAACGTCTTAAAATTGGATTTGGCAGCTAGATCAAAATTTTTGATGCAACGAAATTCTGTCTAATTGCATAATCGGAATCGTTTCGGGGGAAAATTATACAATTTTTATAAGTATCGGCCTTTATGAGACGAAAATACGACCAGAGGCGAAGGATACGGCAGAGGAATTAACCCATCAAGGAGACCCGATATTATTTATTATTTATTTATCGAACAAACTGATTACAAAAATTTGGTCTTAAAACCTAAGTTAGGTTTGTCCAAGCGTTATTGGCTTTAGTAACAAGAATTTTAAAAAAACTGCAAAAGTGCAAAGAAATCGGAGAACATGACGTTTTTCACGTAAATCTACCGGACACGACTGAACCTATTTCATATTTTTTTACCCGACTGTTTATGTTTCACATGAACTATGTAGATCAGTTATTCTCTTTGTCTTTGATATTCCATAACAATGGATTTATTTATCCGTTATAAAGGTTGACCAAAACATTTATTACAAAGCGCTCATATTATTCATTTACCTCAATGATGTTACTAAAAGTAGTGGTTATGTTATTAAAACTTACTTTTAATAACATTGTCGGTTTATCTATAATATAGGGACGTCATCCACCGTAGGTTTTCTTCTAAGTAAAATAAAAATCGTTTGTGTCCAGTTTTTAGGGTTCCGTACCCAAAGGGTAAAACGGAGCCTATTACTAAGGCTCCGCTGTCCGTCCGTCCGTCCGTCCATCCGTTCGTCACCATGCTGTATCTCATGAACCGTGATAGTTAGACAGTTGAAATTTTCACAGATGATGTATTTATTTTGCTGCTAATACAACAAATACTAAAAAACAGAATAAAAAAATACTTAAGGTTTGTTGTATGGGAGCCCATACAATTAACGTGATTTTTTGCCGTTTTTATAGAGGAACCCTTCGTGCGCGAGTCCGACTCGCACTTAGCTGGTTTTTTCTCATAATCTCAGCTTCTGTATGAAACTTTGGTATGCTTATCTTAATGTGATGTGTGTGTGTTAGGTGTACCTACCTTTTTACGTAGTTTATAATTTATCAAGTCTTTTAGCTCAAAATTTATTTCAGAGCGGTACTTACTTGGCTGTAGGTAGGTACAGATCGCGACTCCTTTATAGTTATTCTTCTTAGAAACTTTATATCTTTTCGTAAATTTATGTATTTCCAAGGGTTTACCATAAAGATTCCAAATTCATTCCCGAGATCAGACCCTTGAACCTCTCCTGTATTTTTCATTAAGAAAATTATTTATCCATGTTGTTTTGCATAAATTTACATAGAACGCTGGCCAACGAGCACATCTCGTGATTAGCTCGATACTCAGTGAATTAAATAATTAAATATGGCAGATGTTTTAGTGTGAAATTTGTTGGGACTGATGGGGACTTCATCATCATCATCATCAGCCTAAAGAAGTACAATGCTAGACATAGGCCTACCCCATAGTGGCCTTAATTTTGGGATAAATATTTATTATTGCTAAACTTGTGTTACAAATTCTAGCTAGTCTAGCTAGACTTCTACAGGCTGATGATGGTGATGTCATATTTAAATAATTGTTAATATTCTTACTAACCATAGGGTAGGCAGGCAAAGTGTATTTTACTAACCCAATTATCCTTGTTGATTGATTAAATAAATTAAATAAATAAATTAGTGTAAATTAGTTGAACGAGTTCTAAGTAAAGTAAAGTAAAGTAAAGTAAATTTATTGTTCATAAAACAGATTAAATAAAATTCGAAGACGCTATGGATCCCGCACTAGGGCTAGCCTGTATCGCGGGTATCCGTACTAAGTTTACCAAATAAACAAATAATGGAGAAAACATGCGAGACAATAAATACAAATTTAAGTAAGTTAATAGGGTATTACACAACAATAGAAACAACCAGCCAAAAAGATGCTAATAAACTAACCACAAAATATAAAATATAAACTAATAGGGTGTGTGTGTATATGAGTAGATTTGTGTGTGATGTATGTAGTGTGAGTGTGTATGTGATGATGAGTGAGTGAGGTTATACGTATTAAACCAAAGCGACCAAGTCAACTTGTATGTTAATCTTTTTTTTTTAAGTAATGGCTCTACAAACTGGCTTACGGCCCGCCTGATGGTAAGCGGTTACCGTCGTCTATTGACATCTGCAACACCCGAGGCATTGCCAATGCGTTGCCTGCCTTGAAAAAGTCTAAGGATAAGTTTGGAACCGTTTATCTGATCTCATGAAATTTTGATGGTGGGTAATATTTCAACAATTACTCTCTTATGGCATGCTTACAAGCATGCGGCCCAGCTTACTTGAGAGAAACTTGATGTTCAATTTCCACAACATTGCTGAAGTCTTGGATAAGTGGCACCACACTAAACTAAACTTATTTCAGAAACTTAATCCAAAAATGACAAATGCAACGTCTGAACATTAACACAGTCGTCAGACGATTGTGCAATAAAAAATAATAGGCGATCACAAGCAACGCAGCAGGCTACAAAACATTTGGCAGCTGAAAGTAGAATTTTTCAGTTCACGCAACGTTAATCTAGAAATTTTTAAGGCCTGATGCCTTACCATGATCTCTTATAGCGATTCAGTTTTATGAAGGCGTAATATGTGGTTTTGTCCAACAAAATCGATCTAGAACTCAGTATCTACGGGTTTTACGAGTTAAATATTTTGGAATATGAAATTTTTATATTTTTGCATTTTTTGTGTAAAGTTGAAAACACGATATGTGAAAAAAACATCGATAGTTTTATTTAATGAAAAATCCTTGTTTCGCACAAGTTTTGAAAATCTCAGGAACCCTACGGTGTTTTAAGAGAAATTTTACTACAATAAGTAGGTAATAACTATTTATTCTTATGCTAAAACCAGTTTTTTGATATACACTTTATTTTCGCCATAATAAACAAAAATCTTAATTTTTGTGCAAGACACTCGCTAGCGCGAGCGAGATAGCGCGCGGGTTATCGTGTGCGTTAAAGAGGGAGCCTAAATTGTAGTATAGTGCCCTCTTAAAAACTTTTCAGCACAAAATATCGGTTCCGTTATGTCCGCATAACGGAACCGATATTTTGTGCTGAAAAGTTTTTGAACTGAATTGCTATAAGAGCTCATGGTAAGGCCTCTTGGTGAATTTACAAAACGCTCTTTAAGGGTTGGAAGGTTTTCTGGTCGGAACATTCTAGATTTATTAATATAATGGTTGGAATTGCTGTTCTGAACCAACGTCCTTGCAAAAGATAGCGTTGATATAGTACGATAGCTAAATGTACGAAGATGACAAAGCAATCGCAAACACGCCGCGCTGTCCCTTCTCATCATAGGGGTCTCCCAAGATGAGCACTGATGGATTCAAACTACCAGCAAAAATGTTTAGTTCACTAGTTTTTTTTTTAATTGATGGAACTGCCATTTGTATTTGACCTCACTTGATAACATAACATAACACCCAACAGTCACATACGTAGTCTTGATCCCACACTAGGATTCCCTTTGTCGTGGATATCAGGAACAACGAGTATCATGGTACCATAACACCCAAACCCGGAACATATATTTGCAGATCATACAAACATTTGTCCCGCAGCGGTAATCGAACCCGCAACCTCAGCCGGCTACTCACCCGCCACGCCACAGAGGTCGTCAACTTGATGTTAAGCGGTATCCTGGTCCATTACAAATGCAATACCTCTTAGGTCACGCCCACCTAGGACATAACCTTCGTGGTATTGCACTGCACCCGTCATTCTGATACATAAAGATGAAAGTCTCTTTGATGTGCCTTTAATTTCACCGACACCCATAACCCTTCAAACCGGTACAAAACAACGCGAGCACTTACTGCTTAGTGGCAGAAATAGGTGTGGTGTTAGTACTTCCTCGGACGAACTCTATCACAAAGAGTAAAGCCGTATTACCTACTACCCATTCATCATCATCATCATCATCAGTCTGAAGTCCACTGCTGGACATAGGCCTCCCTCTAAGAATGCCACGACGAACGGTCTTGAGGCGCCTCCATCCACCGACGACGTTTATAATGTCTTTAGTCCATCGAGTGGCGGGCCTTCCTCTACCGCACCGTCTGGTATGTGGTCGTCACTCGAGAACCTTTATTCCCCAACGGTTATCAGTTCATCGAGCTATATGACCTGCCCATTGCCAATTCAACTTGCTAATTCTGAGAGCTATGTCGGTGACCTTGGTTCTTCTACGGATTTCCTTATTTCGGATTCTATCACGTAGTGAAACTCCTAGCATACCTCTCTTGATAGCC
This sequence comes from Epirrita christyi, assembly GCA_951392215.1. NCBI lineage: Eukaryota > Metazoa > Arthropoda > Insecta > Lepidoptera > Geometridae > Epirrita > Epirrita christyi. The sequence continues at coordinate 14,641,964 of OX595844.1, forward strand.
CGCTGCGCGACTTTGAGCTTGTCTATACGGCCAATAGTTAGCGACCACGTCTCAGTACTATTGCCATTAGTATCACGATAACGTTCAAAATAGACTCAATTAAAATTATTTCAGGAATACTATTCACATTTTAGTTCAGACTCATTACAGATAGTAGGTATTTATAGTAGCGTGACCCTTTCGCCCTTATTGCCTTATCGACACAGTTATATGACACTCATGACAACTCCATTTGTCCGTCACGATACAACAGCACGTCAACACAGGTGTGACCAGCCCCCCTATTCCCTAACTGAAAGTCACTGTGACTAACGTTTGACAAGTAAAATTACCATCAATTGCTCAAAATTATCATTAAGAATTATTGTCAATTGATGGTCATTTTACTTGTGAAACTTTAGTCACCGAGTGACTTTCAGCTAGGGAATAGGGAGGCTGGATTGATTCAGTACCTATACTCTGATTTTGAATCTTAGACATTTTTTTGTAAACAAAGGGGATACCAGAGCAAAAAATATACGTAGGTTACTAAATTTGCCCAAAATAAATAGGTAGGATTTTTTGGTAGCCAAAACCCAACAGAATATAAATTCAGAATAATTTTAACGTATATATTATTGCGTAAATTTAGTTTTTGACAAAGTTACATGACTAATAGATATTTTTCAGTAGTACCTGTTTAAAGATACTGGTAGCACATATTATATATATACACATATGATACACATACATTACACATATCATGTACATACACAGTGGCATACTTGTCAGGCAGCTTGGGGTCGTGGCAGGCATCTTTGTTTACAAAAAATGTCTTAAGATTAAAAACAGTATAGACCTACTACAACCATTCACAGGCTATGAACAGATTTACACCCTCCACTTTTTTGATGTTTGTTTGTTGTCTAATTCACACCGTAACCCGCTGAACCAATTTCGGTGAAATTCCATACACGTGACTTGATGGCATTTATTCTAAGTCCAACAGATTGCAAAACATGTAGGTAGCTGAGTATTTGTTGCCTATTAAATATAACAAGTCTATGGACGTATTACAGTACTAAGGTAGATCATCTCGCAAGTGGCGCGAAATTCAAATTTATTCGTGTTTTTGCTCGTCACAGCTCATCAACACTAGTCATCTTGAGATCTCGGCAGCCGTAAGAGGTTGTCAGTGTAAATTGTCACAGATTATGTATAGTTTGGGGCTTAAACCCAATGCAAAAAAAAGCAAATCCCAAGGGAACCCTTTAAAGGGTTCTCTAACCAATTAATAAAATCGATAACGCGTTCGAATCTACTAGTGGTGACATCTAGTCTTGAGTTAAGTAAACTTTAGAACCTTTTACTATAAGTGGTTTGAGAGAAGACGCATGTCTGGCTTATTCTCTACTCTTCAGTCAACAAATCCATCGTCTTGGGTGCTCCAATGTACTGGTATGGAAATACTTCATACTACTACTATGGAACACATATACTATGGTATACATATACTATGGTATACATATACTATGGAATACTGGAATGGTTGAGGACGTCCAAGATTCTCATTTCGAATCTTCAGCCACTATCACTGGCGTGGCCAGCTACTTGCTCCATCTGTCAACACCAAGTGTCCCTAACCTAACCTAACTCAAAATCAAAACAACGCCAACCACCGTATTAAATCATGTTGTTTACATGTCTATAATGGCATTAAGCGGTTTCAACCCAACAATAACATTGTTGATCACAATAACCTAATTAAAAAATCACTGTTCAACTGTACACAACACCGCATTCAGTACAAAGGCAACAAACACACACTGCATGTGATCACGCGTAGAAATAGCAGCTAGGTCACTACTGATAGCAATCGAAATAATAATAGCTTTTCATAAAACTCACAAAAGCAAAAAATCTTCGTGGTATTTACCTCCTTCAACATCAACCAGTAGACATCCACTGCTGGACGAGGCTCCATAGCATACAATGAGGTGATTTGAATCACGCTTGGCAAGCAGATTGTTGATCGTAGTATATGCGTCAAATAGATGCTGCTGCTTTAGACCGCACCATTGACCATTTAATTTTGTTTTATTGTTGTCTGTAATTCTTAACTAGTTTGTAAGGTGTACAATAAAGTATTTAAATTTATTTATTCGTTATTATAATATTAACTCCAGTAACACCACTCCTTGGGTGTTACTCGTTGGGACAACAATTCCCAACGAGTAACAGTGTTACTCGTTTGGGTGTTACTCGTTGGGAACCCTCCATATTAACGAGTACATGTTATTAAGAAGCTTAACAAAACTGCAATCAAACCCACTCAATGTCCAACGCAGGGCAATGGTATGCCATCACATAGGATTCTTGTAGTTTGGATACCAATGTTAAAAACCCAGGGTTATTTATTTTATACTAAGAACTATCCTGAAGCTTGATTTCTTTTCTGAAGTTTGGTTTTTTGGTAAAGTTTGCTTGTTATTTGTGACGTTATTAACTTATATTTTTATATGTAATTTTCACTACACTGCTATCGTACGATTAAAAAAAACAAATGGCATCTACTAAGTGAACTATCTGTTCCAGCCACAGCTTGACGCCGTCCACAGCCGCTTGCAGTTGTATTGTTCTGTTTGTTGCGTTATTATTGCTGTGACACCGGCATTTCCTAATTGTGCACTAGCTCTATTCATTAACAAATATTTCGCAAAATACCTACTACAGAATACGAATACCGTATTCGCTAGTAGGTATACGTTTAATTAAATTACGCTGTATATTGATACGCCTCTTAAGTGGAAGTAGCTGAATTATGGAGTACGAATACGTAGAATTGTAGAAATGGCACCGGTAAATTTAAATAATGTCTTGATTCAATTAATCGTACCGAAATTACAGTCAAAGTTGTAAATCAGCGCTGTTACTTGTATGTTTATTTATCGTGTTAATGAGTTTATTGATTTTAGCATGCACAAAATTTATAACATCAAACAAAACAGTATGCTTTCTAAAGACAGTTGCAAACGATCTAAAGATAGCTCAACTGATCCAAAACTCTACGAGACGGAAGTGTTCCTAAGACGCTGGCTGCATTGCCACGCTGAATAGCAATAAGTCAGCCGGCTAAGATGCAAGAAGTACGGGTTCGATTCCCGCTGCGGGACAAATGTTTGCATGCTCTGCAAATATTTGTTCCGGTTCTGGGTGTTCTGTTACCATGGTACTCGTTCCTGATACCCACAACACAGGGAATCCTAGTGTGGGATCAGAACTATAGATGAGACTGTTGGGTGATATGTTATGTATTAATGCGTTGAGCCAGGTAAGAGCCAGCTCTCGGGTCACGCGTCGCTTCAACTAGACCCCGAAAGTCCTTAAAGAATTTTGAAAATGCGATGGGCCCGTTACCCCTGGACCCAGACATGTAAGCTTTGTCGAGACTTCCACCTTTTGGGATCCTCAGCCAAATCGGCTGCTGCACCGGCAAGTGATGTTCTGAACCGATAAAATGTCGCTATATCAACGCATGTAGCGTCCCGCACCAAAGGCCTTCGCCTACGGAACAAGAGTCATGCCGTCAGGCCACTTACCATCATCCCATAGCAGACCATTCGGCTCAAGAACGGCTGGAACGTTGACGCTGGTATATAGGGCCCAGAGAATTGTTAATTGTTTGTATGCTTAATTTCTAATAAGTTTGTGTATATTTTGCCATACGTTTGACTTTCTCGTGAGGTTGCATGCGCGGTATCTTCTGATCCTCAATTCCTCCTATTCGTTTGTGCACTTTATCACAAGACCATCTGAATTGAATGCGCCTCAAATGCTGAGGTATAAGGCGAATGGTGAAGAAGTGTAAAGCAACCACCAGCCCTTGCAATTCAACAAGTCTGTCAAGAGTGTAAGGAAGAAGAAAAGAACACTAACATTAACTCTGACTTAGGAAATCTAGGGTCATCAAGATACAGCCTAGTTTGGGACCCTTCGTAAAATCTGTACCTCATCATTGCATATTATAAATATAAGTACTATTATTTTTGTAAATTTCACTTTGTTTGATGTTATAGCTTAACTTGTGTTTGTTTTTAAATAAACTTATTTAATTTTATCTTACTTACTTGCGTTGAGTGGTACAGCGGAGGCGCGCGCGTGGTAAGCGCCTCCGTACGTGTGACGCCCGTAGCCCGCCAGCGTGACGTTTATACGCGCTCCATGATTGATGGTGCAGTTGGTGGGTGGTTCTGAAACAATCAAAATCCATATGATAATATAGTGGGGAACAAAATATTAAGATTACTTTGCCAATCTTTTAAGAAAGACCCGCTCCTTTATTGGCTAACGAACTGATAATCGCTTTCGATTCCGATTTTACAGTACATTGCGCATTATGTTTTGAATATTTCTGCTTGTAACAATAAGCTGAAGCATGCGGCGTAATGTATTGCGAAATCGTAATTGAAAGGGATTACCAGTTAAAGTTAGACAATACCGGGGCGGGTCTTGATCTGACATTCGATTACCACTGCTGCTGTTGTGGTACCATGGTACTCGTAGTTCCTGATACCCACGACACTTGAAATCTTAGTTTGGGATCAGGGTTATGTATATGACTGTTAATTCGCTTAAAATAACATAAGAGATTTTTTAAAACATAAGTACTTTAATTTAAGCCATTCCAAAAATAAAAACAAATCATCATCATCAGCCTGTAGAAGTCCACTGCTGGACATGCGCCTCCCCCTTAGAATGCCACGACGAATGGTCTTGAGCCGCCTCCATCCACCGGCTTGCTGCGACGTTTATAATGTATTTAATCCATCGAGTGGATGGCCTTGCTCTACCGCGTCGTCCGTTTTGTGGTCACCACTCGTGAACCTTTATTTTTCATCAGTTGTTAGTTCTCAAGCTATATGACCTGCCCATTGCCACTTCAACTTGCTAATTCTGAGAGCTGTGTCGTTAACCTAGGTTCTACGAATTCCCTCATTTTGGATTTCATAATAAAAACACAGTTTAACATAATTTAAACATCACCTACATAAATAATAAATAATAAATAAATGCTGGACATTTTCACACAATATTATCTAGCCCCAAGCTAAGCAGAGCTTGTGTTATGGATACTAGATAACTGATATACTTAATACAATACATTACATAGATAGATTTTTTTTTTATTATACATGTATAATACCCAGAACACCCTGAACAAACAAATATTTGTTCCGAGGCGGGAATCAAACCCGCAACCTCCTGCGTCGCAGGCGGTTGAGTGAAAAAATAGATAAAATAAAATTTAAAAGAACTGTAATTTACAGGGTATTTTTTTTAATGGTAACAGTATGGGGATATCCGAATCCATAAGAGATACGGGAAAACTGTCTTTGGAACCATTTGCTCATTTTGTATGAAAACGATTTTGGCATAGTTATTTTTTTGGTCAAGCGTGAGTTCTCCATACAAATGAGTAGTTTTGGTCAAAAAATTTTTTTATGCGTGTCGTTGTCTAAGGCCACAAGAGGTATTCTGAAACGTACCCGTACCTGGAAACAGCAAGACGGAGGCCATTTTGAAAAATTATTGCGATAGTTTTATTAACATAGGTACCAGATTACTCACAATTTGTATGAGAAAACATTTTATAAAATTTGACTAACTTCTGCTGCTCAGATTTTTTTCATCCGATACAATGAAACAATCCTTACATAAAACTGAGTCGATACGCATAATTTTTTTTTTATAAAAAATAACTATGCCAAAATCGTTTTCATACAAAATGAGCAAATGGTTCCAAAGACAGTTTTCCCGTATCTCTTATGGATTCGGATATCCCCATACTGTCCCATTTAAAAAAAACACCCTGTATAAGGTTCATGTTAATTCCAGCATGGCTATATCTCAAAGGTTAAATACCCCTTCATCTGCTAGGAGAGTGTGGAACACTAATGCACAAAAGCAGCATTCATCTTGACGAAAAACTAAAAAAATCACCGTTAAGAAAGTCTTACAGTTCCTGCCAGCTGTAGGGTTAACCGGTGAACAGTAAACGCCCCCCTTTAGGGGCGATACGTAACAAGTGACGATCGCAATAGGCCTACATGGCCGCAGTAACATTATAGCCGCAAAATGCCAATAAAAAATGCCTTTATCTCAAAAATGTATTCCATACATAATAACAGCTATTTCTATAAGAAAAACTTTTACGTACTTCTAAGATTTATTATTCTCATTACAAAAGCAGCTAAGCTCTAGGCGTGGCATATGGCGGCTACGACTCTCATCAAAGTTTCACGCCGTAGGCCCGAGACCTACGCGCTGTGGTCTACGAGCTACAGAGCTACGAGCTACGCCACTTATTGTACCGTCCGCATATAAAAACGTAGAAGTAACGAAATTCTATCAATTGAGCCAATAATTCTTATCGAAAACATAGAATAGAATATTTTTATTAAAAAACAAATAATGTACCTACTAGGCGAATTTAATGCTAGGAAGCATTCCCTACCAGCTAACCTTTGTGTAGTGCGGATGAATTTATGTAGGTGGTGCATAATACGTAGAGAAGAATTAGAATTACTTTAAGCACTTATCATAAGTATGTTTTATAGCTAAACATAATTATGATAGGTAAACTAAACATACATGAACAATACCAGGTAAAATCATGGAATATTAAAAACTTTTGAGCTTTGTGCCAAGTTTCTCTTTAGATCAATTTTGGCAATCATGCTTGCTGTACGTCTGATATGCGTCTGATGGTAAACAGTAAACAGACATTGTCAGTATATCACCAAACCTGAAGCACTCTTTGTTTTGAAGCGGTCCATTTCATAATCTTAGTGAAACTGTTTTTTTTGTAGCTTCTTGGATTCCAACTTAATTTTTCTGCGCACCCTACTTAGGAAATTCCATAGAGGCACCAAGTTTTCGTCGCCTGTACCGTGGACACTAAAATGCATATTAGATAACCGTGTTTTGTTGTCGCTACGTGATTGGCTGAACGTGACCCAGCCTCAATATTATATCAGCAATATTATACAATATTAGCAGATATGCTGGCTCTATCATTCGAAAATTATTGTTATAGTAATGGACAGTACGTTTGGTTTTGGGGTAATTTTTCGGTCGTTGGCTGTTACTGCTTAGAATTTCCTTCTCCTCATTCGGGTTGGATAAGGAGGGGGTGGATTTTTGAATTTGGAACTCCATGGTAAGTGGGTTCATATTTCCACGAAGTATTTATATGCTGAAGTGTGTGTGAGGTTGGCCACTTTTTAGCCGACTTCACAAAAAGGAGGAGGTTCTCAATTCGGGTGTATTTTTTTTTATTTATTTTTTTATGTTTGTTACCTCATATCTCCGGCGTTTATGAACCGATTTGGAACATTATTTTTTTATTTGAATAGATATACTTCCGGATTGGTCCCATTTTTTCAGAATCCAGTTCTGATGATGGAATCCATGAGGAATTGAGGGAACTCCTCAAATATTGTAGGCATACATATGGCGATTTTGATATTTTCAGCAACAAGCCAAGCATTTGCATTAAAAAATATCATAATCCTTTCACCACTATGGTTCTTTCGTTATTTTTTTTTCATCCAAATATTTAGTCGAATACAATGGCGGAAGTCGGTTTTTTAAATGAAAAGTTATAGATACCATTGTACGTTTTATAGATGTTAAGTCAATGTGATAACAGAGACCAATTCTCTAATTTTAAAAACGATTAAATTACAATATAATCTCGTGTCAGTCGCATCTGTCACTATTAGTACGTAGTAACTATTACTTAATCTTCGTGTATGCATACAATTAATATTAACCCATTTTTATAAAATAAAGAAAAATTGGTTGCTTTAACGGTTGTAATGCTGTTTCAAGGTAAATACCAGAATATAAATAATAATAATAATAAATGCTGGACATTTCACACAACATTATCTAGCCCCAAGCTAAGCAGAGCTTGTGTTATGGGTACTAGATAACTGATATGCTTAATACAATACACTACATAGATAGATATTTTTATTATACATAGAAAAAACCCAGAACACCCACACCGCCGCGTCACAGAGATCGTCAAATATATGTCAATGTAGGTACGATACAGAATTATATGACCACGTTATTTAGCTCAAAATATACTCAACAATTTCAAAACAAACAATTCATCAAACTACTCGATTGAATCGCATGTAAACACACGCTTATTGCAAATCGATCCATTACCGCGGTTACACTACGGCCAGCTATTAAATTGATTACATCGGACGCGACTTAATTTGTTTTACTACAAACTACGGTTTTTATTTTACCGATAACTCTAATGTCAGTTCTGTAAATGCTGGTATAGCCCGCACCAATAAGATAATAACAATAATAATAATTATTATTATTATTACCTTATTGTATAGGCAGGAGGTTCCTCTCTCTGCAGCCTTAGCCTCCGACCGCTTGGGCCTTTGCTCCGCGGTCGGTGGTTTACCGTTTTGTAATATATTTTTTACTATACTGTTTTTATATACTATTTGTTTTTAAAGATAAGTAGTATTTCTTTATAGTGAAAAATGTATTTTATAACGAGTTTTAAAATAAATCAATGTCATAATAATAATAAAATAATAAATAATCTTCATTGACATAATACATGTTACATTATAGAATTGAAACTTTCGTGGTTGGAAATCATTTTAAATTGAATAAACGGCTAATTATGTTTCTCGTCCCTTTTGCTGACGTTTCGAGACTGAGTTCAGAAGCCTCTTCATCATGAGCACCGCCCGCGACCGCGTTCGACGGTAGACCGGCGAATACAACGTCAGCAAAAGTGACGAAAAATAGTGGTAATTAGCCGTTTTTTCAATTTAAAATGTTACTTTATGTTAAAAATTCCATATAAGCTCCCGAACTAGTTAAAAACTGTATTTCAGGAGCCAGTAAAAGATCTGTTAGGTAACATAACATATCACCCATACCACACCAACAGTCATATACATAGTCCTAATAAGATAAGATAAGATAAGATAAAGTTTATTCAAAACAAACACAAGTTGAGCTATAACATCAAACAAACTGCAATTTACAAAAAAATAAAAATACTTATACTTATAGCATGCAATGATGAGGTACAGATTTTGCGAAGGGTCCCAAACTAGGCTAAGCCTGTATCTTGGTGACCCTAGATTTCCTAAGTCAGATTTAATGGTAGCTGATTGGGTTGGCGTTGCTGCTCGTTCTGACTACTGAATACATTATGCGTGAGTGCACAACCCGAGGGAAAAATAAAATCAAAAGGAATAACATTTTAAAAATTAAATAAAAATAACATTAACTATTAAAAATATGTACTTCCAGCCCATAAATGTACCTACTATGTAGTGTGTGGCTTAGTATTTGTACGAATGGGGAAGTGTAAGGAACGGAGGGGCTTTTATTGTATGATGAAGGTCAGTCTTTCGGTCTCATCATAGGTGAGCGTTTTGAGCCATTTTCTAATAATTGTTTTGGCTTCTTTGTGGCTGCAGTTTGTGAGGTCGCAGATATCGGCCACCTTGTTAAATATGTGTGTGTGAAGATATCTAGAGAATCGGCGTACGAAGACAGTTCTGGTTTTAGGGAGTGGTAGTCTGGGAGCCCTTCGGCGACTACTGACGACCAGCTTTGGCTTTGTTTTAAGTACTTTGAGTGCAGCCTGGCAGATGAAGAGCTGACGCACAGAAAGCACCTCTGCCTCAGGGTAGAGGAGAGCTGTGGGAAAGCGGCGGGGTTTTCCCAACATTACCTTAAGGACTGCCCTTTGCGCTCTTTCTAGTTCTATCATAGTAGTTTTGCAGGTGCCTCCCCATGCTCCGATGCAGTACTGTATTAGAGATTGGCAAAGTGTGGTGTATACCATTTTCCGTACTTCAAGGTTGGTTGCACCACGCAAGAGTTTCATCAGGTATATCTGCTTCCTTGTTTTTTTGGATAATATCGAAATGTGCTTTTTGAAGTTTAAGTTTTGGTCAATTTCCACTCCCAGGTATTTTGTATGGTCGACTCTGATGATATGGTTGCAGCTACAGGAGGTGTGGTTTGAGATCGTATTAGCAGGACACTTAGAAGTATGTATTTTAATGACACTCTGTTGCGGACGCGTGGCTCTGGAAATGTGGAATGGTATGAAATTAGTTTTTTTTATATTCAGTGTTAGAATGTTGTGTTCCAGCCACAAAAATATCCTGGACAACCCTGTTTTTGCTGTTAGGAAGACTTCTTCCCAGCTGTGACCATGGAATAGCGCTACTGTATCGTCGGCGTAGCAGATCAGCTCCGCATTGGGTATATTGAGCCGGAGGACATCATCCATGTATAGGGTGAACAGAGTCGGTGCTAAAATGCTGCCTTGGGGCACTCCAAAATTGATACCTATCAATAATGTAATCCCACACTAAGATTAGTGTGTCGTGGATATCAGAAACTATGAATACTATGGAACCACAACACCTAGCCCCGGAACAAATGTTTGCAGACCATGCAAACATTCGTCCCACAGCGGAAATCAAACCCGCATCTCTTGTGTCTCAGCCGACTGCGTGCCCGCCGCGCCACGGATGTCGTGGTCTTAATTCCAGTGCGACTTAAAGTCGCAAATTACAATAATGTTACAGCTTAACAGATTTATCGTAATGGCAGCTCCGATCCTTTGACACGTCACATGTCAAGGACGCTGTTAATAAATTGGCCTTTTGAATTCACGCGTTCAATTTATTCAACGGCAATTGCGATATTATTTAACAAGTAGGTTACCTGTCGAAGCCTTTAGAAATTTTTAATTCGATGCGGTTTGGAATTTCATGGATTCGATGTCGTTTTAATGTAAGTCTGGGAAGTGATCAATATTTTATAATATCCTAAAAAATACCAACTAAACGGGGATCAAACCCAGGACTGTGAACGCGTGGTCCAACATCGGAAAACGTGATCATTTTTTCCTGTTGGTCCTATTCATCGGACAGCGAGGAATAACTTTATTCTCATAGTCCGACTCATCGGATTAAAAGAAAATAAGGGTATCCAATCCATGGTACAGTTCATCCTTCGAGCAACATGGACTTCCTGCCGCGCACGGAAGGTTCATCGGACAAAAAATAATAAAGGTTCTCGAGTACCACAAACCGGACAACGCGGTAGAGGAAGGCCCTCCACTGGACTAAAGACATTAATTTGTAAACGTCGAAGGAAGTCAGTGGATGGAGGCGGCTCAAGACCAATCGTCATGGCATTCTAGGGGGGAGGCCTATGTCCAGCAGTGGACTTCTACAGGCTGATAATGATGATGATAATGATTATTTCAATGCTAAAATTAATGCTCCCTAATCCATTCAACACACTGGTTCTTTTATCAACGATCACTCAGGAGCTCCCATCAGAGCTACTTAACTAAGAATTAATCTATGACAAAAGAGAAGAGGAATGTAGTTATAATAAAATTCTTAAATCATCATCATCATCATCAGTCTGTCGAACTCCACTGCTGGACATAGGCCTCCCCCTTAGTATGCGACGCCGAACGGTTTTGAGCTGCCTCCATCCACCGACTTCCTGCGACGTTTATAATGTCTTTAGTCCATCGAGTGGAGGGCTACCTTCCTTAATAATATGAGGTTAAACTAACCTGTGCCTTCACAAAACGAACCAATTTCTTTAAAGTTTCTCATCTAATCAACAAAGTAAACACACAAACTCACTTATCAACTTTATCACAACTACAAAGTGATTTAAAACCGATTTCAACACGAATTCTATTACTTTACGTGTCCACTACAACACAGATAAGAAATCTTAATTATTTTACAAATACTAATACACTTTTTTCACGAAAACATGTTAGTTTTTCAAGCAATAGCGTCAAGGTAGCGTCTCCGACAGAAGTGAAACTGAGTAGGTCATATTCTTATCAGATACAAGTGATAACAATTAAAATTATTCTAGTGACGAATGCTTGCAACAATGTTGATAACGTAACGAGATTTGGAGATTATATCTAATTATAAAAAATGTGTGCGGTACGCCGTGGTGTATCCACCCTAAGAATAGACTCCTCCGTCTCCTCCCAGAGATGTATTAAAATCCGACTAAGACATTATACTAGGAGATGGGTAGCAGTATCCACCTGAATACCAACTGTGATTAGCAATCCGCCTGCCAAGCGTGGTGATTATGGCAAATCTATGTAATCCATATTGAATTATGGCAAATCCATGTAATCCATATTGAATTATGGCAAATCTATGTAATCCATATTGAATTATGGCAAATCCATGTAATCCATATTGAATTATGGGAATCCATGTAATCCATATTGAATTACGGCAAATCTATGTAATCCATATTGAATTATGGCAAATCCATGTAATCCATATTGAATTATGGCAAATCTATGTAATCCATATTGAATTATGGCAAATCTATGTAATCCATATTGAATTATGGCAAATCCATGTAATCCATATTGAATTATGGGAATCCATGTAATCCATATTGAATTACGGCAAATCTATGTAATCCATATTGAATTATGGCCTCGTCCAGCAGTGGACGTCTAAAGGCTGATGATGATGATGATAATTAAAACTTGTGGGATATAATTTTTATACATAGCACTATAAGTTTTTTTTAAAGATCAAACTTCACACATAAATGTAATAGTTTGTGAGTAACATACTCATTACATGTTACTCCTTCACACTCTTACGGCTGAACAGATTTAAGTGTAATTGGGAATGGAGATACCTTATACCTTTGACTAACACATAGGTTACTTTTCATCATCATCATCATCATAAATTTTCATCATTGTTCACGCGGGTGAAACCGCGGGATGCAGCAAGTAATTGATAATAGAAGAGAGCCTTAAACAAATGAAAACGCGACATGTGCGCAAAGGCACTAGTGAATTTGCACGACAAGTGCGCATAATTGCGTACACTCACACTATTGTACTGCACTAAATAGTACCCGCTTCATCATCTCATCATTAGCCTGTAGAAGTTCACTGCTGGACATAGGCCTCCCCTCTAGAATTCGTCGTGAATGGTCTTGAAACGCTTCCATCCACCGACTTCCTATGACCTTTATAATGTCTTTGGTTCATCGAGGCGACCTCTGTGGCGCGGGCGAGTAGCCAGCTGAGATGCAAGAGGTTGCGGGTTCGATTCCTGCTGCGGGACAAATGCTTGTATGATCTGCAAATATTTGTTCTGGGTCTGGGTGTTATGGTACCATGTTACTCGTTGTTCTTGATATCTACGTCATAGGGTATCCTAGTGTGGGATCAAGACTACGTATGTGACTGTTGGGTGTTATGTTATATTATGTTATGAGGCCATCTTTTACTGGGTATCTAGTTTGTCTTTATTCCCCAACGGTTGTTCTTATTACGGTTGTACGCTACCTAATACCAACTTACTAAACATATTTTTTCCAAAACTTCCTTTTACGATATCTAAGTACTCTACATTAACTATAAATTATTCATAATTTTATTATTAGTAGAACTTCTTGTGAAAGAGTTCGTTCGGGGAAGTACTACCACCGTAACACACCACGTGGACGTAACCTAAGAGGTATAATGAGCTTGGGTTAAGTACCACTTAACATCAGGTGTGGGCCACATGCAAGTTCATTTATTTATTCAAATAATATAAAAAACCAATTATACTAATTATTTTCCACTCTTATTATCAACTGCTTATTTATTTATTACTAGATGCCCGCGTGCGACTTCATTCACGTGGTCCCGGTGTTCCCGGTGGTCCCGGTACATTTAAACCTTTCCGTGACAATTATGAACACAATAAAACCAAAATCAAATAAATCCGCCCAGCCGTTCTAGAGTTTTAGCGAGACAAACGAACAGCAATTGATTTTTATATATATAGAGGAAGGATTTATTTATTTAAATGTCCCACGCACTCACTCTAACTGTCCAAAAAATGCATGATAGTCGGGTTCGTGGAGAAAACCTCGGCACGCATTGTGTATACGCATATCCCGACATAAAAATAAGGCTTTTATTTTTGTAAATACCATGATAATATTGTTTATGTTACTTTTATAAGCAAACCATAATTAGAATTGTTAATTCGCAAGCGTTCGAACACATAAAATTCTACGCATCTCTCCCTTTGTCTTTGTCTTTGGTACAGTCAGCAAGCAAAGTTATTAGAGAGAAAACTAAATAACTTTTCATTTAAAAAACCGACTTCCACCATTGAATTCGACTAAATATCTGGATGAAAAAAAATTATGAAAAAACCATAGTGGTGAAACCATGATGGTTATGATACTTTCTGAATGCAAATGCTTGATTTGGTGCTGAAAATATCAATATCACTATATGTATACAATATTTGAGGAGTTCCCTCAATTCCATCATCAGAACTGGATTCTGAAAAAAATGGGACCAATCTGGAAGTATATCTATTCAAATAAAAAAAGAATTTTTCAAATCGGTTTAAAAACGACGGAGATACACCAACATAAAAAACAAACAAATATAAAAAAAAACAAAAAAAAACACAACCGAGTTGAGAACCTCCTCCTTTTTAACCAACTTCCCAAAAAAGGAGGAGATTCCCAATTCGGTTGTATTTTTTTTTTTTTTTATGTTTGTTACCGCATATCTCCGGCGTTTATGAACCGATTTGGAAAATTATTATTTTTTATTTGAATAGATATAGTTCCAGATTGGTCCCATTTTTTTCAGAATCCAGTTCTGATGATGGAATCCATGAGGAATCGAGGAAACTCCTCAAACATTGTAGGCAAACATATGGCGATTTTGATATTTTCAGCAACAAACCAAGCATTTGCATTCAAAAAGTATCATAATCCTTTCACCACTATGGTTCTTTCATAATTTTTTTTCATCCAAATATTTAGTCGAATACAATGGCGGAAGTCGGTTTTTTAAATGAAAAGTTATAATTGTGTATGTTCTGCCTTATGTTGAATCACCCTCTTTCGGGATTATTTGATGTAACATTCAAATGTGCCGCGGTGTGTCCATCCTAAGAATAGACACCTCCTTCTCCTCCAGTGGATGTAGTAAAAGCCTTATTAAAGGATTACACCAGAGGACCCATCCTCTGGTGTAATCCTTTAATAAGGCTTTTTTTATTAGGCTTTTTTTTTTAGGCTTGCTGTTGCCCACAACAGCATCTATCTGAGTACTTTGCCAAGTGTGGTGATTATGGCAAATACTTCTATATTGTATTCAAGGTCTCGTCCAGCAGTGGACGTAAACAGAATGGTGATGATGGTCAACATTAAAAATGTCTATTTTAGATGTCATCCAGACCCACACCTATGTTGTGATTGTAAAATATTATCGCTTTTCGGAAAGTCAACAAATAGGTATAAATCATTCGAGACCTGACTAAAACATGAGATATCTTTGCACTTGACTGTACCCTATATAAATACAGGCAATATATGAAAGCAATAAAATGCCGGGTATGTAGAGACGTATTCCTCCTTCAGCGCCAAAATTGCTGGGATTCCGGAACTTCCTGAGTTTTACTGTGTCCCGGATTCCCGGAGCAACGTGTAGTCGCTTCTGTGCTTTGGAGTGGAGACACAAGGATCGTTAGCCGTCATTTGATGTTCAATTTTGCAATTTTGTTATTTTTGCAGCAACATTTTTTAAATACTGTTTGATTTTATTGTATCTGATGCTTTTTTTTTTGTTAATTTTTCTGAATGTTGTTGCAAATAAATCTATTCTATTCTATTTTTTTTGAATTAGTAAAAATTAATAGAGCAGTAGATAGATTTCCAGACAAAAATTAAATTAGACTAATTTATTGTCTAATTACATAATAGTACAGGTAAAAATAGCAAAAAGTGTGGTCGTCGAGTAGTCGTGGATTCTTATGGAAACGAATAGGAGATTTTCCCAGGTTTGCACCGTTTCTGGCGCTTAGGGAAGGCTTTTAAGTATTAGTATTTTTAATGTCAATATATTTCATGAAGAAATTATTTATTTAATTTGGAATTCTTTTAAAGGGCTGGTTCTTACCTCGCACAAAGAATTTCTTTGGCCATTCAACGTGGAAATGCAGCCAGTGCTCTCGGTACCATTCCCTAAGAACCAAATTTTTTGTATAGACTTAAGTAATTAAAGTAATAATTAATTTAAGTGTTAATTTGTTAATAAATACGTAATTGTATTTTCTGTAAAAAAATATTTGATTAAATACCAATATTGTAGAAAAATTATATACGACTATACACCACGTACTTTACTATTCTTCTGCTGACGTTTCGTTGATCATTTATAGGTCCTTCCTCATGAGCACCGACCGGGACCACGCTCAAAAGTCGTGAGACGGAGATAGTCGTAATTTTTCTAAATTTATACCAAGCCACGATAATTTCAATTATATTAAACACCAATATATACATTTTTGTTTAAATCAAAGCTGTCTGATTTTGTGCTTATCACCACTAGCCACAGACACCTAACTAATTTTTAACCATTTTAATAACTAAAATTATTGAAATTGAGCGGCATGCTCTATACTAGAATCACATATTCGAAGACACGTCCGGTGAGCGGCGATGGGATTGCCACCTGTCACATAGTGCTAACTACTTTGCTATAAGCGGGCATGTGCCAAATGTAATGTTTTGACCTCAGAATAAAGACCGTTATTCTGAGGTTTTGACTTGTTTATTTGTTTACTATTAATTGTCAACATGTAACATCATTTATAGCTTAGGTCTAAGAGTAGCTTATGAAAGTACATGTACCCTGTAGACGCTGCAATTTCCTCTGAGTACCATCTATCTGCTAATGGATTAAAGTTGTGAGCCAATTTTTGATGTATTTATTATTTATTTTATCGTCCCTATGTAATCTTGTATAACATACAAGATTGGTACAATTTGTTGTCCCACTGGAGGTATTCACTAAAAGGAGCTATGGCCAATGCACAAACGTGAGCTAAATAATGCCCCGAATGTAAAGTACCTATGAGTTATTTATCCAGCGAAGTGCACTAGAAATTTCCCATGGCGCCTGCTACCGGCCTTACATATTGAGTGTAAGTGAATCTTTTCTCTATAAATTGTAGGGATAATTTGTCTCTATTTTGTAAAATTGGAGTATTTCTCTTTTTTTTTATTGCATCTGTGTTTATACTCAATTTTTCCAATGTCAAGTAGCATAGATTTATTCAAATAATGTCAAGTCGTCAAGTCCTCTGTCAAGTCATGTTCTATAATAAAACGATGGCAGTTTACTAGAATATTCCTGGTCAATTTCCATCCCTTCGAGAAGACAAGCAATACACTTATTTTATAAGTTACACCGGTTAAAATTACACGATATAACTCAAAAAAACACTAGAAATTGAATTAAAATAAAAGCGGACGACGTCTCCTTTTGAAAGAGCAGAAAAAGTCCATCCTTGCTTTTAACAGTTGCTTATCTGCGAAGTTTGCCTTAAAAAATCTCAAAATCTTGACTTTCAAACCGTACTTGAAAGAGGATTTTGAACAAGGTTACATAATTTCTACTATTAGATAGAAGGAAAAACAGCTAGTGCCCTTAGGAGGAAAGAATGGAAAATTATTCTGTTACTCAGATATTTCGCCTACCTATTAATCTCCCCTAGTTATTCCACTCTAGGGGGATAAGGAGATCGGTGAAATATCTGACTATTCTTTGTAAAGATCGTGAATTATGTTGAAATACAGCAACGAACTTTTTCTTCAAAGGCTCGTCTACATTTTGTCTCGACTTTTTACTAGGAAAGTTCAAAAAGTAGAGTTATCACTATATGCAATGGGGGATTTGCCATAATCACCACGCTTGGTAGGTGGATTGTTGATCGCAGTATTGGTGTTGAGTACTCAGGTAGATGCTGCTGCCCAATCCCCTGGTGTAATCTCTTAGTTGACTTTTACTACCATCTACGGGAGGAGATGGAGTGATCTATTCTTGGACCGGACACCACGGCAAACTCACTATAGTTACTCGGAATAAACTAAAAACAGTACGTATTTCAATATGATGGTGTGACTCCAGTCTCATGTGGCTTATTTGCATTCATAAACAACAAGCTGTGCTCCGCGGTTCCACCCAAGTAAGTCTCGATCCGATTGGAATATCGAGATAAAAAGTAGCCTATATATTAATTCAGGGTATAAGCTATTTCCATTCCAAATTTCAACCAAATCGCTGCAGCTGTTTCAGCGTGAAGGAGTAACAAACATACCTACTCACAAAATTTCGCATTTATAATATCTTTAAAATGAGATTCAAGCAAATATATTCTTTTATTGGTTTAGTTTTTGTTTCGAAGGCAAGAAATCACTGCTTCAAAACATTTACATTGTATAAAATCTTAACTGAATTACTCGTTGCTTAAAAACTGAGCCTTCAACTGAAGCTAAACCAAAGTACCTACCTCTTGAACCGTCCCAGTAACTAATGATCAGTCGGTATCTGGCGTGGAGCTGCAAAAAGCTTGCAAGCAAGATCTATGGTCCCTTTCTTATCACAATTGTTCGTCCTGTGCTACCTATTTTGAAGTCCTGTACTACATATACCGAGTGACTTTCAGTTAGAAAATAGGGAGGCAGATTGTTTTATCAACAAAAGCTAATCCACACTATCTACGGGTAACTAATAACAGATACGCAAAAAGCCAGCAGCCAAGATGTATCACAGGTATTTAGGACATTTGTTATCTTAGGTATTAAGGGCGGCCTATAAATGGGGTCAGTTCTGCCCCACCTATCTTAGGTAGGCTGACTGTGAAAAGCTAGAATTCTTAGCTATTTGGGTAAACGAAAAGAAGATTGGTTCGGCTTTAATAGGAATTGGTGAGTTGTAGTTTCATTCGATACAGGTCGTAGCAAGGGTATCCACGTATAGGAAATAATAGAACGTGCCATTTTAAATAATGAAAGGAAGATGAAGTTTTCGTAAAAATAAAATGATTTAAATAAAAATAATATATGTAGAGCATAAAATAATAAAAAAATAAGACAAATTTGTAATCTCCCGCTATAAACTATCTTGTTTAATAGTGATACGAAAGCATTTTTTTTATCTATATCACTTTATAGTCTTTAGGAAACATATATATAAATGGTACTTATACCTTCAGCAAAATAACAGCAATTAGTTTCCCAAAAAGGCTATTATAATATCAATTTCACAATCAAGCAAAATATTTTATTACGGAAACGGATACAGTCTGAAATAAGCTAAAAATGTTTATTCTCATTGTAAGAGTATCTCAGATTGGCTGGGGCTTGACTGTTTGAGGTCGACTCATGAATAACTGCCCTTGTTGGCGCGCGTCGATTGATATCGTTGATTCCAGCGCTGTGCTTTTCTGTTTTCTATTTGACAGTACACAACACAACTGTGTTTGTCTTCCCAAAGCAAATAAGAACAGGGGGGTTACTATGAACTCTTATTGCGATTCAGTACAAAATATCGGTTCGTCGTTGACATTCGTCATCATTGAATAAGTTTAATCGCAGAAGTCTATAGGCTTTCTGCTACTGTGTCTTTAAATATAGCCGCGGACATCACGGAGTCGATATTTTATACTGGGGGCTTAGTACGGGTTTTGATAGTTTACGAAACTATATGAAGTTTCGTTTCCATCCAATACATTTACTGACAGCGTCCTTAGTTTTCTTCTCGTTTTCGCTAGGGGCGCTGCGAGTAAATGTATGGAACGAAACGAAACTTCATATAGTTTCGTAAACTATCAAAAAATAGTTTTTTAACTGAATCGCTATAAGAGCTTATGGTAAGGCCTGAAGGACCCATTCGTAAATAATCGGTATTTACGGCAACTATTCAGTCTTTAATCTGCACTTTTTTTATTTATATAAAGATAACCTTTTTAGATACAGACTTGTAGCTTGTCTTATAGAGAACACATACCTACCTATAAACATAATTATCTGTTTCTTTCGCTAAGAAGTAGTGCTCGCATTGCTGTGTTTCAGTTTGAAGAATACGGGTGCCGGTGAAATTACAGGCGCATGAGACTTTTCATCTTCATGTCTCAGCGTCGGCAGCATGCGTGTGATGCCTCTGGTGTTACAAGTGACCATAGGTTACGGTAACTACTTTTCATCAGGTGGGTCGTATGATTGTTTACTTGATAAGTAGTATAAATCAAAAATAAATTTAAAAAAACTTAGTGAACTATGGAACAAAATTACATTTTAACAAGCTGTGGTCACATTAAAATTTCGTACATTTTATTTTCCCATCACAGGATAGGTACGGATGTAAGTAGTTTTAGTGATGTCACTGTAACATTATCGTTATAACATGGACAACCTTAAACAACAACATGACCCAAAACCATTTCCCGCGAGAGAAACGTGAACCATAGATAAACATAATTCACCCACCACAAAGGTGAAGTCATATCCATGGTTTATTAACGCAATAAACTGTCTCCCTGTATTATGTGTCGGCAACTCTATATTATGCCTTGAAAATTGGTGTTGATCTTGTGAAACTGCTGATAAAATAGGTACTCCCTGAAGGGCTATAAACTGAAATGAGTTTCTAATTAAGTGCAGGGTCCATTGTTTATAAACATGTTATTAGATCCTCCAAGTTTCCATTCCATGAGATCAGAAAAACATGATTATTTACGAAAAAAAATATTTCCATTTTGCTTGTTGCCTTTCGGTCTTCAATAACAAAGGGGGGACATAAATCAATTCATTCTTAAACATCTTATTCGATATGCGATATTATCTAAACGTTGAATCATATAAACCCAGAGGCTACTCAGTAAACTCGTATTGCTGAGTTAACAGGACCAACTCCATCTTCAGATAACCAATTATTGGATTCAATTAATCTTGACATTAGAAGTTAAGAAGGAGTTGTTTTATATTTATTTTTGAGAGTCACGCAATATTATGATAGAGTAAATGTTTAACGTGTTATTGAATTTTTTTATATTAAAAGACACAAGTATCCAAATAAAATGATTTGTTACACAACATTTCAAGTCGTTTCCGAATACAAAATACCTACGGCGCCATCTTGATAAAGCTGGCGTACGTCAAGATGGCGGTGTATGTTTTCTGCTGAAGTTGCATCCGGCAATCCGCTCGTATGTTAAGGTTGTCTTAGCGCTGGAAATTTTGGCAATAGTTCACTTCGTTTTATTCTATCTGATTGATATTTTTTGTCCATCGACGTAACTGCTCGTGTCTTTTATTGTGTTATTTCAACTACTCACGTAGCTAGATGTAATAGAGTCGTTGGTAATCTACTCAGGTTATGTTCTCATATTAATTTATTGTTAAATTAGTTAAACAACACTCAAAACGTGACATGCTTTTCAAATAGAGTTAGCAGCAAAAACATGCAGCAAAAAATACAAATTCATGCTGACTAAGTAGGTAAAGGTGCGAAGACAAATTATGATTTTAAGATATTATATTTAAGAAAATTTAGAATTTTTTAAATTTGATCTTTTTCTTTAACATTGTGTTTTTTTATAAATAATAACTTTGATAAAATAGAGTTTTAAAGCAGCTCTAAAGAGAAAAGACAGAACAATTATAAAGACAACACCAATAATTTTTATTCAAAATTTTTACTTACTCCTGGACTTCATTTTGACCCGAATTTTCCTGTAAAGATATGCTTTATTATTTTGATGATTCTTTAAATATGTGTATGCTGCTGCTGTATGTGTCTCTTTTTTATTTTGGATGGTGAGGGATTTTGTTAGGTAAACCAAAAGGAGAGCTTTGTTTGTTAGAAAGTAGGAAAAATCACTTAAAAATTTAATGTAATCAAAAAACTTAACAATAAGCTCTTAAGGGCCATATAGAACTAATCTCAAACTAAATCGAGACTCAAGCATAAATTTTTTCACAGATTTCAATGAAAACTGTCACCAAATCTATGTTTGAGTGTGATTCACGCTTGAACATAGATTTGGAATACCGACATAAAATATTTGAATAAAATTTGATTACATGACGGCAAAGCTATAGTTTTTTACCCCCGCGTCACAGATCATGGCAATTCTCCCCATTGTATATCATGGGGGAGGCTTCGTCCAGCAGGGAATATCTAAAGGCTGGTGTGGATGATGATGATAATTATAGCTTAGTGCTGCTGAATACACAACTTGTAATAAAAAAATGAATGGGCAAACATGAATCATTTAGTTGTTACTTCAATCCTTAAGCACACTAGGGGTTGATCAATTGGCTTTGCCTTATGTGTGAGACGTTACAGCTTTATAAAGTTAGCGAGTGTTCGTAGGATGTGTACTAGATGGACGTCACCTACGAGATAATACGAGGCTACAGTCGTAATGGACAGGGTTACCACATCGCTTCCCAAAACGGCTACTTTTCTTATTTATTAAAATTAAATTAAACTAGATTAATAATTTACCTAGGTATGTTGATCTTTTTACTAAACAGAAAATACTATATCGTTCTAAATAAAAAATAATATTTCAGTGCAAGTTGTACTACAGCTAGCACACCGTTAGTAACGATAGCAAGTCGCTAGCGAGATGATAGTTAATGCCAAATATATTAACCAATCAAATTACAAAGATTTCAAGCTACCCCAATGTCATTGGCCAATATTAACAATTGCGGTCGTCTCTTAAACTTCTAACCGATACGAAGTAATTTCCAGAACCGACACTCGCTATGAATAAAATACGTAGATACCTATAGGACGGGTATAGTACCTACAAGAACGTCAACTTGTCATGTCTGGCCTAGACATGGTTTACGACTAGACCCACTAAAACTAAAATGCGATCCATCGCGTAAAAGCGAGAGTTGTACTGAATTTCTTACCAGGGACAAATGTAAACGCGCGTTTTGATTGTAATCTTATTTTTACCATTGTAAACTTATTTTTACTTTGTACTGAAATTTGTATTTCTAGGAGGCTTTGTAACACAAATTAAGGAAAATGTCTAAAATTAAGGAATTTTTACTCATTAAATGGGATGGAGAAGTTTTTAGGAAAAATTGCCTAGATTTCGAAATAATTTACGAAGCAAAACCCTCATGTGGGCTCAGTGGGCGCCGCGCGCCACTCGCATTTGCCCTTTTTTCTATACGATGGCAGAAAGTTGCTTTTGAAGGAATCTCTTATAATATCAATGGAAGGCATAATAAAAAATACTACTTCGACACATTTTATTTATCATATTACTTTGATCGAAACCAAAATTATCTCTAACAAAAAAATCTCGAATCTAGAATTTCTTAAGTAATAGGTACGATACAACTTAAAACGGTTCGATCATTCAGTATCCCGAATTGTTCGAAACTTAAATAGAAGATATTAAAAAAATAACAGCAAAAACCCATAGATATAGGTAGCATCCTAACTCAAAACGCGCCATCCTCAACCGCCTGATAAAGAACGAAACACAAATGACAAATGTCAGTGTTTACCGCCTCTGGAGCCCTGCGTCGTAATTTTGGCGGGAAATCGCGATAACTAGCGAAAGTGGGGCCGTATCCCGGATCATGCGATTACAGACAGGTGCGCCTGCAGATTAATGACCTCCGACAAGCCTCAACTCTTGGGAAAAGTTTTTGCCGGCATTTTGAACGAAAGAGTATTGTTGGTAATAGGTTTTTTTCTCGCTTGGCTTTTTACACGGTGGCTACGCATGGTTCATTCATTCTACCAACATCAGATTTGGCATGATTTGTTACAACAAAATATAATATAACAAATCCCATCCATAGCCGTCTAATCTAATCCCCAAAATCATAATCATTTTTTAAACCTTTTTTAGTTAAAATAGTTTTTGTTTTGTTCTCTCTGATGTAAAATTACATACGCCAAACCAAGACAAAAGCTATTTTAGCTCATCAAAGGTTTAAAAATGGATTATGAATAATTGCACATCCAAATGTTTTTCACACACAAACAATAGGTAAGTACCATCACGTTATTTCCTAACCCCGTCACTTATAAAGGCTATTAAATTTAAGCAAAACATTACATACATAAACACACGTCTTTTTCCCCAAGGCAAGCCTTACCAAGCCTACCAAGGGGTAGGCAGTGCCTCTTTTCACCGTGAGTTTCACAGTCGCATGAATACGGACGTGACAAGTGGTGAGTTCATCGCCGCTATTGCTTTCCAAACCAACTCAATCGGTTGGGTGAAACTGGTTCAAAATTCAGTTTTAAGATTTGTCCCACACTAATATACATAAACAGGTTAAATAAAAGCTTGTAAAAAAATCTCGTCTGAATAACGAATCCCTTTCTAAACATGAAAGGATAAAAAAATCTTTCAATCACTGAATTGAATTCATACCATACATTTTGGAGGCCTAAGTTCGCATTCATTCCAAACCGAAATGCTTTTTAAAATTAGCTAGAAGCTTTCTGGGGCACTAAAGAGTAACATAGGGGCATCAGGCCGCATTAGAGCTGCTTAGTAAATAAAACATGGGCTGTGCAACAAACGAGGTACAGTCAACCTGTGAAAGGAGTTTTTCGCAGAAAATGTTCATAAAAATGTAAGCAGTAACATAACGAGACTAATCATCATCAGTTTATGATGAAGAGCATATCATCAGCATCAGCAGCAGCCTTTTGACGTCCACTACCGGACGAAGCCTCCATAAAATATAATGGAAGGAATTGCCATAATCACCACGCTTGGCAGGCGGATTGGAGATCGCAGTATTGGTGTTGATTACTCAGGTGGATGCTGCTGCCCATCCCCTGGTGTAAGGCATGAAGTGCATATATAAAGAGATGATGTATAAATTTAACTATTACGATAAATAATATGAAAAAAGTTAGAGTTAAAGTAAGATATGAAACTGCGACAATGTACCTACACACAAATAAAATAAAATAAAAATGAAATCTGGTTTATGAGGTCTGTAGAGCTATTCTCAAATTAATTTTATTATTTTCATTTTTTTTATTTAACTCTATTAAAATATTAAATCAATTGCACCGCCCTACAGGGTATATGTACTTTCATAAGCTACTCCTAGACCTAAGCTATAAATTATGTACATATTGACAATTAATACAAAAATAAAGAAAATAAAAATAAATAAATAATGAAGTCAATTGATGCTGACTGTACTAGTGCTGTACCTATCTCATCTTTTCATTACGCCAGAGTGCGCACTTGCAGCTTAGGAAATTAAACCAACAAGTTCATTCTGCTAGCTGATTCATTATTTAGTTGATCATCACGAATTCTAGCATCTTACTAGCATTCGCGTCAGACATTGTTCGCGTGCACCGAGATAAATAGCCCGTGTCAATCTAGCTAGGTCATCATACACTGTCATCAAAATCGGTAAAGCCGAAAATTATTCGTAATTTATTATTAAATGAATTATTATTCGTCGTGAAAACAATTAAAAAGAAAACATTCGAACATTATTATATCATAGCATTCATTTAGTAATACGGGAAATTTTCAAGTATATTGAGGCCGTTTCACACAGACCTTACAGCATACATAATTATCACTAGAAACGGGATATTTACCATGATTTTTGAGCATTATTGATTCCCGATCATGGCGCATGAAGCTGTGCCGAAATATCGGGAATCAATAATGCTCAAAAATCATGGTAAATATCCCGTTTCTAGTGATAATTATGTTAATAACCATGATAGTTTCAAAACTTACAGCATACAGTTACAGTTTTCGGTAAATGTTCTAAGACACAGACGGATGGTGTAGTGTAACAAAAAATTTTGTATGGAAAGTAAGGTTCACAAAGTATCACATGAAGCGCCCCGTGGTGTATCCAAAAAAAATCCGTGTACACTACACTACACGTCCGTGTCAATTATTTACTAATAAAAACTAAGACTACGGCTGATAATATGTTGGTGCACCAGTAGGTTTCGACCCTAATTGAGGGTTTTCAGAGCGTGTGCGACCCGCGCTACACTCTCTCTCGCTCTGCGTCTCCGATCACATTCCTACCGCTTTGGCAGGCGTGTGGTTAGAGGGGGCGCTTGTATACGCGTCGTCGGTCCGGTGGGGTTGTGGTGCCCCTTGACCGTCGCTGCTGTTCAACTCGTTATCACAGAGCGACCAGATAGGCAGCGAAGTATTTGAGTCATATAGAGACATTGTGAGTGTCAATGTCTCTATAAGACTCAAATACTTCGCTATCATGTATCCCACGATTTCCAGGACAGGATTTCCAAGCCGATGGTAAAGCCCGTGCTCTTTCTCTGTTGAAGATAGACAGTCGACTAATTTTGATAGCCTCATTAATCTTACGGGGAACGAAATACTCAGAACAAAACGTAACAAACTCGAGTGTGGCTTAAATTATGTGGGAACGTGCAGTGTAAAACTATACGGTCAACGGTGTGGCTTATCTCAGCTCATATAAACTCCGAGGCGTGGTGTGCAAGTAGCCGGCTAAAATCTAAGAAGTGCGAGTTCGATTCCCGCTACAACATGTTGGAAAAATGTTTGAAGTTACCACAAAAAGTTAGGTCATTTGATAGATCTAAAAAAACAAATATATAATGACCACAAAAGATGAATCTACCGGTGGATACCATGTAAGCCTACTGTACGGCACCCGCTCTACGCGAAACCAATTCGCACTTCACTGGTTTTTATTTATTAGTTGCCAAGGTTCATGCCACAACTCATAATATAATCTGTGAAAACTTTAACTGGTTTTTCTGGCTACCGAGATATAATACAGACAGACATACAGACAGACGGATCGCATGGACCTAGTAAATGGGTCCCGTTGGCACCCTTTGTGTATGAAACCCTAGTAAATAAGAAATAGCTTTGCATACCGCCAAGCAATAGCAATACCAGTCTAAGCAAGTTGTTTTGCCCAAAAGTACATTCAGAATTTTCATTTAAAATTTTAGTTATAAGATTTGCATGGGTATTTGCGATTTTGGCTCTCTTCCACGCAATCAATCGCCTCGACTGCACGTACGTAAATTGGGAATCTGATAATACTTTGTTTTCTGTCATGGCTTTTATGGGAGAAAACATGCTTGGATTTCTACGGAAATTATATGTTACAATAGTTTCGTCTGTTTCCAAAGCTACTTAATAGTTTTGTTCTATGGCCTGCCATACGTTGAAATCTATCGAACATGCCTTTAGCAGTCATCCTCTCATGATAAGGAAACCAAAGATTTTGGCCTAACTTCGCTATATTCATTGAAAACGGTAATATTGAAGTAAATGAAAACAAAAATACCACACTCTGTGTCTTATGAATAAGTTCAAAATATCTTTGACATTTTTAGACTCTAATAGCAGTTTATCAAAAATTGCGCTCAGCCGCACGGTCCTACGCGCGTAGCAACATAGATCTACGCACGTAGCAGAAAGTGCCTACGCGCATAGTGTCAAGAAAGATCTGCTATTTTAAATTATTTTGAGTTAAGATAGGAGTTAAATGAACACTCTGTATAAAGCAGATCCTAGAAAAATAATAAAAGTACGGTAGTCAAAATTTGCCACCAAAAGGTCACCATAAGATAAGTTCTGTATAACCGTTAAGCCCGGAAGCACAGCTGTCCGAGGCCGTTCGCAAAAGTACGTGGGAATAGTTTCGTAACAACATTTGATCCCAAATGCTAGAAATTTTATGCAACCAATATTCTTAGTAATGATTATGAATTTGAATAAGGAAATAATTTGCAAAAACAATTGCTTTCAATATATCTAGCGAGATTTTCCTATCGTTCGAAGGTTTTTTATATTTAACGCCGTTTTTAAGGTAATTTTTTTATAGAAATCTTTATTTAAAGAAAGAGTAATAATATATAGTACAACTACATGTACAAAAGTTAAAATATAGAAATTAAACAGTTGAGCTATCTATAGACCGTCGCACTCACTGTGAATTTATTTATTTTATTAATCTAGGATTCACAGTAATCTTATACTAGTTTTTATGCAGTTAAATATATGCCGTTCTTAAACCAAATCGAATCTACAGATAGCTCAACTAATCCAAATCACTACCAGAAGTAAGCATTCCCAAGACGTTGGCTGTATTGCCACGCTAAATAGCAATACTAAAACGATACGTTGAGCCAAATAAGAGCCAGGTCTCGGGTCACGCGGCACGTAGACCTATATCTAAGTACTATGTCTATGGATGAATAAATAAATACTTTACAATACCCTGATTAAAAATTTAATTTGAACGCATAATATTGTCGCTTATTAAAAGTACTGTCATTGTGCGTCTGGCCTTAGAATAGGCCCCTCTTTCTCCCGTGGGTGTACGAACGTCAACAAAATACAATTTTATTTTGTAATTTATTACTACTCATATCTTATATTTGGCGTGGTGATCTCGCCTTAAGATTAGGACTCTCCATCTCCTCCCGTGGATGTAGTAAAAGCCTCACTAAGGGATTACACCAGGAGATGGGCAGTAGCATCCGCTTGAGTACTCAACACACCACAACTGCGATCACAAATCTGCCTGCCAAGCGTGGTGATTAAGGCAAATCCCTCCATCGTATTCAATAAGGGAGGCTTCGTCTAGCAGTGGACGAAAACAGGCTGGCGATGATGATGATAAAATACTTGCCTACATTCTCAAACAAAACACTCAAGAAAGACAATTCATTATCTCTCTGTTTGTTGAAAAAAATCGCAACAAAATTGAAACTAAGTGTTGGGATGTCGACAACGCCCTACCCTGCTAAGCAGTCATTTGTTAGACCGCATTTACATAGAAAACATGAGCTTTTTCGAAGAAAATTACTACTCTACAAGCTTTATTCCACAGTTGCGACACGAATGTAAAAGTAACAGTAGACTGAAGACTGAGGGCGGTCACAGACCTGCCGATTCTAGTCCGTTCTACCTAGAATAGCAAAGAACAGTATTTAAACCGGCGTCATCGTCACAACGTGTGCCGGGCATTCTTGATTTTCGCTCAGTCGTAATCTAGTGCTTGTGTATGACGATATAAGACTCTTACGGAACTATCAAAACGTAGTCCATGATCCCACACTAGGATTCCGTGTGTCTTGGGTACGAGTACCATTGTACCAAAACACCCAAACTTGGAACATATATTTGCAGATCATACAAACATTTCTCCCGCAGCGGGAATCAAACCCGCAACCTCTCGCATCTCAGCCGGCTACTCACCGGCCGCACCACAGAGGTCGTCACATCAACACCGTGCCAGTACCATGACCTGATTTTGATGTGAATAAGGCACCTTATTCTCTGAATAAAAAATGTGAACTCGTATTTAAAGATAATTTTCGCTTTAATTTCGCGCTTGTTCCTATTTGTCGCTGGGATATTTTAGCACGTTTTTTAGGCATTTTCGTAATACCTGGGTCATGCTTGGGATTAGGCAAAGCCAGGGTAATAAATAGAGGATCGCATTTTTATCATAGGGTGATAAATTTCACAGATCTCTGGTGAATATTGTCAGATAACTTCGCCCTCAATGTCTGTACAAACAATACATCTTTCTTTAATCCACTAGTTAGAATGTTTCGTGAATATAACGATTTGTTAAGCGATATTAGTAGCTCGATTGATGTTTTAAATAATAATTTATACAAAATTAAAAGGATTAATTTAGCCGCTCTTGCAAAAGAGTGGAGAGACTTATCCCTATCTAATCTTTCTAAGAATCCTATCTGTTCTTATTTTTGTGTTATTTGTTTTTTTTTGTGTTTTTTTATTTAATGTACTTACCTGCTTATAAATAATCGTGATGTGTACACATGCTTTGGAACACCACCCAGTTCAAAATCGTTTTTTTTTTTCAGTACTTGTCAAATAATTTCTTCTGTTGTGTTCTGTTTTGAGTGCCATTGGTAATAAATAAATAAATAATAATAAATATTCTGTCATTAATATCATCATCATCATAAAATGCCACGACGAACGGTCGTGAGCCGCCTCCATCCACCGACTTCATGCTATCATCATGACTTGTTGCTGTCATTCATATATTTTTTTTAAATAAAGTGATCGCGCTACCTTTTTTGAGAACATTAAAATTAAATCAGACCCAAATTCGGATTGGCAATGACTTGACCAAATCGGCTATAAATCGAGCTAACCACCAGCGGTTGAATTTGTGGTCACTATCAACTCGACTATGCGCTGATGGAAGCTATCTACAGGTGTTCTTCAAAAAGGGCGTTTTAAAGTTCTTAAAGAGTCGGCAACGCGCGTGTCATGCCTCTGGTGTTACAGGCGTCCACAGGCAAAGATAACCGCTTTCCATCAGATGGGCCGTATGCTTGTTTGCATAAATAGTAGTATAAAAAAAAAAGGTGTATCATTCAGCAGTAGAATGGAGTTGAAGATCAAGGGGTTCAATCAATTCATCGGGTTCAAGTTCAACTGGATGGGAATTTTTAGGTCTTAGTTAAATTTTATTTAATTGTTACTATTTGTATTAGGATCTGTTTAGAAAGAGACCCGTCGTAGAATTTATGGTCGCAGCTGTGCTTAATTACTTTTTTTGTTTAGCAGGCAATATAATAGCGCATCTTGATCCTATTACAATTTTTTTTTTTTAGTTTATGATTCAAAATGCCAACAGAAAAAAACCAGCTCCTAAATATTTAGGGCCTTATTCATAATCACTTTTTAAACCTATTATAGTTAAAATAGCTTTTGTTTTGTTCTCTCTAATGTAAAATGTCATACGTGAAAACAAGACAAAAGCTATTTTAACTAAAATAGGTTTAAAAATTATTATGACTAAGGGGGGTAGTTCAGAACGTTAGTTCACACTTTGGCCACGACGGCTCTCTTTCTGAACAGACTTTTGATTGGGCATTATCAAAATTACAAATAGACCTTTATGTTAATTTTGTGAAATATAAAGTTGAAGTTAATAATATTTTCTTTAATTAAATTAGAAAGATAATTTTGAATAGTCTTAAGAACGAAATTTACCAGTTGCCGAGCGCTTTCAAAATAACACACCAATGTTTTTTATTTCTACTAGACTTACTTTCATATTAAAGAAACGTAATTACATATTTTTCTCATAAATTAAATTCTTAACACAAAGAATCCCAGGTACAAAGGCAATTTTGAGAGTAGGTACAGTCAACGACAAAAGTATATGAACGATTCCGTGAACTTTAACGTGTCAAAGACATACCTTCCATATTTATTTTGAAAATCGTATTTTTATCAGATTTCTTTAATTTAAATAGGTAAATTAAAGTAAAGAGTATAAAAAAATACTTGTTTTCAAAGTAAAATCGGGTAATAGGTAACGTTAGTTTACAAATTAATAAGGGCAATCATTAGCTAGAAATATTGATAAAAAATATCTTCATTATAAAAATATCTCGATTTCCAAAATCTTAAATTTTAATCATCTTTTGTTGCTGACTGTACTTACGAGTACGTTTCACATCAAAAGCACCATGTTTCAATTACAAAGTCTGCATAATTAATTTTGTTTTAACGGTTAAAGGCATTAATGCGGAAATTTAGCAATTGCTATGAACAGGAAATTGCAATACATTCAACTTGCCAGGTTTGTTGAAATAGATATGATGTTGCTATACATACGTACATACATAAACTCACGCCCTTTTCCCCGAAGAGTATTACCGTGTATTCAGAGCCTCAAAGGGCCTCTTTTTACATATAGCAAGATTTATAGATGCCTACAATTAATCAAGAAATTATGATAAATATTTAAATATAAAGGTCAAATTATCTGAATTAATGAATATGAAAATACAAATAACAATTATTAAATGCAAAAAACGAAAGATTTTTTTTATGAAAATTTCTAACACTTTCATCGGGAATTACATGTTTCTAGGTAAGATGCTGATCTTGGTTGGATTTCCTCATTTTGGATTATATCACGTAGTGAAACTCCTAGCATAGCTTTCTCCATAGCCAGCTGCGCAACTTTGAGCTTGTCTATACGGCCAATAGTTAGCGACCACGTCTCAGTGCCGTAAGTCATTAGTGGCAACACGCATTGATTATAGACTTTTGAGATCGGGAAGGACAGACAGACGTCCCGAACGATCGTATATAAGCTTGCCTTATCGTACTTGGAACTCTAAAAAAGTATATACAGGGTGTAAAAGAACAGCTCCCGAATACTGAAGGTACCGGTAAAGCTACCTATATTATAGCTATATAAAATAGCGCGAGTTCACAGAGCGCACCTGCTGCGCGAGTTCAACGCTCCCGGTCAGCTGATCGACGCGCTGCGCTTATATTTCTTAGGTGGTTTTCATTGCTTTTTTTGACGTTTTTATTTATAAACGTGTTTTTGCCGATGGAAATTAGGTTTTTGTGTTCCTTTTATGATGTTTTATTGATATTTAAAGAAAATACAAAAAAGCACTTTTGGTCCAGTGAGCATTATTTTTTTTCGCTTTTTTTCAGCCTAAATATTTTCAGAATCATGGTCTGAATGCACTGTTTCAGTTTTCGGGGGTAGTCTTTTTACACCCGTTATAAGTAGTACGTACATTAGATTAGATAGAATAGAATAGAAGATACTTTATTACCATAAGATAATAAAAAATATACAAAAATTAACATGATAATTAAAAGTACAATGGGCGGTCTTATCGCTTGGAAGCGATTAGATTTCGTATAATGAGATTAAACATTTTAATATGGAGTCTTGGCATAACCAACTTCCAAAATTTTCAAACCTTAATAAATCTATAGAAGGTTCTAGTTAACGAAAAATTACTTTGGAAAAGTGCCTCAGAGCTGAATAAATCGACGCCATACTCAAAACTTCACAATTAATGTAAGTTAGGATTGCTAATTGCAAATACGTATCTAGGTATGTTGAGCAAAATTGAGCGCTTATGTTATTTATATTTAAGAATGTATATGTTTATGGTAGGTTATAATAATATATATATATTATAATGTTTAAGGTATATCTAGTTAATTTAAGTAGGTAATTAATGATATTAACTTTATAGTCTCGATATGTATTATTTCCCTATAGCGCTACCACCCACTCTACATTACACAAAGGTTAGCTGGAAGAAAATGCTAATTAGCATTAAGTTCGCCTATGTACTTGTTTTTTTTTTGTGCAATAAAGTATTTTCTATCTATCTCGTAAGCATTTTATAGGTTGTTATTTATAAGTATATGAAGCGTATAGCGTGTGCTGTCTTATAAACTTTTGCTGAAGTTTTTTAATTTTGACCACCTTCCTTAGATTTTAAAAGTACTCATTTACTATGTATCACCTTCTTCGAGGCACCTACCCATGCAGGCGCTTTCCACCTAAAGGTAAGACGGATCAAAGTAAGCAAAGCCATGTTTGTTGCCTGATTCTACTAGGCTTAATCGCGTTGGAACAGGGGGCTTAGTACAGGTTTTAATAGTTTACGAAACTATATGAAGTTTCGTTTCCTTCCATACATTTACTTGCAGCGCCCGCCCCTAGTGAAAACGAGAAGAAAACTAAGGACGCTGTCAGTAAATGTATTGGATGGAAACGAAACTTCATATAGTTCTTAAATTAACTATTAAAACCTGTACTAAGCCCCCAGGAGTCATTTTAAATTATAAGAAGATTCAAAATGAACCTTGTGATTTCAATGAATAAAATTAAGTATTTTGAGTTTCATTAGATTGATTTGAAAAAAAATCGAAAGATTTTTACCACTTAAGTATTATAATTTGTATATATATTATTGTGTTGTGGGTATTTAATATGTATAATAAAAAAAATCTATCTATGTAATGCAAGCATGTCAAACATGCGGCCCGCGGGCCGCATGCGGCCCTTTACAGCTGCGGCCCGATTCAATTTTAAGAACATGTTATATTTACTGTAGTATATTTTCTGACATTTTACTATTAAGTAATGCCTAAATAATAATATGACCATCAATTGATCAAAATTATCTTAAAGAATTGTCAATTGAGAGTCATTTTACTTGTCAAAGGTTAGTCACCGAGTGACTTTCAGGACTACCTAACCTATGGGTTTTGCGGCCCACTGATTCTACGGACTTTAAGCATTTGCCCCACCTATGAGTATGAGTTTGACATGCATGATGTAATGTATTGTATTAAGTATATCAGTTATCTAGTACCCATAACACAAGCTCTGCTTAGCTTGGGGCTCGATAATGTTGTGTGAAATGTCCAGCATTTTTTTGTTTACCAAAACTGATTATATGTACCTAGACACTAAACTAGGAAAACAAGTTATTTTATCTCACATAAGTACATCATTCGTAACAAGGGCATAAATGTACATCCTACCTTTTTTCATATCTCTGAGCGACGAGTGGTAATCTGATAAATTCATGAACACGTGAAAAAATAAAGGAATATTGCCTAGATTGTGCGACCTATAAGTTTTTATGGCCCTATTCGTATGTCAACTTTAGATAAAAATATATATAAATGTAAAAATAAATTACGTCTGAATAAAATGTTCTACGATCTAGGTAAACAATAATACGACTATTGTATTTAAGGTAGTTGTAAAAGTAGGCACATAGCGTAAAAGCGGTAAGCCTAAAAATAGACTCCCCCGTCTCCTCCAGAGGATGCCGTAAAAGTCGACTAAGGTATTACATCACGGGATGGGCAGCAGCAATCATCTGAGTTCTCAACACTGGCTGCTATCAC
This sequence comes from Epirrita christyi, assembly GCA_951392215.1. Classification (NCBI taxonomy): domain Eukaryota; kingdom Metazoa; phylum Arthropoda; class Insecta; order Lepidoptera; family Geometridae; genus Epirrita; species Epirrita christyi. The sequence goes on from OX595844.1 coordinate 14,676,637, forward strand.
TGGCAAATCTTACATTGCATTCTATCCAATAGAAGTGGACGCCTTACGGCTGTTTTTTTTTATATGGCGTGTTAATTTGCAAGTTTCAACTGTTTGAAGATTAATTTGTAATTTTCAACGTTACCAATATTTATTTACTTACGTTTTTTATACGTATTTAATACGTACTAGTTGCGCCCCGCGGTTTCACCCGCGTGAATAATGATGAAAATTGATGATGATGATGATGATGAAAGGTAGCCTATGTGTTAATCCAGGGCGTAAAGTATCTCCATTCCAAATTTCACTTAAATCCATTCAGTAGTTTTTACGTGAAAGAGTAACAAACATCCATACTCACAAACTTTCGCGTTTATAATATTAGTAGAATTTAAAATATATATTATGGGACAACTTGTATATATCTAACCTAAGAAATCTGTTCAGGAAACAGAACATCTGAACACATTTATTTAAAATTTGGAAAATTAATAATATTATATAAATTTTTCTTCAGGAACTTGTTATGTTTCAAACAGTATTGAGCAAAGAGGCCACAAATGTTCACCTCACTTGATTTTCATAAAAGATCGTCGCTTCATCTCACTTATTGGGGCCGTCTGAAAACGAGCTTCAAAACATAATACATCAAAGAAGCTTTTTAGGCTAGAATAGATAAAACACGTAGACGGAGGCCTCGAAACACGCATTTTCTCCTGTCAATTTTGCATAATTTATTACACAAACCATGACTAAACAACACTGGTAGATATCTAAAATGGTGCCTTCCGTTTACGCCCCATTTTTTCGACCCAAGACCGCAAGAAAAGAGCTACACTAATTTGAAGGCATTACTAAACAAAGGAAATCCAGATTTGAATGCGTGGAGCGACTTCGCACGCCCGCCAGGAGTTATATAAACTTCAAAAATAGAATTTCGACGTCGCAGCCCGGTTTACGACTTGCCTCGTAAAATGGGTAGGGGGTGGCCGAAAGGGGAACACAGCATATTTTCACCTTTATTTATAAAAGGATTTGGTCATGTTTGAACGATGACAAAATTATGTTAAACATTGAAAAAAGTGGGTATAATTTAGGGCCCTGTATAATTTTTGTTGAGTTTTAATTTAATTTGTATCATAAAATTATAATCTCTTTTTTGCTTAGTTATTTAGTATGAAGGTTTCATTTCAAGGTTCTTTCATGAATATTTTTGCAGAATTATTTGGAATTAAAGGAGGAATCAGTACTCTTTCATGCGCTTTGATAAATAAAGGTGCTGAAAAAGGAAAACTTCTTGAGCTTGATTCAAAGTCATATAATTTCAAAGATTTGCATTGAAATCTTTTAGCCCGTGTGATTTTGAAACTTTACAATCAAAGTAACTGGGTGCCCGAGTTATGCTCGGAAAACTCGGAAAAATGCGTTTTCCCAGAGATGAAACCTAGCTATCGTTTTTTTCCCTCAAAACCCCCATACAGCAAATTTTGTCGAAGCCGTTTTCGAGATTTCAAAACATATATACATATAAATATTTTTCGTTTAATAGTATAGGATAGGAAACTGCATGCATGCCTCATACTACATAACATAACACCCAACAGTCACATACGTAGTCTTGATCCCACACTAGCATTCCCTGTGTCGTGGGTATCAGGAACTACGAGTAGGTACCATATGGTACCATAACACCAGACCCGGAACAATTATTTGCATATCATGCAAACATATTTTGTCCTGCATCGGGAATCGAACCCGCAACCTCTTGCATCTCAGCCGGCTGTTCGTCCGCCGCGCCACAGAGGTCGTCGTCATTCAATTTTGTAGACATGATCTCTAGATCATCTCTAGATCATGTCTACAAAATTAAATAACATATTTGATTCGTTAATATCTAAAATAGAAGTAGTTTGGAGCGAACTCAAGCCGGCTAGCGATACAGTTTTAGCTTGAAGGGCCTCTTCTGCTATGGGCAGATAAGTGGCTTGTAGTCTGCGAAGCTTTTTGAAAGATATTTTAGGTATCTGTCATATTCACTTCTGTGAAGGTTGCCAGCCACTTACACGTATAAGTTGAAAGTAGAGAGACCCTTAGAATAAAAGAAACGTTTATTTCAAGAGTGACTTTGAACCAAAAATTTTTGGTACCGAGTCAAAAATAACATGCATCTGAGATACACATAACACCCACCAGTCACATACGTAGTCCTGATCCCACACTAGGATTTCCTGTGTCGTGGGTATCAGGATCTACAAGTACCATGGTACCATAACACCCAGACCCGGAACAAATATTTGCAGATCATACAAACATTTGTCCCGCAGCGGGAATCGAACCCACAACCTCTCGTATTTCAGCCAGGTACTCGCCCGCCATGCCACAAAGGTACACCTTATGACTTTTCATCTTTATGTCTCAGGGTCGGCAGCGCGCATTTGATGCCTTTGGTGTTGCCAGGCATCCATAGGGTATGGGTACTTTCCATCAGGTGGGCCGTATAGTACGGTATAGGTGGGCGGTGTTGCCAAGTAGTATAATAAAAAAAACATACTATCTTTTTAAACAAATCGGCCGTGTAGATTTCAAACACATTACATTTTCCTTATAGCGTGATCAAATAACCAAAGTCCCGCTTCCCAAAACTTCCAACATTTACGATTATAAGAGGTTAAACTCAGAATATAAAGTTTCGTTAGAATTTCCGCAGCTTGGTACTAAATCTAAAGATTTACTGGCTTATGTGGTCGTTTTGTATTTTTTGCAGTCTCTGCGACTTGCAAACTTCCATGAATTATTTTTAATTATTTGTTTTTCGAGGTCACAACGTAAAGAAGATTTAAGTTTATAACTTTTAAGTTACTTTGATGTGAGTTAAGTTAAGTGAATTTTCATCGTGATATACTATACTAACAGGATTGGTTTTTACCAATCTTTTACAACTTATATTAATAAGTGTTAAAGTTCCCTCGTGAACCTTTGTCAAACATTTCGGCTGAATTATTCTTCAACTCTAAATTCATTCTAGTTTATTGTTTGATAAATCTAGAACTCTCTATACCTTAATAAGGCTTATCCTATTATATCTACAATTTTTTTTGAAGATAAGTTCCCCTTTTGATGACCTCTGTGGCGCGGCTGGCGAAGGTTCGCCTGCGACGCAGGAGGTTGCGGGTTCGATTCCTGCCTCGGAACAAATATTTGTACGATCTGCAGATATTTGTTCAGGGTATTCTGGGTATTTTTCTATGTATAATAAAAAATATCTATCTGTGTAATGTATTGTATTAATTATATCAGTTATCTAGTACCCATAACACAAGCTCTGCTTAGCTTGGGGCTGGATAATGTTGTGTGAAATGTCCAGCATTTATTTATTATTTATTTATTTATTATTTTCTCTAACTCACAAAAAAAATAAAGAAAAAAAAGTCAATCTTTTGAATGTCAAACTGACTATCGTTTGACAAGTAATAATGATCATCAATTGACAATTCTTAATAATAATTTTGACCAATTAATGGTAATTTTCCTTGTCAAACGTTAGTCACCGAGTGACTTTCAGTTAGGGAATAGGGGGACTGACTTGTAGATTTTAAATTAAAAGGAAACTAGTGACTTACGGATAAAAAAAACGTGATTTCTCATTAATTGAATAACTACAAGACACAATCTTCATATTTTTTTTTAGATATAATCGAATAAGTCTTATCAAGGTGTGCTGTGTTTTAGAGAATTAGAAAATGTTTTAGTGTAACTCGGCCGAAAAGTTTGAGGAGTACCTACGTAAAGACGTGCTATATTCCAAACGATTGAACTTATCAGCACATTACAGAAATTACGAGTTTTCTCCCCACGTAGGTATTCCTAATATCCGCCAATCATTTATCAAACCTAATGTGTGGATATTTTCGGGTCGGCGCGCGGGATACCCATTACATGTCTAAATTGTCTAAGTTATGCGTTACCAATCTAACTTAGTAGTCGTTTAGGTGTAAAACCGCTTGTGATTTTGATGGCAGACTTGAAATTTACCTTTGATGGCTTAACTATGAGGTATATTTTAATTAACTGTAGTTAATTAAAATAACAAATATTTGTAGAGTATCGACACAAAATATTGGTCAATGTTTTGGTTGAAAAAGATGGTTGTTTTAAAACAAAACTATCGATCCATTTTGTTTAGCGGGAAATTTTCACGTACCGATATGTGGGATACCCGTACCCTGATGAAGACCCTCGATTAGGGTTGAAATCTGTTGGTGCCACCAACATATCGGTACGTGAAAATTTCCCGTTTTACAAAATTCACGATGTTATTTTAGTCATATATCGAGATTTGCCTGATCAAAGTGATGGTTACCGGCTCGTAATAAAGGATAATATTTATTTAAACTATTCTCTTTATTTTACAATATACATTTATTTTGTATCCATCCACTGGAAGCTTTTGAATCACAAAAACTTGTTACTGAATACACAGCATGAGCTTAAAAAAGCTGAATATATACGTAACTTTGAATGTAGGTAAAATAAATGACGTTTCTTAGGTGACTATTTAGCAGCACAAGTCGCAATCTCAGACGAAAATGTGTCACTAGCAAAAATATGTAACACCAACCAAAACTTAGCTTACGGGAAAACTTAGGCACGTCGAAACGATAACTTTCTGTGAAAACCCGTCACGAAAGTTACAAAATGTTGCGTAAACTTACGCTAATCTGGATTGGTGCAATCAGGCATTAGAGCTCTGCCCTTAAGTGAAGAAAATTTCGTTCATATAACTAGCTATATATATATATATATATATATTCTTTCTATAAATTTGGTCGTCTTTTTGTAAATATGGATAACAAAATTTAAAAAATAGATTAATTTTACATTCATTTCGTTAAATTAAATTTAGTCTTAAAGTTAATTGATCAGCAGGTGGATTGCTGATCGCAGTATTGGTTCCGAGTAATTAGGTCGATGCTCCTGCCCATCCCCTGGTATAATCCCTTAGTCGGTTTTTACTACATTCACTTGAGAAGACGGAGGGGTATATTATTAGGCCGGACACACCACGCACAAATAAATGATAATGTACATATTTTCAGTATTCTTCTCTCAAAATTTTTTTTTAGGTACTATAGTTTTTTTTATTAATGTTAATGCATAATTGATATTTAAATGCTATAATATGTAACTTTAACCCATGGATATAGTACCTAAAGTATAAAAAATCCTTGTTTTAACCATAATAGCAATGTGATTCTCTAAAATATCCTTGAATATCATTTTCAATTATATATATTATATACCATACAAGCTTACGAAATAAAATAACAAAGTGTAGGAAGTACGCTAAATATATATATATATATATATATATATATTATATATAATAGAAAAAGATATACAAGGATGTTATAGAGAATCACATTGCTATTATGGTTAAAGCAAGGAATTTTTATACTTTTTCTTTTTTTTTATTCATGAGTTAAAGTTAAATATAGCATTTAAATGTCAAAGTTAAGTTATTGGTATAAATATTATAATACAGTATTGGTGCCGAGTATAGTTATTAAGTTGATGCTCTTGCCCATCCTTAAATGTCTGTTTCTTCTTTTGAAAAGATGAACTGACCAAAAACCTCAATCGGCATTTAAAGTTGTACAAAGTTTACATACTTTACAAAGTATTTCCACAAAATAACAAAAAAATCCAATAATTAACTGTAAAACGGAAGAATGTCTACATGAAAATTTAAATAAATTTGCTGTTTCCGTATAAAACGGGCGCGTAACCTCAATAACATACAGTTTCTCTCGGTTTAAAAGAGAAAAACTAAAAAAACAGTCAATTACATTAGCTTGGCCGTTCCTATTACACGAAATGCGAAACAAAATGTGGTTGAGGCGGGTAGGGTTGCTAGACGTCTGGTTTTTAGACCTGTCCCAAAGCTTATCTAACTTTTTACATATATAAATATGTAAAAAGTTAGATAAGTTTTGGGATATTTAAGACGACCGGCACTTAATTTATAACTAAGTAAAGCATTTAATTACTCCTAAATTGTATCAACTTGTAGGTTTCAACTACACATGTACTTTAAAAAACATGGTTTCGTTTTTTTGGGTCCCATTTTTTGAGTTGCACGCCTTATGTATTAGTTATAGCTTGCACTATCAACAAATTTGTCTTACAATAAAACAAAGGGGTCTTTTCGCCTTTTCAACATGGTTTCAGGGCATCTGATCGAAGCGACGCGTAAGCCAAGAACTGGCTCTTATCTGGCTCAACGCATTAGTATTACGCATTATTAGCATTTAGCGTGGCAATGTAGGCTGTGTCTTAAGGACACTTCCATCTGGTAGTGATTTGGATCAGTGGAACTATCTTTAGATTAATAGCTTGAAACTGTTTTATTGGTTTTTTATATTTTGGATACTTATACTTTGTTTAGTTGTGTTATTGTTCACATTGCACACGCTATACATGCTATGTTAGGCCATGTTCAGCAGTGGATGTTTATCGGCTAAAGACGACTATTCTTCCCATATAGCAATTATTACACATTCAAATGACGTACATAACATTATTGTATTATTGTTGTTATATAATATAACAAACTTGTTGTAGTATATTGTGTGTATACAAGAATATTTATTCCCCTTTTTCCGACTTTTTATTTTCCATCCAACCCTAGTCAAGCTGAATAGAGCGAAAAGCATAACGTTATTTGTGTTATTCAAATGTATTTTTCGTAGGTTAATTACGTTTAATGATTCACTGGAAATATTTTATTGATGGAAAGAATTGAGGCAATAATTTTAAAATTTGTGAAAAATGTTAAAAAACTAAGTTCACATTAAATCGCATCATACAACACTGCGTCTATATGAGCATGTCTGGTGTTTGGTATATAGTATCATCATAACGCGACGATCGCGTGTGATCTCATCATCCCATTCTTAAAATAAAGCTCAACCTACTTAAAAGTTTTTGGGCAGAGAAAACAGTTGGCACTACTTTAGGAATTCATCTTTTGTTTAATTTAATTCCATCCACCATCCATTCCACTCCTATGCCGCACAGTCTTTCAATATGGTTTAATTCGCGCGTAGACAGACAAGCGTAGCAATCCCTCGTTTGTTTGAATTTAGTCAATTTTCTACGAATTCACTAAAGCTACTTAAGTAACCTACGTGAGTAGTTACGAATCCAGCCAAAAACTCCACCTTCCAATTCATTTCTAATTTACCCCAACACGCAACCAAAAACGGGTTCCCTCATACGTTCTTTCATAATAGTATGGAAACAACCATCTGACTCTTAAAATTATTAAACTAAACTCTTCAGTGGCTATTTAATTCATCACGCAACATACCTATTTCGTTGTTCAGGGCTGGGTCAAGCCGCACCAATATAACTTGAAACTCCTTTGGACCACCATCTTTTAAATGCCGTCTCATTTTACACTGGTTCCATATACTCAAAATTTTAAACGGGACAAAAGGAACTGTACTTTATTACCAAGTAGTAATGGTATTTGTGATAGCAAACAAATTTGGTATTACATAAGTATGAAATTATTGGGCCTATGGGCGCTCGTCAAATGTTGTTGCTAATTAATTTAATGTGTATCGAATTTAATTATGTAATGAAGTGGAATATTATAAGGGCCTAAACTTGTTCTGCATCAAAGTTATTAACCCAATTTGGACCTGAGACAGCCATAACGAAGGATCATTTTCACGAATGCCTCTCTTATCAAACCAAGAAGAAGAAAATCTGAAGGTTGATATAAAGAAATATAAATAATACTTTAGAAAGATAATCCGTTGATAAAAACCAATTTCAGGTTACCGACCAGGGTGCCCAAAAAGCTGGTGACTGCTGACGTAACCTAGTTGTTGGAAGGCAATACTGATTTTAAAAATATGTAGGTTTTTGGCAAAAATACTTCTTCTTTATCAGCCGGTGTCATCCAATGCTGGATGAGGCCTCCCCCACATGCATAGCGTACAATGGGGGGATATGCCATAATCACGATGTGCTTGGCTGGCGGATAGGTGATAGCAGTGTGGTGTTCAGGTAGATGCTGCTGCCCATCCCATGGCGTAATCTCTTTGTCGCCTTTTACGACATCTACAGGAGGAATTAGAGGAGTTCTATTCTTAGGCCGAGACTGCCACGGTCAACGGCGGTAAAAAATACTTACAAATCAAAATCAAATCAAAATAATTTTATTCATTGAAATCACAAGGATCATTTTGAATCGTCTTATAATTAAAATTACTCCTGTAATAATGATAAAATATAATTATAATACTTGTTGTAGTCATTGATAATTGTTCGACAGTGGAGTGTTATTTGATTTCATAGTACCGGAAGTAATTGTTTTGATTTAATTTGTCAGTAGAGGAAATGCAGGCGTGCCAACTGAATAACAAGATGGCCGACCAATAAGAATTGAGTTATTCAGGTTGGTACTACTGGACAGGTTTGAAAAGTCATACTGGTGGCGGACACGTGGTGGCGCCGAGAGGGCGGTCATTCTTTTCTGGAGTTTCGTCCGCACCAGACTGGCAGATCCAACCTATCCGTTTTCTTGCTCGCTGTACCTAAAAGACGATGACGACCATCCTAGTGATCGCCAAAACGCCCACGACTCGTTATACTTATACAACTATACCAAACATACCAAATATACAAAAACATTAAGTTAGAAGGCTTATTATGATCGACTACCACAAAGCCAACACAGGCTTCTTGATTGAAAAAAAAAGTCCACCTGGGCATGAAATCAACCAGAACGTTCGGAAGGAAGGTTTCCAAAGAAGACATTAGAGGTCTACGTCCAGGTACCCTTATCTTGTACCAATGTGGAGTGTAGAGGCAAAAACAGGTCTCGGAAAAGACGTGTCTTGAAGACAGCACCGCCAGGCAGCCATAAAACAATCTAACTAGAAGTACAAAACATAATTCATTCCTATTTAAAACAAAAGTCCCGGTTCACACCAACCGCGTCAAAGTGGTTTTATTTAAATCTGAGCACAGGGATAGACTTAGGGAAAGCTAACTGGGGATTAAAACCTAGAGACGAATCAAATCAAATCAAAAGAATTTTATGCATTAAACCCACAAAGATCATTTTAAATCGTCTCCAAAATTAAAATTACTCCTGTTCCAACGCGACCAAGCCTATAAGAATCAGGCAACAAACACGGCTTGGTTTAATTTGATGATCCATCATACCACTAGTGAGGAAGCGTCTTTGTGGTGCCTCGGAGCAGGGAGAAGCTCATAGTAAATGAGAACTTAAAAACCTTAGGAAGATAGTCAAAGGTAAAAAACATCAAGATTTTGTAAGACAGCATATGCAACGCTTGATGTACTAACATACTAATATACTCACGTCACGATAGTGAGCAACAGTGACGCGCGTTCGTTTATCCGTTGATTTCCATTGAACTTCTTTAAAACGAACAGTAGTTAGAACAACACCCTTCATAATCGTTTAAACTACGTCATGTTTTTTTTGCTCATCGGTTGCTATATCACACTAATTGACGCTGACTTGAAGATTTTTATTCAATGAACGCAGATATTCGTCATCATCTTTCACTTACAAATAACCTGTTTCTGCACTCCATCCCACTGCACTGTGAGCGTATAAATAGAATAGTCATATATCATAGTTTTATTATATTTAGTATTTAACTTATTACTATTTATTAGTCTATTTTATAAAAGTAGGTTAAATATGTAATCGAGTTAAATGTAAAATCTGTATTTTTTCATTCTATCAATATTGTTATTATTTTTACTCTGTGCACCGCCGTTTCATTACTGCTTCGTTCGTTACTGACCATCCAAGAATTCTCTCTCAGCGATAAGGCCACCTATTGTACTGCTAATTTTAATAAATCCTATATATTGTCCTGGTGTACAATAAAGTGTTAATCTATCTATATATCTATCACTGCTAGGCATAGATCTTACAAGTCAAGTGCTCCAATTCGGTTTCAGACGTCGTACGCTTTTTGTTATTTGATGGTCGTTAACTTTGCCACTTCTGAGTCCGTACCTGTCTAGACCTAGTAATCTAGGTCCTACTTCCTAGAACGGTTGAATGTTGCCAGACATGCAATTGACCCATCAGGGGCATACCCTTTATTGTATCTGTTACCCTGTGTACTTTGGTTTTTCGTGATCGCGGCTTACTTAATGGGTCAAAGTGCTGAGTTTTGGTAAATGGAGAAAAAACTACTAATAAAATAATAATATTTTTGTGCTTGTAAATGATATTAAAAAAACTATAATAAAACACTTTTTGATATTGGGTTATGTTAAAGAGATTGCTTTAAGCATTGAAGTAGGTTAATTAACATTAGAAGTAAAGCTAAAAAAGTTTAATTCCCAAAAAAAATCTACATGAAAAAGTTCTATTTTTATACGCAAGAATATATTTCAGTGGTCCTTGTTAAAGATCGCAAACGAAAGGAAGTGTCACTAGCCAAATATGAATGGTAAAAAACATAGAAAAAGCTGTTTTCTGTGATTTTAAGAGACTTCTATTTTAACTATCAAGGTTAATGAGTTGAATTAAAACCAGTGATTAATGTAATACAAACTTCGTTCGAGAAACGTCTCTTTAGATTTGATTTTTCGTACTTATTATTATTTGCTTAAATTCAATCAGAAGCCACAACAACACCTATTCTGTGAAATTTCAATTACTCTCACGCCTGCCTTGGAACAGACAGAATCACAGACGGACGGTGAAATAGGATCCCGCAGGCTGTTTGGGGACAGAACCCTAAAAACGAATACTGAAGTAATGTCTTCCTATTCAGAGGCCTTACAATGAGCTCTTATAGCGATTCAGTTCAAAAACTATTCAGTACAAAATATCGGCTCCGTGATGTCCGCAGCTATATTTAAAGGTACAGTAGCAGAGGGTCTATAGACTTCTGCGATTAAACTTATTCAATGATGACGGATGTCAACGACGAACCGATATTTTGTATTAAATAGTTTTTGAACTGAATCGCTAATTAAGAGCTCATGGTAAGCTATCAGTACACAGTTATTTCGGCAATAATAAAACTGGTACATGGATGTTTACACGTGCTCGTCTCTTAGAAGGAGTACAAAAGAGAATAAAAAACCAATATACCCTGTTTACATGTATAACAACATTGTGAGAAACCTGCTTACGGCATTCAATTCTTCTCGAAAATAGTTATTTACTGAGATCAAACGATAAGGCTTCCATTGATCGTATCTCGACCGATGCTTGATGGTGGAAAATATGGGGTGTTTTGGCAATACGACGAAGATATAGTCATGGAATAAAATAAATAATGTAGGTACACATTAATAAAGTAATCAAATTTTGCGTGATACTTCCTACGGCAGGACCATATTTGTTATTTTTATACAAAACCAAATATGGTCCTGCCAGGAAGTATCACACCATATTTTTTATTTGCTTTAACCATCCTGTTTAAGTGAAAATATACATCTATTCCAGTATTATTACTATTTTGTTAGTAATAGAAATTCTTGTGAAGGAGTTCGTCATTTATTCACACTGATTTTTACTATACCTCAGTTAAATCTGTGTAATCAGTTGAAAATCTATAAAACTATAATACTTTTATATATACGCCAAAAAAGCCAAGAATCGCTGATCATTCGAAAGGGGCGAATCGGATATCGAATCGGCCTCAAGGCTATACCTTGCTTCCGCTATGACACTTTTTCCTGAGTTGCTCATTTGTAGAATATCTGTATACATTTTATGTAAGTAATCTGTTGCCTATTCAAACTGTTCAAGTTTCCACGAAAAATGAGTTAAAAATATTACTTTGACTGACTTTTATTAAAGAGACCACTCCACGCCCAACTACCAAAGATTATAAAAGCCACCACATCTTCTTAAAATCTACATTCGCTATATAGCAAGTGACTCAACTAAAAGTTTAGTTATAATCTTACCCCCTTATTCATAATAATTTTTTAAATCTATTTTAGTTAAAATAGCTTTTGTCTTGTTTTGACGTATGACATTTTACATCAGAGAGAACAAAACAAAAGCTATTTTAACTATAATAGGTTTTAAAAATGATTATGTATTATTCCCTTAGTTCTTAAACTTATTATAAGTGAACCATGTTCTTTATGAATAATACAACTCTTTAACCTAAAGAAAACTGCTCATCTCTAGCCCAATGAGAACACCCTCCTGTAAATTATATAAAGCAGAAAAACTTTCGCCAAGAAAATACCTCTATTGGCGAATGTGGAAGTTTCTTATCCGACTGCGGACACAAGTGGGTCGCTGCAAGCTCAATATGAGAAAGTGGAGCTACTCCGAGGAGACAGTGACATCATTTCCTAGTAGAACCTAGAACCGATACTCAAACAATGGTACGCTTACTGACTTGCCCAATGAGCCCCAACACCATGCAGTACCTTAAGTTATACTCATACACATATACTGCATCTGATAAAGTTGTAAGAGTGACCGAGATTTAGTAAAACAAAATATAAATAAAAAAACAAGTGCGAGTAAGACTCGCGCTCTGACGGTCCAAATCCGTAAATAATTTTGAAATTGCCTGAGCCAGTTTGGAGTTTCATTATATGTTATTGTTTCATTATTTATTCCATTTTAGGGGTAATAAAAGTCAAAATTCCTCAATGTGGGACTTCTTTACACAAACATAGGTTTGTGTCACAAAACCTTCAAATTTCAGATTTGTGCTAGAAGTACCCTAGAGGTATTGGATTTTTGCAATTTTCATGCAAAAATTAGAGGTTTAATTGAAAAAGAAGCTCACAGACAAAAAAATTGTAAAATTGCCATAAATTTTAGTATACCTTTCTTGAGAAAAAGGGTTTTGACAGACATACAGACAGACGAACAACAAAGTGACCCTATAATAAAGATAACAATATAAATATAAGGGTCCCTTTTTTGCTGTTGAGGTACGGAAACCTAAAAATATAATGATCCATCATCGACACGAAGAAGAAGAACTTCTTAATCAGCCCATAACGTTCTCACTCTAAGCCTAATACTTGCGACGAGACTGAAAAGGTTTTACTCCCACACACTAACTCGATGCGGGTTGGTGGATATTACATAGCCTTGTTAGGAAGCCGTCATGCCCTAGAACCAAAAATTCGAGAACCTGAACAAAATTCTTTCTTTTTTTTTTGACTTCGAATTTTCGGTTCTAGGGCATGACGACTTCCTTGTGATGTTATTTACCGTTCCAAGTATGTGGTAATGAGTTGTCTTTGAACATTACTGTCTCGCGAATCATATAACCAAAAAAATATTTTTTGATATAATTGAACGAGCGAAGCGAGTTCTCTGAGTCAAGTTGGAAGAATCGGCGTTTGTATGTATGTGTGTATGTATGTATGTATGTTTGTCCGATGAAAACTTCCAAACCGTTAATCCGATCTTCATGAAATTTGGTATGGGGGTAGATAGTATTGGTACAATTTGTAGGTAAGGTTATGAGCTATATCGGTCAGGGGGTTGCTGAGATATTGGGGTCCAAGAGGGGGTAAAAAAAATAAAAGTGAGACAGTCAGATCAAGTGGGGTGTCTAATGAAAGCGCTTTAGTTGGACATTTCAAAACTGTTTTTAATAAGTATTTTAACTTAGTAGTTTCCGAGATATTAGGGAAAATAAAAAACGCAAAAATCAAAAATTCTAGGGTACTTCCAGCAGTCCCACAATGCTGAAATTTGGTATGCTAGTGGCTTTTGTGTCACAACTACAGGGAAAAGTCTGAAATTGAAGAAATTAGAAACCTGAACCATAAAAAACAATAACCAATATAACATCCATTGTTGACCTCCCATTTCTAAGAATATGAATGACGTTGGAGTTCTATGTTTTCGTCAAAAGGACGTCATCAATTAATTCGTCAAGTACTTTAAATACTAACAGGTATGTAGTTTTTACGCCCTGTTGCTTAGTCCTATTCAAAGGCTATTTCGATGATGTGTATAATAATTACCTATAGAGGTTAATTTTTTTTCTCAGTAAATGTTTTTAGAAATCGGTTAGAAGGGTGAAGAAAGTAAAATATGCAAAAAAATATCTCGAAGATACTTCAAGTTCTCTGGTAATGCTGAAATTTATTATTTAAGTATATTTTGTTCCACGGGGAGAAGTCGAAAATTGAGGATTTTTTCTTTGTAATATGCATTTTTAGAGTAGAGAACTTAAATCTTTAAAAATTAGGTAGCAAAACTACAGCTAGATGGCACTGCTTAATTAAAAAAAACTTTTATTTTGCTTCACATTTCTTTCATGTTAGAGAAATTGACTCGATAGTTTTAGATTTCTGATGGATCATCCATACAAACATACTTACATAGCCGTTAAATACAAAACCCTTTCTTCCCCTCTTAAATTAGTCGGGCTGATAAAGGTGTCATCGCGAGGTCTCAGTTCGGGGCGAACCACTAGTTAAAAGTTAGGTCATTAAAAAAAATGCTCTTATTATTATTACTCACTAAAACAATATCCATTGACGCAAAAAACCGTTATCAGTTGATGCATCCTCAAATAACGATTAACGGTGATTACACAGATAGCAGATATATGTGATCAAACAACCTGTTTGGTCAAAACACGTGGTTATAACTCCACCAGCTGTTTTGAATGTCCTCTATAAAAGTTGGTGAAAGTCAAGAATATATTGTAAATATATATAATACAGTTTTACTGAAATTCATTTTTATGATAATGAAATAAGACCAAGAGAGCCAACGGAAAAAAATATTTAAGTTTCGTAACTCATTAAAGGGAATCCTTTGACCAGTATTGGGACCCACAACGCTGGTCAAAATTAGCTGGTATATAAGCTCTATTTGATTAAATTATTCTATTTGATTAACAATTATTTTAAGAGAGATTAATTATTATTAAGATTAAATGCAATATAAATTTTGTAGCGATAAGATTAAGCAGGTAACATTAATAACAGAAGTAGGTATCAAACTATGTATTCCTGAGATTTAATTCAACAGTTCTTATCCTTTTTTTATTTATCAACTGTCTTGATAAAAAAAAATACAGAAAGAACAAAATTTAAAAATATTCAAATGATACAGTAGTTCACTAAAGACCGTTGCAAGCGATCTAATGATATTTCAACTAACCAAGAAAATTGATTTACTTACATAATAAATCTTAAGAGTTTCTAACAAATAACTTGTACTACATAGCATTGACTTCAAATATTATTATAATATCAATCATTATCATCATCAGTCCGCGTCTGAGCGCTGATTCTACGTTTTGATAAGCAATTGGCACGGACGTCAGGTGTAGTATAACATGGATTTTTGTATGGAAAATGAGGTTCACAGAGTGTACGCTAGGGCCGCTCATCAGTGTCTCCATACAAAAATCCACACTACACTACATGAGACATCCGTGCCAATTGCTTGTCAAAACATAGAATCAGCTCTCTGGACTCTCCCGATACGAGCTACTGAGCCCGGTGGCCTTTCTGTTCACCGTTGTCCGTGTATGTGTGTGTATGTGCGTAAGTCATAGTTTGTAAGATGTACAATAAAGTATTTTCAAATCAATCAATCAATCTACTATTCAAAATATATTATTTTATTAGTAGCTATTAAAATAACGCGACGGATTCTAACATTTTTAAGAAAAAATAAAATGTTTCTTTTATGTATAGTAGTTTTATTGTATTCAAGCCTTACCCAAAATAAAATTATCATAAATAAATGAACACTCTGTATTGCACCAACATCCCACATCGTAGGAATATTATTCTGCTCGTCGGCCGACGAACTCTGCAAAGTTTCAGAGTTCGACTTCGAAGTTTCGGTGTTTAGGTATTCGGCTAATTAAAATATGGATATTATATTAACCTTATTCATAATATTTACCAACAAAAGCTACGATTTAATATGTATAATGTTAATAAGTTGTTTATTTCTTGGAAATTCTCTTTGTCTGCTTTTAGGCACAACTTTTGCCCATCAAATCAGAATAATTGATTTATGACATTACTGTATAATTATCTATTCACAAACACAAACTTGTGGAGATGTTTTAAAATAAATTACGTAAGTATTAGAAAATAAGGAGATATGTAGAATATACAAGATAGAACTATTGTAAAACGATTATGAGGCAATTAAACACAGACTACATGAGATAAATAAAATAAAATGAGCCATAACTTTTACAAAAAAACTAAAAACCGACTTCAATTCCTGAATATTTACGTTAGTAAAAACTCAAAACAGTTAAGGACTGCTTAGTCTTCCCATCGTCAGCTCAACAGCATGAAGTAATGACCCAAACACATGAATCATTAATAGATTTCCTTTGATTTGAGAGAGTTCAACAAATATTATGCAAATAAATATAAAATTTGAGGATTTCCCTCGATTTCCATGGGATTCCTTTATCAGATTCTGACTTGGTGATAATGGGACCACAAGAAAATACCCATTCAAACAAAAAAATAATTTTCAAAATCTGTCAATTGATAGAGAAATCAGTGAACAAACATTAAAAAAAATACATACAGTCGAACGTAGAACCTCCTCCTTTTTTGAAGTCGGTTAATGAATTTCTTGTATCGAGAAAAGCCGTCGGCAAAAAATATCTAAGATTTTCAACCTGCAATCTAATTAAGTTAAGCCTGAAGGATGAAACCCGGTTTTATTTATACAAGAAACCCTTCCACTACTATCAAAGGCTGAACTATGAATTTATTCATCGGAAGTTCAGAAACAGGTTGCGCCGTGCCACGAATATCTTTAAAACGATCTACAATAATAACTAGGTAGTATTGTGAGCTACAGCCTCGTAAGTTATTTCAACTTATTATATTAGATTCTGTAACATTCAAGAACATTCTACCGTCAGACATGTGACAACAGATCGATCTGATAAAACAGAGTACTTACCGATTATAATTTCTGTTCCTATGGAATCACGTGATTTTCTCGTCCGCCATTACAATCCACGTGAGAGTGAGGTGTTGTAAACAAATAGCATTAAGGGTTTGATCGCGGGGCGCGCGTTCCGGGCGCGGCGCGGGCAGGCACTGGTGGCGCTCACACGGTGAGGGCGCGCGTGCGCGGCTCGGTCGATCGCGCACTCGGTCACTGGGCCGGCTCTGCTCCGCCGGCAGCCACCCAGAGCCGCGAAAACAAACCTTTGTCTTCTCAGACGGCGAGACGCCTCTGGCGGCTTAACCTCCTGCTTAACACCTGTAGATTTAATTACACCTGAGATAACTCTACCATATTGATATCAGTCTTGGCCTTATTCAGGCAGAAACAGATGAACTACATTCGATTCCACTCTTACACACTTACCTAGACAGTAGAGTATGATAGTTCTTTCGTCTCGGACGACAAGGTGCGGCTGACGATTTTACCTCTTGTTAAGAGGGGTATGTCACTTACGCCTTCTTGCTAGCTACCGGTGATCTCCTCATAAACACCTGTAGAATAAATTACACCTGAAATGACTCCGGCAATCACTGCCTTCATCGATATCCTTATTGGCCACAATTTTTTTTATTGAATCTCTACTTCCAACTTACCTAAATTGGTTCAACAAAGCTAAAAACTCATAATATAATATATTATTATCTTTTTCTCCATAGAAACGAATCTGTCAAAATTATTATTTTTTACTCGACTACAGCTTTTTTGTAGCAGATTTTTTAATGTTAGTAGTTTAAAGTTTTAATTTTGTTCATATTCGTGTGGTGATCAATAAAGTTCATTCTTTTTGTCTACAACTGCTTGTTTAATTGACACAAGAGATACTAATAGATAGCTCTGACCAACCCATCGATATCAATCTAAACTTGAAACTGATGCACTACGAATAGACTCTAGACTCTTATCTACTTGCACTCTTCACTACAGATATCAGCCTCTTGAGTAACGCTCAACAATAAATGCAACGTTATCTATTTAAAGCAAGAACCTTCTTCATATTCCATTTTGAGAATTGCAACATGCAAAGACATTTTTGAATTTAAACTTAAGCCAAATTTTAACTCGTAATTTAATTCAACTTGGAGTCGGTGAGTTAATTAATTAATTAATTAATTCAATTAATTCAGCCTTGAACCTTTAATTTGAAATCTTCAGTGGTGCCTATTTTTGTAAGCTTGTTTCAATAGATGAATTAAGGTGAGTTAAATAATTCATTCATTCAATTTCTGAATTTCAGCCTTGAACTTTTAATTTTAAATTTTAAAGCTTCTACCTATTGTTTTTTTATTAAAAGCTTGTTTCAGCAGATTTTGTCCACATTTTGTGTTGCTCAGTTAGGCCTCTATTTTCTAGTATTATTTTATGTTAGTGGTCAAATTTGGAGTTCTAGTTTCATTCGTAAGAGTGCCATAAAATAGAAAAGTGTTACTTTGTGCTAGAACCTACTGCAAATAAAGTTTGATATAAGTTTTCCGTTGTGATGTCTACGCTTTTGAATAGATCTTTATTCTTGTTCGATCTTTGTTTTTGTTTGTTCATAAATTATTTATGTCACACATTGATCAATCTAAAAATACTCTTTTCTTGTACTTTTTCTGTTCATCCTATGTAAGATATTAGTATACCATGAAGCCTGAAATCTAGCCTGATACTGTCAAAATAAATATTTTGAGCTCAACTAAAGGTTTTAGCTGCAAAAATGCCTGAATTTCAATCAAAAAAGGTGTTGCGAGCTGATGTTGACCTCTGTGGTGCGGTGGGTGAGTAGCCGGCAGAGATGCAAGAGGTTGTGGGTTCGATTCTCGCTGCGGGACAAATGTTTGTATCATCTGCAAATATTTGTTCCGGGTCTGGGTGTTATGGTACCACGGTACTAGTAGTTTCTGATATCCACGACACAGGGAATCCTAGTGTGGGATCAAGACTACGTACTTTTGGGTTTTATGTTATGTCCTCGAAACGGCTGCACCAATTTCTAACCAAACATAGCTAAGAACAATTTCCAATTGATATTTGGATTTGTATACCTCATGAATGGATCAATTTGATGAAATACTTTTGGTGTTCTGATTATTTCTCTCATAACGTAAACCCATGGTTTTTTAGAACCTCTTAAACTGTCTCATAAGTCCGAAGTTTCAGACTAAAGCCACCACTGGTCAATATTCTGTAACGGATAATTTAAGTGTGCAATTCTGTCAACCAAGGATGTTGAGATCGGATTCATACTTCCAAATGGCTGTGGCTTTTGGTGAACTAAGGATATTGATTTACACTACCAATCAAGAGTATATGTCAACTTAGCATCAACACTATAAAAAATGACGAAAAAGTTGTATAACATAATTGGCATGAGATTAGATAAAAGTCGATCGTGTGTTCAAACCATTATGAACTTTCCAACATCAGCCAATTTAACAATTTAGATCAGTAATCTATTAGCAAAGTTCAAAACTTTTGCAGTGAACAAACTTCTGTACATTTATCTAATGCATTCTCGTTTCATTGTATTTTATGGGGAAGACCTTGTCCAGTAATGGACGTCTCAAGGCTGCTGCTGATGATGATGATGATGATTCTCATTTAACTTTTCTACTTACTTTCTTGGTCTCCTTAAATTCTCTAAAGGTCTTGGTTAAATTTTGATGTTTCAACAATACCATGTACAGACAATTACACAGTAACTAGCTACGTACTACGACGCGTAGAGGGTGGCTACGAGCCGTCTAAACATGCTAAATTTTAAACACGATTATATCTCTAAATTGTTATAACTAGTGGTTCGCCCCGAACTGAGACCTCGCGATGACACCTTTATCAGCCCGACTAATTTAAGAGGGGAAGAAAGGGTTTTGTATTTAACGGCTATGTAAGTATGTTTGTATGGATGATCCATCAGAAATCTAAAACTATCGAGTCAATTTCTCTAACATGAAAGAAATGTGAAGCAAAATAAAAGTTTTTTTTAATTAAGCAGTGCCATCTAGCTGTAGTTTTGCTACCTAATTTTTAAAGATTTAAGTTCTCTACTCTAAAAATGCATATTACAAAGAAAAAATCCTCAATTTTCGACTTCTCCCCGTGGAACAAAATATACTTAAATAATAAATTTCAGCATTACCAGAGAACTTGAAGTATCTTCGAGATATTTTTTTGCATATTTTACTTTCTTCACCCTTCTAACCGATTTCTAAAAACATTTACTGAGAAAAAAAATTAACCTCTATAGGTAATTATTATACACATCATCGAAATAGCCTTTGAATAGGACTAAGCAACAGGGCGTAAAAACTACATACCTGTTAGTATTTAAAGTACTTGACGAATTAATTGATGACGTCCTTTTGACGAAAACATAGAACTCCAACGTCATTCATATTCTTAGAAATGGGAGGTCAACAATGGATGTTATATTGGTTATTGTTTTTTATGGTTCAGGTTTCTAATTTCTTCAATTTCAGACTTTTCCCTGTAGTTGTGACACAAAAGCCACTAGCATACCAAATTTCAGCATTGTGGGACTGCTGGAAGTACCCTAGAATTTTTGATTTTTGCGTTTTTTATTTTCCCTAATATCTCGGAAACTACTAAGTTAAAATACTTATTAAAAACAGTTTTGAAATGTCCAACTAAAGCGCTTTCATTAGACACCCCACTTGATCTGACTGTCTCACTTTTATTTTTTTTACCCCCTCTTGGACCCCAATATCTCAGCAACCCCCTGACCGATATAGCTCATAACCTTACCTACAAATTGTACCAATACTATCTACCCCCATACCAAATTTCATGAAGATCGGATTAACGGTTTGGAAGTTTTCATCGGACAAACATACATACATACATACACACATACATACAAACGCCGATTCTTCCAACTTGACTCAGAGAACTCGCTTCGCTCGTTCAAAAATACTTTTAAACAAATTTTTCAGGGATATGGCAAAAAAACTGACAACCGCCACAAACCGGACGACGCGGTAGAGGAAGGCCCTCCTCAATGGACTAAAGACATTATAATTGTCACAGGAAGTCGGTGGATGCAGACGGCTCAGGACCATTCGTCGTGGTATTCTAGGGGAGATGTCCAGCAGTGGATTTCTACATGCTGATGATGATATCTATCCCTGTTTATTTGGGGAAGGCCTTTGCTCAGCTGTGATATACGGTACGTCGCATTCGTATTTCAATCAGTGGATACGCTATTGATGGACATTACTGTTCCTTCTTTATACCCGACTATAGCGATGCAAAAAGAGGGTTATGATATTAGCAGTCCAGTCTATGTATGTTGTTAGTTTGTTCATCTGTTCCCGTAGCTACGAAAAACTACTTGATGGATAGTATTTTTTAAACTCTCGCGATTAGAACAAATATTTATTATATTGTCACGGGTATTTATCGCGTGTTACCTTATTATTTATTATTCCTGACATTTCGAATGCGTTACAGCAATCATGGTCGCGGGCTGATTGCTGTAACGCATTCAAAACGTCAGGAATAATATATAATAAGGTAACACGCGATAAATACCCGTGACAATATAATAAATACTTGATGGATTTCAATAAACGAGGTATTATTATAAAGTATCTTATCGTTTCGCATGTCATAGACTATATAACTTAGTACTAAATTCAATATGGCGAAAAAGGAAAACTCAGGTAGACTTATTTTTTTTTTAAACTAGCAATCAAATCTCATCTAAACATATTGTAGCAATCTCACAGCTCCCCAACGGATTCAACGAAGTTTTACTAAACGGTTAGTTGGAAACTTGTTTCGCCGAGCTACCTGTATATACCTATTCTCGAGGTGCACAATTGGTGGAGTTCAAACCTGAATTCAGGCATAGCCTGTTTAACCTATTCAAGCTTACTGAAATGTTTATGTTACTACTTGTGGGTACTTTTTAACCTCCGACGAGGGGTGTTATATGTTGCATGTTTTGATTTCAATGCGTTTTTTGTATGAAACTAGCAGAAGCCCGCGACTACGTTCGCGTTAAGAACTGATACGTGATTTTTTGAGTTTTTTGTCTGTTAGCCCTCTTCTATGATTGGACTTATTCCGGCTGACAATGATGATAATTATCACAGAACTATTTCGTTATGTAGGTAGGTACTTCATTAGTCATTCATTCGTCTCACAAAAGAGATCAAACATGACCCTTCTACTGCTACCGATCAAAGAGGTGAGACTGCTGACAATACGTGACAGCCAGGGTCCGAAGATGAAAATGGGAGAGGCTCTACGTACCGTTGAGCCTCTCCCACTTTCATCTTCGTACCCAACGATCTCTAATTATAAGATCGTTGTTCGTACCCTAGATTTTTTAAATGGGACAGTATGGGGATATCCGAATCCATAAGAGATACGGGAAAACTGTCTTACGAACCATTTGCTCATTTTGTATGAAAACGATTTTGGCATAGTTATTTTTTTGGTCAAGCGTGAGTTCTCCATAAAAATTAGTTGTTTTGATCAAAAAAATTTTTTAATGCGTTTCGACTCATTTTTATGTAAGGATTGTTTCATTATATCGGAAGAAAAAAATCTGAGCAGCAGAAGTTAGTCAAATTTAATAAAATGTTTTCTCATACAATTTGTAAGTAATCTGGTACCCACGTTAGTAAAACTATCGCAATACATTTTCAAAATGGCCTCCCTCTTGCCGTTTCCAGGTACGGGCACGTTTCAGAACACCTCTAGTGACATTAGACAAAGATGTGTGGTGAATGTTGTTCTACTGCTCTGATGGTCTTGTGGAATGAGAAAAATCAGAGCTGAAGAAGTTAGTTAAATTTTAATAAGAATATCTTTGTCTAAGGTCACTAGAAATGTTCTGAAACGTGCCCGTACCTGGAAACAGCAAGAGGGAGGCCATTTTGAAAATTTATTGCGATAGTTTTACTAACGTGGGTACCAGATTACTTACAAATTGTATGAGAAAACATTTTATTAAATTTGACTAACTTCTGCTGCTCAGTTTTTTTTCTTCCCATACAATGAAACAATCCTTACATGAAACTGAGTTGATACGCATTAAAAATTTTTTTGATCAAAACAGCTAATTTTAATGGAGAACTCATGCTTGAACAAAAAAATAACTATTCCAAAATCGTTTTCATACAAAATGAGCAAATGGTTCCAAAGACAGTTTTCCCGTATCTCTTATGGATTCGGATATCCCCATACTCTCCCATTTAAAAAAACACCCTGTATATATACAGATATGGTGTTTGCGAAATGGTACTTAGCTTTGTTTTGTTAGAAATTGGTGCATCCGTTTCGAAGATTATCAGCTTGCAACACCTTTTTTGAAGGGAATTCAGGCATTTTTGCAGCTAGAACCTTTAGTCGAGCAAAAATGATTATTTTGACTACATAAGGCTAGATTTCAGGCTCCATGGTACATTAATGACTAACATAGGATGAACAGAATCTAGGATACTTCTGAAGCTAAATCAAATCACTGACAACATGAAATATATCTCTCCACAGAATCCAGGGACTAATCATGGCCAGCACACGATAAATGATTAATAGACAACTGAAAACAGACGTGGGTTTTGAAATTTTTATAAAACTAACATTCATGTTTATCCGAAAAGATTTTCATTGCTTTATGCAATTGGAATCCTTATTTAACTAAACATATATCATAAAATGGGTTGACGGCTATATGTCTCGGTAACCTTAAACTTACAACCCTGAAAGTCAATAACAGCGTCCTTATTCAGCAACATGATCCTGTCTTATAGAAACTTTGTAAAGCCACTGCAACAAAGAATAGAATAGAAAATGCTTTATTGTACACCTTAAAACTAGTGGTTCGCCCCGAACTGAGACCTCGCGATGACACCTTTATCAGCCATTTCCATATTTTCCATTTTTTTTAAAATTTTCACCTTGAGGTAATTTCCTACACAACATCGAAATAACATTTAAATAGGACTAAGCAACGGGCGTACATACTACATACCAGTATATAAAGTACCTGACGAATTAATTGATAACGTCCTTTTGACGCAAATCCTAGAACTCCAACGTCATTCATATTCCTAGAAATGGGAGGTCAACAACGGATGTTATATTAGTTTTTGTTTTATAGAGTACAAGTTTCTAAATTCTTCAATTTCAGACTTTTCCTTGTCTTTGTGTCACAAAAGCTACAAGTGTACCAAATTTCAGCATTGTGGGATTGCTGGAAGTACCTTAGAATTTTTGAATTTTACGTTGTCGTTTTTCCCTAATATCTCAAAAGCTACGTTGTCTAAATACTTACTAAAAACTGTTTTGAAATTTCCAACTAAAGCGCTTTCATTAGACACCCCAATTGATCTGACTATCTCACTTTATTTTTTTTTACCCCCTCTTGGACCCCAATATCTCAGCAACCCCCTGATCGATATAGCTCATAACCTTACCTACAAATTGTACTAATACTATCTACCCCCATACCAAATTTCATGAAGATCGGATTAATGGTTGGGAAGTTTGCATCGGAAAAAAAAAGGATACATACATACATACATACCATACATACAAATGCCGATTCTTCCAACTTGCCTCAGAGAACTCGCTTCGCTCGTTCAATAATAAAAAATAAACAAAACTTAACATATAATAAAAAAAAAGTACACACATTACACACACATACATGTGTACTACCTATTTGATACCATGGATTAGGCAAACCGGGTTTTCACTGAGTTCGAAGTTTAACTACAATATATAGTTAGGTATGTGCTTTACGTGATACAGATAGGAAGATAGTTGAGCTGAGCTAAGCGAAACAGTAGACGTTAACTAGATATCGTCGATGTTATCTAGCTCAAGCATTACCATGTAGCTTCGTTAGCGAAATTCAAAATTTAAACCAGCTGAGTAAGCTTGTTTATATATTTATATAACCTATCTATTATCTAAGCTTGCTGATGAGCGGGCTATGAAAGCTATGCTAGGAGTTACACTACGTGATAGACGACCTCTGTGGCGTGGCGGGTGAGTAGCCGGCTGAGATGCAAGAGGAGGTTCGATTCCCGCTGCGGGACAAATGTTTGTATGATCTGCAAATATTTGTTCCGGGTCTGGGTGTTATGGTAACATGGTACTCGTAGTTACTGATACCCACGACACAGGGAATCCTAGTGTGGGATCAGGACTACGTATGTGACTGTTGGGTGTTATGTTATGTATGTTTTTGCAATCATTATCATCATCATGACCCTGTAGAAATCTACTGCTGAACATAAGACACAACGAACGATCTTGAGCCAACTCTATTTCCACCGATTTCCTGCGATCTTTTAAATGTACTCGGTCATTCGAGGTCAGCCCTTCCTAGGCTGAGGTTGTCCGGTTCTATTACGAAATCGTTCTAGAACACACAGTGTCATTTTAGGTACCAGAAAATAAAGATGACTGAATGTCTATCCTGGCTTCCAAAGTTCATCATTACATCTTTGAAGTCAATTAATTTGCATCAATTTATCACTAACAGCCTTTAGACCGTTCACTGCTAGATAAACCTCTCCTATAAAATACAAAGGGGGGATTTGCCATAATCACCACGCTTTGCAGGCGGATTGGTGACTGGAGTAATCGTGTTGAGTTCTCAAGTGGATGCTGGTGTAATCCCTTATTCAGCTTTTATGACATCCATGGGAGGAGATGAAGGGGCCCATTAGGGCCAGACACATTTAGTTCTTATCAAAGTCAAAAGTATTTTATTCATTAAAATCACAAGGATAAATAAATAAATAAATACTGGACATTTCACACAACATTATCTAGCCCCAAGCTAAGCAGAGCTTGTGTTATGGGTACTAGATAACTGATATACTTAATACAATACATTGCATAGATAGATATTTTCTTATTAAACATAACATAACCAGAACACCCTGAACAAATATCTGCAGATCGTACAAATATTTGTTCCGAGGCGGGAATCGAACCCGCAACCTCTTGTGTCGCATAAAACGAACCTTCGCCTGCCGCACCAAAGAGGACGTTAATTAATAATCATTTTGAATCATCTTATAAACTAAAATTACTCCTGTTCCAACGCGACAAATACTAACAGAATCAGGGCAACAAACACAGCTTGATATCGTTATTACTACAAACTTGCAAACGAGAGTAACCAACTTCTTAAACTAACAGTAACTTATGCTGGATTTTAACAATGTTTACTTAAATTCCAATCTCGTAATCTACAAACCCGTTCATCCAGAAATATCTATTCGAGTAATGACTTAACAAGATTGAGTCTAAAGTATAAAATCTAGTTTTTCCCAAAACAAATCAACTCTGCTGATCCAACCGAAAACATTTTAAGATGAATATAGACAAAAAGAGTTTGGGAGCAATCTTGAGACGAGATAAGATGGAGCATGAATGAAATGAAGGGTTCCGCATACATAATTTATTCGTTGAGAAGGAAAATATACGTGAATTGTTTGTTGTTTATTAGTGAAGTCTATTTTTATTTTGTCATACCAGTTTAAGAGATTTTTTGTCAGTTCTTGAATTTGGTCGAATCTTATGAATTATTGATGCACTGATCAGTTATGTCTTCGTATTCTGGTACCTCATCTGTACCTAAATACCTAATCTTTGTAATATCAACCTAAAAGAAAGAAAACCAACCAACCTAAAAGTTAGAAATTAACCTACCTATGAATTAATTAAGTACATTCTATTCTCTTGCACCGTACAAACAATAGCTCAAACCTTAATCAATATGAAACGGCTTTACATTTAGGTATGCAAATAAATATTTTCTCATTCACCAGTTCGAAAGAACTCTAAAAATAATATGCAATTCGACATTCCATCATGCTGCAATCTCCACAATAATGGGATCTGTTTTAATCTTCGTTCTGCGGCCCCTGAACACGCCGTCTGGAGGGCCAGCCAGGGTTCTGATCATATCTTGTGTAATCTTACCGATAGAGCTGTGCCTTGTTTTTGAGAATAAATAAATAAGATTTTTGTCGATTAATATATGTCAAAACAAACTTTTATCAAATGAACATGATTATCAAACTGATGATAATTATACAATTAGTATTAGAACTGTGAGCTGATCAAAATGAGCCTAAACGCTGTACGAGACGTGAACTGAACCATCGAGCGTGGTCGCGGTCAGTGCTCATGAAGAAAGACCTCTAAATGATCAACGAAACGTAAGCAGGAGAATAGTAAAGTACGTGTGGTGTACAGTCGTAATTTTTCTAAAATATAAAGAAAAGCTTGTAAGATATATCGATAGGAGTTATGTTTTACCTCAGCACTATCTAAAAAGTTGATAACGCAGCCGGAATCAATGATCCAACACCTGTTAAGTGCTCTCCAACTGACTTATTTGCACTAACGTCTCTACCAAAAGTCTGCCACGGTTACGACTGCTTTTATGTGTTTCGGTAATGAATTAGGGAAGCGACCTTAATGCCGGATTGCTTTTGTTCTCAGGAAATGTCAGGGAGAGATAGGAAATAGGGACGAATAGGTCATTGTCAGGAAATGTAGAGATAGTGGGGCTTTTATTCGGAACTTAACCCCAAAATGAACAAAGTAGTGTCGTTCTCACCAAACGGTAGGTTAGGTAGTACCTTAGTAGTACGTTTGTAGGTAAATGTAGA
Source organism: Epirrita christyi (assembly GCA_951392215.1). NCBI lineage: Eukaryota > Metazoa > Arthropoda > Insecta > Lepidoptera > Geometridae > Epirrita > Epirrita christyi. The sequence continues at coordinate 14,704,285 of OX595844.1, forward strand.
GATAGTGGGCTTTTATTCGGAACTTAACCCAAAATGAACACAGTAGTGTCGTTGTCACCAAACGGTACCTTAGTACCTAGTACGTTTGTAGGTAATCTTAGCTCAGGTACTTTACCCAATTACCAAAACATACGCTTTTGGTAGGTATTTATAGTCTTCTGATGGAGGGTTAATCTATTGCAGAGCCACGAGACAGATTGATTGAATAAATAAAAGGGATACCGCTAATTACTTCCGCTAATTAATTACCTACTTTAAGTTTTGTCTACCATTTCTTGAAGAAACAATTTAAGCAGTCTGGTTTTTTGATTTTTGAATTTACTTTTTTTTATTGGCCCTAAGTAGATGAATTTTCCAACTTCCTTTTTTAAAATATCCTAAAAGGAACACATCCTCCATTTCAAGTCTCTAGGTCCAGCGGTTTGGGCTCTGCGTTGTCTGTCCAGTCTCAACTTTGATTCTTATATAAGTGGGTGTTTGATTATATTATTATTAAGATAATTATTTTTCACGTTAATAAGACTTATTATGTGACTGTAATTAAGAACTTTATCATAGTTTTTTTTAATTATTTAATTGGGAATGGTTGTTAACCATGTTTAAATCGTTATAGATCCTGAAAAGTCATTTGAAATGAAAAATGATAAGAGAAACCTGTACATAATTTTCAAATACCTTTTTAATGATACCCCAATTAAAATTGTTTGTCACTTAATTTTTTTTTTCACTATTTGGCTTTTTTAACCGACTTCCCAAAAAAGGAGGAGGTTCTCAATTCGGTTGTATTTTTTTTTTTTTTTTATGTTTGTTACCGCATATCTCCGGCGTTTATGAACCGATTTGGAACATTCTTTCTTTATTTTAATAGATATACTTCCAGATTGGTCCCAGTTCTGATGATGGAATCCATGAGGAATTCAGGGAACTCCTCAAATATTGTAGGCATACATATGGTGATTTTGATATTTTCAGCAACAAACCAAGCATTTGCATTCAAAAAGTATCATAATCCTTTCACCACTATGGTTCTGTCATCAATTTTTTTTTCATCCAAGTTTTTAGTCGAATACAATGGCGGAAGTCGGTTTTTTAAATGAAAAGTTATTCCCCATTTGATTACTGTCATTATCTTTAGTGACACTCGTAAGATTAAGACAAATCGATTGACGTAAGAATCAACAAAATCGGCACACGCGTTTGGTCTCTAGAGCGCCACAACAATAGTGGTGGAGCAAGGGTTGTGCTGGGTTACTAGCTGGTTGGAAGATAACCTATTAACTCTTAATACTTCAAAAACCAAATATTTATGCTTTAGCCACAGCAAACGAGGTAGCCCGTGCAGCTCTTTCTCGGTTACTATACATACATTCCCCTGTAATAGATCGCTCGGTTGTTACAAGAACTGCACTTGCCCACTCTTAAAACGTGAAAACGCTATAAAATATCTCGGTATAGTAATTGATGAGAACCTAACATGGACTGCTCAAATAACTTCCATCACTAATAGAGTGCGTAGACTCATATATGCCTTCAAGGCCCTCCGACATGTCGCTAACTTTCGACTGCTTATGCAAACCTACAATGCTCTCTGCCAGTGTATAATAAGCTATGGTATCTGTGTATGGGGAGGTGCATGTAAGAGCCGTATGATTGAAGTCGAAAGAGCGCAGCGAGCAGTTTTGAAGGTATTAATGTTTTTACCTTTTCGGCATCCAACTACTGAGGTATATCATAAGGCCCAAGTCCTAAGTGTGCGGAAACTATTTATATACCAATGCTTAAGACGATATCACAGACATACAGTTCCCACTCTTCCAGACCAGAATAAGAGGGTTGACCGCTTTCCTGTTCCGCAAACTAGGACAGATCTGGCCAGAAGGCATTATAATTGTATAACTCCATTAATTTATAAAAAATTTAACTCGTCCTCTAATATTAAAACATCAAATAACTATCAGATTAAAAATAAGATTACAGATTGGCTTGTAAAATTTGAGTATAGTGATATTGAGGATCTATTTGTTGTGCTAAAATAATACTATCTTGAATACACTCCACTCGCTCGCACACATTATATTTCATTATATATTATTTGCAATAAAACAATTACTTTATGTTTTCATTATTGTAAGTACTATGTTAATATAAACGCAGTAGTAATTTTAAACTAGAACATTATTTTATGTATAATCATATACATATATGTGTCATTTTGAAATGTACATTGGTTTATTCAATAAATGCTTATTATTTATTTATTATTACAACGGAACAAACATACATACATACATAGGCTGATAAACACACTACCGTCCTTTGCGTCGCCGCAGTCGGGTAATACACCGCCATCAGCTTTCTAGTGGAATCGAGTAATAATCCTTACGCCTAAATTTCTCCGAATTTTGTACAAAGCACATTTCCAGCTACAGAATTAGCAGTAGGCAACAAAAGCTGTGTGTGTGTTGGTACCTACAGAATAAGAAGGCGGTACAGAGCTGTAGTCAGGAGCGGATTGGGGTCTTTGAAAATTAAAAGTCACAAGAATCTCAGCCTAAGTACACAGATAATAACAAAATAATAATTATAAGACCGCCCAACAGTCACATGCATAGATACTAGATAGACATTAATTATAATACAATTGGCTGGGGTTGCATTTACGATTGTTTGGCAGAGATTTGGGGTAAAAAGAGGGTTGAAGTTGGTAGATTTTTTACGTTACCTATCACCATTTTCAAGGAAAAATAAAAAATAAAATTCTAACTTCAAAATGTGTATCCAGACTGACTAAGGAAGAACTAACTAGGTGTCCCTAGGTAGGTTGTTAAGTTTTTTTTTAACAATTGTAGGAGCAACTCTGCACTGGAATATTTTGTATTACCCCTAGAGTTTTTGAGAAGCCAGAGGTATAATAACACTCTAGGGCCCGTAATATTAAACCGAACTCAACTCTGAGAACGATCTTTAGAACATCATAAATGTCATTTAAGAATGGGAATTTTGAAATTGGAACACACTCAAGATCATTCTCAGAGTCAAGTTCGGTTTATTGATATGGGTCTAAGTTGCAAACCGATAACTGTCATAATTTTGGGGCTATAGTTAGGTAAGTACTTATTTTTTTTTTGCACCGTTTCATGGGTGTTATGTTAGGGGGAAGGGGAACCCACCTCCCTATTTCCTGTTCCCCCTACTGACAAACGGTATTAAATTTATTTGTTTCAGTGACTTGAAGTGAAGATAGAATATTTATTTTATCAAGAAGAGTCCATTACCTACCTTTTAGTAGTGTCAAGGGGAACAAGGCACCACCCCTATACCCCCCTTACTCCTCCTTCCTTCTGCCAAACGATTCTAAATTTCAACCATTGGCTGAACACCAAGCATCACCATCTCGAAAATACCGCATTGAAATCCGAGTATTTGTTTTCGAGCGCCTGGCGAAAATAGAGTGAATATTTAAATACCCCTCTTTTAGTGGTTTATGCTCCGTTCACCTGGGTGATATCAGCTAGATCAACAAAAGTGGAATTATGTTGTGGTAAAATCGCCCCCCAAACTTTGATCCCCACCCCCGAACATCCTGGCTACAGCCCTCACGAATGTTGTATAATTAATTAATATCAGCCTCTCCGGAAACTCTTAATTATGCTTCATAAACATCCGTATTCTTGTCGCGCTGAATAATTGGGTAATGGGGGGAGTTTGGGAAAGTCTGGTAACACTGGTGGCTTGGGAATCTACTTAGATCTTTCTAATATGTAGGTATTTGGCAAACACTCTTCTTTGTAGGTAGATAATAATAAATGCTGGATATTTCACACATTTTCTAGCCCCAAGCTAAGCAGAGCTTGTGTTATGGGTACCTGCTAGATAACTGATATACTTAATACAATACATTACATAGATAGTTTTTTTTTTATTTATTATAACACTAGTTGCGCCCCGCGGTTTCTCCCACGTGAATAATGATGAAAATTGATGATGATGATGATTAAAAGTAGCCTATGTGTTAATCCAGGGCGTAAAGTATCTCCATTCCAAATTTCACTCAAATCCATTCTGTAGTTTTTACGTGAAAGAGTAACAAACATCCATCCATACTCACAAACTTTCGCGTTTATAATATTAGGAGGATAGAAAATACCCAGAACACCCTGAACAAATATCTGCGTACAAATATTTGTTCCGAGGCGGGAATCGAACCCGCAACCTCCTGCGTCGCAGGTGAACTTCGTCCGCCGCGACACAGAGGTCGTCAAAATAGATAGATTCGGACTTCTGTGGACAGGGGTAAATGATATTTGATCAACTGTGTTAGGAAATAGACCTGAAGCTTTTTAGATTTGGTTGAAAGTACAGAACTATTTTGCTATCAGTACAAATTTTGAAGAATGACTCTGCCCGTCATCAATCATAATTATCATCCTGTAGAAGGCCACTGCTGGACATAGGCCTCCCCCATAGAATGCCACGATGACCGGTCTTTAGCCGACTCCATACACCGACCTTTAAAATGTCATCGGTCCATGGAGAGGCCTTCTATCCTCCCTCTCGATGTCCACTTTGTGGTCGCCACTCGAGAAACTGTATTCCCTGTATTATTTGTTAACGGTTATCAGTTCTGCGAACTATATGGCCTGCCGATTGCCATTTTAACCCCGAATCCGGATCTCTTCGTTTCGGATTCTATCCTGTAGTGAAATTCCGAGTATAGCTCTCTCTATAGCTCGCTTTTAGCTTGTGCTTTTCCCGTGATGCTAAACAATAATCTGAGTTTATTTCAATCCAATATTCATGTGTCCGACTTTTTTTTTACGGTAAAAGCCGTCTAAGGTATTACACTAGGGGATGGGCAGTAGCATCCACCAGAATACTCAACACCAATATTCCGATCACTAATATGCCTGTGGTGATTATGGAAAAACCCCCAATGCATTCTATGGGGGAGGCCTCGTCCAGCAGTGGATGTCAAATGGCTGATGATGAATTCAATAATCAAATGTTAACCCACACTTATAGGAAATACTAAGATTGTATTATATCCCAAACAATTTCCGGGATCATACCCGCGACACGAAGATGCATTAACCGCTGCGCCACTGGTTGTCTCCATGTCAGGTTGAATTTTTTGGAATGGTATCTCCGACTCAAAGCGCCGTAGCTCCAACTATATCTAGCTACCTCTTTCGTGTTCGATACCCACCTGATTGGTAATTTTTAGCAATTTATATTCATGTTGAAAATCCACCTTCTCATATAGAGCACATAATCCTCGGTCGGGAAGGAAGATTTTCATGAGATACAGACAGGCCTGGTGACAGACGGACGGACGGATAGCGGAGCCTTAGTAATAGGGTCCGTTTTACCCTTTGGGTACGGAACCCTAAAAAACAGAAAAACCTAGTACCTAGTTCTGTACTAGTGTGTTTTTCTAGTCAAAAATATTCTGAAAAATAAATTCCTGTAATCCGGTCAACAGCAATCAGAGCTAACAGAGAATAAGCGATTACGCGGGGCTACGCCTCGTAGCTATCCGTAGCACTCAATTCGTATTTGCTACGAATTCTACGTCGTAGATTCATTCGTAGCAGACTATCAAAGCTTTCCTCAACTCACTAATGTATACGGGATCGATCTGTTTACATCGACACAACCTATTTTCCTTACACTTCCTGTGCCAACAAGAATTTGGATTTTGTTGAAATGTTTTATAGACATTACTTTAGTCATAGTCATAGTAATTTATTTGTCAGAATGTAGGTACATGATGTAGATTTTAAACAATTACTACACTCTTACCATTATTAGACATACAAATACAGTGTAAACTCTTTATAACGTTATCCTTTATAACAATAAACTCCCTGTAACGTTGAAGTGAGCCCAACTTGGTTGGTTTGCGTTAAAACCCACATATTGAAACACTCTTTATAGCGATACGCCATTCTCTATTACGAAGAAATGTGTTCATATTTTTAGACAGTAAATATTTATTATCGGTATTATTGTTTATGTTATGTTATCAGGTAACAAAAGACTTTGAAGCTCCGAAACATCCGAGGTCGGTCTAGGTTTTGTTAACCTTATTTGCTTTGAACACGTGCAGTATGACGCATTGTTTTCTCGGTTCTTGTTAATTTGGTTGTTTTTTTGTTCACTCCATGTAACGATCCTCTATTGCCCGTGGTCCACACGATAACTCTCTATAACGACAAAAAATGCTCAGTCCCTTGAGTTTCGTTATAAAGAGTTTACACTGTATATGTAGTTACAGGTAAATATTGAAAAGTATACTAAACACTCAGGCCATTGCTCAGGTCGTCTGTTAAAAACTCTGTCACTGTGTAGTAACATTTCTCAATCAGAAGTGCCTTTTGCTTATATTTAAAACGTACAAACTTTTATGCTTATTTTTTTTGCACACCACTCCCAATTTTGATGATTTAAAATTTACTCAAATGTGATATATCGACCTCGCCTCATTGATAACCCATGGTCTGTATTTTTTATCATATAAGAGTAAGAGTGCCGAGAATAGACCTCTCCCTCTCTTCCCGTGGATGTCGTAAAAGCCGACTAAAGGATTACACCAGGGGATGGTTAGCAGCATCCACCTGAGTACTAAACACATACTGCAATCACCAATCCGCCTGCCAAGTGTGGTGATTATGGCAAGCCCCTCTTTAGGCGGCTAGTAGCGGCGGGCGAGTAGCCGGCGAGAGGTTGCGGGTTCGATTCCCGCTGCGGGACATAAATATTTGTATGATCTGCATATATTTGTTCCGGGTTTGGGTGTCATGGTACCGTGGTACACGTAGTTCCTGATACCCACGACACAAGGAATCCTAGTGTGAGATCATGACTATGTATGTGACTGTTGGGTGTTATGTGTGAGTGGTGTTTTGAAATGTAAGGATATAAAAATGTTGTTAATTCGAAGTAAAATAATGAGATTTATGTAATTTTTGCATGCCTAGAATGGTAGAAATAATTAACATCCTAGTAACCCTATTTGAAGCAAATAAATAATTTGATTTGATTTGATTTGATTTATGTTACGTTAAGATAAGATAAGATAAGATAAAAAAGGTTATATAATGTTTGTAGAATAAGAAAATAAAACCATAATAATAATTTTCCTAATTTATTGTACATTGTTTTTGTAACACGATACAATAGTAAGCATTACAACAGCATGCATAATACACATGCGTGCATAAAAACTGCATTTTATGTAAATAAAGCTTTGCATTGTACGACTAATGTCTGAAGACACGCATTTAATGACATTCCATTTTTCCCGAGACATAGGCTCTTATTTATTCATACGAAGTAGTTGATTACGTTTTTATGTCCGACATTGTATCAACATGATACATATTTTGTCGCTTAGTTAAAGGCCAAAGCACACCGGATGCGTATGCAGCACGCAACGTAGAGACGCGCGTTAAGTGTGTCACACACGTAGCAGATGCGGTAATATATCTGTATCTGAGCGCGTATCTGTCCATATCGCTCTCTATACTAAACTCAAGGAGCAACACACACGTAGCAGATCACTTATATTTTACCGTCAAGCATCTGTCAGCACCGACACATATCACAAGATGGACAGATGATATCTGTGTATACAAATTTACATACAATACAGTTTGAAGGTTTCCGCGTGAATGTATCATTTTCGTATATTATAGTATCTGCTATGTGTGTGATACCTTCAGATGCGATAAGATTTTATACGCATATAAAATATTACCGCATCTGCTACGTGTGTGATGCACTTTACGCATACGTCCACGCTTACGCGTTTGTTTGGTGTGACGTCCAATGGGAAATGTCATTGAATACAACGTCATCACTGCCGCGTTGACGTTCCGCTCTGCGTAGGGTACGCCGTCTGTCTCATGGGAGCTGCAATACGTAACTGCACGCGTTGCGTGTACGTCCATGTGCACGTCACGCAAGCGGTGTCCATGTCTCATACAGTTCCATACATTACAACGTAATGGTACGTCGACTTGTATTCTACGTCTACGCATACGCAGCCGGTGTGCCGTGACCTTTAATGTTGACTTATTCAGGTCAAATGCTGCCTTTGAAGATCGAAGATTCACTATTATAAAACAGTTTTTATGCACGCAAGTTTACAACTTCAATCAATACCAATGTTTATTCCAAAACCTATCAAAATCGTTCACAAACTATGTAACTTTAAAGAAATCTGTTTGCTATTTGCATTAGATATTTGAATGCCGTTCAACAGGTAACTAGGTTTCGTATTGAAGGTTTTTAGAGCTTGAGAGTTATTTAATTTAGAAAATGTTTCTTCTCTAAAATAAACAATTTTTTAGTTACATTAGCTTGTGACCAATCTTTTAGCCAACATTTATTTTAATACTTAAATCTTGTTTAACTAATTTACGTTTTCGTTAGATAGTGTTGCAACGAATACATACTATATAGCTAACAACATACATATATATTATATTATTTTTAAATAAGCCTCGTACACACTAAAGCACAAAATTCGCAACTTGTTTTATGTGCCTGTGAATTGAAACTTCAATCATGTTATTTTAAGAATGCCCTATATGTTTTTAACGTAGTATTTTTAATAACTCGACTCTTGTTGTCAGGGACGTAACTAAACCTGTTTTATTCGCGACTCAAAGAGTGCTAAATCACGTGTAAACCTTTTCTCAAATTTTAGACACAAACAAGAAGTTTTTAGTGGTGAAAAAGTGTGCTATGGTGTGAACGACGCTTAATTTTTAGGAAACACAAATGTATAAAATTCTAAAGGAATGGTTCAACCTGTCTATAGGAATAAGGGACAATGAGATACTAAAGCTACATTATAATGATTAACAAACAGCTTAAACAAATACCATTTTGGTATCATGGTACAAGAGCGATTTCATAGCACAAATCTGTAGGTAAAAACTGTTTTTTTTTTTAAATTAAAATAACAGTCTGTAAAAAAGTTACGTTTCTTGTAATGTTGACAGTAATAACTCAAGTATTATCATCAAGGAAGTAAGGAAGTTAGATTATGCTAAAATAGAGTGAGTTATATACGATTATAAGAGCGTAAAATTATCTAACTTTTATTAATGACATGAGCACATATAAGTTTTCTTAGTATGAACTTGCCGTCTTCTTAAGTGTTACTTTAAATCTGAACATTTTCCTTACACCAGTGGTCACATCCCTTTCCGGAACCAGCTAGTCACTGAAGAAAGAGACGGAACCATTCTTTTAGTTTTCGTTTTAGGGAACAAGACACAACAGCAGAGCTACTCTTGACACTACTCGATCCTAATTCAGGATTTAGTGTCATTTGTCGTCTGAGAGTACTAGATTCCTTGATCACTTGGTACTCTTGAATTCAATACTAGCGCACAATTTGAATGGAATTTTATGGAACTAAGTGAAATCAATTTTCTGTCTCTGTTGTTCTTCACACAACTGTTTTCAAGAGTAGCCCCACAGCTTTTGAGTATTAAGCTAGCCTTCCGAGATGGGAGACCGCAACCGCAGGCGACAGTGCGGCTGGCGGTTGCGGTCGACCGCAGTGTTGTGCGGTCGCGGTTGCTTCTATTCCAAGCGCGGCGGTATGCCGTGGCTGCACAATGCATAGAGCCATGCCTCAGTCACTCCTGTACCTTCGTGCGTGTACATTAAGGTCCGTTTATATCTACAGACATTGAGCGTGCCAGACACGTGCCGTGGCAGACAATATAATATTCTTTTATACAGTGTCTATTTGCGTATTTATATCTATCGTAACACGGCCGCGCAGACACCATCAGACACGGGCCAGTGTACGGTTCATGTCTGTACGTGTCTGTGGCTACCTGCCGGGCAGTGTGAACGGAGCATCGGAACCTTGCAGACGTCTTTTTACCTGTCGGAATAGCGCAGCGGTCTTTCAGATGTCAATAAAACGGTATCTGTGACTGCTCCGGAACGTGTCTGACACGCTCAATGTCTGTAGATATAAACGGACTTTTATACGTGTGAACTCTCGCAGGCCGCAGTGTTGCCGCGCTCGGAATCAATTTCATAGAGATTCATAGAAACCAGTGGTGTCGCTTGTAGTTTGCGGTTGCAGTTTGCGGTCTGCAGCCCATCTCGGAAGGCTAGCTATATGCTGCACATGTTCAAAGTTCCGTTTCAAATCAATTATTTATTTTCAATTAATTCATGGAATGCGGCTATTTAAATTTTCTACCAAACCATTATTTTTAATGATTGAGATTCAATGCAAATAATTTATAACGATACAAGATGCCACTTACTACTATATTCTTTAAAACTGCGAAACACAATGATTAAAAATTAGGATAAAAAATAAAACTTGAAGTTGTTGTTAAAATATTTAAAACTAATTATATAAAAATCTTTAAAAGGAATCTTAGGGTTGAACATCAAATTATATACATCAATAACATTATGTAACCAGCCATATTCACATGCCCGTCTTATATCCATATCCAATAACAGAGTTGTTTCCTGAAAGAAGTCACAAAATATTTACACCGTTAGTAGTAGAACTTCTTGTGAAAGAGTTCGTGCGGGGAAGTACTAGCACCGTACCTATTTCTGCCGCAAAACAGTAGTGTTCGCATTGCTGTGTTTCGGTTTGAAGGGTACGGGTGCCGGTGAAATTACAGGCACATGAGACTTTTCATCTTTATGTCTCTGGGTCGGCAGCGCGCGTGTGATGCCTCTGGTGTTACAGGCGTTCATAGGCTACGGTAACTGCTTTCCATCTGGTGGGCCGTAAGCTTGTCTGCTTGACAAGTAGTATAAAAAGAAAAAAAAAACATGGCATATAGATTTGAACACTAACGGCCGCACAAATAAACCTTACTTAACTTAATACGCTATAGGTTCAACGAAAACTTTTGTATGAACTAAAGAAGGCGAACACGCTCTGATACCTTGGTTTTGTGTATAAAATAATTATATAAAAATTCCCTTTAAAGTTTTGTTGTATTTTGTTGATGAATTCACTAACTCAATTTATAACTTAAGTTACCAAATGTTCCAAAAATTAAAACGTGTTAGAAGTTAATCTAAAACTAGATTTATATTTTAAAAAGGTTAAAAACTTAGAGAATTTATGTAGGGAGATGGCATGCTCAACTTCTAGTACTAAATTATTTCTGCCACTTTTTGGGGGAGGCGAGGTAAACACGTACAGCACACAATTACTTACTCACGCACACTCATGCAGAAAGTTGAGGCGTCTCTATAAACGCACACGGAAATAAAAGCTGTCACACTAACATAAAACAAGCACACAAATAAATTATTTCTGTAATTACACTATTGGTTAGTTACACACTAGCGCAAAAACTAGTGATGGGGTGTAAAAGACTGAATGAAATTAAGATTATTCATTGTCTATTATGTTTGAATGGGTGAATAGATTCATATTGATCAAAAGTAATCGCGTAACAAACATACAAATAAAACATTCATGCGGCTTGAGATTCTCCTGCTTTTTTTAAGTGAGCGAACGAAGTTTGCTTCTATTTTGGCTATTATTTCTTCAAACTCCATGAAATTTTGTATTCATGATCAGTACCTACGCTAATATCTAGACCCGTGGTGCGTTGGTTTCTTATAAAATTATATGGTTTCCAAATCACACGCATCAGGCATGTATGATCTGCAAATATTTGTTCCGGGTCTGGGGTTATGGTACCATGGTACTCGTAGTTCCTGATAAGCACCTACGATACAGGGAATCCTAGTGTGGGATCAAGACTACGTATGTGACTGTTGAATGTTAAAAAAGCAATATTTTGGTTCCTGATCGGAATGGATGTAAGGTTGGGTCCCGTGGTACTAAGGAGCTTCTCTTCATTGACATGGCCATCAGACAGAAGGTCAGGAGGAGCAAGGGAAACCTCTCGGCTGCCTGTATTGAAAGGCCTATAATTCGGTGCCACATACATGGATTTAACAATTATAAGCTGGGATTAAGACATTTTATTTTGCATTGTTTTAATGAAAATATAAGCTATTGGTTTTTAAAATGGGTCAATTTATTGTTAAGAAAATGTATTTTCGCGGATCTGCCTTTTTCATACGAAACGAGATTCAAATATCCGTATAGGTTAGGTACTAGTACTTATGCATACCTTCCTAATTCCATATTTTGATTGATAAAATAACCCTAAAACCGAAAATAATCGGAAGTACAAACCTCTAAATAACCTTACAATCCCTTTAAACCCCAAAAACAGCTAATCAAGCCCATTTAACCTATATTTTAGGTTGGTATTGAACGACGTATTGATATTTTCTTTGGAATCAGATTTTTTTTTACAGCTTTGAGATCGTTTTTTCGGCCTGGAAACTATCCTATAACTATTCTGTTAATTTCATAAAAATCGTTGCAGCCTCTTTCGTTCATTTGTTCGTTCGTTGTTTTCACATCACTTGTCCCCGTACCAAGAAATTACGTATCGTTATTTCTGTCGTAAGCTTGCAGTAAGAAAATATATTTTACGGTGAAATTAATGGCTTAATTGTGTTGTCAATTACTTAAATGTGATAAGAAACTCCATATTTTGTTAAATTTGTTGTTTCCGACCGCCATTTACACGAAATCACTGCACAACCAACCATTTTTAGGAGCTCTGTATAGCGACAGGTATGAACACAGAATGGCGACCGATCGTGGCTAAACTAGTTTTTATAAACTGACACGAACGATCGTTCATGTACTTCGGCAGAGGGGAAAGCGTATGCTTGCCATCTCCCTACTATAAATTCTCTAAGGTTAAAAATGAGGAATCTTTGTTTATTTTTTTTATCGAGTGTAGTAATTCAAATTGTGAACTGAATTTATGATTTCACTAACAATAGATAAAAATCTTAACAATACGATATAATTTTTTTCTTTTTGTAAACTATAACAACTCTTATTCAAAAACTAATATTCTAGTGCTCATTAAAGGCATTTTGTGAGCCTATAGCGTCTTAAGACTCTGCCCTAACGCAGGGTGACCAAGACACAACCGGGTGACACGAAATAGTTTTATTGCTTGTACCGTATTTAGTACGCAAAAATGTTTTACATTTTTATAAAAGAAGTATTTAGTGGTAGCTTTTTGTGAAAGAGTTCGTCCGGGGAAGTACTACCACCGGTTTAAAGGGTTCCGGTGAAATTACAGGCATATGAGACTTTTCATCTTTATGTCTCAGGGCCGGCAGCGCGCATGTGATGCTTTTGGTGTTGCAGGCATCCATAGGCTATGGTAATTGCTTTCCATCAGGTGGACCGTAGGCATGTTTGCTTGCCAAGAAGAAAAAAAAAGAAAAAAAAGATTGACTTTATTGTGTGGTAATCCATTATTATAGGCAGAGGTTAACTGTTCCGTCGAAAATACAAAAAAAATAGTATATTACTTACATGGTCCGTTGAGAATGATTCCCTCAGCACCTCGTCTCGTAGAGTCCGGAGCGACCGATGTAGCGCACCCATTTGATCACATCATGGTCAGAATAGTTCAGTTTAGGCTCGAACACCTTCAGGTAACGGACCTATAAACAAAACAATTATATTAATATATTTTTTATAACAATAAACATATTATTTCATTATCATCATCCGCCTGTGCAAGTCAACTGCTAGACATAGGCCTCCGACAAACTGTCTTGAGCCGCCTCCATGCACCAACATCCTGCTACCTTTGTAATATACCTTCCGCCTAAACTGCGTCTTCGTCGGATTCGCGGACACAATCTTATATATCGTAAAATTTATTTGGACAGCAACTCTGTTCTAATATTTTTAAACAATTAATCCGATCAATAAAAAAGCGTAATTCCGCTGAAAATATCGACTGTACACGCGGGAGCCTTAAATAGGCCTCCATAATCGCTTCCCATAAGGCGCGATGTAGTCAAACGCAAATCCATATTTGGTAAACATAAAAAACATGTCTAAACATGTTTTCTTAACTTAGCCTAGCTTGAAATGCCTGGTCAACCTACCGTCAGTTAAGCAATGTAAGCACACACCTATGCTTACATAGCTTAACTCATACATATGGTTGTAATACCTTGAAGCCGGAGGGCGCGAAAGGCACCTCGAAACCCATGGAGATGGGCGGGCGGGTCCACTTCTTCTTGGTGTCGGTCTCGAGCAGCTCAATCTCAGCCGACAGCTGGGTTTCCTTCATGCCAGCCATGCGCTTTATCCTGTACAACACAAAATATAATTGTTATTGTTATTTTCATCCTGTGCAACACAAAATATAATTGTTATTGTTATTTTCATCCTGTACAACACAAAATATAACTGTTATTGTTATTTTCATCCTGTATAACACAATTATTATTTGTTATTGTAATTTGTAGATGTTAATTTCTATTAAACCCAATTTTTAGGTTTATACAAAAACTAGCTGGCCTAAAATTTTTTATCAGATATATAATCTTTATCGTTGATCGTTATTATGCGGGAGCAGAATATCAACTTTCTGTCAATTCCCAATTCAGTCTCAATTCGGTCAACTTTCAGTGTAGTTTTAAAATAATTAAAACATAACATAACACCCAACAGTCACATACGTAGTCCTGATCCCACACTAGGATAATACACTTTAATGTGATGGCAGAAGGTAGAAACCTTGCCAGTTGCCCGCCGCGCCACCGAGGTCGTAAAAGAGTTGGGCCTCATGTAAGAAACACGCCAGTTCGGTCATTGAATCAAATAAAAATATATATACAAAGTTTTTTTTTTTTTTGCTACTTGTCAAGCAGACAAGCTTACGGCCCACCAGGTGGAAAGCAGTTACCGTAGCCTATGAACGCCTGTAACACCAGAGGTATCACACGCGCGCTACCGACCCTGAGACATAAAGATGAAAAGTCTCATGTGCCTGTAATTTCACCGGCACCCGTACCCTTCAAACCGAAACACAGCAATGCGAACACTACTGCTTGGCGGCAGAAATAGGTACGGTGGTAGTACTTCCCCGGACGAACTCTTTCACAAGAAGTTCTACTACTAACAAAAACTAACTATTCAAGCTTGGCTTGAATATACTCACTTCCATACAATAGCGTTCTCCGAGGCTTTGTACTTGGCCTTGCCCTTCAGGCAGATAAGCTGAACGCCGCTGGTGTTGAGAGGCGTGGGGATTTTAACCTCTATCTTCTGCCCCAGTAGGGACGGCTTGAAGTTGGACTTGAGCACCACTTTCACCTCCATCTTGGTGCGGCCCACCTCACGCACGAGCGGTATTACGCGGAACGGCAGCGATATGTCTTTGGTAGTGCGGTAACTGAGGAAGTAAGAGTTACTTTAAGATCTAGAATAAAATGAATAACACCCAACAGTCACATTCATACAATAGAATTTAAAATACTTTATACCTTCAGATAACAAAGAATAAACAAAACATGATAATTAAAAGTACAATGGGCGGTCTTATCGCTTATATCATATCTTTTTATCATAGGTCCTTGGATTATAGACAATGTAGACAAACATCAAACCCAACATTTTCATACAAGTCCAGTTAGTTTTGATTGTATGAAAATGTCAAGTTCGACATAATGTCTCCAATCTAAAAAGTGGCTCCCTGATCCCAAACTAGGATCCTCTGTGCCTTGGGTGCCAGGAACAACGAGTACCATGGTACCACAACCAGACAGAAATATTTACAAAACATGCATTCGTCCCGCAGCGGGAATCGAACTCGCACGTTATTTGTCGCCAGAAAGAAAATCTGTAGTGTTCCGATTTTTTTGATGAGAAGTGTATAATAATGTTACACGTTTAATAAACAAGGAACTCAAGAACAGTGGTAGTACCACGTAGTTTATCTGTTCTACGATCTGGAATATATATTATTTCATGCTCTGAAGCACAATTCTCTAACTAAAAAATTGTGGGAATCGAACCCGCAACCTCCTGCGTCGCAGGCGAACCTTCGCCGCGCCGCGTCGTTTTAAAATAATTAAGAGAATTGGCCCTCTGGTATATTTATATTACCTCATGCTCTGTTTAATAAGACTCACCGCATCAGTTCGAACTCTCCGTCGGGCGGTATGAACGAGATGGAGTGCTCGGTCTCAAACTTGCTGAGCTTCACGCACTGATGGAACTGGCAGTCATCGATGACGACGACGGGCTTTCCGGAGCGCGCCGGGTCGCTGTCCGTGTTGCCGGAGATGCCACCGCCTGACGGGGACAGCACTGCGGAACACCTCATTACTTGTACCAACTACATAACACCCAACAGTCACATACGTAGTCCTGGAGGTCTAAAAAAGCCACTTTATATGAATCATAATACGACGATACATATAAAGGAATTGCTAAGGATCTGCTGAGAATTCGGAAAATGAATTGCTACCAGATTAATTTGCCACATACAGATACAGGTTTTTTATGCCTAGTTTGGGCCTTACAGTTAACCTCTTATAGTACTTAGGAAATCCTTGTGTTTGGTCCCACCTTAAAATATTATGTAAAACATTTATTGGCAATAAACATTATCTTATCTTTTCATCTCTATCTATCTTACATTGAGCAATTCATCTGGCAGCAATTCATTTTGCGAATTCTCAGCAGATCCTTAGCAATTCCTTTAAATGAATCGTATAATGATTCATATTATGATTCATATAAAGTGGCCTTTTTAGACCTCTAGATCCCACACTAGGATTCCCTGTGTCGTAAGTATGAGGAACTAAAAGTACCATGGTACGACAACACCCAGAGCCGGAACAAATATTTGCAGATAATGCAAACATTTCTTGCGTCTCAGTCGGCTACTCGCCCGCTGTACTAACAGAGGTATTCATACACATACGTGGTGTGTCCGGCCTATAAATAGACCTCTCCTGCCGTGGATGTCATAAAAACCGACTAAGGCCAAGGTAAGGCTTAAGGGGTTGGGCAGTAGCATCCACCCGAGTACTCAACACCAATACTGTGATCATTAATTCGCCTGCCAAGCGTGGTGATTATTGCATTGATTATTAGGGGGAAGCCTTGTCCAGAAGTGGACGTGTAATGCTTATGATGATAATGATGATATTGACATACACAGATGCCCTCTTTAAAACACCAACACCCAATAGTCACATACGTAGTCTTGATCCCACATTAGGATTCCCTGTGTCTAAAATAATATATACCTAAACTCAGCCTCAAACTCAACTATTACTAATATAAAATTACCTTAATAAGTGATATTAGTGTCTCGTCCCATACTGGGAACTACGCACCTACTGATTGATATCTACATACCTACTGAAAGCTTCCTGCTTACGGAGCTATCTACCCCCTGAAAGCTGCCTGCTTGCGCTACGTACTGAGAGCTACGTACCTGCCTACCTACTGGCTACCAGAACCAGCTGACTGGAAGGAGCTGCCAGGACCTACCTGCACTTGACGCAAGGGGAGTGATACTTCACAAAAGGAATCAATTCTCCGTCTACCAAGACCAACTTAGGCAACAACTTCATCGACCCCTTACTTTCTAGCCCCTCAATTTTAAACTCAAACCTAATAATATCTAAACCTGTAATAACTTCTTTTCTATTAAACTTATACCTATTTTACTTTTGACTCCTTACTTTTATTTTACTCCTTGTCACCTAAAGTGACACCGTGGGTATCAGGAACTAAGAGTACCATGGTACCCGGAACAAATATTTGCAATCATACAAACATTTGTCCCGCAGCGGGAATCGAAACCGCAACCTCTCGCATCTCAGCCGGCTACTCGCCCGCCGCGCCACAGAGGCCATCAAACTTCTTTCCTTTGACTAGGTTCCGTCGCGGTTGAAACAAAACAATTTATATATTTATTTATTTTATGCTACTTGGCAAGCAGACAAGCTTACGGCCCACCAGATGGAAAGCAGTTACTGTAGCCTATGAACGCCTGTAACACCGGAGGCATCACACGCGCGCTGCCGACCCTGAGACATAAAGATGAAGTCTCATGTGCCTGTAATTTCACCGGCACCCGTACCCTTCAAACCGAAACACAGCAATGCGAACACTACTGCTTGGCGGCAGAAATAGGTACGGTGGTAGTACTTCCCCGGACGAACTCTTTCACAAGAAGTTCTACTACTAACAAAAATGTAACCGTTTTTGGTGACCCGGAAACAGCCTTTTAGCCAATGATGGAATAACCAATGTGGTGATAGGTAAAATAACTATAATTAGTATCATACCGCTCCCTTTCCCTTTGGCTTCCATCACAATCTTATCGTTGATGCCGAACTTGCACTCCGGCATGCCGGACAGGTAGGACTTCATCACTACCTTACCCGCCACGTGGGCCG
Source organism: Epirrita christyi (assembly GCA_951392215.1). Taxonomy (NCBI): domain Eukaryota; kingdom Metazoa; phylum Arthropoda; class Insecta; order Lepidoptera; family Geometridae; genus Epirrita; species Epirrita christyi. The sequence continues at coordinate 14,722,624 of OX595844.1, forward strand.
ACAGGACTTGACCTGAAACATATTATGCCGAGATAAATAGACGTTACTTTGCACAAGCTTAGCATGTACTAATGCTTAGACCTGTCACTATCACACAAATGTTAAAACAAGCGTATTAGAGAGAGACAGGGACGATTTCAAAGTAAGACTTAGGTCGAGATAAATAGAACGTACTTCACTGTGACTAAGTCTAAGCCTTACTTTGAAATCGTCCCGTCACTGTCACAATAAAGTTAAAACACGCGTATTAGAGAGAGACAGGCACGATTTCAAAGTAAGACTAAGTCACCGTGAAGAACGTTCTATTTATCTGGACCACAGTGTTCTGTGCAACTATATACATACAAGGTACCTATTTCTTTTTCAAAACTATTAGTTTTTAGAGTTCCAATTTATTCAGAAACTAGCTGTGACCCGCGGTTTCACACCCGTTAACAATGTTGAAAATTGATTATGAAAAGTACCCTGTATGTTAAGAAGGCGTAATATGTGATTTTGCCCAACAAGACCGATTTATAACTCGGTATGTACGGGTTCTACGAGTTAAATATTTTGGAATATGAAATTTTTTTATATTTTTGCATTCATTTTGTAAAGTTGAAAACACGATATGTAAAAAAAACCTCGATAGTTTTATTTAATGAAAAATCCTTGTTTCCCACACGTTTTGCAAGAAATCTCAGGAACCCTACGGTTTTTTAAGATAAATTTTACTACAACAAGTAGGTAATAACTATTTATTCTTATGCTAAAATCAGTTTTTTGATAAACACTTTATTTCCGCCATAATAAACAAAAAACTTCATTTTTGTGCACGACACTCGCTAGCGCGAGCGAGATGGCGCGCGGGTTATCGCGTAAGTTAAAGAGGGAGCTAATTTGTAGAATAGTGCCCTCTTAATGTGTTAATCCAGGGTATAAAGTATACCATCAAATACCGTATACCCTAGATCACTCACTTACCAACAGGTGACATCGCGGTCTAACGACGATCTATTATTGTAAAAAAAAAAGAATTCGGTTCAAGCGCATTCCGTTTGCCTCATTATGTGTTGCTTCACCGTTTGAGAGCATGCAGCACTAATGTTTCATTAAACTTTCAGGCTCATCTCATGATTTTACAATGGGGGGAATATTTACCTTGAGGCGACATGAGTAGGTTAACATACTCCAGTACATCCAGGAATAGCTCATTGCGCCTGTACTTGATACCCTCACGACGCCAGCCGATCTGACCCGTCACCTGATAACAAAACCAGTCAGTATATTATTATTATTACAAACCGGACGACGTGGTAGAGGAAGGCCCCCCACTCGATGGACTAAAGACATGGGTGTACTTCCGAAAAGCGCAAACCGCCGATCGATCTGAAATTTGAAAAAAATGTCGCATACGCCATTTTGAATAAGAAAAAACGGAAGAGAACCTCTTTTCCAATAACGCTAACTCTGAATATTCTCCGCTATAGCATTTGAACTTTTTGTCGATTTTCCGCTGTAGTACATGAACTCGGTGAATACTTTTCGTTATTTCAGTCGAACTGCGTGAATATTCTCCGCTATAGTAGTTGCATTTTGTTTCTATTTTCCGCTGTAATACATTAACTCCGAGAATTGTTCCGCTGTAGTAATTTAATTTGGTATGCGCTTTTCGGAAGTATATCCGAAGACATTTTAAACGTCGCAGGAAGTCGGTGGATGGAGGCGGCTCAAGACCGTTCGTCGTGGCATTCTAAGGGGGAGGCCTATGTCTACCAGTGGACTTGTACAGGATGACATGATGATATTATTATTTCTCAAACATGCTTGGATCTTCATTAGCTGGTGACGCCCACTGCTGGACGAGGCCTCATGGAATAGGGAGATTTGCCATAATCTCCACACATGGCAGGCGGATTGGCTATCGCATCATTGGTGTAGTACTCAGATCGATGCTGCTGCCCATCCCCTGGCGTTATTCCTAACCTAACCTAAATGCTTAGATATTCAAACATTATTTAGAGAACCTTTGATAACCTTAGTATGAAAATCCATATCAGCCCCCTTATTCGCTATGACCAAAAGTCATAACGCGGGCTCATTGCGATATCTGCGTTGAATCATCGCTGAATCTTATGGGTGACGTCACACGTTATTGACAAGGAATCTCTTAGGTCATAGCGAATAACCACCCTGTTGTGTTATCGAAAAGGTAATTAGACTATGGAGATCTGATTGAGGAGACCCCCTCGGTCTCCTCTCGTGGATGTTGTACAAGTCGACTAAGGGGTTATACCAGGAAGGAGAAGCGCTGATTCATAGAAAAATTTAACTTAAAAACCTTATGTAGTCAAGTAAAACGTAAATGATGACCTCAGTGGCACGGCGGGTGAGTAGCCGGCTGGGATGCGAGAGGTTGCGGGTTCGATTCCCGCTGCGGGACAAATGTTTGTATGCTCTACTAATATTTATTATTATTTGTTCCGGGTCTGGGTGTTAGGGTACCATGGTACTCGTAGTTCCTGATACCCACGACACAGGGTATCCTAGAGTGGGATCATGACTAATACCCAACAGTCACATACGACTGTTGGGTGTTGTTATATAGAATATGCAAAAGTTCATAAGACAGTATACGCTACACTTGATATACATAAATATAACTACCTAATATTATTAAGTAGGTACAGATAATATAAATTGATATGTCAGCTGTTGAGGTGCAGAGCGACATCAGAGGCCCAATTCTCTAATTTAAAAACATTCCAGTCTCGTGTCAGTCGCACTGTTTCGTATAGTAACTATTACATATTCATCGCAAGAAACGTGAAGATTAAGTAATAGTTACTATACGTGACAGTGCGACTGAGACGAGATTATACTGCGAATTGAATGTTTTTAAATTAGAGAATTGGGCCTCAGGTCACTCAGCTCTTTCAAAGACAAGGCAGGAAAGGTATAAAGTACCTGGGACGTGATCTGCGCCTGTTCTTCCTTGGAGGCGGATTTGATGCCTTGCTGCGTGATAAAGGTCTTCAGAACTCCTGTATCAGAGTTCTGGGGGTAACCAAAATCTAAAATTTCTGAAAGTAAAAGATTCAATAAGTTTCTGCATGTTTTTTTTTTTTATTTGTTTAATTGATGGAATTGGCCTGTGGCCCACCTGATGTACACCCCGGGCCATTACATATGCAATACCTCTTAGCTCACGTCTACGCAAGACGCGCCCTACGTGGCATTGCACTGCGCATCCTGAGACATATAGATGAAAAGTCTCATGTGCCTGTAATTTCACCGGCACTCATAAGCCTCTAGTACTTCAATTCATCGGAACAACAGAATGTGCAAAATTGCATACGGGAAGTGGTTAGCGACTTAGTTTGTTTGCCACAATTTTTTTTATCATAAGTTCTTAATAATCAGTCAGTAGTTGGAAGTCTACTGCTGGACATAGGCATCCCTCATAGAATGCCACAATAAACGGTCTTCAGCCGCCTCCATCCACAGACTTCCTGCTACCTTTAAAATGGTGACGGTCCATCGATATATATCATACATAATTTACAATCTACTTCATCATTAGACATACACAGCTGGTCGTAGTGTCCGCTATAAAATGCAATACGGGGATTTGCCATAATCGCCATAATCACCACTCTTGGCAGGCGGATTAGTGATCTCAGTGTTAATGGATCTTGTTGCCCATCCACTGGTGTAATAATTCCTTAGTCAGCTTTTACAAAATACACGGAAGACGACAGAGTGGTCTATTCTTAGGCTGTACTCTCAACATCATTTTTACTTATCATCGGTATAGGTAAGTAGGTACCTACCTAAAATCTAGTATTAGGTAGGTACCTACTTACCTATACCGTCATGTAATATCTATTAATTTTTATTTTTATAAGTTTTAATCAAGTCTTATGTACTTGAAAAACGTACCTTTCAAAATATTGTTTTTAAGCTCTAGGATATTCTACACTGGAATTTGTACTTTGATACCTTCATTATGTAATAAAGAACCTTTAAAATTGAATTGACTTACCATCAAGTAATTCATAGATGAGAACAAAGTTGTTCTTGATGTTTTCTTCCGAGATCTTTCCGAAGTAAGACTGCATGACGTCAATGATTTTGAGCAGAAATTCAAAAACCATGGCTGCATTGACATTTTGCTTGGTGACGGCAGCTAGCCAGATGTTAGCTCGCTGTAAAAGATCATAGAGTTCAATTTATTTAAACAGAACGGCCTCGGCCAATTACATTTATTCAAAATCATCATCATCAGCCTGTAGAAGTCCACATGCCAAGCCAAAGGGTCTTGTATCGCCTCCATCCACAGACTTCCTGCAACATTTATAATGTCTTTAGTCCATCGAGTGGAGGGCCTTCCTCTACTGCTCAAGCAATATGGCCTGCACAGTACCACTTCAACTTGGTAATTCTGAGATCTATACATTGGTGGCTTTGGTTCTTCATTGTTTTAGATTAAACACATAGTGAAACTCAAAGCATAGCTCTCTCTATGACCCAGACAGATTACATAGGTAGAAAATACATCATTACATAATAGATCATCATATCCCTGAGTAGCCACTACCACTAATTTAAACGGAATGGACTATACAATAGTAGACATGGGTCGGTACATACCTTGATATGAAAGAAGCTTGTGCGAGCAATATTGGTGACAGGCGACCGAACTTGCTGCCGTGCATGGATCACATTCACTCGGAACGCATCCACGGCATTGCGGCCGATGTCATCACGGTACACCCTAGATATCAGCACCTCACCCTTGTGGTTGTACACAAACAGGCCTCCGATCATTATGAGTTAGGCCTGCAGGACATATTGCAAAAATTGAATTTTCTAGAGGAACTACGGCAGGTTGGTAGCAATCAAGTAGGTACGTTGTAATAAGAATTTTTTATCCAGATCAGATTTAAAAAAATGCATACGTAAAAATGTAAACGAGGTGGGGAAAAAAATATATCTACCCTCTCACGTAAAATGTCTGAAAGGAAGCGATGGTGTAACGTACGAAGATATTGTTATGGACTACGTTTCCTTGGCCAAGAATCAATAAAACAGGATACGGCCACTAGAGCAATGGGCTCATTGATTGGCACCGAATTGAAAATACATAGTTATCACTCACCTGACGGTCTTCTCACTGAAACATTAGAGAGCTAGGATAAATGTTTTACTATTATATTATCGAATAACGTAAAATAAACTCATTATTAGCGCAAATATTGGTGAAACATTTGGATCGCCGCCCCCAAATTCCCAAAATGATGAAGCACAGAAAATAAAATAAATGAAACGTCAATTTAGTTTGCCGATAGTTGGACCTTGGATGGAGGAATAAAACAACGACGACGTGACGTGACTGACAGTCCGTAATAGTACTCTCCTCTCCTCTGTTTGTGTGACAGTCATTATTCTGCTTATTCGGAGATCCAAACTCTGAGCCATGTCATGTCATGATTGAAGCATGATTGTCATGGTCTAGAAGTCTATGGCCCATGGAAGTAATAAGTACTAGTTGTACGTAGTACTTATTACTTCCATGCTATGGCCCTATAGTGAGAGAGGGTCAAGTTATGGTCAAGTTTCATAAAAACCGGTGAAGTAAAGTAAAGTAATTCCTTATTTTTTTAATATAATCACAACACTAAATTATAGATTTACTGTAATTAATGAAACAAGTTATCTACAAACCGTGTTAACCTGTGATAACCCAATAATCTGTGATTTGATTATCAGACATTTTAAAACCATTAGGTACACTCATTCAGGCTTGTTAAAATTTATAGAATTATTTTTTTACAATTTCGTTGTTTTTATGGTTCCGAACCTCAAAGGTACCAACGGAATCATTCCAGGCGCGGTTGCAGGCAAAAAATAATAAATAAAATTAATAAATAAATGCTGGACATTTCAGACAACATTATCTAGCCCCAAGCTATGCAGAGCTTGTGTTATGGGTACTATAACTGATATATATAATATACAATACATTACATAGATAGATATTTTTTATTATGCATAGAAAATACCCAGAACACCTTGAACAAATATCTGCAGATCCTACAAATATTTGTTCCGAGGCGGGAATTGAACCCGCAACCTCCTGTGTCGCAGGTGAAATTTCGCCCGCCGTGCCACAGAGGTCTTCAAAAGCCAAAGTCTAGCCAAAGAGGATCATCTTAAATCGCCATCGGCAAGGGAAATGTAGTTTTCTTCCGGCGAGCGGAGCGAGCCAAATTCGTAACTTCCACTTCTTATAAGAAAAAATCGTATTTGAGAAGTGTGATAAGAAATAATCAATATCAATCTATTCTTAGTCGTCTGAGTCTCAGAATAATGACAATCATTATTAGAGCTAAGGTCTGAGTAATCGTAATGCACCATAGAGAGGTACTAAACATAAATCTAGATCTGGCACCGCACCGGCGGCGTCGGCATTATAGCGTCGGCATGCAGTCTGATTTTATTTCGGAAGTCATCGGTTTTGTACGACAATAGGATAGGAAGGATCTTCAAAAATATTTTTTGTCTACGGGTGATGAATGGTTGGGTCGATTATGTCATGGCGGGTTTAGATGTTTTCGGCAGTTGGATTTTGTTGATTTTTCATTGAATTACGCCGTAAATGATCTCGTTTCCAACACTCTGGTTTAAAACTAAGTTTCTTGTGCGATAGCTATATTTTCTTAATCTGTTCAAATGCTGAAACGCTTGCAAATGGGACTTCGCACGTTCATGCTAATCGCATCTAAAGTATGGAGTTGTTTTTGTTATATGTTTAAGAAGCAATATCGGGCGGTAAATATAGTTCTACTGTGTTGGAAGGGTTGTTTGTTTGTGTACTAATGTTCAGTTGTATTTATAAATCACGTTGTGTTTCATTTACAGCTGGCACAATACCAATCTGTCAAGTATGAAATGTACCCACTTTCCCCAGTATCTAGACACAGGCTGAGTGAGTACCTATTTATCTGTTTTATTTATCGCACTTTGTTTCCTACTGCTGAATTTATCTGTAAAGTTGATTTGATGTTATCTTTGCAAATTGTTTATGTCATGTCCAGTGTGATAGTAATATCTGCCTTGGGGTTTTCATGCTTGCTACCGTATCTACAAAGCCATCTATGAAGTGAGAAAGCTTTGTGATAATTATATTTTCTATTATCCTGTTAAGCTGTAGCCCAATGTGGTATTTGTATCCACATTATGTCTTATCCCTTTATTTTAAAAAGCTATTTTTAATCTACAGTTATCACTTCTGTATAATTAAAGAGCCAATTATTGTTTTTGATTCTAAATAGCCCAAACATAGGAAATAACAGTCTATTCTGAAGACAATTTTTGAATCAAAAAACAACATACAGCAGAGATAAACTTGACATCAAGTTGCAAAATTGGTAGTTGGGAGAACAAGTGCAATACTTAGACTGCACTATGATCATCAATAAATTAAAATCCAACTCTCTGACTGACTGACTATCATCGCACAGCCTAAACCGTAAGTCCTAGAGACCTGAAACTTGGAGTATACATTTATCTTGTGGTATAGGAAAGTAGTGCACTGAGAAAAGAATTTCAGAATTTCACCTCGGTGTCACAAAATATATAGGCACAGAAGGCAAGCTCAGTACAACAAGCAATAGCAAGTGCATGCACACATAGACATGTACCCACAATGATCTCGGTCGAACACCGGTTGCGAGTCGACAGAGTTCTACATGTCTATGTGTGCATGTGCCTGTTATCCCTTGTTGTACTGAGCTGGCTGTCTGTTACTATATATTTTGTGCCGGTGTTGAAGTTTGGAATGGAAAAACTCCATGCAGATGAAGTTGCAAGCATTCCATTAGTCACCAATACTATCACAAGGCACCTTACTAAATCTACCAGTGGGCCATTTATATATTTCCTCACAATGTTTTCCTTCATGCAATAAAATAATGCATTTGAGTTGTTATTTTATTATTACACAAGTTGTTATTCTAATACCTTAATATTAGTTCAAAGAAAATCACACAGGAAAATACTAAAATGGGCAATAATGCTATAACCATTGGTCTTATATGAGAGTATAAAGAGGTGTGATAAGATTCTAGCCAATAGAAACTCTTGGTACCTGATATTTCTAGGCTTGGTTTCGTTGGAACAGGAGTAATTTTAATTTTATAAGGCGATTTAAAATGGTCCTTGTGATGTCAATGAATAAAATTCTATTGATTTTATATTTTCTTAAAATTTAATTTGAATTTTATATTTTCTTAAAATTTAATTTGAATTTGAATTTTAATTTTGGATTTTTTAATTGAATTTTATTTGGTCTGTATGTAATATGTATGAAGTTCATACATGTGTTCATACTATGCAAATGTGTACAATAGCTTTTTTTTATGGTTCAACAGAATTTGCTTTCTTGGATTGCTATTCTTTGATTATTTCTTTGATTGTATGTACCTAAAAATAATGAGTAGAGCCATGAGTATATTTAAGTATTTTTGTAGCACAAATGTTGTGTTGTGTAACATGGATTTTGTATGGAGACACTGATGAGTGCCACTTGAGAGAGAGAGCATAAAAGAGAATGACACTGTACGTATTAAAAATAAGCTAAAGGCACTTCTGCTTGAGAAATGTTACTACACAGTGACAGAGTTTTTAACGGACAACCTGAGCAATGTTTAGTTTTTTTAGTATACTTTTAAATATTTACCTACCTGTAACTATATAATATATTTGCATGCCTAAAAATGGTAATAGTGTAATGGATCTATTTTAATTGTTTGAAATCTACCTCATGTACCTACATTCTGACAAATAAATTACTATGACTTGAAAACCTCAATTTCCATACAAAAGCCTGAGTTACATTACACCATAATTAAGTCTGTGTCATCTACCTGTCAAAACTCAAACTGAACTGATGTGGTTACGTATACTGCTTTTTAACTGAAGTGCCACGCAAGCAAAGAAGCTTTTGACTTATAATGATGTCTCTGTTTTCTTTCAGGTCTAGTAAAAAGAAAAATGCTGGTCCTTGATCTAGATGAAACACTTATACACTCACACCATGACGCAATGCTCAGACCGACTGTGAAACCTGGGACGCCACCAGATTTTGTGCTAAAAGTCACCATAGACAAACATCCGGTCAGATTCTTTGTGCATAAGAGACCTCATGTGGACTACTTTTTAAATATTGTAAGTTGGGTTTCTATATACATATCTACTCAGCTAGGTAATGAAATGGCGTAAATAAATCCGTCTAATGTACACCACACACCCATTTAGTTGCTTGTTACATTCAGCTCAGGGTATAATTTTTAGACCTAGAAGTTATCAAACAAATTGTAATACTGATAACATGTTTAATGAATATTCAACACAGCTGTTTTGTTTGATCATCAATCTTTACTTTTAATCAAAGAAGCCAATCTAGTAAACATAAACCACCTTTTATTATTAGACTTCTTCTGTTAAGGTTCCGTACATCAACAGGAAAAATCGGGACCCTTATAGGATCACTGCGTTGCCTATCTACTGTCTGTCCGGATCCTTTTTCTCAATTTCGTCAATGCTGGGCGATGCCTCCCCCATTGAGTACGATGGGGGATTTGCCATAATCACCATGCTTGGCAGACGAATTGGTGATCGCAGTATTGGAGTTAAGTAGGTTAATGTTAAAATGTTAAAGAACTCCCTTTTCCGCATTCGAACTCTATGGATGGTCCATTATGCGTGAGAGTTAAGTAGGTACGCACCATGGATGCTGCTCCCCTGATGTAATCCGCCGTGGTCCTGTGGTGTGTCCGTTATAAGAATAGATCACTCCTCCCGTGGATGTCGTAGACCACTATGTTGTAAAGAACCTATTTTAGTTAAAATAGCTTTTGTTTTGTTCTCTCTGATGTAAAATGTCACAATGAGACAAAACATATTTTAACTAAAATAGGTTAATAAAATGATTATGAATAAGGGGGCTAATATTTCATACCTTACCGAAGAATTAAGAATCAGTCCTACTTTCTGCTGATGGGAGCTCCATGTTAAAGAGTTCAATCCAGGGGAGTACTGCCGCCATACTGAGCTGCATTGTTCTGGCTTGAAGGGTGAAATTACAGGCACATGAGATGCGCGCGAAAGAAGTTTGTTAATTTGGCGTGGCGTTTTCGTTTTCGTACAAAAGGGCAGAAGTTACGGCTCAACATCATGGGACATTGCCGGTTCCATAACTTTATTTTAAAATAACCGTTATTGGCATTGGAATTATAACTCCAGATCTAGTTATTTTTTTCCAGGTGTCACAATGGTACGAGCTGGTTGTGTTCACAGCTTCCATGGAGATATACGGCGCTGCAGTCGCTGACAAGCTTGACAACGGTCGTGGCATTCTAAGGCGGCGCTTTTATAGGTAAAATAAAATCGCACGCTGTGTACACATTATCATAATCAGCCTGTATAAGTCCACTGGACATAGGCCCCCTTAGAACACATACACACAACCACACACCCGTGTACACATTAGAGCCAAAACGTATCACCACGAGGAAGTTGTCGCATCGTTGACACCATCCGTTATTACGATGATAGATAAGCCCAAATTAAAAACATGTTGCTGATTTCATAATTATCTGTTATTATAACCAGCTAAATCGTCGCAAGCGAGTCGCATCGCTCGTTGTGATATGTTTTGACCCTTAGGCCGGGTTTAGATGGTACTTTTTAGGGTTCCGTACATCAGATGAAAAAGCGGAACCCCTAAAGAACCACTCTCGTATCTAACTATCTGTCTGTCAGCCTATTTTCTGCGAATCTTGGACGAAAAATGTTTAAATTTGGTACATATAATACAGAGTAATCACGGATAAAAAATAAATAAAACGAATTATGATTCTGGGGGCTAAGTATGGAAAATAGCAATAATATTATTTTCTTTTATAATTTGATAATATGTATATTTCAAAAATATTAAATAAAATGTACAAAAATCGAGCATTCACCCCACATTCCACATTTGGAAACTATTTGTGATGAGATAGGTATATAAAATGTGCTGCTTAATTTCACTGAAAACTAAATAAATTAAAGTTTAGTGGTCAACTACATACTTAGCACTTAAATAAAATATACCAATAAACAAATAAAAACAATTAAAAAAAATTAAAATAGGCCAAAAAACTTAATGCGAATCCGTGAGCACCCCAGTATTTTACCTTCGACTTACAAACACCCTAACTAATTGTATTTATTGAGGAGAAAACTTTTGTTTCCTTTCAGACAACACTGCACAGCCGAGCACGGCTCTTACACCAAAAACCTGTCGTCGATATGTGACGACCTCAACAGGGTGTTCATTCTGGACAATTCTCCCGGCGCGTACCGGGACTTCCCAGGTATGTTTCCACACTTCCCAGCTATTTTTCAGGGAATCCTAGTGTGGGATCAGGACTATGGTATGTGACTGGCGGGTGTTATTTCTTCCTCAGTATATTTCTACACTTCCTAGTTATGCCTCCACACCTCTTTATGTATTTCTCCACGCTTCGTATGATTCCACAATTCCCAAGTGTGTTTCTAGATTTCCCAGGTATGTTTCCATATTTACAACTTGCAAAAACAGAAACTGGCAAACATTTTAAACCAGTTATCTCTTAACCGAATCGCTAAGAATTATGTGTAATGGTAAGGGAACCGGCATGTCCTAGCTAGAACTAAAAGTTCGAAGACATGTGCCTCTGCGAGGCGTACTGGATCCTTTCATGGTAATTTTGCTATGTTAGAGAACTTTGCCATAACTTTCGTTCTGGACATACCTTGAAAGATGCATAATAAAAGTGTTAGAAATTATTCGCAAATAACACATACAAAAAAAGATTTGTCATTTCTCTAACTGCTTTCTTACACACTTTACACAATAAATCCTATTAATGTTATAATTGCGAATGTTTGAATGTTTGTTTGCTGCGGTCACGCTGTAACGCCTGAACCGATTTCTATGAAATTTTATGCACATATAGACTGTCAATATGTGACATGTCTTTTGACTTTTATAACACGCGAGAAAAGGCGGCCGGACACTTGCATACCAAAAATTGATTTGAATTGTGTAATAAAAGGTCCATCATTCCTGTTCCAGACAACGCGATCCCAATAAAGTCGTGGTTCTCGGACCCGCTGGACGTGTCGCTTCTAAACTTGCTACCTGTGTTGGACGCGCTGCGCTTCACGCACGACGTGCGTTCCGTGCTCTCGCGCAACCTGCACCTGCATCGTCTGTGGTAGCCAGGTCAGTTCCAACAAAACACACCAACCATCTTAACACATTTTCAAACCTCGTGTATCGTATGCGCAATCCTGTAAAATCCTACCGACTGCGCCAGTTGCAAGATGTGTTGCTTCACAATCTATTGATCGTGCTAGATTCGCTTTGCGCACGACGTGCACTCCGCTCGCGCCACCTGCACCTGTATTGTCTGTGGTGCTTAGGCCAGTTTCAACAAACACGCCAACCATCTTAACAAATTCATAACGATAACAATCTTTTGTATGGGCAATCCTGGATAATCTATCAACTGAGTCATTAACTCAGCGACGTGATAACGTGATCCGGAGTAGGAGGGTTAGGTACTAGCATTATTCCCTAGTATTTAAAAAATCATCTCTACCGATCTGCCGACTGCGCCAACATATGCATAACAATCCGAAATATTTTTTTGTGCTTAAAAATACATTTCCAAGTTTCAACAAACACTATTTATTTCATGGAACTAACTAGACACATATAAGATGTATTCTCTTTGTCTTTTCAGATAAATACCGGCTTTTGTACAAATGTGGGAAGCCACAGGCCTCCTGAACTTATTTATTATTATTTTTTCACTCGTTAAGCCGTTCAGCGCTTGTATTCTAAATATACAAATAGTTTAAAAATAGTTAAATAACTTTTTTAAGTTTTGTTTTACGTAAAATAAACTGAAACACGTTTATACGTAAACTATGTGTACATGTGTTTAAGTTACCTACTTATGTAGGAGCTAGCGTTTCTAAAACGCTGTTTTCAGTGAAATTAAGTGCAAACAAAATGAGTGTGTGGTCTCCCTCCGAGCGATTTGTGTTGATTTTGTTCAGATTGCAGTTGGTGTTATTATTAGTTATTTTTGTTTTTTTTTTCCATGACAACGACAACAAAATTTAAAGAATGGCCGCTGGTTTACAGCGTGGCTACTCTTGACGCTCTATTCCATTCCTAATTAAGGATTTAGTGTCATTTAATAGCGCACAATTTGGAATCGAGAAAGGTGGAATTTTATGGAACTAAGTAAAATCGACTTTTCTCGATTTATTTATACTCTTGACGCTATTTTGACTTTCTTTCACGAGTCGACACGCAAAGTCAATCGTGTGCTCGATCTCAATTTCAAACTCGATTTGGTTCATGATTGTTAAACTAGCGTTATTAGGATTGGAACTGGATTGCGATAAGAACTGGATTGGGATTTTGACTGTTTTCAAGAGTAGCCCTGCTGGCTCTTTCAATTACCTACGCTTCAAGCTTCAACATACACAAATTATAGTTTGAAATACATATCGATATTAATTACGATTTATTATTTGAACGATACTTACTAATTTTATTAAATTTTGATTAGTAATCGCTCTCAGTGTGACTGACACGCAGAAAACTTGAATTTACCTCTTAGCATAACAATATTTTGGGCTAATGCTATTTCAAAAGGGCCAATTGAACTGGCTCCCTATAGATGTTTATCTTCAGAATAAGAATTGTAAAAAAAAACGTATCGGCCTTTTTATTTATAGTTTCTAAATTATTTTGGACCCTACTCACGAGTCCTTTTATGTGGGTAGCTTAGCTGTTGATTTTTTTACACTGAAGAACGCCCGCGAAATCGTCCGCAAGGAGTTTATTCTATACAAACTTCAACATCCCGCTGCACCGAGATCACAAAACATACATAACATAACATCCAATAGTCACATAAATAGTCCTGATCCCACACTAGGATTCTCTGTGTCGTGGGTATAAGGAACTACAAGTACAAAAGGAATGCACCCTCCAAATTTTAGGTCTCTCGGTTTTATGGTTTAGGCTGTGTTTTGTGATAGTCAGTCAGTGGGTGAGCCAGTCAGTCACGCAACTATTTTTTTTTCATAATCATAGCTAGGCCCTTTAGTTAAACATTAAATATTGGAAAAATTCACCACTGGGCAGCTTCTAAATCAAGTAATTAAACCTAAATTGTAAACGTTGACAAAATTAGTGTTTATGTGACATATTTTGCATTTTTATATCGTAAATTATGGATTAAAATAACAATATCTAACAAGACCACATACCCACCAAAACTGATAATCACTAAACTGTGTATTTATTTTACACACCTCATTTTTGTTTCAATTACTGACGTAGGTACTTACTTTGATTTGAGTACAGTATATTACATGCATTGCAAAATAAACCAATGATTCCCATTATTTGATCACTTTGATGGATGATAAAATTTTAAACAACATCTCCGAACGCATCCGTTCTACGTAAATCATAAAATTTAGATTAAGTATGTAAAACAAAAGTGAGGTGTAGTGCTCAAAGTTAGGTATGTCTCGAGTAAATGTCTGTACCAATATTATATAAAACCGTTATCCATTAGCACACATTTTGAAAACCATCCTTTTCAACAGAATTACGCTTAACTAAATATAATTTCTTTTGTTAATTTTTTCAAAAATCTACGACGCGCCGTACCTTGATTAGTGTTATCCGATTATATAAAAAATTACAATAATAAAAAAGAAATACTTAATACAATTTATAGTAAGCTGTTGTGATGTCTTTTCTTAGCTGAATATGGCTCTAACTAGTGGAACGCCTGCGACTTGGTCCGCGTGGAGTTTTTTCCATAATAACTTCATTACCCCACTTTTAGGAATTTTGGCAACTCCTTTCCTAATGTACTCCTAGCCCATAAACCCCTCAAATTTCAAGTCTCTAGGGCTTACGGTTGAAGCTGTGCGATGGTGGTCAGTCAGTCACGTAACGATTTTATATATATTGTTAATCAAATGAGCGGTAAAATTGGTACAGACAAACAATCTACCCAAATGAACAATTTTCTGTAAATACTTTTTAGCGGATAGTTCCTAGTGGTTTGCCTATTTTTGAATACGCTTCGTTGATCTCTTTAGATTTAATTTGCTTCACAGAAGCTTTCAGACGAATTTTCATTGGAAATAGAATATTTTTGTTTACAACATTACAACAGTCAGGGTGTTAACGTTTTAATGGTGTCGTTTCTGTACAGCTTTCTCTGAAGGTAAACCACGCTAATATATTCGCGGTATCTTTTAGTTTAGTCCATCAGAAAGAGCGCGGTGTAGCTTTAGAGAGTGTTACGTATCAACAACAATTCATGGTTTGGCAAAAAAGTCTTGAAAATAATAGGGGCGCCACTTTCTATGCATTTTCGACGCTCACTCACACGCTGTCTTGCTCGCACCTATGCAAAACATCTGCCTGTCGAATTAGTTCCATTTCTAAACTTTTTGGCCAAGCTTATAAGTACTTGTTAAACCACCAGGTACGAACTAACTGTAAGTATAGAAATAGTATTAAATTACTAATACGGCATGTATTGTTTAATATTATTTCTAGTATCACAAAATATTATATGAATCATTCTTTATAATAGGTAATTATGTATAAAATATAACCTAACTTTGTTATAAAAACATTTTAAAAATCGGCAAATCACTAAAGGTGCATTTAGACGCGCGAGAACGCGGTATCATCGGGGCCAGTGCCTACCAAAGCGGGGTGGAGAACAGAGTCGCTTCTCCTTCCGGAGTCGTTTCTCTTTACCCCAGTTTGTTGGATACTGGCCCTAATGGATGCGCCTATGTACAGAGATATTTCTGTATTCTATAATTAGTCACACGATCTGTGAACCCCTATGACAATAGGATAGTTACATAAACCATTGTACAAAATGAATGCAGTTACAAATACATACTTGTTTACTAATAAACTGTTTTCAATTATAATTGGCACCAACAAGAGCTTAACAATACCTATGTAAGAGTGTTTATAATTTCTATTGTAAATATTTCATTTTTGTTGTAAGTCGTCGGTTGATTGAGATTTCAAAACCCAGCTAATCAAAACATCAAATCTGTCAAAACGTGATAAGAACACGTGTCACTTTTAAGACGCTATAGGTTCACAAAATGCCTTTAATGAGCTCTAGAATATTTAAGTTTTTGATATGAGTTCTTATAGGTTACAAAAAAAAATTATATCGTATTCTTAAGCTTTTTATATAGTGAAATCATAAATTCAGTACACAATTTGAATTAATCCACTCGATAAAAAATATAAACAAAGATACCTCCTTTTTAACCTTTTTAAAATTAAAATCTAATTTTAGACTAACTTCTAACACGTTATAGTTTTTGGAACATTTGGTAACTTATAAGTTATAATAATTATATATATTATTATAATTTATAATATAATTTGGGTTAGTGAATTCATCAATAAAATCTAACAAAACTTTAAAGGGAATTTTTATATCATTACTTTATACACAAAACCAAGGTATCATAGCGTGCGCTCGTCTTTAGCTCATACAACAAATTTCGTTGAACTTATAGCGTCTTAATGGAGTTCCAACTTCCAAACTATGCCAGTCTAGTTTATATCGTGTGTAATAACTAGGTTTATAGTTTCTGTTAGAAGTTAGAACCTTATACCAAATAGTTGATTATAGTGTGTACTGAACAAGCGACATTGAATTGTTTATTACAAAACAATGCCAGTGGATGTTGCAACAACTCTTCCTAATAGTTGGTACAAATTTATTTGCTTGATGTTGTAATAACTCTATGATTGAGCAATTCAATTCATTGCACTGATATAATATGCTCATTACAAATAAATGTAACATAATGTTAGAGCAACTCTTTGGTTCAGTTCATTGCACTGAATTGTTCATGATTTGATGTTGTAACAACTCTATGATTGAGCAATTCAATTCATTGCACTGATATAATATGCTCATTACAAATAAATGTAACATAATGTTAGAGCAACTCTTTGGTTCAGTTCATTGCACTGAATTGTTCATGATTTGATGTTGTAACAACTCTATAATTGAGCAATTCAATTCATTACACTGATATGTTGTAACAACTCTATGATTGAGCAATACAATTCATTACACCGATAAGTTGTAACAACTGTATGGTTGAGCAATTCAATTTATTACACTGATATGTTGTAACAACTAACGATATATTTAATACAAATAAATTTAACTAAATGTTACAACTCTTTGGTTTAATAATTCAATTCATTACACTGAATTGTTCATGATTTGATGTTGTAACAACTCAATGAACTATTCAATTGCTTGGATAAAAATTTATACGAATTACGATCTAATTAGAGCACTTGCTTTCCTAAGTACCAATGTAAACTTTGAGTGAATGTAAGATTTGTAAAAGAAATGACAAAACCAAGCAGTAGTTTGCGTTTGCGTTTTCAAAATTGTTAATCTTCATTTCTAATGGTGAAACGAAAAAGTTTGAAGCTGAAATTTATTCTCTATTTTAGTATTATTTCGATAAGACGGGGATTGTTTTACTAAAATTTGATTTTGTTTGTAAATGTTTTATGAATGAGTCTTGATAAACTTGATATAAAATCTTTCTAAACCACTAGAGCTTACCACAGACTAGTACCTAGACAGTATTTGTACTTTGTATAAGTTTTGTCCTGGCTGCTTGCTTATTTAGGAGTGTTTTATTACTGGAAGAAAGCCTTAGCCGAGGTTGGTCGTGGAAAACAATGGCGGCGATGAGCTCACCACTTGTCACGTGTTTATTCCTGCGATTGTGCAACCCACGGTGAAAAGAGGCCCTTTGAGGCTCTGCCTATCCCTTCGTGCAAAAAGGCGTGTGTTTATGTATGTATGTATAATAGATAATCTACACCAATGGCACAACATCCTGTGGAGTGCGTTTTTTGACTGTCACCGAGTGACCCGCAAATCACCGTTTTTCAGGAGATGTACTGAAGGAGGCACTTATATTGATATCATAGTTATAAGAATTTTAGTCATCAATGAGGTTCAGATGTATAGGAATTTGGAAATCGTGGAATAAACGGTAATTTTACTGAAGTTTACTCACTCGATGACTTTCGGAAAATCGCACCCCTGTTCAAACTCGACAAATTCATCTTTATTTTTGTAAATGATATTTTCATACTTTGCTTGTAAATATGTAGTTAAATATCATAGGTACAAAGGCGAGACATGATTGCTCAAACAACAACTTTGGTACCACCCGAGTGCGAGAGCATGTAATTGGTCTTAAATAGCGAAAAAAATGTTTGTTCCCCGAATCGACCTTATATATTCTTCATTGGTTGTAACGTATTTTCATATACTTTCGCATACGACAGCGATACTATTCTGTTTCTTGGTTCATTTCACACTTGTTGGACAGATGCAGTTAAAAATATTTAAACTGTTGGAAGTTTTGTAAACATTTACTGTTATTTAGATAACATTGATGGATTGTAGTGACATAATGGACACATACTGGAAGTGTAACAATATGTGGTTTCAACTGGTTGTTCAAAGTTCAAAAATACGATTTGTAATATAGCAATATTAAATCGATCTTAAAAACTTGTTTTATTTGCCTGTTCTGGAATAAGATTTAGCTTAGCATCATAACAGTTCCTCCTTCATTTGATGCTGTGGTCAGTCCCACTTTTGGGCATTAAAAAGCATTCCCTAAAAATATATTAGAAATATTAGAATCGTCGCACTCCACCAAGTCAAGCATCGTGGGAGGTTGAGAAAATCGTGTGGAGGATGCTGCTGCCCATCCTTTGTGGTGTAATCCTTTAGTCGTCTTTTAAGACATCTCCACGGGAGGAGAGGGAGGGGTAGGTATATTCTAAGCCAGACATCATGACACAGCAGCGGCGTAACCCAGACATCTAACATGAATAAGTCAAATCATGCTCATTGTCATTGGTTTAATTAAACTCTATTTTTCATCTATACACATTGGTAATTTGTGGAAATAAAAGATATAAGAAAAATTAATTTGAGTTATTTTTGTGGACGCTAAAATGTAATAAAATACATTAGGATGATAATTCATAAACAGATTTTGAGGATCAAAGCTGCTATTGAATAAAAAACAGAAATTTCTTCAATGAACTTTTTAATTTGAGACTAATTTGTTGTTATAATTCCAACATTTAAATGTCCAAAAATTCTTACCATAAAGATTTCACAAACTGTCAATTACAAGGGAGCTCATACCTTACTGGGTTTGATAATCAAAATTATAAAAAAACAAACTATTTTGTGGGCCAAACAAATTAGCTCCCAGCTACAAATATCAATCTTTTTATTCATAAAAAAATCAGGGAACTAGATATATTTTGTGAATATGTTTAAAGTTTCACAATGCAATGCAGTTAGCAAATCACCAACATTGAATTTAGTGTCATCAGACGAATTTAATTATTTTACAAATTGTAGGTAGGTATACAAACATACCTTATTCAGGGCGTTAAGTGTTTACTCCCACAATAGAGTCATATTAAGTGCATTTTTTGCACGTTTTAACAAAGTTGATTCTTATCAGAAACATTACGTAAAACTTAAAAAATTAAGTCCTCTTTGTAATCAATTTTAATTATTTTCGAGAGGTTTACAACCATTGTCATTTGATTTCCCCTGTATCCTTAACAAGTCTTTCAAGAGTCTCTGCTCAATGCATCAATCAATCAATCTTAACATTGAACTTTAAAGATATAAAACTAAAGATACACATCTTAATTTCAAAGTCAGACTGAAAAAAAAATTAAAGGAATATAACAAATGTTTACAATAAATGTATAAAACTGATGCCTATACTGTAATAGATAGAAACTATACTTGTAAAGAAATAGCAAAATTTTGCAGTCCTTAGCATAACAATACATGTCCTTCAATTATACCCTTACTTTAAAAAATTCATTGCAATAAAGTATAAAGCTACGAAGTATTGCTCTCTGAGAAGAAAGATGTTTTGAAAATTGTCTGTATTGTCTTTTTATATTCTCTTTGATTTGCAACAAACAACATTGCAATGAAATAACAGGATGATGTAGATATGCATTGATACAATTTAACCGCTGTTTGAGAAACCATTAGGTGAAGCCAATACATACAAATATCACAAATAGCTTCTTTCGGATACCATTAGACAGAAAATTATAAACCATACTAAAATTCATTCTCTTTACAGTATAAATAATACAGTCAAAGGTTTAAAACTTAGTTTAAAACAGTTGAAACAATGAGTCACTACAAAACTATAGAATCTAGTCTACACAACATTCTTTAGGAGATTTTTATACTTCAAATTACAACTGTACAATGTCAGTGGCTGGCCAAATCAGGCGCTCATCAGAGAATGAATTTTTTATGAGACAGAGTATGCTTTTTCTGTAAATGATTTCACATAGGCTTCGTGCAGTTTGTTCACAAATTCTGCATCATGTTTCAGTAGATAATTGAAAGCTTGGAGTAGTTGGTTCCTTGTAAGAGGCTCCGGAGACTGGGGCTGAGATTGGGGTTGGTGTAGGTCTCCTGATGTAGTTGTGAACATGGTCGGAGGCATCAGCGCCGGCTTCTGTCGAAAGATTGATAAGTTATAAAAAAAGATAATCTGTAACAAGCAATCCGTGCTTCGATCCCGATTAATCGATTTGTTAGTTACTTTAAATTCTAAATGTATACATTAATTAACTTCATGTTGTGAATTTAGGTACTGAAGTGAATATTACATAGAAGATCTGTAAAAAAACTAATGAGAATGTAGATAGGAGAATACATGATTTATTCCTTTACTTATGTCCTTCAAATTGAAGATTCTAGGTCACAGGAAGTACCCTATAATAGGTTTGAACTTACTGTGTGATTGATATCCTGCGACTGATTCAAATATGAAGCCAGTGGAGATGGGGGTTTTGGTGATGACATGTGCATCATATGCAGCTCATTCTCCAAAGGAATAAGGCCATTAATATCGCTTGTATCTAATCCCGGTGGTTTATTCAACAATATCCGCTGCTGAGTTTGATTGTCGATCAGTGTTGAATTTAACTGGAATCCACAATTCTGAGAAAGGGTGATGTGTCCATTTTGTGCTTCCTGGGGTGTGACAGAGCGTTGCTGCTTTTCAATATGCTCAACAGAGTGCGCAGGGTTGCTCATGAGCCTCTGCAGGAGTTGCGGCACTTCTCTGGAGTCCGTCTGGCGCGGCCCGAAGATGCCGGGCGAGGGTAGGGACGAAACAGCCGGCATTTGCACTGCTGCGCCTCCACCCGCCTTCGCAAAAAAGTCCATCACGCTCTGTGAAGCCATATCGGCCGCTCTAGACGGCGTTACGTCGCACTTGTTCGGCCCTCCACCCTGGTTCGAGTTGAAATCGTCTTGCGCCTTGCTCAACATGCTGAATATATCGACGGGCGCATTCGACGGCGCAGAGCCGTACGTCGGGTTGAGAGCCATCGGTTCGCCGCCGGGTTGCTTCACGCAATCTTTTACTAGACAGTTCAACTTTGCGGCGACTTTTACGCACTCGTCCTTATCGTAGAACCATATGCCGTAGATACGAGACTTAGCATTCCGATACAAAAGAAACGGTTCCTTCAATTGTAATTCTATTCCCTTCGAGATAGGTTCGACGAGGTTGTTTGTGTTCAACCTGTTCATAATCACTAAACTGTGGAACGGTTCTCCATTTCTACTGTACACAAACAAAGCACCCTCGATGTTAGTTTTCTCCCATTCGTTCTCTTCAAAAGTATAAAGTGCAACGTGGGTAGCACTGTCTAATATTTCTTTCGCGTAAGGATCTGCCCTCTTTAGTGCAGCAAAATTCATACGTAGACCAGTGTCAGCCATTTTAGAACAACTAGAACGTTTCTATACGAGTTTTTGTACAATGAGCAAGCATCACAGAGAAATGACAATTGGAAGAATAAATAAATTCGTCGCCATTTTGGAAAACATTGAAGTGTGCGTTCCGTTTTCGTTTCATTCGATCACGTTCGGGTCAAGTGGGTTCAAGTTTTGCATGCTACAAGCTTGATCGCAGACAAAAATGTTTGTAAAACGTATTTACCCATATTTTTTGTATGAGACTATTTAGAATAAGAATTTAGAATTTACTACCTACTGAGAATGCCTAATATTTGTTACACTTTTATTATATTTATAACTTTCACGCTTAGAAATGGAACGTAATGTAGAATAACAATGCAAATTTTACATTGCAGTTACTATTTTTCGATAATAGATGTCGCTATGTTACAGCCTGCCTTGAAAAGGCCAATTGTTACAAAGTGGTGGCCCCATGGTCCATCCTATTATATTTTATAATATAATCAATATTGCTTGTTTATTCTTATGCCTTGGATAAACGCGCTTGCGCGCTCTGTACACGTCCCAACTTGCTCGAAGTGAAATAGCAAGCAACAATATTTGCCGCGTGGCGCTCAAGCTGAGCTGGGGTCCGTTTGTATGTAATGTAGGTAGGTAGGTACCAACTTCTTGGAGCATTTTACGAAAATGTACCTAATCGCGTACAGCCACAGGTCGCATTGTCAATGAATCTTGACTTATGTACATGTACCTACTTACATTCTACAAAACCATACATAGGTAGAATTTTTTGTTTTTTAGAAAATTTGCAGTGGCGCTATTTCCCTGCCCTTAGCTATTTACCATCAAGTGGGACGTATACATTCCAAAACTATTTAATTTTTTATCCTACGAGTGTACATTGCTGTAAGTAGTTTTTGAGAAAAAATAAAAATTAAAACCAATATAACGTGAGCTCTAATTTTTTAGAGTTTCAACGACTTAGAGGTTCAGGTAAGATTGGGTTTTAGCTTCTGTATGGGTATTAGCCAATACTATAAATAATCCATGGTATTAGCTAGATTGAGCTATGGTACGATTTGCAAAGTTTATCAAGAAACTTTGTTCTCGCGAGGTCTACTGTTCGTATTCGCAGAACTACTAGTAGTAGTAGTAGCACATGAGTAGCACAAACTAAATTATACTACGCTTACTAATAGCGCGGCTTGTTTGGTATTTCGTGCCCCATGTACATGATTGCTCAGCTCATGATTAAGTCATGATTGCTCTTGCCCTGACCTGCCCCCCTATTCTCTAACTGAAAGCTACTCGCTCGATGCGGTGACTAACGTTCTTCGAGCAACACGGAACGCGCCAGGAAGTCCGTGTTGCTCGAAGCTAACGTTTGACAAGTAAAAACTACCATAAATTTTAGGTAGGTATAATGATAATTTTGAGCAATTGATGGTAATTTTACTTTACATTTTACATGGTTTCTTCATGGTTTAGTACTATACTTATAAATCTGTGACATGGGCAGATTGCTAGGCTCATACCACAGATTTATAAGTATAGTAATAAAGCAAGGGTCATGCGCTGTTCTTGTTTGATTGATCATGCATCATTGCATGGATTGATCTATCAAGCAATCAAGCAAACGCCGAACGCCTCGGACCTTCCTCGGACCATGGAAGAAGACCTCGGACGAAGAATTCCTCGTCTGAGCCAAACGCCAATCAAATCAAATCAATCAAGATCAAGTCCGTTTCGCTTTTCGCTCTCAGAATAACGACGTTTCGTTTCGCTCACTCAGCGCAGCGCACGCAACAAACAAACAAACCAATTGAATTTATATATACTATACTCTTTCTTTTTCATTTGAGTGTTTACGCGTGATACGCGTAGTCGCGGCTTTGAATAGCTTGAATTTAAATAAAACAAATAGAATACAAATCTTTATTTTTATTTATCAAAGTCCGCGATATCACATCTACGACATCCGTTTTATCAATTGAAACTCAACGCTGTGTAATAATTAATTTAGCATAAAAACAAGACACGTGAACGTTTTGCTATTCGAGCGTAGTGCAATTCTCTGAAGATGAAGCAATGTAATATCCTGGTAGTCGGTAGCGGAGGCCGGGAGCACGCCCTGTGCTGGAAGCTGGCGGAATCCTCTTTCGTGAAGAAGATTTATTGCGCGCCCGGCAGTGTGGGTATAGCCACAGCTGATAAAGTGGAATGTGTGGAAATCGACATCAATGATTATGTGGTAAGCTCCTTGACCACTTCACAACATCTCCATAATCTTAAAAAAAAAACAGAATTTCTTCAATATATATGAAAATAGCTTTGGTAGGTACCTACAGATGCTCAAGCAAGAAACGAGACCCAAGTCTAGATTTGGTGATCGTTTTGCATTTAAATCTGCCAAAAAATCTATGCTTGAGTTTTGAGTCTACTTCTGGAATGCAAGTCCCAGGGAGAATATTACGAACTATGCTCGAGCATGAATCAAGACTCCGTCATAGATTTGGTAACACTTTTTTTTATAAAGTTTCACCTTCCAATTAAACTATATTTAGAATATTATTGATATACTAGGGCTTGTATTGAAGAACTGACTTGAACTCAGATTTTTTAAAGTTTTTCATTGAAATCTGTAAAATAAACTCTGCTCTAATCAGTTGGAATCCAGTTCTGGAATAAAGGCCCTCTTAGTCACCTTTTATAACATCCAGGGGAAGAGTTGGCTAAGTCTTTTCTTAGGCCGAGACCCTACTTTTCAACTACTTAAAGAAAGAAAAAACAACTTCAATGAAAATCGTTTTGAATAAGTACCTATGTTGTGTAGTTTATGAGACATGGGATATTTTCGGTTCATTTTCAATACAATAAACACAAAGCTATTATTCACTTTGAATTATTACTGTGAACATTTTTATTTAGTAGCATTACCACGAGGAACGTTCATCCGGACTATGGAACCCTTCACAGCTCACTGACACTCACTTTACCATTGTTTGATGTATCTTTTGCTGTGCACTTTATGATGGGGCATACTATCTTACTTGTTAGGGTTCCATATTACATTTTAAATACACCATCTTTATGGTAACATAACACCCAACAGTCACATACATAGTCTTGATCCCACAGTAGGATTCTCTGTGTCATCGGTATCAGGAACTCCTAGTACCATGGTACCATAACACCCAGACCCGGAACAAATATTTGCAGATCATACAAACTTTTGTCCCGCAGTAGTCATCGAACCTGCAACCTCTTGCATCTCAGCCGGCTACTCGCCCGCCACGCCACAGAGGTTGTCAATACTCACTCAAATGCCATACATGATAGTAGTAATGTCCTATTATATATAGTATATAGTAGTGATATTCCTAGAACATTGGTGCTAATTTTCGTAATTCATGACTTTTTATTGTCCTCCATCATAATTTAGAAACATTACAAAGTAAACTTTTGAAACTATCATGGTTATTAACATAATTATCACTAGAAACGGGATATTTACCATGATTTTTGAGGTCTCAAAAATCATGGCAAATATCACGTTTCTAGTGATAATTATTACAAAGTAAATTCAAGTTTTTTCCTAAAAACAAAGCACAAACAGCCTTATGAACAGAACATGGTCTAAATCTGAATTTAGTCCAGCCGTACCTACTAGTCTAGGATTAAATATCGACATTAGGCATATGCAACTTTAATATGAAAGCAGATGGTTTGTTTTCCGAAATCAATTCTCTCACTACTACACAAATTTCCAAATTATCAAACTGACTGATTGTGTCAAAATTCTTACCTCCAACAAGCAATCAACTGTAAATTTATAGTCCATTGCTAAACTAGGGGGCTGCCTGGTCTTAGAAAAACCAGTGATAACGTAAGCCAAAAATTACATAAGCTTGGACTATCTAGCTCGAAAACTGGTTCTGGAAAACAAACCATCTACTTTTGTATTACAGTTGTATATACCATAGGTTGATATTTAAACCTAGACTGGTAGTCCTGGTTTCAACTCGGACTTAGTCCATGTTTTGTAATAACATCCTAAAAGTTTTTATTAATTGAATTAAAGTATTCTTACGAATGTCCATGACTTTATTACATACATGGATTTCATTTCAATAGATAGACAAGCAATTGATAACCTTTACTAGTTACGATAAAGTACAAGAGACGTTCCCATATGTCTTGATATGAGTATGTTTGCATGTAAACAAATTATGTAACAACTGATTTATCAAAAAGTGCGGAGTGAAAAATGATGATGCGTTTTAATGTTTTAAATAGCAATCAGCCTCCCAATTACAGTAGCAAATGGCAATGGGGATCATTTTGGAAGCCTTAACACAGATCAAATCTTTTGAAATTTAAAAGGAGGAATATTTAGGTAAAGAAGTTTCCCCTATTCTAGTTTCATAAAATTTAGATAAGGCTACCAAAATGATCCCCATTGTTGCGTTGCCCATTGCCATTTGCTAGTAGAATTTCATATTGGGGATGATTTCCAATTTTGCAGGAGGTTTTATTTGAAAAATATTTTGTGAATACTCTAGTTAATTTGGGAATTTTTATACTTAATTATAATAATCGATGCTCCCTTATAATTTCACATTATTTAAAGAGGTCTAATTTGTGAACTGGTACCTACTACCTACGGATCACAAGGGCGACATGTTTTTGATGTACTTACATCTTTACCTATAAAAATCTTAGCGGTGAATGAAGGTTATCATAAAAATTGGTATGTCAAGATTATGTCATCCGCCTACTCTTGACTAGAGAGAATCCGTAACCCAGCAGGGCTATTCTAAAATGTCGGAAATGTTTCCGATCGGATTCGTTAATTTTAGGGTTCCGTACCCTATAAAAAACCCCGGTAAAACGAACCCTATTACTACGGCTCCGCTTAGACTGATCATGTATACGAAATTTCATAGAGTTTGAAGAAATAATAGCCACATTAGAATCAAACTTCGTTCGCGTGCTAAAGGGCGCGTTCGCCCTACTGATAGCTACCGGAGACCTTCTCTTAAAATTAAAAGTCTCATGTGCTTATAATAAATAAATAAATGCTAGAGACATTTCACACAACATTATCTAACCCCAAGCTAAGTAGATCTTGTGTTATGGGTACTAGATAACTGATATACTTAATACAATACATTACATAGATATTTTTATTATATATAGAAAATACCCAGAACACCCTGAACAAATATCTGCAGATTGTACAAATATTTGTTCCGAAGCGGGAATCGAACCTGCAACCTCCTGCGTCGCAGGCGAACCTTCGCCCGCCGCGCCACAGTCAATAATAATAATGTCAATGTTACCCATACTATTCAAACCAGAACACAGCAATACAAGCTGGCATCAAAACAAGAATCACTTCCGTAATATTTCCTCTTATTTTCTTACAGGCTCTAGCAAAATGGTGCAAAGACCACACAATAGCACTAGCCATCATTGGCCCAGAAGATCCACTCGCCAACGGCATCGTCGACGGACTTACCCCCCACGGAATCAAGTGCTTCGGCCCTACTAAGGCGGGGTCCCAGATCGAGGCCAACAAGGACTGGTCTAAGGCGTTCATGAACAAGTACCAGATACCGACTGCAAGACATAAGTCGTTCACTGACGCGGCCGCTGCCAAGGAATTTATTAGAACGTAAGTTATAACTAAATAATTGTTGCGACTAAATGGTTCCTACCTATGGTTGCTTTTAGAGGTGAAAAGAGACGCATAACCAGATAGATAGAGACGGACGCACGGATGGCGCGCGGGGTCGGATTAATAATAGGGTCCTACCTATGGTTGCTTTTAGAGGTGAAAAGAGACGCATAACCAGACAGACAGAGACGGACGCACGGATGGCGCGCGGGGTCGGATTAGTAATAGGGTCCTACCTATGGTTGCTTTTAGAGGTGAAAAGAGACGCATAACCAGACGGACAGAGACGGACGCACGGATGGCGCGCGGGGTTTGGATTAGTAATAGGGTCCTACCTATGGTTGCTTTTAGAGGTGAAAAGAGACGCATAACCAGACAGACAGAGACGGACGCACGGATGGCGCGCGGGGTTTGGATTAGTAATAGGGTCCTACCTATGGTTGCTTTTAGAGGTGAAAAGAGACGCATAACCAGACAGACAGAGACGGACGCACGGATGGCGCGCGGGGTCGGATTAGTAATAGGGTCCTGTTTGGCACCCTTTGAGTCATCATCATCATCACCAGCCTGTTTATGTCCACTGCTGGATGAGGCCTCACCAGAGCAGTGGACGTAATTTTGCCATAATCACCACGCTTAGCAGGCGGATTGGTGATCGCAGTTTGGTGTAATCCCTTAGAAAGACTTAATACATCCACGGGAGGAGGAGGGATCTATTCTTAGGCCGGACACACCACGACTTTTTTACTACCCTTTGATTACGGAACCCTAAAAATACAGAGTACCGAAGTTATCAGCCGGGCTTGCAGATGTATCGAATTGAGACGTAGCTTAATTAATCACCTTGCTGCTGCTATCCATTTGTATATGGCTTGTGGCCTATTTATGGGTGTATCCGTGTAGCTGTAGGCCAGCGTAACACAGGTCATTCTGGTTCATTGGTTAAATTTAGTTCACAATTCGTGATACGAACTAGATGAGGTCTTTCTCCAGCAGCATTGGATGGAAACTGGCTGGTAAGATTATGATTCTAAAAAAGATACTTAAAAAAAATGCTTTACAAATTTTAGTTAAGTTTGTCTTTACGTTTTTTTTTAAAATACGCTTTGAAAGTGTTTGTATCATTGAATGATTTGCTTTATCACAGCAGTAAAGTCCTGAGACGCGTTATCATGTCTTTAAAAGAATGTAGAGCAATGTCAGCTCATCTGAGAGCTATTTTTAATTTATTGACAGCTCACAGCATCCTTGGTATTCCGACATTTGATCTTGATGAACTTTATTGTCAGTACATTTACAGCCGTATTCTAGAACGTGACTTGGACTTTACTTGAGGGTTTCCGTTCTTCCGCTATCTACATTGCTTCGAGTTGGGTTTTGAGACGGGACACCTATTTTGGGGCTAGTGTGAGGGCAGCCCAAAATGTATGGGATTGACGTTAGCTATCGATATGTCACGTGGTCTATTGTATTGTATTACGACTGTAGAAATGGAATCGCTTCGAAGCGAATGCCGTTTGGCTAGGCCTGCTGTTATCTGTCAAAACGCACCAAATATGCGTGTAACGAAACGTTTTTGTTTGTATTGTGTTTTTGACGACCTCTGTGGTGCGGCGGGCGAAGGTTCGCCTGCGACGCAGGAGGTTGCGGGTTCGATTCCCGCCTCGGAACAAATATTTGTATGATCTGCAGATATTTGTTCCGGGTGTTCTGGGTATTTTTCTATGTATAATAAAAAATATCTACCATATATCAGTTATCTAGTACCCATAACACAAGCTCTGCTTAGCTTGGGGCTAGATAATGTTGTGTGAAATGTGTCCAGCATTTATTTATTATTATTATTATTTAATTCCGTTTCTGTGGTGGTTTCGTGAATGTGCTTATTACGACATCCGAATTTTCACTTAATTTTGTACTAAATTACGCAGAAATATCGATTACGCGGGGCGGAGAGTGACCGATCTGTACTTAGTACTATATATATTCTATGGAGTAGGTTAGGTTCAAAATGAGTGACAGAATCGTCACGGGGCACTCCCAACTTCACGTAAGCTTGTGGCAAATCCTCCCATTGTATTCCAACCAGCCTCGTCCAGCAGTGGAAGTAAACAGGCTTGTGATTATGATGATGATTTTTAACTTTGTATTTTTAAGGTTCTATGTAGAATTAAGAGTTTATCTGTTTATGATTTTATTCCTCTTCTGAACAGAGCGCCGTACCCAGCGCTTGTGGTGAAGGCCTCAGGCCTCGCCGCCGGCAAAGGCGTAGTCGTAGCATCGTCTAAAGAGGAGGCTTGTCTTGCTGTGGACGAGATACTAACAGACGCCAAGTACGGGTCAGCCGGACAAACTGTGGTCGTTGAAGAACTTCTAGAAGGAGACGAGGTTTCGGTACGTCCATTCAAAATTCAAGCGTATTTCAATAGTATTCAATTTTTAAATGTCAAATATTAGCCAATCAAATTACAACGATTTTAAGCTACCCCGATGCCATTGGCTAAAATTAACATTTGCTGTCGTCTCGCTAGCGTCTTGGTAACGTTAGCCTGTGCTAGCCGTACAGTTATAGGAAATAAATCTATGCAGTTCATTGCTTTCTAAGATAGGCTTATCAGAAGGCCCTGTAACTTACCTAGCATTACGAAAATAACTGCTATATTCGATCGATACAAACAAGTAAATAATAATTATAATTGAGTTTTATCACAAAAAAACACAATTTGAGCTCAGTCTGATTAATATCGGGGTATAGGGTCAAGTTTTCTCGCGATAAGTATTAACAGCATTGCGTTCGTTGGGGTCCTCTGATAAGGTGATCGATAGGATGTAAAATAATTGAACGAGCGAAGCGAGTTCACTGAGTTAACTTGGCTGAATTGGCATTTGTATGTATGTATGTTAGTCTGAGAATAACTTTTGATGCGTTTCTCCGATCTTCATGAAATTTGGTAGATGGGTAGATAGTATTGTAACAAATTGTAGGTAAGGTTATGAGCTACATCGGTCAAGGGGTTGTTGAGAGTTTGGGGTCCAAGAGGGGAGGCAAAAAAATAATTTATATTAGAGGTTCCACCGGTTTCACGTGGGTGGAGCTGCGAGCAAATGCTAGTTCACAATATGTATGAATTTCTATATTCTGAGCCCGTTGAAATAACTTAGATTTTTTTGTAACAATTGATATTACACTAACTTCGTTTGATAAGCCTATCATTTATAAGAGCAAGTAAACAAATTAACAATATTGAGCGCTCATCAGTAATTTTGATAATGAATTGCATCATATAGCCACTGAAACAAATAGTTTTTGACGTGTAACATTATAATTTTATCGAAAACCATCACCAAACAATCGTCAACTTTAAACGTCCCCTGCTGGATGAGGCCTATTAGAATTTATTAAAAGGATTAGGGTCGCGGTATTGGATTTACTCAGGTGAATGCTGCTGCCCTTAGTCGACTTCTACGAAACCCACGGGGGGAGAGTTAGTGATCTCTGAAGTGATAATTGTTTTTTTTATTGCTTGAACCCTGACACCATCATATAAACTTGTAACTTCCAGGTCCTAGCCTTCACCGATGGCGAAACCGTCTCAATGATGCCACCGGCTCAAGACCACAAACGCATCGGCGACGGCGATACGGGGCCTAACACCGGCGGTATGGGAGCCTATTCCCCCTGCCCGCTCATCACTCCAGACCAGCTGGCTGATGTCAAGGACCAAGTGTTGCAGCGAGCTGTGGACGGACTGAAGGCTGAGGGTATCAAATATGTCGGTAAGTAGAATAAAGTGGTAGCGGAAAAGGCTTTAGTTAGACCCTCAAGAAATATTTCTTTTGGTTTGAAAAGAGAATTTAAGAATTTTTAATCCTTATTCAAAAAGTTCACAAACAAAATAGTATATTATATATTTGAGATGTACATTTCTTAGACTACTCTGAAATATTGTTTTTTTTTTCACTTGGTAGTACGAAGCACTGTATATACGAAAGAGGGGGGAGGGCAAATCTTAAATCTGCTGCAAAGACTGTCTACTGGCGAGCGGAGCGAGCTGCGAAATTGTAGTTTTCGTAGAAGCAAGAGTAGTAACCGTAGTAGATAAAAGGTAGCGTCGAGCGCATGTAAATGTTAGGCCAATGAAGGCGAGGGGAGCAAACCGCGAAAACAGCCAAAATGGGCTACTGTTTCAACAAAATGGTGAGTGGAGCGAGCTGCTAAAATGTAGTGGTTTTTGAAACGAGAGCAGCCAAAATGGCTTTATAGGGCTTTATCCAAGGCATCAATGAGAGAAGATGCCCTATGAGAGTAGAGAGAGAAGTCTACTCTGTGACTTTGTAATGCCACCATGACCAATATCTGCGCCTCCGGTCCGGTCCGGTCCGGCTCCGGTGGTGTCTGCGGTCTGTGAAGATAACTCTGTGAATTTTCAAAGCCACGCTGACCATTACCGCGTTATTAGTCACTGCACTGAATACCACACTTGTAATTGTCACCCCCTAGAAGTTGCCGCCTGGGGCATGGGCCAAGACACGCCCACCGTAGATCACCCCCAAAACCAAAATTTATCTATGCCTATAATTTACCCTGTAATTGGCCCACATTTTCTATCGTCTTGTCTTTCAAGTTGGTGTGTTGAATATTTCAGAGGGAAATCTTGTGTAAAAGATGAGCGTACAGACAGACACCGATTTGATTCCCTAAAGGGCCTGCGAAGGCCGCAAGCAAATTCAATTTGAACCGGGTGTCAAAATCAGCTATTCCTGTTTGGCACCGGGGCCTCTCCCCCTGCATGCGCGATGGGTGTACGAGCCTTTCGGAATTTGTATCAAATTAGGTCGTGTTCCGTAATACCAAAAATTATGAATAAAAACTTAATGTTTTTTTCATATCTTGTTGTTATTCTGTAACTTGACAATATATGCTATGTTCCTAAACACAGAATACTAGAAAGTACGTTGTTTTTAATACGAAACAAATAAGATGAAAACATGTCGTAAAAGTCGTAAAAATATATAAAATAGAATTCGCTTAAAGTAAGTATTTTGAAACAAAAACTATCTAGGAACCTAGATAAATACTATCCGAATCCGAATAACAGCATAATATAGTGGAAATATGCTCTAATTACAAATGATTTTGGTATTACGTTTGCATGGGCAGTTCATCCTTCCCTGACCCCATAAGTGTTTAGATTTTCCAACTCTAGTCGGAACACAATGTCAATGAACCCTATTTCTTCCCTACATACCTCTCTTGATGTCTTCGAACATCACCTCGAAAGATTTGAATAAGCATATTGCCTAGCTAGAACACAATCTCAGCCTCACACGTGATTGGTCTGAATGCTATCTATCTTCATTTAAATATTTCTTCGCATTATTTTGTCATTCGACACAGTGCTTGTTTACTTCATTGATATCTTAATAAGCCATAAATAACTTAGCTATAGTTTACGTAATAAAAACACAAATTATTATTGCGTCACTCTCTAGGTGAGAGTAGACCAAAGTCTATTTCATTAATTTTATTTTTGATGTATGTTGATGTGAGTACCTACCTTCCATTTGTGTTAGCTTTATAAGTAGTACGCCAACCACCAGCTATCACAATCCAGGTATGGCTGGTAGAAATTGCTATTAGCATTAAACCCACCTTTTTGTTACATTATTAGGAATAGGAACTAATAGTTTATAGTAAGTATAAACTAGGTAGATTAATTTCGGGGACAAGTCAAAATCGCATATGGTTGGCATTCAATAAGATTTTACACGCCAGCTTATTTACTTTTAACTTTTATATACATAAGCATTTATTTACCTTGCCTTACTTTATTCATGTCGTTCAAATCTCTCAAGCAGAGTTTGACCCAGTTCCCGTAATCGGTTATAACTTCCGATGGCAATACATTATTAAACAGTATGTTGGTCTGATTATGGAAACGAAACTCCTCGATAACAGTAGGACTAGTAGTACCTAGTAGTAGTTTTTGTTAGTAGTATAAAACTTCTTGTGAAAAAGTTCGTCCAGGGAAGTACTACCACCGTACCTATTTGTGCCGCCAAGCACAGTGCTCGCATTGCTGTGTTTCGGTTTGAAGGGTACGTGTGCCGGTGAAATTACAGGCACATGATACTATTCATCTTTATGTCTCAGGGTCGGCAGCGCGCGTGTGATGCCTCTGGTGTTGCAGGCGTCCATAGGCTACGGTAACTACTTTCCATCAGTTGGGCCGTATGCTTTTTTGCTTGCCTAGTAAAGGGTCTTTCAACAAGGACGGGTCGATGTTGAAATTAAATAAAACAAGCTGTATGTGAGATATTACAGAAATTATTGTTTTATTTGAAAGGCCCATTTATGCCATTATTTATGAAATATGACATCGTTTAAATGTCCACCGCGGCTTCGAACGGTGGCACGGATCCGAGAGGTCCAATTTTCAATTAATCTACTGCATAGATCCGGCTGAATCTGAGCGATGGCCTGCGTTATGTTGACTTTCAGGGCATCGGTTGATTGCAGATTATTGGCATAGACCTGCGACTTGAGAAAACACCACAAGAAAATGTCTAGCGGGGTCAAATCGCACGATCTTGATGGCCAATTCACGTCACCTCTGCGAGGGATAACCCTACACTCGAATCGTTCCTGCAGAATGTCCATTCTGTCGCTCGCTGTGTGGCACGTAGCGCCATCTTGTTGGACCCACATGTTGTCCACGTCCATATCGTTCAATTCAGACCAAAAGAAACATAACGCAGGCCATCGCTCAGATTCAGCCGGATCTATGCAGCAGAGTAATTGAAAATTGGACCTCTCGGATCCGTGCCACCGTTCAAAGCCGCGGTGGACATTTAAACGATGTCATATTTCATAAATAATGGCATAAATGGGTGTTTCAAATAAAACAATAATTTCTTTAATATCTCACATACAGCTTGTTTTATTTAATTTCAACATCGACCCGTCCTTTTTGAAAGACCCTTTAGTATAAAAAAATGGATAAAAAGACAAATTCGACTGTTTGGGCCTCGTTTTGATTTTCGCCGTCATTGCATGGCGAACAGACAATTTGTACCCCGTCCTAATTTCGCATATAATTCGCATAAATGTTGTCTCAATTTGACATTGACATTCCTCTTATCTGTTTTTGTTATTGAGCTGAGATGACGGTCGCTTTTTTTATCGAACTTATTAGTGCTTATTGAGGATAGGAAATTTCCTTGAGCGGGGTCAGAGGGCTATAAGGATATACAACAGTTGTTGCAACACGTTGTATCATTTAAGGTTTATCTATACTCTATCATCTAAGCATATCCGAGAAAAGACCTGTGATTAGCAATGCCATGATATTGAGCTGTGTTAGCCCCAGTGGGTAAGAACCGACCTGACACCTGATCTAATGGTATTAGGTTTAAATCTGGAAATCGTCGTGGAAGTGAAAATGTTGAGTAATATAGGCGACAGCAATTCTTAACTAGCGGATAAACAGCTGTTTAGCCTGTACATAGCTTTTTGGACGCAGATTTCATACATCAAATTGATCTCTTTTAAAACTTTAACTAACAACTAACATTCCTTTCATGGATTGTTGAACTGTAGTTTTATAATTGCTGTTGAAATAAGGTAGGATGAAGTTACAGCAATCCCGAGAATCAAAGACCTTTCGCGGTTCAACGAAATTTTGATAGTTGTGACCTGTGACGTTTTGAAGCGTGTTCGATATTACTTTCTGCAGGATAAAATAATCTTTACTACAAAAGAGCAAGGTCGGTTTTGTCCTTGTACGGGATACGGGGAACTTTAAACCCAATAAATCGAGCGTTCGTAGCACGCATGCGCATTGTCGTTCACTTCAGATATCTATGGCCGTTACATTGTGATTTGTGAGTTATGAGATCTGTCTTGACTGCTGCCCATATTATGATAAATTATGAATAGCATCCGCCCGCCTATTAATTGCCTATCTGTCTGGAATTTACATCGCCATTCTTCCGTCGCGTAACGCTGGTACATATCATTCCATACAAATATCTCACACCGTACACATTTAACGACGTTGTGTAGGAATGCCTCCTTTCGATAGACTGATAACTTTTACAGGTCGATGCATGAACGCGACTCAGGACCAGTCGTCGTGGCGTTCTATGGGGAGGTCTATGTCCAGTGAACTTCAACAGTCGTATGATGATGATCTCCTCTCGTGTTATCGTAAAAAGGGATTACACTAGGGGATGGGCAGCAGTATTCAACAAAGTACTCAACATCAATACTGCGATTATCAATCAGCCACGCGTGGTTACGGAGTGATTGAGTAACAAAACATCCAAACTTTTTACTGTAAAACAGTTATACACCCGACAACAGTTTTGCAAATGTGAAAGCGTGTTTATTGATTTGTACCACTTTCATATCTAAACCACTTAACACTGGCTGTTGTCCAGTGTAAAACAACTAACTTGTTTTCAATGTCGCCTTTTTCACTTTATCTAGAATGCTGGTTTACGTCACATCTGGCCTAACTATTACGTATGTCATTGCCCCCTGACCCGACTGTTGACATATCCACAGTAATCTCACAATTAGCCGTGATAATGCTGGACAAACATCGGTTAAACATGTTTGTCAGGCGAAATTGAGCATTCTTGATATCATGTTATGGTGGATTGTTGAATTGTATTAGATGTAAGGAAAGTAATTATGCGACCAAAACAAGAGAAATCCTAAGAAAAACCGGCCTTGTTTTATCACAAAAGCTGGTTTAACCTAACTAACACTTAGAAACAAAGATACATCTAGTTCTGGCTGGTAAGAACAAGTTTGTATCAAGAAAAAGTATCTAGAGACCAAAGGTTAAAATGAACTGCGCAATTATGGCTAATTATGATCTGTCCAATGCAATAACCTAGCCTACGTAGAAACTTTATTTGTGTGTTAAATTCAACATCCTGAGACGATACACTTAGTGCGTCTAATGGCTATAATTTCACCTGCTCACTCTGTTAGACCCTGTTGTTAGACACGAGGTTAAAAATAAAGGACCCATCGTCATAGTATACCATAATTTCATCTTCACTCTAATATTTTACCAATTGAGAAACCTTGTTAGCTATAATATCTCAAACGACCTCAGAAATATGGCAATTCCTTGTCCACAGGTGTCTTATACGCTGGCATGATGGTAACAAAATCAGGCCCCATGACATTGGAGTTCAACTGCCGTTTCGGAGACCCCGAGACGCAAGTGCTGATGACGCTGCTAGAATCTGACCTCTACACTGTTATGGAGGTATGTATGTAGTTTTGAGCTCATTATTTTTTTGGAGCATCGTGGGAGCCTTGTGCAGTCCTAAAGGCATTTTATCAAACTCAAAATGACCGTTTAGTACAAAGATGGCCCCAACACGCTTAAATTTTTCAAATGGTTCGTGACCCCGTGATTCAAGTCGTGATGACTCTGCTGTACTCTGATTTTCAGTTACAGTTCATGAAGTCTATCACTTCAAGATCTTAGATCTTAGAGTACTTGATGAAAACAGTTTCAAAACCCGTCCTATCCTAGAGTAAAATACGAAGACATGTGACATGTGCATATTGTGCATTGGGCATAATACGTGCACCGTCTCTTCAGTGCCACTATTTTCAGGCAGGATAACCATGAAACAACCGTGGCACGAGAAAAAAAGTAGCAAAATAATGACTGAGAAAATTACCTCAAAATTAAATTAATCTTATCAAAGAAAGAGTAAACAAATGATGATATCCGTTCACTTTTTACTAACATTGCAATATAGCAACAAAACCAATTAACGGATCTCCTTGACTTGAACACCATACAATCTTATCACACAAAACTGGCTCCAATTTTAGCACAATTTTATTACTACCCTTTGTGACTATTTTTGAATTATGACACATTTTCATAACTAACGCCATTGACCTCTTATCAGTACCTATCTAAGAATATTTAGTGCCAACGAACTCCTTTTACAGAGCTAGGTGCGTGGCAACAGATATCAGTTCAACTTTGAGAGAGAATGAATTAGGAGATATTGGTATCGTTGAGAGGTCAAGTATTGCAGCAATCAGTGTTTCTGGAGTTTCGTCAGGGGTTTCGTCATTGATTTCTGGTACTTAGTTAAAGCTTGTAAAATGACATCTCCCGAATACTGAAGGTACAGCTACCTATACATAGGCCCTTGGTCCTAGGTCAATACGCTTTATCGCGCAGAATTTACAGTTTATGACTGTTTGGATCCTTAGAAATATCGTATTTTCTGGATCCCTAGAGCTTGGTGATGCTGCATGTTAGGTAGGGTAATCGTTACCTCATATAAACACAAATACAACTGAATAAATTTAATTGGGATTTAGAAAAGTATCAACAACATGAATTCCAAAAAGAAACTTACTTTTAGGGAAGACTTTTAGGGTTGCTTACCTCAAAAGGTACCAAAGGAACCATATACTCGTTTCTATCTGTCTGTCTGTCTGTCACAGCCTATTTTCTCCGAATCTACTGATCAGTAAAAGTTGAATTTTAGTACATATACAGAGTAAGGTGACCCAGTCATACTTTGCCTACTTGTACTAACTGGTACTTGTTGTAATTTTTTTCCAGGCTTGTGTAAATGGCACTCTCAAACAACTGCAAGTGTCATGGAACACCAAACTGGCGACAGTTGGTGTCGTCATCGCTTCCAAAGGATACCCTGAAACTTCCACCAAGGGATGCGTTATCAGTGGTAAGGTTTTATATTACTCTTTGTGTTCAGCTGTTCTTATCCATTGTTAAGTCAAGGTGATCTGATGTAAACGGACTTTTATAAGAATGTATTTTTCAACAAAAACTCTATTCCAGGTCTATCCCAAGTGCAATCCAACCCTGGCCTAGTAGTATTCCACAGCGGAGTGGCTCGCGGGGCGAATGGCTCACTAGTAACCTGGGGAGGTCGGGTCCTACTGGTCTGCGCTAGAGCCGGATCGCTGCGGGCAGCAGCGGCGGCTGCCACCGCAGCCGCCTCCGTCATAGACTTCCCCGGGGCCCAGTACAGGAAGGACATCGCACACAGAGCCTTTTCCAAGTGAGTACTGCTAGTGTAGCTCATTAGTGAGCTGAAAGGTCCGGGTCCTACTGGTCTGCGATAGAGCCGAGCTGCAGCTGCATCCATTATATACTTCCCCGATGCCCGTAAAAGACTCACTAGACAAGACACTCTAGTGTAACTTGAGTTGGCGTTTTAAAAGTGATGGAGACCGCGCAGCGTTGCGCCGTTTCGTTCGTTATTTGATCTGTTGCTGCTTTCAGAACTACCTTAAAAGTTTGCTCCAAAGTTTGTTTGGAAGAAATCGTTTCTAAGCGAAGTTAATGTTAAGTTTTATTTTAGAAAAATTACGACTATACACCACGTACTTTACTATTCTCCTGCTGACGTTTCGTTGACCATTTTGAGGTCCTTCCTCATGAGCACCGACCGCAAAATAATTAATTTAATTAATCGTAATTGATCTTTTAATTGTCGTAATTTTTCTAAAATGATACCAAGCCACGATAACTTCAATTCTATTATCATGTTAAGTGTTTGTTTATTTTTTATTATCAACAATATAGTGTACAATAAAATATTGTCTATTCTATTCTGAGCTACCAAATCATAATTGAACTTGGTGCTACAGTTAAATTACTGAGCTGGAATTCAATTTGCTCGAAATAATTTAGATTATTTTATGGGTTTCTGATGTGTGTTGTTAACCACTGTCTTCATTCATC
The DNA here is from genome assembly GCA_951392215.1 of Epirrita christyi. Lineage (NCBI taxonomy): Eukaryota > Metazoa > Arthropoda > Insecta > Lepidoptera > Geometridae > Epirrita > Epirrita christyi. The sequence continues at coordinate 14,762,055 of OX595844.1, forward strand.
CTCTGCCATTCATCTATTGAATTTTGCTCATTACATGCTCGTTTTGTTTCAGCATTTAATGCAGCGGGCGCATGAGGTCTTTCTCTTTTTTACATTCCATTCATCCTAATCAAAGTTTTGTATAATTTGTCCTAGCTTGCATTATCTGAGGAATATTGCTTGGTAAGATGTTCATGTATTGTTTTTGTAATAAACTTAATTAACTATGTCTTCTTGCTTTGGAATTTCATTCATCCCACTCTCATTCTTTTATTATCTTGTTAGCATAATGTTCATAATGCATAAGTGATGAAATTTTTGCATGAGAAATTATTTGTTTTATTATTGGTCGCCTTGTAAATATACTTGCAACTCATCCCAGGATTGTCCTGGCTAGCACGTGCAAATCAGTCATCATGAAATAAATGCATATATAAAATCAGACATAACAATGTCTGTAGAAATCTGAAAGACGCTTCTAAGCGATAAGACTGCCCATTGTACTTTTAATTATTACGTTATTTTGTTTATTTTGATTTTCTTAGGGTGTAGATACAATAATTTATATTTCTATTCTACAAAGTACTTCTGTTAGGCTATGGAGTAAGTACTTATTGAAAGAATTTTACATAAATTGGCTTAATAAATTTAAGAATCCATTGCATGTATGGTTTAATCAATTTGTGCAAGCTTTTAAAATACTTTAAACTCTGCTAAAATAACTTTCGTGAATTATATCATTCATTTTGTAAAACGGGAAATTTTCACGTACCGATATGTTGGTGGAAGCACCAACAGGTTTCGATCCTAATCGAGGGTCGGTCGGTACGTGAAAATTTCCCGTTTTACAAAATGAATACTTAAAACTCATTCATAATTAAAATAACCATACATGCTATCACTGCTTTTCATTTTATATGGATAAAATGATTCATATTTTTTATAATTCATCTCCCAAATCCATCATAATGATAATGATGACAACACACATACTGAGCCACCTAATATGTTTTAAATGATGAGCTTGAGTCGTTGCCTGAATCAACAGGAAATAGTCCAAACTCCACCTTTGAAAGACCGACATTCATTCTTTGGGGCTATCTTTGAACCATCTTAGGCTACCAAAAAGCCTCGAGGTAAATAACTAATAAATTTCAGAGTCAACGGGCTATCATACCTTCAAAGTGGTGTGGATATCGACGCAGCTGCGACCCTCGTCCGTCAAATAGAGCCCATAGCCACTGGCACCCATAGAAAAGGGGTGTTGGGGAGACTGGGGTGTTTCAGTGGTCTGTTCCAACTATCAGCTATGGACCCGAGTCTCAAGGACCCCGTGCTAGTTCAGGGGACTGATGGAGTCGGGACTAAGCTCAAGGTAAGGCTCTAGATTTAGTAGAAGAGCTCTTTATGAAAGAGTTCGTCTGGGGAAGTACCATACATTTCTGCCTTCAAGCAGTAATATATGCATATATTAATATTAGAATATTCGAATCTAACAAAAAATATGTTAGGTTAGGTTACCACCAGGTACAACGCAAGCGAAACCGCTAACTAAAACTATCTTTTAAACTGAAACTATCTGTCGCGTGGCATGATGTCGCTCTGCTCCTCGACTGCTAAAATGGACATTTGCAATATCTGTAGTTAGTACCTATTTACATGGTTCTATAAAAAATTGTTATTTATAAGTATACCAAGCGTAGCGTGTGCTGTCTTATAAACTTTTGCTGATGTGTATTTAATTTTGACTACCTTCCTAAGGTTTTTAAGTTCTCATTTACTATGTATCAGCAACTCCCTGCTCCGAGGTACCACACAGGCGCTTCCCAGCTAGTGGTAAGACGTGTCATCAATGTAAGCCAAGCCGTGTTTGTTGCTCTGATTCTTCTAGGCTTGGTCGCGTTGGAACAGGAGTAATTTTAGTTTATAAGACGATTCAAAATGATCCTTGTGATTTCAATGAATAAAATTAATTTGATTTATTATTTTCAGATTGCAGAAATAATGGAGAAATACGACACGATCGGTCAAGATCTCGTCGCTATGTGCGTGAACGATATTCTCTGCGCGGGCGCAGAACCCTTCGCGTTCTTGGACTATATGGCGTGTGGGAGGCTGCAAGTGGATGTCGCTGCGACTATTGTGAAGGGGATCGCTGATGCTTGTCTGCTCTCCGGATGTGCCTTGCTTGGTAAGTTCGACTGTCCGACTGATATCATACGGATCACTCTCAGTTGTACCATTAACTTTATACTATGGAACAAGTGCTGGTAATTTTGACCACTTGATCCCAAATACAAAATAAAAAAAAATAGTAACAAAAATTAAAATATTTTCAAGAAATTGGTGACGAAAATGTAAAGTAATCCTTGTAAAATGTAGTGGGTATTTTCTTCAGAAAATGAGGGTGATGTAATATTTATATATATTACACACCTATATATGCATATGACGTCCAGTTACCATGTCACTTGGAGCAATAATAACTAGTGGTTCGCCCCGAACTGAGACCTCGCGATGACAATGAGAGAGCTTTTGTAAAGAAAAAAAAAAGATTTTTTTAAATAAGCAGTGCCATCTAGTTGTAGTTTTGCTACCTAATTTTTAAAGATTTACGTTTTCTACGCTGAAAATGGATATTACAAAAAAAATCCTCAATGTTCGACTTCTCCCTGTAGAACAAAATATACCAAAATAAAAAAAACAGCATTACCAGAGAACTTGAAGTATCTTCGAGATATTTTTTTGCATATTTTACTTTCTTTACCCTTCTAACCGATTTCTAAAAACATTTACTGAGAAAAAAATGTAACCTCTATAGGTAATTTTTCTACACATCACCGAAATAGCCTTTGAATAGGACTAAGCAACAGGGCGAAAATACTACATACCTGGTATTTAAAGTTCTTGACGAATTAATTGATAACGTCCTTTTGACAAAAACATAGAACTCTAATGTCATTCAAATTCCTAGGAATGGGGGGTCAACAATGGATGTTATATTGGATATTGTTTTTTTAGGTTTCTAATTTCTTCAATTTCAGACTTTTCCTTGTAGTTGTGACACAAAAGCCACAAGCATACCAAATTTCAGCCTTGTGAGATTGCTGGAAGTACCCTAGAATTTTTGATTTTTACGTTTTTTATTTTCCCTAATATCTCAAAAACTACTAAGGTTACATACTTATTAAAAACAGTTTTGAAATGTCCAACCAAAGCGCTTTCATTAGACACCCCACTTGATCTGACTGTCTCACTTTTATTTTTTTTACCCCCTCTTGGACCCCAATATCTCAGCAAGCCCCTGACCGATATAGCTCATAACCTTACCTACAAATTGTACCAATACTATCTACCTCCGTACCAAATTTCATGAAAATCGGATGAACGGTTTGGAAGTTTTCATCGGACAAACATACATACATACATACATACATACAAACGCCGATTCTTCCAACTTGACTCAGAGAACTCGCTTCGCTCGTTCAAAAATAATAAATTTATTCAAAAATAAGTACAATAAGCAAATTATGCAACAAAAAAACAATTTGATGTTAGAAGGTAGGTAGTATACTTGTTACTTGTTAATTTTTCTGGTGTAATTAGGGAGTCTGATGTAATTACGTCATCTTCATGCGATTCCATTGATTGATCTTACACTTCTTTCCGTTCCGCGCTGGTATCTACTTTCTTTATCAGTCTGTTTATAATATCAAAGATGGCCGTATTCTGCTATTTATACCATTTTCAGGTGGTGAAACGGCTGAGATGCCTTCAATGTACGAGATCGGCAAATACGACCTTGCCGGCTTTGCAGTCGGAGTGGTCGACAACTTGAAACAGTTACCACGGTCCAGTGAAATCAAGGCTGGTGACGTTGTGTTGGCATTGCCTTCCACTGGGGTCCACAGCAACGGGTATAGCTTGGTACAGAAGATAATGGCTCAAGGTGGTCATAGGTAAGTTTAAAAGTCATTTTATACCCCCATCATCATTAATTGCATGTGGCGCGGCGGGCGAAGGTTCGCCTGCGACGCAGGAGGTTGCGGGTTCGATTCCCGCCTCGGAACAAACATTTGTACATTCTACAAATATTTGTTCAGGGTGTTCTGGGTATTTTTCTATGTATAATAAAAAATATCTATCTACGTAATGAATTGTATTAAGTATATCAGTTATCTAGTACCCATAACACAAGCTCTGCTTAGCTTGGGGCTAGATAATGTTGTGTGGAATGTGTCCAGCATTTATTTATTTAATTATCTTTGTTCAATTTGTGAGAAATGTCTGGAAATATAACAAAGTTCATTTTGTAAAACAGGAAATTTTCACGTACCGATATCTTGGTGGGAGCACCAACATGGTTCGACCCTTACGAGGGTCTTCATCAGGATCCGCGCTATAACAAAGTTTTTTATAACAAAGTTTTCAGTTTACGGTAGGTTTCAAGTTGGAATATAGTGCCTCGCTACGTTAATTTGTCAATGCCGTGTTGGTGTGGGAAAGCAATGGCGGCGATGAGCTCACCACTGGTCACGTCTATATTCCTGCGATTGTTTACGGTTAAAAGAGACCCTTTGAGGATCTGCCTATTCCTTCGGGGAAAAGAGCGTGTCTGTGCATGTATAAACAGACAAATAAAAAAGCCTACATTTTTGGTTCAGATACAACGAAAAAGCTCCGTTCAGCACAACAAATAAGACATTCGGCGATGAGTTCCTAGCACCCACGGGTATCTACGTGCGCGAGTTACTTCCTGCCATCAAAAGCGGATTGGTCAAAGCATTGGCTCACATCACAGGGGGAGGGCTTTTGGAGAACATTCCTAGGATTTTGTTCCCTGGAACCAGGGTAAAACTGGACGCTATGAAATTCAAAATAAAGCCCATTTTCGGTTGGCTGCAAGCTAAAGGTAAGTTTGAAAGGTGAAATATCATTTCAGCTGTAAAAGAGTCATTAAACTATAACGTTGTTGCTGCAGATAGCGCCAAAATTTAGACATACAACAGTCACATAAATAGTCCTGAGACCTTACCATGAGCTCTTATAGCGATTCAGTACAAGATATCGGTTCATCGTCGACATCCGTCATTATTGAATAACTTTAATCGCAGAAGTCTATAGACCTTCTGCTACTGTGCCTTTAAATATAGCTGTGGTCATCACGGAACCGATATTTTGTACTGAATAGTTTTTGAACTGAATCGCTATAAAAGCTCATGATAAGGCTTCTGATCCCACACCAGGGTTCCTTGTGTCATGGATATCAGGAACTACGAGTACCTTGCTACTACATACAGACCCGGAATATTTTTCAAACCAAGTTTTGTGGTATCTATTGTATCCCATTTTGTATCCTATGACTTATGTCTTGCTGTGAAATTCTACAGGCTGATAATGATGATGAATATATCGAACTGGCTGCGCCAACTGAGCTACAGCCGGCGCAGCCAGTTGAGACCTATTTCCCTAAAAGTGTTCTAAGTCTCGCATTTGGGTCGCGTTGGGGACCCCAACATTCATTTCTCTGCCTCGCAATTGTAGGGTTCCACATATGTGTGACGAAATAGAACCTGAATTATTTTTCAACACCTATTTTACCCAACTTCCATACAACTTTTCGCTCGATTCTTTGACATTCCCCTTCTAAATAGGGTACTCTAGCACTGTGCAAAAATTCAGATCGAAAGAATTAATGTTAATAAAGCGCTTACTTGTATGAAGTGGAGTCTTCGCTTAAAGCTCGATTGGTTCAGGTGAGCGCTTTATTGACTACCCAATTAATTTTTTTCTGTAGGTCTTGTATCAGACTTTGAAATGCTGCGCACATTCAATTGCGGTATCGGAATGGTGGTCATCGCTGATGCCTCTGTGGTGGATGTACTCCTGGCGACGGTGGAAGGCATCGATGTCGTCGGCACGGTTGAGGACATGGGCAGGGAAGGTGGGTCAAGTGCGTATACTTTGCGTACCATTTCTTGTGTATCGTCCAAACATCCTTTATTCTTTACTGTACACACAGGTTGCGCAACGAGTTATGAGCGCTGACAATCAAGATGAAAATCTGTGTTACACTAAACTGTATATGACGTATACGACGTAAGAACGAATCTAAGACGTATGTGTCAATGGAATGTTTTCTGACAGCTGAAAGAAAATAGTTCTAAATCCATGCATAGATGGCGCAGTCCAGATATGGTTGTCTAAATTTTGTCGGTCAGCCACCAACTGTCAGTGTCACTGACGTCACTCGCTCATTCTGTTCGTTGGTGAAGTAAAGTAAGTTTGTACGTGAAGTTTTTGTTGAAATTCTGATATATTTGATTGTGTTACGTTATTATTATAAATTTTTGTTGTTATTGTTGAAGCCGGACCAAGTATACCGGCCTATAGTAGACTTGAAAAACGAGCTTCGGAATCGCAACGCGAAACTTGGAGGAAAAAAAGAGAAAACAAAGAGAATTTGTTCTCTGTGGTGCTTTTACAAAATCTTCAGAAGACACAACCATGTCGAGTCACCGCCATCTACCGGAATTTAAAGAACTATTTTTTTCTTATTAATTGCCTCCCTGAAAACTTCCCATTGCTTCAATATAAAATATACGAACAAATATGTAGTAACAATTCCGCTCCTCTCCAACGAAAACTCTGAAAGAATTCGACACGTGTTTCGCCTCTCAACGAAGCATCCTCAGGAAACAGTAGGCTCACTGCGTGCTAGAACAACAAAGACACACTACTGCAAAAACTCCGCAGCCATGTTGCCTCGCCGAACGCCGAACAGAAAGACCAAATAATTGTCTTTCTGTTCGGCGTTAGGCGAGGCAACTTTCGAGGTTACTATATATTTGTTCGTCTATTTTATATTGTAGAATGGATTTCCGCAGTCACGCTTGAATCAATTAATTTCCCATTGCTTGTTTACACTAAGCTCAGTGGTCATATTTCATGAAATATTTGCTTATTTTGTAACTAATGTTTTTGTTCTCAGGAGGTCACCAGGTTGTGGTAGACAACTTCAAAGAAGCGATGGCCCCTCTCGTGGCCCCCTACACGACGGGCGAGCGCGCACCTCAGAAGTCCCTCTCCTACAAGGACAGTGGCGTCGACATCGAAGCGGGAGACTCTCTCGTATCGATGATCAAACCTCTGGCTAGGTAAGCATTTCCTATGCTTCCTATTTCTCGCTAAAAGGAAAAATAAACATGCATAACGTAACAGTCACGTCCTGATCCCACATAAAGATTCCCTGTGTAGTAGGTATCAGAAACTAAGAGTACACAGAGGTCGCTTTGTCAATAATAAAAACATGAATACATCCAATGAGGGGTTTTCACGGCCGTTTCAAATAATGCTTTCAGCGTTAAAAATAGATGGCGCTGCTCTGTACGTAACTGTCAAGTGTCAAAATAAAGTTAAATGTCAGCATCAACAACGGAGGTATATTTTCGTTTCGTGGTATTTATTTTTGCCTAATTCTAAAAACACCACGAAATCACTAACGCACACTCAAGAAGCAAACACAAACAGAATATCATGACTAAATAGCCCCAGACTAAGTTCGATAATAGCTTAGTACGCGTACACCATAGATAATACATTTGACAATCTTGGCAGTTACAGTTGAGTCAGCACTATCGAACCAATTTGAACTACTTTTTTTTTTAATCGAAGATGAAAACCACTCATTTCTATAAAGACGTCAGCCGAAGAATCCAACTCGGATGGGCAGCGTTCGTGGAACTCCGTCATACATAATCTTCTCGTCCCATATACCGCAGAGTCTTAAGACGAGTCTACAATCAGTACGTGTTGTCAGTGATGACTTACGGCACCGAGACGTGCTCGCTAACTATTGACCTCATACAAAAGCTCAAAGCAGCAGACTATGGAGAGAGCTATGCTCGGAGTTTCACTACGTGGTAGAATCTAAAACAAAGAAACCGATAGAAGAACTAAGATCACCGTCTTGGTCAGAATTAGCAAGTTGAAGTGGCAATGGGCAGGCCATATAGCTCGCAGAACTGACAACCATTTGGGAATAAAGGTTCTCGAGTGGCGACTACAAACCGGACGGCGCGGTGTAGGAAAACCCTCCTATCGAACTATAGATTGTAGAAAGTGAATTGTTTGTTTGTTTGCAGATCAACAACGCGTTTGGGTGTATTGGGCGGACTTGGCGGGTTCGGAGGCTGCTTCCAGCTAAAGGCTGTTGAACAAGAATACAAGGTACATTCATAATACTTGCATGAAAATGTCACATTCGACATTTGTCTATTAGCCGAGAATGGTCCCCTGTCGTTCTTTGAACGTGTGTCATTTTGTACGATCCTATTAACATTTTACGCTTCGCTTCGTTAACTTATACAATTGTTAACTTTAACAATTTATTTTAAAAGTTTATGCAAAAGAAAATGCTGATTAGCATTAATCTATCTATACAGACTTAAGGTGAATCCTCTCGCATGTGGCGCGAAATTCAAATTTTATTGCTTTTGCTCGTCACAAGTCATCAACACTTTTTGAGATGTCGAAAACAGGTTTTGCGAAAACTAGAAGACCCAATACAAATGTTTTAATTGATAGTATCTCATAATTATAATTAGTTAAGCTACGTATATACGTAGCTTAACTAATTTTAATTGTTCAGGGATATCCCTGAACAAAAATACTGGAAAAAAAACATTGAACAATATTCATAGCTAAACTAATTATCTTTGTGAGATACTATCAACTAAAACATGTGTCTCCTAGTTTTCGCAAAATCAGTTTTCGATATAACAAGAAGTGTTTATGAGCTGTGATGAGCAAAAAAACGAATAGATTTGAATTTTGCGCCAATAACGAGACGATCCACCTTAATAAGTTTTAGGTATATGCCCACTTTTTGCTTAGTTTTAAGCATTTCATACTATTCCAAAAAATTATCATCAGCCATCAACTGCTCGTCGTGGCTTCAATAGAATGCTATGTGAAATTTGCTACAATCACCATGCTTGGCGGGCGGAGTGTTGGTGCTCCTTATCCCCTGGAGTAATCCACGGAACGAGACTGAGGGGTCTATTCTGCGGCTGGACACACAAATGAATGAATTAATTCGAATTATTCTAAAATACCTAACAATAAAGCTACATTTCCTATGTAAAGTGTGTCCTCCAGGACCCAGTGTTGGTGTTGGCCGCGGACGGAGTGGGCACCAAGCTGAAGGTAGCGCAGAAGATAAACCAGCACAGCTCCATCGGCATCGACCTTGTAGCGATGTGCGTCAACGACATACTGTGCAACGGCGCAACTCCGCTCACCTTCCTGGACTACTTCGCGTGCGGCTCTCTTGACGTGAACGTCGCAAGGAACGTTGTCGCTGCCGTCGCTGAGGGGTGCCGGCAGGCCTCCACTGCTCTGATTGGTGAGTACGTCAATAATGTGAATAATGCCCATTTTTAAACGACTTCACAAGGAGGAGGTTCTCAATTCGGCGGTTTTTTTTTTTTTTAAATTTTTATTACCTCTCATCTCCGTCGTTTATAAACCGATTAGGAAAATTCTTTTTTTTATTTGAATAGATATACTTCCAGATTGGTTCCATTTTTTCAAAACCCAGTTCTGATGATGGAATCCATGAGGAATTGAGGGAACTCCTCAAATATTGTAGGCATACGTATGGCGATTTTGATATTTTCAGCAACAAACCAAGCATTTGCATTCAGAAAGTATTATAATCCTTTCACCACTATGGTTCTTTCATCATTTTTTTTCATCCAAATATTTAGTCGCATACAATGGCAAAAGTCGGTTTTTTAAATGAAAAGTTATGTCCAAACAATCAATAATGGCCATTTTGTCCCAACCAGTCAATTATTTAGATACATAGAAAATTCTTTATTGCGCATAAAAAAGAAGTACAAAGGCGAACTTAATGCTAAAAAGCATTGTCTTCCAGATAACCTTGGTGTACTGTGGAAAAAATATGCGTCGTTATATTATACATTTTGTCAACTAATCAACAATGCACATTTTTTCCAACTCGACAATAATGCACGTTTTCTCCAACCAATTTGTTTAACCAGTTAAATCACACCATAACGTTTAGTCGGGACATTGATTATAAAAGCCTGCAAATTGATGTGATTTGTAGGGTTCCGCACCTAAAAGGTGCCAAATAGGACCCATTGTTAGTAGTAGAACTTCTTGTGAAAGAGTTCGTCCGGGGAAGTACTACCACTGTACCTATTTCTGCCGCCAAGCTGTAGTGCTCGCATTGCTGTGTTTCGGTTTGAAGGGTACGGGTGCCGGTGAAATTACAGGCACATGAGACTTTTCATCTTTATGTCTCAGGGTCGGCAGCGCGCGTGTGATACATCTGGTGTTGCAGGCGCCCATAGGCTACGGTATCTGCTTTCCATCGGGTGGGCCGTATGCTTGTTTGCTTGAGAAGTAGCATAAAAAAAAATTACTTCCGTCCCTTCGTCTGTCTATATGTCTGTATTCTGTCACAGGGATATAATATCTCGGCAGCCACAAGATGTTAAAATTCTTACAGGTTAATTGTGTTGTTTGAGCATGGACCCTATGCAAATGCAAAAAAACAAATAAGATGTCGTTTGCAGGCGGTGAGACCGCCGAGATGCCGGGCATGTACGAGCCGGGCGTGTACGACATCGCAGGGTTCGCGCTCGGCGTCGTCGAGCGGGCCAACATACTACCCAAGATTAACGCCATCAACGTGAGTTATAAACCGCTCCTACTTATACATAGTGTAACTAATAGAGTACAATAGTTAGAAATGTATCCTCCATATAATAAGGTATCTTGCACCTTAGCGGTCATAGGTTTAGTTCAGTTCTACAATAGGTACCTTACCATACTTGAATCTCAATTCAGTTTGTGTTACTTTCTGAAATACGGGCTTAACATACTTGAATCTCGATCAGTTTGAGGTAAGTTCTGGAATACGGGCCTTACATACTTAAGTCTCGATTCAGTTTTAGTTAAGTTCTGGAATACGGGCCTTGCATACTTGAGTCTCGATTCAGTTTCGGTTTAGTTCTGGAATACGGTCCTTAAATACTTGAGTCTCTATTCAGTATCAGTTTAGTTCTGGAATATTAATAAAATGGTAATTCGTTACAGGTTGGTGATATTATCATTGGTCTTCCGTCAAATGGCGTGCACAGCAACGGGTTCAGCTTGATCCACAAACTGATGAAGAAGGCAGGACTTACGCTTGGCGACAAGGCGCCTTTCAGCAAAGAGGGACACACTTTAGGTAAGCAAGATATGAGTTTACTAGTGGACAACGCTGGGTAACCGAAGCGTTTCTTCTTGGCCGTATTAAATCGTATTTTATTGTCCATGAAAATTGGCTTTTAATCTTCGATTAAAAAAAAAGCAGTTCAAATTGGTTCGATAGATGGCGCTGACTCAATTCTAGCTGTCATGATTGTCCAAATATTATCGGTAGTGTACGCGTATTAAGCTATTTTCTAACTAGTCTGTGGCTATTAGTCATGATATTCTGTTTGTGTTTGCTTCTTGAGTGTGCGCTAGTGATTTCGTGGTGTTTTTAGAAGTAGGCAAAAATAAATACCACGAAACGAAAATATATCTACGTTGTTGATGTTGACATTTCACTTTATTTTGACACTTGACAACTTAGTACAGAGCAGCGCCATCTATTTTCAATGCCGAAAGCATAATTTGAAACGGCCGTGAAAACCCCTCATTACACAAAAACGTACTTACCTACAATACTAAACCTACTTAGCTGCCTAGCCTGAGTAGCCTGAGTCTATCCAGTAGTTTAGGTAGGCTATCAAAGCTATACTAAATGGTTATAAATAAATGCTGGACATTTCACACAACATTATCTAGCTCCAAGCTTAGCAGAGCTTGTGTTATGGTTACTAGATAACTGATATACTTAATACAACAACATTACATAGATAGATATTTTTTATTATACATAGAAAAATACCCAGAACACTCTGAACAAATATCTGCAGATTGTACAAATATTTGTTCCGAGGCGGGAATCGAAACCGCAACCTCCTGCGTCGCAGGCGAATATTCGCCCGCCGCGCCACAGAGGTATCAAAATATATTATATAATGGTTTTTAATTTCCCAGGCGAGGAGTTAATCAAACCGACGCGTATCTACGCTCAAAGCATGGCGGGTGCGCTCCGCAGCGGACGCGTAAAGGCCGCCGCACACATAACCGGAGGCGGGCTTTTGGAGAACATACCGCGAGTACTGCCGAGCCACGTGCGCGCGCGCCTTAACGCACACTGGTGGCATGTGCATCCCGTAAGTATCATCATCGTCATCAGAGAGCTGATTCTAAGTTTTTAGCACACAATTTTTTTTTTTTTTTTTTTTTTTTTTTTTTTTACAATTATAGACCCTCGTTTGACCGCGATCTCATCTGTTGGTAAGTGATGATGCAGCCGACGATGGAGCACGAAGGTCTAGAAGGCACCTATTCACTCTTGCCTTGAAAAGACCCAAATTATAGTTTTCAGGAAAGACAGACGACGGCAGCGAGTTCCACTCCTTAGCAGTTCGCATAATAAAGGTGGAACCGAAACGCTTAGTACGAATAGAAGGTATACTAATGAGGTAAGGATGGTACTGAGCCGTGCGCCTGCTCGTCCTATGATGAAAAGGAGATGGTGGGATCAAATCATATAGTTCCTGGGCACATTCTCCGAAATGCAACCTATAGAAAATGGAAAGGCTAGCAACATTACGGCGGTACTCGAGACTCTGGATCTTAGTCTCCGCCATATATTGCTGCCCTATAAGCCTGAAAGCTCTGCGTTCAATCGAGTCTAAGGCAGCTAGCTGGTGTTTGGCCGAGCCATCCCAAACATGGCAGCAATACTCCATACCAGACCGGACTTGTGCTTTGTATAAGTTGAGAAGCTGTCCCGGTGTGAAGTATCGCTTTACCTTATTCAGGATACCCAGCTTCATAGCAGCTGTTTTTGCCTTTTACTCGATGTATGAGCCGAAGTTGAGAGTAGGCGAAAGTGAAACACCCAAGAGCTCCAGGTGATCTCCTATATCTATAGGTACATCCCGGAAAATGGGAACTTGAAGAAACTGACTTTTTTTCGCCGAGAAGAGCGTTTTGGAGGCGTTGAATTTAACAAGATTGGCATCGCCCCAGTCGGACACAGCCTTGAGAGTCAAATTCAAACGCTGAAGCATCTCATCTCTCAGCTTCTGAATTTCACTCTGACTAGCTCGAGCAGTGGAAACGTACCTCTCCACAACTGTGCTGTCGTCTGCGTACCCAATGACACCGGGCATGAGCAAATCATTGATATGCAGCAGAAACAACGTGGCAGAGAGCACCGACCCCTGAGGTACCCCGGCATTGATGGCTAATTGATCAGACGAGCAGCCATCAATGACTACTCGAATTGATCTTTCCCTCAGAAAGTCAGCGAGCCATGACAATTGACATGGACGTATGGTTTAGTGTAACAAGGATTTTGTATGGCGACTCCGATGAGCGCCCCTAGTGTACACTCTGTGAACCTCATTTTCCATACATAACTTTTCATTTAATAAACCGACTTCCGCCATTGTATTCGACTAAATAATTTTGGATGAAAAAAAAATTATGAAAGAACCATAGTGGTGAAAGGATTATGATACTTTCTGAATGCAAGTGCTTGGTTTGTTGCTGAAAATATCAAAATCGCCATATGTATGCCTACAATATTTGAGGAGTTCCCTCAATTCCTCATGGATCCCATCATCAGAACTGGATTCTGAAAAAAATGGGACCAATCTGGAAGTATATCTATTCAAATAAAAAAAGAAATTTTCAAATCGGTTCATAAACGACGGAGATATGAGGTAACAAAAGATTCGCAAGTTCGTACATGAATTACCATAAGAATAAATAATAGCTCTACGATTTGCGATTAGTCTCGGTAACGTTAGTTATTCATGCTTCGACTATGATGCATTGACCTTCGTGGCGCGGTGGGCGAGTAGCCGGCTGGAACGCAAGATGTGTGGGTTCGATTCCCGCTGCGGGACAAATGTTTGCATGATCTGCAAATATTTGTTCCGGGTCTGGGTGTTGTGGTACCATGGTACTCGTAGTTCCTGATACCCATGACACAGGGAATCCTAGTGTGGGATCAGTACTACGTATGTGACTGTTGGGTGTTATGTTATGTTATTCTAACCCTACGGTTTTAGTCTGTGTTGTTAGCCAGTCAGTCAAACAATGATTTTTTATATATTGACAGAAATAAACTCTTTATTGTGCAACAAAAAGTAAAGTAACAAAGTGACAAGCAACAAAAACTAACTAACAACGTACACTTGCCGGTCATGTCACTGAAAGCGATCTCTACAAGAAAACCTTTAGATAGATCGGGTAAAACAAATACAAAAGTCTGCGATTATAATGACTATGTTCTCTGTATCAGGTGTTCGCGTGGATCGCGGATGCCGGCTCCGTCTCTGACGATGAGATGCTGCGTACCTTCAACTGCGGCGTCGGTATGGTGCTCGTTGTTGCGCCGGAGTACCAGGCTGAGGTATGTATTAGCACCCATCAACATCTTTTAGTATGTATAGCACCCATCATCTCTCTATCCTTGTGATTTCAATGAATAACACAAAAATTATAAGCCCTGGGTGGTTATTTGCTATGACCTAAGAGATTCCTTGTCAATAACGTGTGACGTCACCCATACGATTCAGCGATGATTCCACGCAGATATCGTAACGAGCCCGCCTTATGTTACGTTTGGTCATAGCGAATAAGGGCCCAGAGTGGTTATTCACTATGACCAAAGAGATTCCTTGTCAATAACGTGTGACGTCACCCATACGATTCAGCGATGATTCGACGCAGATATCGTAACGAGCCCGCCTTATGTTACGTTTGGTCATAGCGAATAAGGGCCCAGAGTGGTTATTCACTATGACCAAAGAGATTCCTTGTCAATAACGTGTGACGTCACCCATACGATTCAGCGATGATTCCACGCAGATATCGTAACGAGCCCGCCTTATGTTACGTTTGGTCATAGCGAATAAGGGCCCAGAGTGGTTATTCACTATGACCAAAGAGATTCCTTGTCAATAACGTGTGACGTCACCCATACGATTCAGCGATGATTCCACGCAGATATCGTAACGAGCCCGCCTTATGTTACGTTTGGTCATAGCGAATAAGGGCCCAGAGTGGTTATTCACTATGACCAAAGAGATTCCTTGTCAATAACGTGTGACGTCACCCATACGATTCGCGATGATTCCACGCAGATATCGTAACGAGCCCGCCTTATGTTACGTTTGGTCATAGCGAATAAGGGCCCAGAGTGGTTATTCACTATGACCAAAGAGATTCCTTGTCAATAACGTGTGACGTCACCCATACGATTCAGCGATGATTCCACGCAGATATCGTAACGAGCCCGCCTTATGTTACGTTTGGTCATAGCGAATAAGGGCCCAGAGTGGTTATTCACTATGACCAAAGAGATTCCTTGTCAATAACGTGTGACGTCACCCATACGATTCAGCGATGATTCCACGCAGATATCGTAACGAGCCCGCCTTATGTTACGTTTGGTCATAGCGAATAAGGGCCCAGAGTGGTTATTCACTATGACCAAAGAGATTCCTTGTCAATAACGTGTGACGTCACCCATACGATTCAGCGATGATTCCACGCAGATATCGTAACGAGCCCGCCTTATGTTACGTTTGGTCATAGCGAATAAGGGCCCAGAGTGGTTATTCACTATGACCAAAGAGATTCCTTGTCAATAACGTGTGACGTCACCCATACGATTCAGCGATGATTCCACGCAGATATCGTAACGAGCCTGCGTTATGTAAAGTTTGGTTATAGCGAATAAGGGCCCTGATCTGTGGTACGAAATCGGCCGCTAGTTTATAGCGGCCCTTAGGGTCTAGGATAGTGAAATACGGTACATACAATTGACTTTACATCAGAACCTTTTGGTTTAGAATCTGATTTAAAATGTAATATTCCGTGTGTGCAGGTGATGAACCTAACCCGCTCGTACGGCGCCATGGTGATCGGCTCGGTTCAGGCGAGGCCGGCGGCGGGAGCTAGAGTTATCATCGACAACTTCGACTCGGCCGTCGACTTCACTCGCCGGATGCCGCTCCTACCCAATAAGAAGGTATTGTACAACTTTCATAGAAGATAATTTGCAGAAAAATAATCTGAAAAGAATAAAAAATTCGCAGATCTACATCTCAAACCTTAACAAAATCCACGGATCTAGCTCATTTCCTTAACAAAATCCGTAGATCTAGAGCTCATGCCTCAACAAAATCCGTAGATGTAGCTCCATACTTCAACAAAAACGGCAGATCTAGCTCAATACTCAAATAAAATTATTAGATCTAGCTAAGTAGCTCCATAAAATCCTTAAATCAAGCATAATGCACCAACAAAATCCGCAGATCAAACTCAATGCCTCAACTAAATCAGCAGATCTAACTCAATGCCTCAACTAAATCCGCAGATCTAACTCGATGCCTCAACTAAATCCGCAGATCTAACTCAATGCCTCAACTAAATCCGCAGATCTAACTTTATGCCTCAACAAAATCCGCAGATCTAACTCAATGCCTCAACAGAATCCGCAGATCTAGTTCAATATCTCTACTATAACTATACAATTAGATCCGGCCTGTGAGATGACTCATCTGGATTTTTCTTCAATTGAACTAGAAGTATGAATTAGATTTTTATTATTTTATATTATTATTATTGTATTGATATCTGTTCTGTATTATAAGGTGGCTGTCATGGTATCTGGAAGCGGTACGAACTTACAAGCTTTGCTCGACACGACTCGTGACGTCACTCAGTGCATGTGCGCCGAGATTTCTTTTGTCATCTCCAACAAACGCGACGCGTATGCTTTGAAACGGGCCGAAGCGGCCGGCGTACCTACTCTCGTAAGTAAACTCGCATAATAGATATACATGTTAGTATTGGACAAACGGGCTTTGCTTCCTGGAACTGGGTATTTTTCCCAGCTGTGGGGACCTTGAACCCTTAATCGTCCCAAAAAAACCCTCTGATCTTGTAAGGTTTATCAAAATCTAGTTTGTCTTCAACGTTTTTTTCCCTGAGATTCTCAGGACATACAAACTAGTGTGCTGGGGTGCGATTTTTGTAAGTCATCCGAGTGACTAAACGTCAGTGAAATTGCCGTTTATTCCACGATTTCCGAATTCTTATACATCTAAACCTCATTGATGACTAAAATTCTTATACCTATGATATTAATACAAGTGCCTCCTCCAGTACATCTGAAAAACGGTGATTTGCTGTATTTTTGATGACATTTAGTCACTTAGTGACATTAAAAAATCGCATCCCTGTGCAGGCGTACGCCAATTCATCAGCTTGCAATGTATTATGAGTCCGCTGGTTTTTTATTCAATCACGGATGTCGAAAGTTGTTGGAGTCTATACCTTGGAGGGATTTTGTGTGATGTTGTCAAATGCTTACCGGTAAGCTCATTTGTTTTTAGGGTTCCGTCCCTCAAGGGTACTAACGGAACCATTATAGGATTACTCCTGTGTCTGTCTGTCTGACTGTCACAGCCTATTTTCTCCGAATCTACCAAAGAAGCTGAAATTCGGTACATATTTATATAGAGTTAGGTGGCTCAATCACGGAATTATAGCGTAAATCAACGAATTCTGATTTCGGGTGTTACTTTTGGGGGCAAACTCACGTGAGTTCGACTCACACTTGACCAGTTTTTTATTTTAACGATATTTTCTTATCCATTGCAGGTTGTCAACCACAAAGACTACTCGTCTCGGGAAGAGTACGACCGCGCGGTTTCGGCCGCGCTCGAAGCTCACAAAATCGACATCGTCTGCCTTGCCGGCTACATGAGGATACTGTCAGGGGAATTTGTCAAAAAGTGAGTTTTTTTTTCTGTCTAGCCAGCATGTATTCTAAATACCAGCTTGTTATTCGATTTGTAAAACGGAAAATTTCAGTTACCGATATGTTGCTGGAAGCATCAACAGGTTTCGACCCTTATCTTTTGACGAGCTCTGTGGCGCGGGCGAAGGTTCGCCTGCGACGCAGTAGGTTGCGGGTTCGATTCCCGCCTCGGAACAATGTACATACGTCACATATACGTAGTCTTGATCCCACACCAGTAGCCGGCTGAGATGCAAGAGGTTGCGGGTTCGATTCCCTCTGGCAAATGTTTGTATGATCTGCATTTATTTGTTTCGGGTCTGGGTGTTATGGTACCATGGTACTAGTAGTTCCTGATACCCACGACACAGGGCATCCTAGAGTGGGATCAGAGGACTACGTATTGTGACTTTTGGGTGTTATGTTATATCTTGTTAAGTGTTACCATAAGACGACCTCTGTGGCGCGGCAGCCGAGTAGCCGGCTGAGATGCAAGAGGTTGCGGGTTCGATTACCGCTGCGGGACAAATGTTAGTTCCGAGTCTAGGTTAATATGGTACCATGGTACTCGTAGTTCCTGATACTCACGACACAGGGAATCCTAGTGCGGTATCAAGACTATGTATGTGACTGTTGGGTGTTATGTTATATCTTGCTATAGTCCTTATTTAGTTTCATATAAGTCAAAAGAAATATTATTATTACTTCCTTTTAAGCCACGTCTGATCAAAATTCAGATAAATGCAGTCATCTCTTAAGCCAGATATTGTACTAGGTACTTTGACAGCTATAAAACATCTCTGTGTGATTATAATTGCAGATGGTACGGCAGAATGATCAACATCCATCCATCGTTACTGCCCCGACACCCTGGTCTAAAGGCGCAGCAACAATGCTTAGAATCCGGTGACAAGGAAAGCGGCTGCACTATCCATTTCGTTGATGTGAGTATCATATTCGCCTTCTCATTTAGGGGCCCCAGAACTCTAGTGCGGAGATTTCAGTTAAACGACACAGGCGCCAAATCAAACTGTTTCGCATACATAGATACATAAACACCGGCCTTTTTCCTCGTTTCTTTTCACCGTGAGTTGCACAACCGCAGGAATATAGACGTTACCAGTGGTGAGCTCATCGCCGCCATTAAAATGAAAATCAAAAGAATTTTATTCATTGAAATCACAAGGATCATTTTGAATCGTCTTGTAAACTAAAATTACTCCTGTTCCAAAACGACCAATGCTTTCCACAATCAACTCAGTTAACGCTTTCTTCCAGTAATATCACTCCTAAATAAGCCAGCAGCCGGGACAAATCTTGTACCAAATAATTGTATTAGATTTGTCTGAAAACTTTCTACCAAATCCGGGGTATTTTACCTGATTAAGGGGTTTCTAAGGATTTGTAAGGGGTTTTAGGGATTTTTGGAGTTGTATGGGGTTTAGAAGTTTTTTCCAGTTCCCAAATCCTCGGTCGCCAACTAGTACTCTTAAGTTAAGTAAAGGTACTAGGGCCATCCGACATTACTTATGGCGTAACTGTGAGGCCCCGCTGTGGGTGTTACGGCGTATTTCTGCGAGATAGTTTTCTAATACTTTCCTTGTAAATTTCAGGAGGGCATGGACACAGGGCCTATCATCCTCCAAGAGAAAGTCCCCGTGCTGACCGGAGACACGGCCGAGTCGCTGGCCGCGCGGATCTTGCAAGCCGAGCACCGCGCTTACCCCCACGCGCTTCGCCTGCTGGCCACGGGCCGCGCGCGCGCACACCCTTCACAATCACCCTTATCTTAAGACTAAGGTGCGAGTTCACCAACACAACCAGGAAGTTACTGAGAGCTACGGGTAAGGACCTCTGGCTCGCTCCCTAGCTTTAAACTTTTAGGTCACCTAGTATCGCCGAGATGTCTAACTGCCTTGAGGTCCATCTCTGGCGCTTTGTTGTACTGTAAACATAGCTCATTATAACAGTAAGTGTATCAAGTCAAAAATAATTGATTTGGTTAATTAGCCGTTAACTGTCCGTTTACAGTGTTGGTGAACTTCTACCTAAGAGGGTCATATAGAAACACAAGCTTAGCCATTGTTTAAAATATAACTAATTAATGTAGTGAGCGGGAACAGAAACTAGCTTTTTATATTATACGCTACGCGTAAACACTCGTTAAACACGAAAAAGCCAAGCTGTATTGCGTGAGCCAAAACTATACCATCACACTTAAAACTTAGTAGGAAATCACGTCGCTTGTTTGCACTAGCTACGGCAGAGGTAGTAAACAGCATGTGTCCATACATAAACTATGTCACTTTACATCATATGTAGTAAATTTATATACCTAGTTGCTATAAAATATTTCCTATCATTTAATAAACAGATCCTATTCTATGCGATTTTTTACTCCAGGCTACAAATAAATTTGGTTAGATTTGCTCCAGAATTTCTCACTAGCTATATGAAAGCCAAGAAAATGGGACCAATGTCTGGCGATATTGATATTTATGTAAGGGACCAAGTCAAGTAGAATTAAGTACCTATTCACAATTATCATAAACTTTTATCTTTGCAGACTGTTTTTGCAGATAGCATTATTATACTCCGTGCCATGTGTGCTCGAATATTTCGTTTGCAATGCCTCGAATCGTTATTGTTGTAAATATTTGCCTATATGTATGTTATTGTTACTGCATGTTATTATTTTCACTAATTTTAGTATATTTTTTTTAACATTTTATATTTCTAGATCATGCTATTCAGTCAAAATATGTGAAAGTGATACAAATGTTATCATTAAGTAACTAAAAGTTATACTATACATTGTTAAAACCATAGCTAAAGGTATAATGTATGTTTGAAATAAAATCTTTTGTATGTTCATACTTGTTTTATTTAAATTTGTATAATCTACATAGTATCACAGAACTGTGTTTGAAGTTATTTTTGGTTATTTAATTCGCTAAAGTTTAGATATATCTACTTCTTCCTTTCAAAGGTCAGTAAATTTACTAAAGCCTTTATAATTATGGCGACTATGTCTTCAGTATTGCTAGTAGGTACTTCTGCTTTCTTTTTCTCTTCAACAACTATTCTTTCAACTGAATGAGTGCCATTTTTTAATATTTCCTCACACATCAGTTCATATTGGACTTGGAATTTCTGTTTATTCATCAATGGCACTATTAGATTATACTTGTTTACTTTATTGTTCAGAGTTTCTGCTAAATATTTGTTGTCTTCACGAATCTTATCCCATATTTGTGAGTCAATTTCGCTCAATGGATAAGGTCCTAGGCACTGCCTTTCTCTTTCAACGTCTCTTTTTAAAAACTCTTTATCTTGTTCTATTTCTTTGCTCATGGTTATCCATTCTGGGGTGAATCCATTGTTTATCAAAACCTGCAATGGACTTTGTGAAATGTTAGCGAATTTAATAATCTGGCGATAAAGCAAGTGTTCTCAACGTTGTGGCAAAGTTATGACGTATATAATAATAAATAAATAAGTGCTGGACATTTCACACAACATTATCTAGCCCCAAGCTAAGCAGAGCTTGTGTTATGGGTACTAGATAACTGATATACTTAATACAATACATTACATAGATAGATATTTTTTATTATACATAGAAAAATACCCAGAACACCCTGAACAATTATCTGCAGATCGTACAAATATTTGTTCAGAGGCGGGAATCGAACCCGCAACCTCCTGCGTCACAGGCGAACCTTCGCCCGTCGCGCCACAGAGGTCGTCAATTAATAAAAAGGAATTCTGCAAAAATTTATATTCAGTTGTTTAACCAAAACATGTCTTTTTGTATTTAATTTAAAGTCTTATCTGACATAACATATGCTACTGTAAAACCACTACTATTAAATAAAAATGGTTCTATCATTTATATTTTAATGGTTGCAGGAAGTTTATGTAGTAGTCGAGCTTTTTGTGAGTTTGTACGGGGAAGTACTATTACCATGCTTCATTCTGCCGCCAAGCATTTGTGTTCGCATTGCTGTGTTACAGTTTGAAGGGCGGGTACTGGTGAAATTACAGGCACAATGGTGAATTGATGGGCGCAGTACAATGCTAAGGGCGCGTTCTTGGTGGACGTGACTTGAGAGGTATTGCATTTGTTATGGGCTGGGGTTACTGCTTAACATTAGGTGAGCAACATGCCAGTCCAGTCATATACTCGAAACAAAAGGGGTTGCTTGTGCCTTTTTTTAAACTACTCGGCAAGCAAACAAGCATACGTCCCACCTGATAGGAAGCAGTTACCGTACCCTATGGACGCCTGCAACATCAGAGGTATCACACGCGCGCTGCCGACCCTGAGACATAAAGATGAAATGTCTCAAGTGCCTGTAATTTCACCGGCACCCGTACCCTTCAAACCGAAACAGCAATGCGAACACTACTGCTTGGCGGCAGAAATAGGTACGGTTTCTGAGGGGGAGGCCTATGTTTAGCAGTGGACATCAACCTGCTAATGATGAATTCAAAATGTATTAAAAACAAACTTACCTCATTCAACTTATGAGTTGTAAAATCTACATAAGGATTAGTATTATGATTCTTGAGTGGCTTGCCTTTTCCACTTAAATTATTGAACTCTCCTTTAGACATGGACTCCTGTATCAGATCTTCTACCAGTCTATCGAACCCATGCTTGGTTTTTATGTCATGTTTCTTATTGTCACACAGGCCTTTCTCCATGTTTTCATAGGCCATGTAGGATTTGGTCAGTCTGTGCTCTATGACATTACTAATGGCCCGTTGAGCACGTACTTGGTCCCATTGCTTTTGTCTTTGGAAGGGATTTCCATGACCTACACCTTCGTAATTTAGGTATTGGCGATGTTGAGGAGCTGTGTGCTGGAAGCAATAATCAGAATAGCAAAAGTGGCAAAGAAAAAGTTGAAAAATTGCAAAACTGGGCTAAGGCGCAGCTGAAAAAGGCCCCCGTCTCAATGGACTAAAGCCATTATAAAGGTTGCAAGAAGTCGATGGATGGAGGCAGCTCAAGGCCGTTCGTCTTGGCATTCTAGCGCCTGTGTCCAGCAGTGGAATTCTACAGGCTTATGATAGTGATGATGACTCAGGTGGATTTTGTTGCCCATACCCTTGTCTAATCCTTAGATGGTTTTTACAACATCAATGGAAACAGAAGAGTCTTTTCTGACCAGGCCATAAGGCCGGACACCACCACAACTAGGCTGCTCATGGTCATGGTTACTATTGTTAAGTGGTCTCAACAGAGACCACTTTTCTGGGATGATGACAATGATGGGATGCATGGCCTCACTCTAAATTCCCCAGCAATCTTACGACCATGTGATGCAACTTACATCAAACATGCTGCACAAGCTTCAAAGACACTCAATCAAGATTAGTAGGTTTTATTGGGTGTTTGTTGGTGTTGTTCATGATCGTGAAACTACTGGCCAATTAGAACAAGGCTCACATACAGTTCCGCAGTACCCGTATATCATAAACAATCTTCTCAATCTCCTCCTGGCTACTTTTCCCAGTATTATGCTTTGACAGAGTTCTGAATGCACCTTCTACAGCTACAAACTTTTCCATATCAGCTTCTGGTGAACCGGAGTCAGGATGGTACTTCTTGACAAGGTCCAGGAAGGCTTGGCGGACTGCATCCTGTTTGGACTCTTCGGGTATGTTTAGAAGTTTGTAGCATTCCTGAATATTGTAAATGCTAGTAGTAGATAGGTTTTTGTAAAGGAAATAAATGAGTTTGCTTGACGTAAAAGACGAGCAAACGTTTGATTGATTCTGATGATACATGAAACTTATTTTTGATGGCTGATAATTTTATTTAGTGAACATCGTTTGCAACAGTATCTAGCTCACAGGCAACGCGCGCATGGAAGCTAATCAAATCAGCCTATTTTCAAAACGGAACTCAAAACCCGGCCGATTACCTTAACTTCTATGCGCGCCTAGCCTTACTTGCAACTTTTTTTCAGTAGACTTGGATATTTTTGAAGATATTTTTTTTGTAGATAGCACTAGCACGCGAGGGTAAATGTTGAAAGAAACCACTTGATCAAATCGTTTCAAATATGGTGAAGTTCTATTCATGGTTAGAGATTTTATAGGAGTAGATCATAGTCGAAGAATTACGTAAGGAAAACCTAGCATGGATCGTCAAAACAATAATATTTTGTTTTGGGTGCCGTGATTTCACAACCATGGAAAGCACAACCCGGGAATGCACAGCCTTGGAATTGATGTACATCAATGGTCGCCAATTCCATGGCTGTGCATTCCCGGGTCGTGCTTTCCAGGCCGTACAAAATAATGCACACCCTTGGAAAACACAACCATGGAAAACGCTGCCAAATGGCTTCAAATTACCGGGCTGTGAATTCCTTGGCTGTGCTTTCCATGGTCGTACAATCCCGACACGTGTCAGGAATGCCCGACCATGGAATGTACAACCTGGGAATTTGATGCCAAGGCTTGATGGATTGACGTCATGCTTATGCTCCGTTTACAATCACTTGAATTGAACTTCAGTCGAGCTGTTACAATATGTCATAATGGAGAGCGTAGAATTGTCACTGTCATGTCAATCTATGGATCCACACCACAGGGAACAACAAATTCAACAAAACAACGGATTGTAACGGTTACACGAAGATTTGCATTGCTAAATATTACGTATTCCTCTATAAAATTATACCATGATGTTCTTGGTACCGTCTGATGTACCAGGATTTCGTCTCAGGTAATTAGTTGACCTTTACCTACATTTTATTAAGGTCTCTGGCCGGCCAGACCCTTCGAAAACAACTCTCGCAGAAAAGCGCTGTATGTAAGACACTGTACCTAGATACGCAAATTTTAAATTGTATTATATCCTGTAGTTACCTGTCGACAGTCCGCTACCGAGAGAGATGTGATGTCATCAGGTAGAGCAGAGTAGAACCGCCGTCAGTGTACCTGCCAAGCTTCTGCACATTATGCTGGAATTCCGAGCACAAGCTAGTTGTGCAAATAAACTATTTCGGATGAATATTCTGAAGTTGGGTCTGGGAATTCTTGCGCATGTTCTTCCGAAAATGTAGCTTTTGAAAAGGCTCCTGTGCAAACTTCAAAATATTTCTCCCAAAACGGTTAACTGTGGTTATGACATTTCACTTTCTTGTTTGTATGTGCATAACTAAGATCCTTTAACATTTGATTTTCTTCTCAAATTTTTTCAGTTATGTATCAGTTGAACATGGTCAAAGCAACTCTTCATATTGAGGGAAGATGCCTCCCTCCGTCAAGTTATTGAAAAACTGATTTACCTGCCTGCTATACATTCAACATACAAAATGGTCAACAGGCGGATCTTTTCATTGTGATGCGGCCCCACCGAGCCTACGTAATGGACATGTAGGTTAATTATTTTTAACAAAGTAAAGCTGATTTCTAAATATTACGATTGCTTTAGTTTTTCTTAAAACCCTGTACCTAGCTGTCCCACAGCCTAACTCCAAGCAGGTATTTTAAGCTAGGCAAACATAAGTCAATAATTACTATAAGTTATCATCGACATGAGACTGTTGGGCTGTACCTATGGTATATCTGGTTCTATTCACATGTTATAAAACACATTCTTTTAACTTGGCCTTGCCTCTGTAGAAATAGTATGTATCATGCAGAGGTTTTTTAATAAACTTACCTGTTATGGCATGATGATTATGGCAAATCCCCCATTGCACACTGTATGCTATGGGGGAGGTCTCATCCAGCAATTACTACCGGCAGATGAAGATAGTGTAACATGGATTTATGTAAGGAAATTGAGGTTCACAGAGTGAAGCCGATGAGCACCCCTAGTACCGATGAGTGCTAGGGGCGCTCATCGGTGTCGCCATACAAAATCCGTGTTACACTACACCATACGTCCAATGCAATTATTTGCAAAAAACAGACAGCCTGCTGAGGCCAAAGTCAGAGTTGTAACAAGCTATTGATACAGACGTATGGTGACACCTTTTCAATAAATGCTCCATACAAAAAAACAGTGTTATACACTATGTAACACGTCAGTTCTAACTCTTCTACTGGGTTATTGTAGGTAGTATGGTATTGCTTTAAAATGGGTCATGTGTAGATAAGATAGAAAAACCCGGAGGTATATGTCAAATAACTTTAATTTCTGAAAGAAATGTACACATTGTAATGTTTATAATGAAAAAAAAATTTTTTTTTCAACTCTTAGGTCTTGTTCGCTGCGAGAAGCAGTCATCAAGATCCCATTGTAGCCGTTATAATGGTGATCTAAACCATATGCAGACAGCCCAATGAAACATTTTAAAATGATTAGCTGTTTTGGGTAGGAGTACCTATTATTATTATTAACCTTAGACCATTTCTCATACTCCTTAAATTGGACCACCTATATTGCATTCATATACAAAATCAACATCAATAAAAAGTCCAGTTAGCAAAGTAACAGAGGATTTTCATCATATAATAACTCAAGCAAGGATTAACTTTTAAATTATAAAAAAGTATAT
Organism: Epirrita christyi; assembly: GCA_951392215.1. Taxonomy (NCBI): domain Eukaryota; kingdom Metazoa; phylum Arthropoda; class Insecta; order Lepidoptera; family Geometridae; genus Epirrita; species Epirrita christyi. Next base: position 14,788,524 of record OX595844.1, read on the forward strand.
CACAACAAATTTTAGTTAGCCCAGCAGATATTCAAGAACATCTAAGATGAATCCTTTGGAAGGAAAAAAAACTTTAGAAAGTTATTATTATGTCCAAATCATACGGAAACACATTAATTAGATGATCCACATTTATTCAGCTATGGAGCTGTTTACAACAGGTAAGGACGCCATCATAACAGTGCTGCCACCTATCCGAGTCTACATTATTATTCGAACAACAAAGTAGAGCAGTACGAGTAGCTATACATTCCTGTGTATGACAGTTTATAGGAACATAATTATGTATTACGTTCAATAAATTTGTCTCAGTCATACTCATCTAAAGAGAATCGTAATATTTCAATCACTATTACGTTTCAAGTAGTAATGCTAGTGATACATAATTTAGTCGGATGCAATCAACACCGCATTCATGATATGGAAAAAATAATAGGATATTATGGAGTATGACTGGTAACGGAAGAACACTGGCTGATGTGACGGGTGACGGCTGACGTGTGACGGAGTGACGAGTGGCGGGCGCGCGAAGAATAAATACAAGTGGCTTAATGTCGCCAGCTATGTGTATAAGGCGAATTGCAGAGCTTCCTTGTGTTCATTGCTGAGTTGCATCAAGCACGAGTTGAAAAGCTCCTGCATTAGTCTGGAAGTAATAAGAATAAGTATAGTTAATTTGCATGCCTTGAACTGTGGGCCAAACCACCAAATGAGACTAAGGCGGCCGGCGCGTCGCGGCAGACCACGCCAGCTATGCAAGGGACGAGCTCTACACCTTTAGCAACCAGTGGAAAACTCTGTGGCGGTGGTTCCCAGCAGTGGGACAGAGCCCGTTTTTAGGCAACTCTACTTAAGTTATTTGCATCCTTGATAATGATATCCTGTTGCCCATAGGACTTAGCTTTTACGATCCGGGACCTTAACGTAATGCGTTATCTGTTTATATATATATTATGTATTATTATGTGTATATTGCAAGCCGATTTAAAACCACTTCCCTTTTGCATATCAGGCAAGTTCCAATGTCAATGCCATATGATGGAGACAATGAGCTGACAATGATGGAGACAACTTCTCGATGTTTAAATGGTTCATTATTTACCTGAGAGCGACCATTCGCGAGTAGGCGGGGTTGCCATCTGGCACTGCATCGTGAAGGAACGCCTCTGCAAGCATTGTGATCACTCGCTGCGGTGCGTCGGGCGTAGACAGCACAGAGTGCCCGCTCGCTACCAGCTCGCATAGCAGGGAGGACACATGTGGAGCTTCCTCGGGGTCTTCGGTCACTGGCAACCATGTCAGCCTGGACGAATGATATGTTGATATTAGAAATGTTCGGCCGTAGGCGATAAGTGACGCAGGTTGTCATAAAGCGATCTCAAATTGTAAAGCTAAAATAGAAGGCGCTTTATAAAAATGTTCACAATATCGAGTTACGGGCATGCTATTAGGCTAATTCCTCTCCATCCCAAGGTTTGATGGAAGAGACCACTTTTAGCGATAAGGTAGCCCTCTTTGTAATTTGTTAGTTACCCAGTTGCTAATTTTGTGAAGGTTTATGCACAATTTAGTTTCTCTCTATCTAATTCCATGCGTAACAGTGCTGTTGTCGCATTTAACGTGACTTATCAACGGCCAAAGCAATACGCTGTTATTCAAAGTTTCAAAAGACAATATTAATAAAATTGCCGGGTCCTACTTGCGAAAAGCGCATACCGCCGATCGATCTGAAAATTGGTATACTAACGTATTTTGACCTTCTAATCACGAATATCATAATGAATTTCGTTTGAGATTTGTGATTAGAAGGTCAAAATACGTTAGTATACCAAATTTCAGTTCGATCGGCGGTATGCGCTTTTCGGAAGTTTATCCGTATATTATTGTATAATTAGTACTCACCAGTGCCTTATTATTATTAATTATTGGGTATATTTGATAATTTTTGTGACAGCAGAGATAGCGTTCTCAGTAGCGTTAACGTTCTCGACGGAGCGGGACTCGGGCTCAGCGATGAGCGCGGCGAGGAGAGGCAGCGCGCGCGCGCACGCAGCCGCGAACTGCTCTCCGCCGAACTGCGCCAGCAGTCCGCAGCCGTAAGACACCGCCTGCCGCACCTCCGCCTCGCTCGAAGACAGCTCACCGAGCATCGGCTCCAGGAATATGTCCTGCTATTTCACGCATGCTGCTCCTGTTAAAAGGCAACATTTAAGATGGGCAATGTAATGTTCATTTTTATCAACTAATTTTGGGATAGTTGCGTATTCATCCAGCTGTATTCACTCACCTCCAAATTCAATAAAGTCGTCGAAGATACAAATGGCCCATTGACGGTCGGCGTAAGGACGGCCGGGGCTGAGCAATTGCACGAGGTGTGGTAGCAGTGTGTCCAAATGTGGGTAGCCTCGCGATAAGCAGACATGAGAGCGTGGAGGAAGTCAGCAACTCGCGAGAGGCCATATATGTCTTCATTGTCTTCGTCCGCTAACTGTTCTTCTACCACCTGAGAAGTAACATGTACATGTATGCGTGATGCTGGTTCAGTCAATATTAAATAAATCAATAAATGCAGGACATTTCATACAACATTATCTAGCCCCAAGCTAAGCAGAGCTAGTGTTATGGGTACTAGATAACTGATATACTTAATACAATAATAATAATGGGGGGCAGGGTAGTCATAATCACCACGCTTGCCAGGCGCGTTGGTGAGAACTTGCTTCTTGGCAATCTGATGTGAACACGGTATTGGTGTTAGCCACTCAGATGGATACCGCTGGCTCATCCCCAGGCGTAATCCCGTCGCCTGTAATTTCACCGGCACACATACCGTCCAAACCACAATTCAAGCACTACTGCTGCTTGGCGGAAGAAGGTACGGTGGTAGTACTTCCGCAGACGAATTCTTTCATAAGATTCTCTATTACTAGCATAAATTACAACTAGTGGTTCGCCCCGAACGGAGACCTCGCGATGACACCTTTATCAGCCCGACTAACTTAAGATGGGAAGAAAGGGTTTTGTATTTAACGGCTATGTAAGTATGTTTGTATGGATGATCCATCAGAAAATCTAAAACTATCGAGTCAATTTCTCTAATAATATGAAAGAGATTTTGTGAAGCAAGAAAAAAGATTTTTTAATTAAGCAGTGCCATCTAGTTGTAGTTTTGCTACCTAATTTTTAAAGATTTAAGTTTTCTAGTCTAAAAATGGATATTACAAAGAAAAAATCCTCAATTTTCGACTTCTCCCCGTAGGACAAAATATACTTAAATAATAAATTTCAGCATTACCAAAGAACTTGAAGTATCTTCGAGATATTTTTTTGCATATTTTACTTTCTTTACCCTTATAACCGATTTCTAAAAACATTTACTGAGAAAAAAAATTAACCTCTATAGGTAAGTTTTCTACACATCGAAATAGCCTTTGAATAGGACTAAGCAACAGGGCGAAAATACTACATACCTGCAAGTATTTAAAGTACTTGACGAATTAATTGATAACGTCCTTTTGACGAAAACCATAGAACTCCAGCGTCATTCAAATTCCTAGAAATGGGAGGTCAACAATGGATGTTATATTGGTTTCTTTTTTATGGAGTACAAGTTTCTAAATTCTTCAGTTTCAGACTTTTCCCTGTAGTTGTGACACAAAAGCCACAAGCATACCAAATTTCAGCATTGTGGGATTGCTGGAAGTACCGTAGAATTTTTGATTTTTACGTTTTTTATTTTCCCTAATATCTCGGAAACTACTAAGGCTAAATACTTATTAAAAACAGTTTTGAAATGTCCAACTAAAGCACTTTCATTAGACACTCCACTTGATCTGACTGTCTCACTTTTATTTTTTTTACCCCCTCTTGGACCCCAATATCTCAGCAACCCCCGGACCGATATAGCTCATAACCTTACCTACAAATTGTACCAATACTATCTACTCCCATACAAAATTTCATGAAGATCGGATTAACGGTTTGGAAGTTTTCATCGGACAAACATACATACATACATACATACACACATACATACAAACGCAGATTCTTCCAACTTGACTCAGAGAACTCGCTTCGCTCGTTCAAAAATGTGACTCGAGGAAATATTGTGATACCTGATGACCACTATATTATTGGTGATAAAGTTTACCCAAATTTGAGTTGATGCATAGTGCTATTTATAGATTGAAGCAGATTGAGTTCACAGCAAAGAGATTTGGACACTAGATTAGCCCAAATGACTTCACAGCAAAGAGATTTGAACACTAGATTAGCCCAAAGACCGTAATGCATAAAGAGAGCCTTTGCTCTTTTAAAAAGAAGATTTTGCTGATTCAAATATTTGGATATGTCCAGGGCCGACTTAATATCTTGAAGTCCTAGGGATTGTTTTGAAATGTAAATTCTTAATTTATTTGTCATTTTTATATTTTATATTTGTATGCCTACATGCAGGCTGAATGCTAACATAAATTTAAGACCTAAACGTGTAAAACTATGTGTATTCTTACAAATAAACGATTGAATCTTGAATCCTTTTTTTGTATAGTGCTGTTGTACATTACACAATGTATGCATATTAAATAACCGGCCAAGTGCAAGTCGGACTCGCGCACGAAGGGTTCCGTACCATTATCTATAAAAAGGCAAAAAAATCACGTTCGTTGTAAGGGAGCCTCCTTAAATAATTATTTTATGCTTTTTTTATTATTTGTTGTTATAGCGGTATGTATAGTATGAAATCACTAGATATTGGCCATCAATAGTTCTAAAATCAGTAGATACTATGTACCTTTCTAGCTATTCTATTATATATTGCATCAATTTATGATCACTGGTGATGATTAGGTATGGATAAAAATGAATGTTTCTTTGTCCAGTGCGAGTGTGAGTTCTGTGAATTGAAGGAGGAAAGTGTGGCGAGTGTAGCAAAGCTACCCCTTTAGTGCACACCTGGAAAGGTTTCTGACTACGCATACTTGGGTTACTAATAAATATTATTTTGATTAGTTCAATTATTATTTTATTTATTCTGTAGGTATTACAATTTAGAACAAACCATAAATCTGACAATAACTTAACAAGTAGGTACCCATTTTGAAGTAACTAATAATTAGAGGTAGTGGCAGTGATTCTGAGAAGTCTCTAAACGTGCATCTTCTATAACATACAGTTATTGTGATTCCTTTCTAATCGCTTATTCGGAAGAGGTAAATCTTGACAGTCAGCTCAACTGCAAGTTGTGTTGTCGACTCTGTCGGTATTTTGCTGGTGCCACGTTGATATTGGGTGACGTCTTTTCTCCACAAGGGTGTGACGAGGGTGAAGTTGTCCGCGTTGACACTTTGCTTTCTTAGAATGAGTTTAGTTGCCACGTTCTCCTGAAGGGCCTCAACGCAAGGCACCGAGTGAGGCAGCTGAAGCTGGCAGGACACTTGCGCGTAACTCTTCTGCTGGCGATAACGTGGAGCAGGAGAAGTCACAGGCTGTGGTGTTGACATCCTGGGAGCCGAGGTCATCGTGCCTGGGCAGTAATTTACCTGCGAATCGGTGTCATGAGTCGCTACCGTATCAATGCTGACCGGTGAGGTATGGCATCGGGTGACGCCGCGCATTTACATTTTGCACTGACTGTAGTGATATCTTTGGTACTCTGGTTTTGGTATTGCTCAATTCTTGGACTTCATTTTTCAACTCGGCGACAATTTGCTCCGAATATTTCCAAGGAAACCGGTCCATAACGTCTAGTTTCTGGAACTAAGGCCAGGAATTCCTGCACTACGATGGTGTCAGAGCGCGTGGGTTGTAATAAATTAAAAATACAAATGAGTTCATTACAAAAATTGTACTAAGAATCGATTACTAAAATGCTGGCATGCCTTAGAGAGTGTTAACAATTTTAGTGATAGATATTAGTTATGTTATTATCACCGACCGACCGAGATTAAAACGAACTATACGTTCCAAACTTAGTTATGGTTCAAAATAACACGATTTGATTCTCATTTAGTTCTCAATACATAAACATTATGAATGAAAATGATTCGATTTTGATTGATAGACGTCATACCTAGATTTGATTATGATAGACGTCAGTTAGACCTTGCGTCAGACAAGCGTCAGACTCGTAGTGTTTTACAACCATCGTTTTTGGTGGTTGTTCGGTTAGGGTCACGTGGTGCTAACCGAACGCCCTAACTGAGCCTCTAAACGGAACAACCATACACTCCGGCGACAAAATCATGATTTGACTTTGACAGACGTCAGAATTCATCGAGTTGGGTGTTCGGTTAAAGTCACGTGACGCTAATCGAGTGTTTTAACCGAGCCTCTGAACGGAACAACCATACACTCAGGCGACAACAAACACCCAGAGTGTACCCTCTGAACGCACTCAAGGTGTTGTTCCAAGATGAATGGAGCCTAGCACTTGTATAAACGTGGCTAAATATATGTAAATCCTTTTCCCATTGTAATTTTTTGTTTATTTCGCTTCATTTAAATGCAGGTTCCTAAAATATCTTTCTCACGGAGAGCAACACAAGACAAAAAAATGTGGCGGGACGGATACAATTTACTCTGTGGTAAAATGTTTCGACAGCTTTTGACACCTTTGAGAACTGCATTTTGTTTGCGTCTTGGCTCCAAGGTCTTGGAGCAAGGAAAATATTTACGCGTAGAATCGAAATGTTGAATTGAAGAACTTGTAGTGATGTGATGATCGTAATAAAGCTAGCGTAGGCAACGCATTCTATGTAGACACACTACTCCCAACGAACGATTAAAGCAAGCAACCACAGAGCAATAAACGTGACATTCCCTGTTATAGCTGCTCAAGAAAATATGTTACCAGTGGAAAAAAAACGAATTTTAAACATTTCTGTGCTGTAAATTATGCTTCAAATTAGAGTAAGAGTATTTTTACGATAATCACTGATTTTTTCGCCATTCTCTGTCTAGTGTACGTCGATATAGGCCATTTTGGAACATGACCTTTATTTATTTATTAATTTAATAACAAAATCACACAGTATTTTTTAAACTCTCACGATTAGAACACATATTTATTATATTGTCACGGGTATTTATCGCGTGTTACCTTATCATTTATTATTCCCGACGTTTCGAATGCGTTTCAGCAAGCATGTCAAACATGCGGCCCGTTGTCGTTGTCAACGTTGTCTGCGGCCCGATTCAATTTTAAGAACAGTTTTGATTTGCGGCCCGCTAGCGTATCGCAAAAATATTTAGAAAGCGCGCGCTGGAATGATGGTCCGGCCATCGTTTAATGAAGACTTCTTCAGGCGGAATTTGAAAGCCGTTTTAAGGATTTTAAGCTAAAAGAAGATAATTTTCTCTATCGACATTGATAAAGTTCCCACTCACTTGCAGATGGATGTAATTGAAATTCAATGTCAGACCTATTTAAAACAAAAATTTGACAGTGTTGGTGCACTTGACTTTTACAAGTATTTACCTATTCAGTATCAAGAAATACGGCAATTTGCTTGCAAAATAATATCAATGTTTGGAAGCACCTACAAGTGTGAGCAATTATTTTCTCTAATGAAAGGAAACAAATCTCCCATCTCCCGCGAGATTGCGGTTGACCAACGCACACTTGGATGCAGTTTTAAAATTAATTTCCGCAGATAGAATTATCCCTCAAATAGATAATTTAGTTAAATACAAAAGATGTAAAATTTCAGGGAAAGGATTGTAGTATATTTTTCTGTCGTTTTAACCTCCAGTAATGATTAAATAAATAAACGATCTGCCCCCCTATTCCCTAACTGAAAGTCACTCGGTGACTAACGTTTGATAAGTAAAATTGCCATCAAATGGTCAAAATTATCATCGTCTCGCATGTGGCGCGAAGTTAAAATTGTATTGTATTTTTTGCTCGTCACAGCTCATCAACACTTCTTGAGATAGCGAAAAAAGGTTTTGCGAAAACTAGGAGACACAACACACATGTTTTAATTGATCATACAGATAATTATGAGATACTACAAACTAAAACATGTGTGTTAGATCTCCTAGTTTTCGCAAAATCAGTTTTCACTCATCACAAGAACTGTTGATAAGCTGTAATGAGCAAAAAACACAATCAAATTTGAATTTCGCGCTACATGCGAGACGATCCATCTTGAGAATTGTCAATTGATAGTCATTACGTTAGTCACCGAGTGACTTTCAGTTAGGTAATAAGGGGGCATTACTGCTATGCAATGAGTTTGTTTTCTTTATGGTTGGGTTTTGCGGCCCACTGATTCTACGGTCTCTATGCATTTGGCCCACCAATGACTTTGAGTGTGACATGTATGCGTTACAGCAATAATGGTCGCGGGCTGACTGGAGTACATGGAGCTACCGTCGAGAAGTGGTAGCAGCTGCAGAAACTACCCTCACTTCTGAGGGTGGTGTGCTTTCTCTTGATTCTCTTGTAGAAATGGCGCTCATACGAAAGTATCGTTGATTTGTTGACCTGACGATTCTTCACTGCCGCGATGTGTTGCTTTACCCGTTCAGCTTTTGATCGTTTAGTTTGCCCGATATAGGAATGTCCACAACTGCAATCTACTTTATATACACCAGGTACTTGCAAAGGTATGACATCTTTCGGTGTTCGCAACTGCTTTGCCACCTTGGTGAGAGGAGCAAAAATTTACTTAATTGAGTACTTCTTCAAGATGTTACCAAGTTTATCCGTGACCCCTTTCACATAAGGCAGAAAAGTAGGCTGTCTGCTACACATCATTCAACGAACGATGTTCGAACGACGTTTCGTTCGGTCGGGAATAATAAATAATAAGGTAACACGCGATAAATACCCGCGACAATATAATAAATATAAAATCACACAGCTCTTAATACTACAGCTTAACTAATACACTTATTTTAAAGCCAATAACGGATATACATTTTTCAAGTATTTAATTTTATAGTCACTAGTTACGTACCTAACAAACAGTTTTAGAATAAAATCTAAATTAATTTAGGTTTTTTATGTTTAGACAACCTTATCGGGCCTGCGCCCATCTATGCATGGATTTAAAACAATTTTCTTTCAGCTGTCAGAAAGCTTACCATTGCAATAACATAGAGTATATTTTACTTATATCTGTCAGAACACGTTCACACGACCGACAGTTTTTAGCAAAACGTAACGAACATCATTGAGCGTGTTCTGACACAAAAACTGTGTGTTGCTTTTACGTTCGTTCTATAAAGAGTGCGTTCCTTTTGGGTGACATTTACGTTATTTTCGTTATTTTTGATCACAAATGGTGTTCCATTCGATTTGAAAGTGCTCACTGTGATCGTTTGTAACTGTTTTCACGGTCGTACAGACAGATTAAAAACGCTAAGAACGCCACCAAATTTTGCCAATTTTTACCCAGCTATTCCGATGGGTAAAAATTATCGTTTTTTGACATTTGCGTAATGTTTGACATTTGCTACCATTCTGAAATTATTTGTTTCGTTATGTGCTGTAGAATTAACATTTTTAAACGGTGAAAATCAATTATTTACCAGTCTAGGAATAAGTTAAAACGGCCTAAGAATAGGGCTCCTCCAAGTCCTCCTGTGGATGACGTAAAAGGCGACTAACGGATTACACCAGGGCAGCAGCATTCGCCTGAGTAATAAACACCAAACTATGATCACCAATCCGCCTGCCAAGCGTGCAAATTCCCTCCATTGCACGCTATGAGGGAGGCATCATCCAAAAGTGGATGTATACCGACTGATGATAGTAAGTCTAAATAATATTTGATATATAACCTGCACCTGCATAACTATGTTTACAATTGGACTTACCACCAAGTAACTAACAACCGTTGCGGAATGAAGTTCTCGAGTGGCAACTACAAACCCAGCGCAGAAGAGGAAGGCCCTTCCCCCCTCTCAATGAACCAAAGATATTATAAAGGTTCCAGGAAAATGGTGCATGGAGGTGATACAAGACTGTTTGTTGTGGCATTCTGTGCGGGAGGCCTATGTCCAGCAGTGGACTTCGATAGGTTTCATGATGGAGATGAAGAATGGACATACTGATCAGAAGCCAAATGTTAACAAACATAATAAGACAGGTACATGTCTAGTTTAATTTTATGTTGTATAATTTATTTTTTCAGTGACTCTTCGCTTTCGGGTGCTACAGCCAGCACATCAGCTACTTACATAGAAAAAGATAGGCTGTAGAGAAATCTCCAAAAGCTATCGGATCATTATCGGACCTTATGAATACCGTTTTGGAATAATTTTGTAGAACATGAAGTCTGATTTCACCTCTTATAAATTTTTAAATTGAACAGTGTTAAAAGATACATGTTTTTTTTTTTGTTTATAAATGTAAATTGTGATACCTACTGAAGAGAAAAATGTTGCTTAGGAATGTCTAATTTGTAAATTCAGGCACATTGGTACTGACTGATGCACACATTTAATAAGTATACATTAAATTACAATTTATGATAGTTCTTAGAAATAAAGACTGATCTAAGATTCTTTGTTATAATTTTTTAGTTTAAACAATATTATTTCATTTAAATGCTGGGGTACCTATGTCTGGCCTAAGAATAGACCTCTCCATCTCCTCCTGTGATGATGTAAAAGCTATCTAATGTGATTGCCACTGGAGAACTTTTATTCCCCAGCGGGTGTCAGTTCTGCGAGCTATATGACCTGCACATTGCCACTTGCTGCACTTGTTATTGCACTTGTTGATTCTGAGAACTATGTCGGTAATCTTGGTTCTCTAAGTCATCACTCGCAACACGCACTGATTATAGACAATAATAAATTACAGTATATTCTGTTACCATATATTTTATTATATACATTATAATATGCAAAAACATGTACTTAGCCTAACTGAAATAGAATTTCATATTTAAATACCCTCTAAATATCCTGAAGAGGTAATTTAGTTGCTACATAAGATAATATTTGGCAATAGCTTCTTGATGATAGTCCACGCACGCACAGTAGTCGACAAGAGTGTCTGAACTTGAGGCTCAGACTGAGCTATTGTTATCTAGAATTAGTGATCTCATTATATTATTCTACAGTCCTTTCTTGCTTTCTATTTCTTTCCAATCCATCCACAATTTCTCGAGTAATTTCCACATACCACATGTTTGTTTACAGTGTTTGCGTGTTTAGTTTGGTTTGTTTAACAAGTTTGTTTGACAGATTTCGTTCCAGACACCTGTGAACAAAATTTTTGAAAATATCGTTTTTATTAGTTTATAGCCAAGTGGAATAAATATTGAACGAATGTAATCGTTTTGTGCGTTCTTGGCAAAATTTTCATCGAGTGGAATGGGCCCAAAGAATAGTAGAGAAGCAGTTCGTTCGTTTTTCACAGATAAACTGTTTTTTAAAAGAGTTTCTGAAAAAAACACTCAGCTTTGTGTGTCTGCTTCTTGACAGTGCGCTAGTGATATCGTGGTGTTTTTATCTTGTTTTTATAAGTAAGCAAAAATAAATACCACGAAATGAAAATAATATCCACGTTGTTGATGTTGACATTTAACTTTATTGTGACACATGCCAGCTACGTAACAGAGCAGCGCCATCTATTTTATAAGCTGAAAGCATGTTTTGAAACGCCCGTGAAAACCCCTTAATCCTCATATTTTATGAGAGCGTTAATAGTTAGATAACCATGTTATTTTGCGTACACTGGTTGAGAAATTAAACCATGTCTCGAGTGAACTCTCTAGAACTCCTTTGATAAAAACAACAATATTGCTGAAAAAGAAGACAGTGTCTTGAATGTGGCGATATCTGTGAGGCCCAATTATCTAATTTAAAAACATTCCAGTCACAATATCATCGATATATATCGTGTCAGTAGCACTGTCACGTATAGTAACTACTAATTAATCTTCGCGTTAACGAAGATACGAAGATTAATTAATAGTTACTATACGTGCAGTGCGACTGACACGAGATAATATTGTGACTGGAATGTTTTTAAATTAGAGAAATGGGCCTATGGTTACAAGGTCAATTTGAAATCTCTCTTAGAGAAAAACACAGAGCAAACACTCGGGTTGTGGCAGTACAACAGGTACTCAACGTACATTATCAGATTTTTCAGCAATGCCATACGCTTAGCCGCTTGCTATCCAACCTGCTCAAATAACTGTATAAACCTTTAGTACCTAAATCGATATAACCCAGCAACTAAGTAGTTCTATGAATCAGTCGGTACCAGCCAGCAGTATGCAGGCATGGATACAAGTACAACTACCCAGGAGACATATTACTGAGATACATATTCAACATCTGGTATCGGTAAAAATACCAATACTTTCGATACCTACTGCAAATACCCGTATCGACCCATGTCTATGTAAAGCTATGAATTTACACCACAAGCAGCGTCACGGGCGCGGCCAGTGCGCCACTCTAAAAATAAAACCTAAGGACCAGCGTGTTTCTGGCTTTAATTATTTCTTCTATAATCTGTGGTGTTCGTCTAATCATAAATGGGATAGTACATTTTTACTCTATAGTTGCATGTAAACGAAGCATATACTTTCGACCAATCACAGCAAAGTACATCAATTCCAGGGTCGTGCTTTCCATGGCTGTGCTTTCCTGACACGTGCTGGGAATGCACGACCATGGAATTGATGTACATTGATTTGATCAAATTTGGCATCAAATTCCAGGGTTGTGCATTCCCAGGCTGTGTATTCCCTGGCTGTACAATCTCAGCACGTGTCAGGAATGCACGACCATGGAATTCATGTACAATTGGTCATCAAATCCCGGGCTGTGCATTCCTGGCTGCGCTTTCCATGGTTGTGAATTCCCGGGTTGTACATTCCATGGATGTACAATAACCGGACTCGACCACACATAGAGTTCCATTTTGAAAGTAACTAGAGCTGTTAAAATAATATCGATAAACATCGAAAGTCACCGAGCTAGAGCTTGGTGCAGCAATGCAGCTTTCCGATACGTAATCGCGATTAATAACAATCTTCGGTTACCCACCAGGGCGGGTGAACAACTATCATCAGTGAGTCACTAAAGACAAAAAAGATAGGGAATCGGGGGGCTGATCACTAATACGATACACAGATGTAAGAGCGGCAACGTCTTATGACTACGTCCATTGTGATAATTCGTCCAAGACACAGCCTAATCAAAAAGTACTCTGTCCGTGGCATAGGCACAGGTAACAGTAAGTAAGTACCACAGACTACAGAGTATACGTACCTAAACCTAAATACCTATTAGGAGTTGAGTTCGATGGATGCAGCGACCAATATTTTTCGTTTTTGTTGCAAACAATTGGCGTATAACGTTTAATTAAAGCTAATTCGTGGCTAATTCAGTAGTGACATGAGTTTTGGATAAGCGTAATAAGTTTCCGAGTCTAAAAGACCCGTTTTTACTATTGTACACCGATACAATGGCGTTAACAGCTGAGGAAGTTAGTGGCCGCTATCCGATCCACTGGTTGGTCTGGAACAACCAGCATGAGGAGCTGCAGAGGTCAATGGAATCTAAAAAGGTAACTCTTTGATACGCTGATACATTTTAATCACTATTCTCAAACAGTATAACAAAAATCGACGACATCAAAATTCGGTTATCCCTGTCGCATCATATAATTTTTTTTCAATGAATATTTTACTCTTCTGATAAACTGAAGACAGATATACCTATTATAGCTTTCATTACAGTAACGTGTATGTTTTTTGCATAGGCACTACTCTTCAGCTACTACTACTATTTCAGCTGTTTTATGAACGCCTTATTTCTCGCTTTATTGAACATTTTATTTCACACTTGCCTTCCTACGACTTAGCCAAGGAACATGATACTTACAGGACTTATAGGACTTAGCTACCTACCTGTGATCCTATACCTATGATGATGTGTTACCTATGATTCATCACTATTACGTTATTTTTATCAGGCAAGAAAAATAATAAATAATAAATGCTGGACATATCACACAACATTATCTAGCCCCAAGCTAAGCAGAGCTTGTGTTATGGGTACAAGATAACTGATATACTTAATACCATACATTACATTGACAGATATTTTTTATTATACATAGAAAATACCCAGAACACCCTGAACAAATATCTGCAGATTGTACAAATATTTTTTCTGAGGCGGGAATCGAACCAGCAACCTCCTCCGTCACAGGCGAACCTTTGCCCGCCGCGCCGCAGAGGTTGTAAAACCTACCTTGTGTGTGAATTTTTGTTTTTCTATGATATAAAGCAAAATACCTAGTACTTTGGCTATTGGTTCATTTCCAGTGTTTTAATTTTTATCATAATTTTGGTACTTAATTTATTAAATTTTTAGTCATTTCACATATCTATAGTTCTAAATACTCTGAACAGTGCTTAATTAGCATCAATGTTAATAATTGGTGTGTAGTTATGACAAATGTTTGCATGATCTGCAAATATTTGTCCCGGGTCTGAGTGTTGTGGTACCATGGTACTCGTAGTTCCATTGAAAACCACAATCTCACCTAGTCAAGTTCAAGTGAAGTGGTTGTCGACCCTACTAGCTTTTGTTTCATTGTCCACATTAGGCTTTCTAGCAGGCCTCGTCTTGGCTTTCTTGTCTACGTAGACTCTACATGTAAACACAACAAGCCTGTTTAAGCCCCATTGTATACGTAGACTTAACAATCCCGAATCTTCCTTCCTTTGTACTCTGATATGCATCTAGCACGTCACTCTGGTGGGTCCATCGAATGTTTTGCCAGATTCATGCTACATACTAGGTACCGTATAACTGGGTTACTTTAACCCTAAGAGGTAACTTTGGCCCAAATTGGGAAAAGTTTGATATCACAAATCATTCCGGGGTGAGCACAGGACCTGCCATCTGTCAATTTAAGTAAAAACTACGAGCAGAAATTACGCTCACACCGCAGGGCGGGAAGTTCAAACTTTGGGCCAAAGTTACCTCTTAGGGTTAAAGTAACCCAGCTTTAAAGCAATTTATTAATTTTCTGGAATTCATTTACTTTCATACAATGATAATTAAAAATTCACTTATCCGGGTGTTAATGAGAAGCCAAATAAAATGAAAAAATAATCCTGTTAGCTCAGCTAGAAGCCTTACAATTGAACTTCAGCAGTTTGCTCACCAAATATAATGTTGTTGGTTATTTACTAAGGACTAATGGGACATGACTTTGAACTTTAATCTCTTGTATTAGAGTTTGTTTTTATAATCTTGATGTTTTATATATATGGCTTCTGTTGCTACAGTAATATGTCTATTCCCAGTTGCCACCACTAGCCCTGTTGCAACTGGTGGCAGCTGAGAAAAGGACAACTTTTTTGCAACTAAACGGAGCATTTAGGCTAGGCGTATGCTGAGACGCAGGCGACGCAGGTCCACGCAGAGCAGAGCAGAGCAGATTTTGTAAAGCATGGAACGTCATTGAACTACGTACGCTGCGGCGCAGGCACATGCGACGCAGACATGTGTCTGTCCTGTGCTCTGTGTCTCGTTGTAGTGCCGGCACAGAATTCTGCGCGACACATGCACGTCGAGACGTGTTTATTAACAATATTTTATAATGTTGTTGCAATGACAGAACATTTAATTGAATTAGTTCGTTGTGAACCTTGTTTGTATGATACAAATCATCCAGACTATTCAAAAAAGACATTGAAAGAGTTATTATGGGTAAGAATTGCCAAGGATACTAGCTAGGATGCGAATGTCGTTGCGTCGCAGCATGCGGAGGGGGCACATGTCTGCCTCAACTGCCCTGCCCTGCACTGTGCTGTACTGTGCTGTGCTGCGTCGCCTGCTTCTCAGAATACGCCTAGCCTTAACGTTTCTCTCTCTTTTCATCAGTCGTTAGACGTTCAATGTTGGACAACATTTTTTTATCACTCTAGTTAACGTGTTAGTTAGTCATTTTAAATTGATTCTGGCTAAGTCACCTAAACGCAGCCCTGAGACCTTGCTTTTTCTAATACATGATCTCTTGATAATCTTAATTCACAGTTCACAACAGAAGACATAGAAATGAGGGATCCTCGAGGTCGAACCCCACTCCTCTTGGCCGTAACCCTTGGACACATTGAGACTGTGCGGGTGTTACTTGATGCTGGTGCTGATGTCAATTGCGAGAAGGATGGTTGGACTGGTAAGGAAATAAAATAAAAGGCAGTGTTCAAACAAAAAAAAACTTTTCTATGTGATATCTTATTTTGATTATTGTAGTCTTTTCTATAATACTTAAGAGAGACCTATAATTGGCTGTATAACTTTTTATAACTTTTGAAACTATCATGGTTATTAACATAATTATCACTAGAAACGGGATATTTACCATGATTTTTGAGTTTTATTGATTCCCGATATTTTGGCACAATTTCATGCGCCATGATCACGGGTAAACTGAAGTCTTTGCGAGTAGATTTTTATTGTTATTGGTAGCCGTAACGATCTACCCTCTTTCTCACTCTTTTATTACGAACACCCCTACCATCAGTTACATTGTCACACTTAACTCCATCTCGACACACCACACTAACGGTATCCGGACAAGTAACTGGTACCACACACTTTTTCCGATTCCGATGTGGTGAGAATGTGTAGGAGGAATGTGAGATGCGTTTCTAGTGATAATTAACTTTTTATAATTGCATCTGTTGGTCTTTTCAATAAAATAAAGTCCTGTTTCGTCCTTCCAGCCGTCCAAGAAGCGACTGCGACTGGCGACATGGAGTTACTATCGCTGGTACTGTCGCGTCGAGACCATCAGCGTTACCTGTTCCGGTCGCGAGGCATCCCAGACTTGTTGAACCGGCTGAGCCTCGCGCCCGACTTCTACGTCGAGATGAAGTGGCAGTTCACTAGTTGGAGTAAGTGTTCTAGAGGTTCACACCAGCCAAGAATACTACTTCTTCTTGTCGTATCGATGCTTCACTTCAAATTGTATTACAATAATAGGTGGTCACCTCAAAAGCTTTATCTGTGAGTGACTGTGTTGAGGTCTTCCCTTGTAGGGTTCTACTAATATTCATAGATAAACTTGTTTTAACGACCTCTGTGAAGAGGAAGACTTCGGCGAACGTATTCAGATCTGCCCCCCTATTCCCTATCTTGAAAGTCACTCAGTGACCAACGTTTGACAAGTAAAATTACCATCAATTGAGAATTCTTCATAATATTTTTTTTTTATGATGGTCATTCTACTTGTCAAACGTTAGTCACTGAGTGACTTTCAAATCAAATCAATCATTTATTTGCAAGAATACTTATTTTAAAATGTCAGGTCTTATAACTAATTTAGTCACTGTATTCAGCCTGCACGCAGGCGTGCAAAATTGTTTGTGAGGCATATTATTATACTTAGGTACTATTCAAATTATTTACTTTACAATTTAAACTTCCAAATATTCCTTTAACTTTTTCCTAAAGATATCTCCATTCAACTCTTTTATGTCTCCTGGTAATTTATTATAAATGGTGATGCACATATTATAAACATTTCTCTTATATATATCCTTATGGGATTGGGGTTTGTAAAGCAAATTCTCAAATCAAATCCTTTTTTGCCTAGCAATCACTTCGCTACGTTTTTTAAAATAGGCTAGGGAATCGGGGGGCTGATCGGAGACGTTCTGGAGAAAGGCCAGGTCAAGAGTACCCTCAACTATCAATCAACAATCTTTGTAGAATGTGATGAGAGTGAATGAAGCAAGGTATGTCAGGATCGTAGCAAGTGGAAATCCTTGGTCTCTTCCTAACCATCTTATTCTAAGTGGGGGTGTTAAGACCTGCACTGACGTCCCGCTGTGGGGGTGTATTGTGCATACACAACTCATTCCTAACCATAAGAGATACCAAAATTATAAACGTTCTGGAGAAAGGCCAGGTCAAGAGTAACCGACGACAATCTATGTAGAATGTGATGAGAGTGAATGAAACAAGACGTATGTCAGTATCGTAGCAAGTGGAAATCCTTGGTCTCTTCCTAACCATTCGGGAAGCAGACGTGAGCTTATTTATTTATTTACACACACTAAACTCATTACAACCACAAATAAAAATAAGAGATACCAAAATGATTGTTTTGAACTTGGTAGCAATATAAACATATGTGCATGAAAAAAATAAGTAAGGCCTCGAATTATTTTAAGCGAAGTTTGTGATTGTTTTGATATATACATGATTGTTTGTTTTTTCTATTTGTTGCTTGTATTTTATTTTGTAAATTTATCTCGATTATTATTTTAATATTATTATTATTTACACCTATTTCTTGACAAGGCCCATGCACAGCTGCTATTTAATAAGCTGTTATATGACAAATCCAAGCGTACCTATGCGTTCCAAAGGAAAATAAATTAAATTGAATTGTAACTATATTGAGCAAGTGATAACTGGTAAGGTTCGAAGACTTATGGGTGTATGTTTCTTTTGTTCCAGTGCCGCTCATCTCGCGGGTGTGTCCGTCCGACACGTACAAAGTGTACAAGCGCGGCGCGAACGTGCGAGTGGACACTACGCTTATCGGCTTTGAAAACAGCAGCTGGCTCAGAGGAGATACCAGCTACGTTTTCAAAGGACAAGGCGAGTTTTTCTAATCGTATTCTTTTCATCCGAAAACGAACTGATAACCGTTGGGGAATAAAGGTTCTCGAGTGGCGACCACAAACCAGACGACCCGGTAGAGGAAGACCCTCCACTTAATGGACTAAAGACATTATCAATGTCGCAGGAACGCACCACGGGTCTAGATATTAGTGATAGTTTTCGAAACTATATGAAGTTTCGTTTCCTTCCATACATTTATTTGCAGCGCCCCTAGCGAAAACGAGAAGAAAACTAAGGACGCTGTCAGTAAATATATGGAAGGAAATGAAACTTCATATAGTTTTCGAAAACTATCCAAACCCGTACTAGACTTACTGATCATGTTTACAAAATTTAATTGAGTTTGAAGAAATAATAGCCAAATCAGAAGCAAACTTTGTTCTAGCTACCGGTGACCTCTTGACACCATAATGGCAGTGGTTTGCAGTGCCTTCTCGCACCGTCTCTGAGCAGTCGCGCGAATGTCAAAGAGTCTGCGAGATGATAGTCAAGCGATAATATTTATTAATATTATGCTATATTTGTAATTGCAGGTACGTCTGCTAAGTTCATGGAGGTGAACCACGAAGCGGGCACAGTGTCCACCGAGGTGATAGACGGCACAGACTTGTGGCCCAACCCGGCGCCCCGGCACAAGGCTCTGCGCAAGCGGCTTGAAGAGCCCCTAGCCATCAACTACCTCGACACGGACAAGATCAGCTTCGAACGGTGAGCACACTGGATATGAGTGGCTTGCTCCTCTCGCCAGTTTATTTTGGAGTTGCACGCTTTGCTTACCAGTATTACATTCGCGTTAAACGCCTTCGGTTCACTCACACAATCGATAAGATGATCGCTTCGCTATTGAAAAAAGTTACCATCTTGTGTTTAAACAGTTTACAATAGTACACAGTTTACAGTAGTAGTTAAACTGTTGCATAAAATCCCTGTTATGCAACACTTTCATAATTAAAACATGAGTGTGTGTTTATAATACGTGGCATGGCGAGGTTTTTAATTGTTTCACAAGAGTGTTTCAATACCTAGTTATGTACAGTATCATACACTAAGGGCCTTATTCATAATCATTTTTTAAACCTGTTTTAGTTAAAATAGCTTTTGTTCCGTTCTGTCTTATATAAAATGTCATACAATAAAACAAGACAAGTTCTTTTAACTAAAATAGGTTTCCAAAATGGTTATGAATAAGGGTTAATCATTGGGTTTTGGTTATGGTTAATCATCATCAGCCTATTTACGTCCACTGCTGGACTAGACCTCCCCCATTGAATAGAATGGGGGGATATTCCATAATCACCACGCTTGGCAGGTGGATTCATGGTCGCAGTTTGGTGTTAAGTACTGGGGTGGATGCTGCTGCCCATCCCCTGGTGTGATCTCTTAGTAAGGCTTTTACTACATCCACGGGAGATGTAATAAGGGTCTATTCTTAGGCAGGACACACCACGGCATAATGACTCTACGTCTCCTAATACACTGGCCTGCAAAAATAAGTATCACACTTTTTTTTTTTTTTTTCTAAACTATAGTTAAGTTAAAATTTTTAATAAAAAACCTTTTATAGCAATTTTTATCAGCTTTCTTTAAAACTATAATAAATTATACATTAATAACATTTTAAACAATAAAAATAGCCATTTTTAGCCTATTGTTATAAAACTCAATTAACATTTACAAGTATGTTTTACATGTTATTTATTTTCTAATAACTGGTATTGCCTCCTCGGGCTCTGCTTACAGCTTCGAGTCCATTTGGTGTACTGAACACGAGGTTTCGGAGCCGATGCTGGGGAATATTCTCCCATTCTTCTATCAGGGCCTGTTTTAGTGCCCTGATGGTGGTAGGTGGTGGTCTGCAGTTGTAGTTTTTATGTACAAAATTAAACTCTTTTTCGAGTCCTTTTTGTTTCGAAAGTATATCTTGTGTACTTAAAAAGTTATTGCAATTTTAAAAGTGTGATACTTATTTATGCAGGTCAGTGTAGATCAGCCTCATCCCGCTGCGGGACAAATGTTTGTATGATCTGCAAATATTTATTCTGGGTGTTATGGTACCACCAAGATACTGGTAGTTCCTGATACCCACGATACAGGGGGTCCTAGTGTGGGATCAAGCATACGTATGTGACTGTTGGCTGTTATGTTTTGTTAATTTATTCGCAGCAACAAGAGCGGCATTTGGGGCTGGCGTCAAGATAAAACTGAGATCGTGAACGGCTACGATTGTAAAGTGTTCAGCGCGAACAACGTTGAGATTGTGTCCAAGACACGCTGTGAACATCTGCCGGCAGGCGCGCGGCGCACAACGCGCCCTCCGCCCATTGCCGGCCTGCTGGGCCTGCCCAACGACTCCAAGGACGACCTCGAACTCGACCTCGACGTCGACCTTGTGAAAGCTGAGGTGGTCAAGGTAAAATATCAATGTCAGGATAGTGTACAAGACTCGCTGAGAGCAACTGCCGGCCAGCGCGCATTGCACTTCAAGAATTGTTTTGACTACCTCTGCGGCGCGGCGGGCGAAGGTTCGCCTACGACGCAGGAGGTTGCGGCTTCGATTCCCGCCTCTGAACAAATATTTGTACGATCTGCAGATATTTGTTCAGGGTGTTCTGGGTATTTTTCTATGTATAATAAAAAATATCTTTCTATGTAATGTATTAAGTATATCAGTTATCTAGTACCCATAACACAAGCTCTGCTTAGCTTGGGGCTAAATAATGTTGTGTGAAATGTGTCTAGCATTTATTTATTTTGTACCTACTTATGGGAACTAAATTATTTGTATGTAAATAACTGTCATAATGTATGATGAGTATGTTGGACGTATGAATTATGAACACCAATGTAAAATTACCATATTGAAAACCAATAAATTATCTATATCTATATCAAAGTAAAACAACCGCCAGACTAGTATTCAAGACTTCCAGCAACAACAAAAATGTTGAAGCAGACACCCCGATTAGACGAATTAGAATACTGATTATCTGAATTATTTTTTCAGGAAGAGGACTCTTCCAGCGTTTCCGAAGAGGCATTATTGGCAGGGTTACCCCCTGTGTCATGGCAGGAATACTTCTCCGGAGAGGCGATGAGGGCAGACATTGGCCGATCAAAGGATATGACGACCAAAGTGCAGAAATTCAAAGCAACTCTGAGTTTATGCGAAAACTATCCACTCGAGGTAACAATAATTTATACTTTGCCTATTCCTTTTCTTATTTTTTTTTACCTTGCCTTGGGGTACGCCCTCGTGTGCCCTCAAGCAGTGTAGGAAAACATCTTCTTTTTTTTTTGGTAAAACTATTAGGACATTATAATCGAGGGACAGAACCCAGTGGAAAATGTTAGAGGAGGCCTATGTCAAGAGGCACGCTGATCTACGGGACATTTTATAAGGAAACCAAAACATATTTAAAAATGTATATTAACACTGTAGTTCAGAATAAACAGCTTTATTATTATTAGCACATAAAACATTTTAAACATAGGGTAATTTCGAAAGGCTAACTGCAAGTCGTCGTACAAAAAGCCGTGGTGTGTAAAAGCCACGGTTGAGGCCGGGGTTTGTGTATGTATGTATGTATAGAAATAAATAATTTGGACTTCCTTCTTTACCCCTCTTTAAGTAGGATCGTCTCTGAGGATATCCTCAGAGGCCGTAGACAAAGTAACATTCTAATAGCGATGACGCTAGTAGAAAAGTCCAAGATGTATGAGATTGACGTAAGCTATCGATATGTCACGTGGTCTTTTGTATTGTATTACGACTGTATAAATAGAATCGCTTCGAAGCGAATACCGTTTGTCTAGGCCGGCAGGTATACTCATTGGGGATTGAATCTTCAGCCTATGTATGTTATTTCAGCTGCAAGAACAGATAATGCCGATCCTAGACCTGATGACGGCAATCGCGTCCCCGCATTTCGCGAAGCTGAAAGACTTCATACAAATGCAGCTGCCCTCTGGGTTTCCTGTCAAAATTGGTAAGATGAGATTCTCCGAAATGAGAATTCATTTATTTAAGCCATACTCCGTGATTGGTCACCTAACTCTATATAAATGCTGGTCATTTCACACAACATTGTCTAGCCCCAAGCTAAGCAGAGCTTGTGTTATGGGTACTAGATAACTGATATACTTAATACAATACATTACATAGATAGTTATTTTTTATTATACATAGAAAAATGCCCAGAACACCCTGAACAAATATCTGCAGATCGTACAAATATTTGTTCCGAGGCGGGAGTCGATCCCGCAACCTCCTGCGTCACAGAGGTCGTATATATGTACCAAATTTTAAAATTTTTGGTGCAGTAGATTCGCAGAAAATACGCAGATAGGCAGACAGACACCCGAGTGATATAATAGTTCCGTTTTCTTTTTGAGATACGGAACCCTTAAAAAACACCACAAAATGTTTCAGAGATCCCGTTATTCCACGTGATGAACGCGCTGATAACATTCGGCAACATATTCGGCACGGAGACCGCGGTGCCTCTAGTCGAGTGCATCCAAGAAGGCGAACGGCTGTCCTGCGTCATCGATGACCAGTGCTTCGATATCGGCAGGTATGTACTTGTACAAACCGACTAACATTCGGTAACATATTCGGCACGGAGACCGCGGTGCCTCTAGTATAGTGCATCCAAGAAGGCGAGCGGTTGTCCTGCGTCATCGATGACCAGTGCTTCGATATCGGCAGGTATGTACTTGTACAAACCGACTAACATTCGATAACATTCGGCAACATATTCGGCACGGAGACGCACATGCTTATGTATTATGAAACGTACAGAATCAGCTTCACATGCAGATTTGGCGAATCAGATGATTCGAGAACTACAAGCAGTTGCTCTGTACACTTGCAATATTTACGGCAGTTGCTCTCTAGCAGAGCGATTCTAAAACGTCTGAAACGTTTCCGATCGGATTCGTTAGTTTTTCATTTCGATGTGGTAACTAAAACATTTTTCTTTAGTAAACACAGTAAAAAAACAATAAATATTGTATATTACTGTGTTTTACTAGAGAAAATTGTTAGAAAATAGTTTTAGTTACTTACCATCGAAATGAAAAACTTTCGATTAGATAGATAGATAGATAGATAAGGTCTTTATTTGCATCTGCAGACACACGCATACAAATTACAACAATATACAGAGTGAACAAGTAGAAATAAACAATAAAATGCAGTTTACTAATAAAAACAATCAATTATACATACTAAAACCAAGTAAAATGTCTGTGTGTGCTGCAGTATGTCAAAAAGGCCATGGCTCAGCGTGATATTTTGCTTAAGAAGCAAAACACTGATTTTCAGCCATAACCTATTGAGAGCAAGCAGAACGAGTTTCAATTTAATGTGTAATGTGCACCTAGCTACTAAATGTTTGTGTATGTGTAGTAATAATGGAGTCCCTATAATATTGGAGTTTGCTACCTTCCTAGTAGGTGACGTAATGATAACACGTGTAAATGCGAAGTGATAACAGATGATACGTAGTATCTCTTAGTAGTCTATGTCGATTCCGATCGGAAACGTTTCCGACGTTTTAGAATCGCCCTGCCGGGGTCTTCATCATCATCATCATCAGCCTATAGAAGCCCACTGCTGGACATATGCCTGCCCCATACAATGCCACGAATGGTCTCGAGCGGTCTTCCATCCACCGCGTTTCTGCGATCTTTAAAATGTCATTGGTACATCGAGACCTTTGTTTATTTTAATCAAATATTCATATTGAAAATCTTCCTTCTCGTGTGGGTTGTATTGGATTTTCAATTTTAATATTGGATAGAATTAAACAGATTATTGTACAACATCTTCAGAGGCAGAGTACTCATCGTAAATATGTCGAGTGTAGTGTAATGATACTGTTTATACTTTTTAAGATTTCGTGCGTAGGTATTAGTATGTGTAGTGTATGTTACCTCTGTGGCCAAGCAAGCGATCAACAGCTTCCACTATCGGATACCAGGAGGCGCTGATGCTAATGAACCTCGTACAGTTGGCACGAGAATCTCATCCATATGTTGGCACATTGTAAAAGGAATAAACAGTATGATTACATTCCTCCTGGTATCCGATAGTGGAAGCTGTTGATCGCTTGCTTGGCCACAGAGGTAACATACACTACACATACTAATGCCTACGCACGAAATCTTAATAAGAATAAAATAATGTAGTATCATTACATTACAGATCAACACCCTGTATAGACAATTTCTTCTAGCTTATACAGGTAAGTGGGATTCATGTATTAAGAGTGTTTATAGCAATTTCTAGATATACCCATATTCCTCATAACGCTAGAAATCTTCGTCAACGGGCTACTAGCAACGTGACCCGCAGTGTGTTATCCAAAGGTAAGTCACACTGAAGCCGAACTTCGACCATTTTCGCCGCATTTAATCGAAGCCTGTATATAACAATGTATAAAGCTATAATCAAACTAACCTTTGCACTTACTTAACACAAAGTTAAAATGTGGTAGCACTAATAGAACTGACTTTTTGACGCGACTTTGCACTTGCACTATTATTAGCACAGTGCTTACTGCACTATATCTCTTTACCATCGCGTTAAGTCACCATTTGCTAGTTAATAGTTATAGTCTTGAGTTATATTTCACTAAAGCAAGCCTACAACCTTTTTCAAGGTATTAGTTTCACATCTATGTACAGCTCAGTTTCACATCTATGTAAAGCTCATGATTTGGCGAGCAAAGCAAGCTATAATGCTGTAAGCTCGGTTGTCATAAACAGATAAATAAAATAAACGTGTTCTTAAGAGCGAACTATAAAAATCAAGAAAGATGGTATTCTTTGGAAAATTGTATGTTTCTGTCAGTGATAATTTAAGAACTTGATCATAAATTGGTCTTTTACTATTGCAACGTTTAAGGGGCGCTTATAAATCGCATAGTGGACCTGTGGCCGATTTATTTGGTCCCTAATCTAGTCGGATTTAAATAGACGAGTTAGAATGCTGAAAAAGAAGGTTGGGATACCAAGTTTGTTAGTAGTACAACTTCTTGTGAAAGAGTTCGTCCGGGAAAGTACTACCACCGTACCTATTTCTGCCGCCAAGCAGTAGTACTCGCATTGCTGTGTTTGCACGTGAAATTACCAGGCACATAAGACTTTTTATCTTTATCTCTGGGTCGGTAGCGCGCGTGTGATGCCTCTGGCATTGCAGGCGTCCATAGGCTACGGTAACTACTTTGCATCAGGTGGGCCGTATGCTTGTTTGCTTGCCAGGTAGTATAAAAAAACCAAGGATAGTGGAAGAATTTGAGGGAGACCTTTGCCCAACACTGGGACGACAAAGGTTAGGTAAAAAAATACGAGTCAGGATACAGGAAAGGATAGAAGCCAGTCGCGCGGCTTGACCAGTTTTATTTTTTCAGAGGGTACAAAGACGCAGGCTGTGACGATAGATTAGGCGGCGAAGATGGCGAGGAGGGTCTCCTACAATACGCGATCCAGCAAAGCCTTATGGAGGCTGGCACGCATGAAGACCAGGTACATTAGAACAGCTGGCTCATATACACATGGGGCAGGCGCAGACATGACATATCCTAAAAAATAAATTGCAGCTGGTTTTCAGCCGTTTCAGCTTAGTGTACATTAGATTTCGTTGGATTGACGATTTATCTAGATTTTAAAGTAGCTAGACTAATATTTCTTAGGGTACACTTAGATTAAACTTAGTTTTGTGACATTGTGGTCTTTGCGGCAAATGCCACTTTGTTCAGTAATGGGACAATAAGACTCTTTATTTTTTGCTGCGGGCAAGGGCTTCTTACTAGTGCTGTATACCCTACCCTACCTTGTTTCTCTGGAAGCAAAGATTTCCAATCTTGAGAGTGACTGGTGACGGATTTTTGACAAGTAAAACGGTCGTGAACATTTGCCTCAGCATAATATTGTTTCGTAATAACTGCAGCAAAACTGAACAACTTAAAAACGGCCGAAGGCACAAATTTCAGATTACAAGAACTTTTATACGAAATTAGGTAAGTACTAATTATTCTGAGACCAAATTTTGGTGGGGTAGCGTTCAATCATTTTCCTTGTCAAATGTAACCGTGACTTTCAAGATGGAGAGTAGTTGGGCTGGCTAAGAAATATTGCCTTCCTGGCTTCAGGTGGTCCAGTGGCTTTTGTGTTGGTCTCGTGATGGTAAGGTATGCTCTTGTTGATTCAAGGTTGACGTGTGGGAAGCCCTTCGTGGAGCGCGTCCATCGTCGCCGGCGCCGTCGCGTGATACGTCGCAAGACCTAGCGCACGAGCAGAGGCAACTACAACGGTACGTATTATTAGCTGGCGCAGCCGGTGGGATCTTGTGGCGCATCAAAAATATATGAGATTGCGATGTAGATTTAGTTTGTAATTTCACCGGCCTGCTCTTACCTCAACTCCGAACTCTAACAAATGCTATTACAATTTGATAAAGTTCTTTTATTACGATTTTTACAGGCGCTGGCGTTTTTAGATTAGATTCGTGTGTGCTATATTTATTTATTTATTTATTTATTTATTGAAAAGACCAACAGCTATTAAACAAAATTTAAACAATATATAATTTATATTAAAGTTATCCAGCCAATTACTGGTCTCTCTAAGTTAAACATAAGACGATTCCTACAATTATCCTGTAAGGATATCATTTCAGTAAGTAAAGTAAGAGAAGTTAAAAAAGTTCACTACGTGAATGAAACGGTACATTATATAGTATACATATGTATATACAATATATACACCCATGTATATATATATATATATATACATATGTACACCATATACCACTAGCACAGTAAGTATACATAAATAAGTACACAAGAAAAGGATAAAATGGTGTATAAAAGGTGTGTATGTGTGTGTATGAATGTTTGTTTTTTTACTACTATTTCAGATTATTGTTTTGAATAAATTATGTCTACTATTGCTTTTTTAAAAGATTTCTTACAAGTGTTGAAGACATCAACACCCGAGAAGCGTTTGTTATAATGGGAACAAATTCTATTGATTGGTGCATTCATAGCGTATTTAGTACTGCGATGAGGAAGTGAAAAAAGTTTTGTATGACGCGTCCGCGTTGTAGGCACATTGAAACTGATAGAGGCGAGCAGTGTCGGGGAATCCAAATGGTTATTTAGTATATTATACAATAGCAAATTGTCTAATAAGGTTCGTCTGTCTTCTAGGGGCATTAATTTGTGATATATAAACTTTAATGTGTGCCAGTTAGTTAAATACAATACTAGTGTACAACTGAGCTTTGCTCAGTAACCGGGATTTATGGACAGCCCCTAGAACCCTAACGAACCCCCCTGCTATCCCTTTATCCCCAAATGAATCCCTAAAAACCCCTACAAACTCCTAAAAACCTGTGTAAGATCTCCGTAAGTAGGTAACTTCTGTAAGTAGTTCTTTTCATCGCCCAAATATAAAGAAACTCACTCACTGGTTAATTCTATGCCGTTTTTGTTTATTAGGTAATACTCTTTCAGCTGTAACCTCCAAACATTTTTGTCTAGCTTAATGTGTAAACTAGGTTTGAATATATTCTGTAAGCTAAAAACCCAGCACACAATGCCTCTTCTAAAAAACATGGAAGTAAACCATAAAACACTTTGAAAATATGAATTACTTGCTGCGCCACGCGGTTCACCCCTCATAAGTCTCGATCCGGTGGGAATACCGGGACTAAAAGTAGCTTATATGTTAATTCAGGGTATAAGCCATTTTCATTCCAAATTTCAACTAAATTGCTCTAGCTTATTCAGCGTGAAGGAGTAACAAACATACTCACAAACTATCGCATTTCTATTATTAGTGAGATGATATTTTTAGAGTGTTTTATTTTGAATATTCCCTTATACTAACAAAGCACTGTAGGCTAGAAGCTAACAGCTAGATTTTATACAGAGCGATCGAGGCTTCGCTCGCATCGCTGTCTCTCATCCCCGGAGAGGCGCCTACCATCCCAGACATGGACATCGTGGGCGAGGGAGAGTGTGAAGTGGACGCAGAACTGCAAGCAGTTTTGGCGTTGTCAGTGGAAGAGCAGAGTGCAAGGAACGAGCAGTTGGAAGCGGAGCAGCGAGCGTTAGACGAGGCGCTACGACTCTCGCTCCTAGATAAATAGCGGTACGCGCTACTTAGCAATAACATAACACCCAATAGTCACATACGTAGTCTTGCTCCCACACTAGAAAGAAAGAAAGAAAGAAAAACAGTTTATTTATGATCTAACAAAAAACACAAACACTAAAATATCAAACATATTATATAACAATGACAAAATGTGTGTGCCAGTTGCAAACCACAAAAGGGTCACCAACTCAGCACTAGGATTCCCTGTATCGTGGGTATCAGGATCTACGAGTACCATGTTACCATAACACCTAGATCATACATACATTTGTCCTGCAGCGGGAATTGAACCCATCATGATTATATCATCAGCCTGTTTACATTCACTGCTTGGCGGATTGGTGATCGCAGTTTGGTGTGTTGAGTACTCAGGTGGATGCTGCTGCCCATCTCCTGGTATAATGCCTTTGTAAGACTTTTACTACATCCACTAGAGTAGGGGTCTATTCTTAGGCCGGACACACTACGGCACGGTAGTAATACATACACCCTCAAAAACTCACCCATACATACACACTTTACACATACACATACTCCCACTCACGCCAACATACAGGCATACATATAAATACAATGAATGCATTAAAAAGTCATGGCAATAAATGTAGGTATCGTTTTTTTTTATGAAAATAAAAAACCCTTCTTGTGACCTCAGAATTCTAAAATTTTAAATAAAATTTGGAATTTGAAAAATTTTTGAAAAATGGGATGGTGAAGATAGTAGCTGAAACTCAAAAAGGGTTCTGACGATTTTGAAATAATTCACGCATCGGTCTCGCTCGCACATATCCGTATTTTAAATTTGCTGATGAATCTTTGTTCTCATTTTCAGATCGCATTAGAAAATTTATAAAGAGACAGCGTCCAACCAAAAGAAAACTCTGAATTTACTTCACTCACGACTCGTTTTAATACTTTCAAGGTAAGCCAAATGACATTTAACTTCGTATGTAACAAAAATTTAGGGTAAATTTAAAAAAAGTGATTGTTTTGTATTGTTTGATCACATTAAGAGGAGTTAGGGCGCTTACGCCCACACGAACGATGTTTGCTTCTATTTTAGCTATTATTTCATTAAACCCCATGAAATTTTGTAAGTACACTAATATCGAGACCCGTGGTGCGTTAGTTTCATAAAATATCAAATGGTTACCAAATCATAAATAAAAAAAAATTTAATAGCCAAAATAGAAGCAAACTTCGTTCGCGTACAAAAGGACGCAAGCGCCCTACCGGTGACATCTTCTTAAAACTGTAAAAAATTGACAAGAGATACAACACCAAGTGACTGAAATCCGTTTAAGATTGCATCATTTGGAATGTTTGAAAATTTATTTGTTATCGGCTGTGAGTCGCTTTAAAGTGTCCTCTATTTTATACCTTGAAAGATAATGATTTAAAAATTTACTAAGCATTAGTCTTGCATTTATTTAAGTTACATAAAAGATTGTGAAACTTGTCGTTTGAATACAGTATGACCTCCAATCCGTCACAAGTGCTGGTACATGAGTGCCGGATTAGCAGAAAATTTAAATTACTAGAATGTAGCTTAAGGTGAATCGTCTCGCATGTGGCGCGAAATTCAAATTTATTTGTGTTTTTTGCTCATCACAGCTCATAAACACTTCTTGTGCTATCGGCATACTGATTTTGCGAAAACTACGAAACCTAACACACATGTTTTAGTTAATAGTATCTCTAAAAGATTATTAGTTTAGCTACGAATATTGTTCAATGATTTTTACATTGTTTTTTTGGTTTAGGGATATCCGTAGCTTAACTAATGATATTTATGAGATAGTATCAATTAAAACATGTGTGTTGGGTCTCCTAGTTTTCGCAAAACCTGTTTTCGCTATTTCAAAAAGTGTTGCTGATCTGTGACGAGCAAAAAACACAATAAAATTTGAATTTCGCGCCACATGCGTGACGATCCACCTTAAAAAGGAATATTTGCATTAGTATTTAATCAGCAGTAGTCTTGCTTATTACCAAAAAATGTTTATTAGAAAATATATTTAAGTAGATTCGAATAAATTACAGCGACCCTAGGTCTTACCCTTGTCTGCCGGATTAGCGAGATCGTACTGTATATGATTCGTACACATAGTTTCCTAAAGCAAATCATATTTTTAGTAACTACATTAATATTACGTGAGTAATATACACCTACTTATTTTATTTTGATTCATTATTAAATAACCATTTTGTATACGAAAAAAGTATTATTTATTATTTTGACTGTATACTGTATAGTGTATAAATTATCGGTCATTCTTACTTACTAATATAAATGTATAATAATTTATATGTTTAAGGTACTGAGGTACCATTTCGCAATATTATTACATCACATATTCATAATATTTAATTCCTTTGGTTCTACAAATTAATAAGAACCTTAGCACCTCATACAGAGCTTACAGTGTCAAACATATAATTTAAGTTCATATTTTCCAATTATAACTTTAGTACTTACCCTTACTTACTCTAGGAATTAACTAACCCATGTGTCTTACCCCAAAAGTAATCCCGTAGTGTTGCTTCGAGATGTAGAAACAAATAGGTAGGCAATCTTTCTGAACACGCTTTTACAAGCTATGATAATGTGGACAGAACAGTTCTTTGATAACGATGTACGGCTCAGTGGCGCCCTCTGTGGACATATATTTTCCACTTACCACTTATCGAAAATTTAGACAGTGACATTAATGAACAAATATTGAATGTAATTGTTTTCGAAAAGTTTTTATAGAAAACAGTAAATTTATAAGATATCAAAAAAGGTTAAAGCTTCTAATGGAGCTAAAAATATTGGTAAAAAATCAGCTAGCTTTACAGAAATATATGCCGTTACACAAACTTAAATTGTTAATCAACTAGTTTATACGCAAAATCAATTTCGTTAACACGTAGAAACGTTTAGCAACATTTTAACATTAAGCTGGCGCCACATCATGTCCAAAATCCGTCCGACGGAACGGAAAGCGTCTTTGACAACGCGGTATCGCCGATTAATTTTAATATTTGAATAACTTATGGGAAGTTAAAAACAAGTTTTGTGATAAACTAATAAGTATAATTTTGGCTTCGTAGAAACACGAATAATGTTAATGATAATGTTGTGTCTCGATGGAATTGTGATTATAAATAATATAATGTAAAACATCACATGTAGCGTTTCATAAAACAAAATCCTTCAATGTGTAGAAATGAATCACACTTTGTATGAATAATTAACCAAATAAATGTAAATAATTGTGTGACGTGAAACTTAATTGTCCATTGAACTAACTCAATTGGCTTTGACGTCTGTAAATGAAACTATTTCAAATAATATAAATGCGAATTTCATTTAAACTATGAATATTGACAGTTATTTTCGCTTGCAACATTTTATATTTTATGTATATTTTTTATCTCTGGTTTGGTTGACCATTTTGACATTGCATCAAAGAATTGTATACATTCTACTACAATGCATGTGGAATACTGCCATGGTAAAATTAAAACTTTACAATATTGTAAATTACCATTTATCCCACTATCCCACTGCCATAGTTTGTTTGTATGTCTGTACATTCAATTTTGAATACGGCTCCAACTATTTTGCATGACATGGGATTTATGGGACGTGGAAACAATCTACCTACTAGGTCCCACAACGGGGAAAAAGTTTCCTGAATCCAAAACTCTGCCAATATTTATAGATAATACGATACGGAGTAGCTGATACCCAAATTAAATCGGTTATTTTTCACTGTGGTTTGTAAAGGCGTTTTGTGATCTCAACTTCTTAAGTTTTAGTTAATTTAGTTCCTGATCCGTGTTTAAAATTGTGTTAAGCCACATTTACGTAAATCCGAAGACTTCCAGAAACACAAAATGTAAAGATACAATTTGTCATCACCAAAGAGTATTGGCGCAGGTGTGGCAGAAGCTTTAAATTTAATATCGTTTTTTGTTAGTATGCGCGTAAACAGAATAGGCGTGGTAGATTTCGACTATAAGATGAGTTAGTAATATGTTTAGTTGGCTAGGACATGTTATTGTGAGTAGAGTTCATTATCAAGTTGTCATGCTAAAATGGAATCTATCTTTCTGTTTTTCGACACGCCTATTCTCTTTCTGCACAGCAGGCTTTAGGCGATATTTTATCGTTTTCGACAATACAAACTAGATGGCAGCACTTACCGGAAATTGAAGAAAGTGCAAGTAATATTCCTATTTATTTACTTACTCTAGTGGAAAATTATTTAGCTATTGTTATTAACAATATTGAGGTAGAAAACACACTTATTGTGCAATGTATTATTTTTAAATTGTGCTGATAAATATTTTATTTTATATCTAAGTAAGTGTAGATTATTCTATAAATATGTTTGTACAGCCTGTGCGTACGTCCTATTTATTTTTATATTGTTATGTATCCAATGGTAGCGATTATGTGCATTATTCTCTAAATTAAAACTGCGCTAAACATGTCGCGGTCTCTTTTTGTTTTAGTGTATTAGAAAGAGATCGCGATAATTTTAGCGCGGTTTTAATTAAGAGAACCATGTATAACAATCGTTATGACAAATGTAATATTTAACATTTTTAATAACAATGTAATCTTTACAAGTGTAAAATAATGTTATTATATCTGTATATTGATTTTTCATATTTGTTTCTATTCATATTTGATAAACCTATATTTTGATAGTACAGTAGTGAAAGCAATTTTTTTTTAAACTTGGCAAGCAAACTATCTTACGGCCCACCTGATGGAAAGTAGTTACCGTAGCCTATGGACGCCTGCAACACCAGAGGCATCACAAGCTCGCTGCCGACCCTGAGACATAAAGATGAAAGTCTCATGTGCCTGTAATTTCATCGGCACCCGTACCCTTCAATCCGAAACACAGCAATGCGAGCACTACTGCTTGGCGGCAGAAATAGGTACGGCGGTAGTACTTCCCCGGACGAACTCTTTCACAAGTTCTACTACTAACAACTTTACTTTCACAAAACGTTGGCTGTTTTTTTATTTGATGAACTGGTAGAAATGGCATGTGTTCCACCTGATGTTAGGTGGTAACCTCAGCCCATTACAAATACAATACCTCTTAGTTCAGGTCCAACTAGGACGCGCCCTACTTGGCATTGCACTGCGGCCATCATCCTGAGACAAATTGGAAATGTTTCATGTACCTGTTATTTCATCGGCACCCATACCCTTCTTACTGGAACAAGTTTCTGAGATGTACGCGAACAAACAAACAAATAGACATACAGAAAATAATTCTAAAAATCGCTGATTTTTGTTCTATTACTCTTTTATAGGCAACCTTTTTCTATTTTTGTCAATGCTTACATGGTTTAGATCCGTTTCGTCTGGTTCCCTGTTCGTCTGACTAGCTCATTCCCCGTTCGTCTGATGCCCCGTTCGTCTGTTTTCCCGTTATAAGTGGCCAGTTGTTATCAATACAGATATGATAAGTATAAATATATCATCCTTTGTAGCTACCATTACATATTTAGTATTTTTAACCATCTTCAAAAAAGGAGTAGGTTTCTCAATTTGACCATTTATATATTTTTTTATGAGTATTCGCGAATCACTTCGTTGAGAAATTAGTTTTTATTCTTAAACTTTAACAACCTACTGAAGTCAGTGCCATTTAGAAAAATATAACTTGCCACATGTCATGGACGAATGAGGAAATGGACGAACGGGCACCGAGTGGACGAACGGGGAAATGGACGAACGGTGCCGAATTGGCTTACATTACTGCTTGGCGACCGAAATAAGTACGGTGGTAGTACTTGCTCGGACGAACTCATTCACATGGAGATCTTTTATGAACAGGGGTGCGATTTTTTTATGTCATCAAGTGACTAAACGTCGATAGCCGTTAATCCCCGATTACCAAATTTCTATGTATTGAAACTTATTGATGACTAAAATTCTTATACCTATGATATCATACAAGTGCATGGTAATTTGCGGGCTTTTTGGTGATTTTTAGTTAATCGTTGACTTCCCTGGCTTGTAGTGATCACTGAACCACATTATACAATGGCATACCTACATTAAAGTCATGCCTGCTCACGAGGGGTCAACATCACCAGCCTTTAGACGTCCATTGCTAGACGAGGCCTCCCCCATAAATACAATGGAAGTAATTACCATTATTTTTGATTTCACTGTACTTACCTACTTCACTTGCGGTAGTACTATATGGAACAATACTGGGCGAAAATCCTAATTCCAATCTGTCCGACTAGTCAGGCTAATGGTTTGGAATAATTTTGACCAAACAGTTAGATCATCGAACTTTTGGTAGGACAGATTGGAATAAACGCCATAATCACCATGCTTGGCAGGCGTATTGGTGATTGCAGTATTCATATGAATACTCAGGTGGATGCTGCTGCTCATCCCCGGAAGATGGAGTTCTATTCTTAGGCCAGATACACCACGGCATCCATACCATGCATGAGGGGGGAAGAAATAAATACGCACAATGATTATCTATGTATTTAAAATTTAATTTTCATTACTTATATACAAATTACAACATTCACTATTATAATAGGTATTAGTTTGTCCTATATTTACACCGTAACAGTACACTTTAGAAGCGTCATTCATTTAGTCAATAAATTATTATTACATCAGGAAAGTTTGGAATAGACACGAACAATAACAATAGCTTCATTGACGGGGATAGAACATTAACAGATAGAACATTTTAACCGGACCACTGGGTTTATCCGGACATCTAGGTATACCCGGAGATCTGGGTATAACAGAACAACTGGGTACAATTCGACAACTGGTTAAAGCTAGACAGTTTTCTTTTATTATAGATCTGGGAAGCCGGGATTCGAATTTGGTATACTTAAGCGAACTTATCAATAGATAAAGTGGTTTGGAACTAATGAGTAAATATACCGGTCAACTAGTATTTAGTTTGATCTTCCCAGAACCGGACAGTTGACCAACGAAACCCAGTATTACTGAGTAGAGCAATACTAAAAATACCCATAATTTTGGATTCACACAACATTTATACACCAGAATAGAAAAAAGTAGAATTTACATTAGATTATTCACAATATTAAATCGATCCCCGTCTCACACTGAATTGCACTTACATAGTCTACGATAAAGATTCACAAGGAAAGTAACGAGAACAATTAAACTCATCGAAAACTTAAAAATAACAAAATAAATAGCCTTTTTATTTTGAAAAATAAACGTATACCAAATCTGCGTCTCTATGACATGACTAACTTTAAATATCCATACATCTTAGTAACGAACGATGATATTTTACAGTTTGCAATATATTATAGCTAGATATCTAAAGTTTGTGAAAATATCTTCTTATTCGATTGGCTTTAAACATTTAATAATAATTCTGAAGTCATAGACGATATTCGGAGTAAATTACGACGCTAACACAGACTTAAATACCGGCTAAAATGAGAACTAAACAACTGTATTATATTCGCCTATATAATATTACAATTTAATAATAAAATTCCAAAACAGAAACACGTATATTTTCCTTCTGTTTTCATAGTATTTTGGTCAAATCGACTACGTCACAACCCATTTTATCTAAGGCCTGAATAAGTCTAGCTATGTCTTTTTGAACAACCGTTACATATTGCTAACACAAGCAAATATAATACAGTTGAGTATTAAACTATATAAATGTCATGTAAAATACGTGCAATAGAGATCATAACACTGCCTACTCTCATTTTAACCAGGGATTATATAATTATTATGTCGTCTCAACAACTCTATAGATATATTGAGAGTTGCAGTTATGACTATCGTTATAAGCTTGCACAGATTGGACTTGAAATTCATTTCTATCAATCCTTACATCTTTCTATCCTATTGCGACTTTAGGCTGCGTCCCTAGTAGGCAAACTGTTCGTTCGCCGCCGACTGAGTGAGCCGCAAATTTGTGGCGAACTGAAATTCGAGTCAGCGCAACACAACAAGTCAGTACAATTTATCGACTGGAACTGGTTTTCCTGTGAGTCGGCCGCCAACTGAGACAGTAGGCGCGCGTAACGCTGCAAACTGCATAGAGTGAGCGCAAAACTAGCAAACAGAACACTCCATTTCAAATATATGGAAGCGCGTACTAAACCGATACGCCGCTAACTCAGTCCGCGGCGAACAGTTTGCCTACTAGGACGCAGCTTTATTCTCATTTACGGAAATTATACACTTTTCTTTCTTTAACGGACCTGATTGATTATTTTATACGTTATGGTAAAATTATTATGGTTTAATTAATATTTTAATCATGCTGTTCGTTTATTTTAATTCATGGTAAACACTTGCACATAGAAACAGTACCATAGAAAGTAAAATGCCTGTGTAAAAACTGGCATTCGTTAGCGTGGTAGATACTAGAACAGATTTAAATTTCAAATCCCAACTGCACCCGAGCCTACATACATAAATTAAATGCACCGTATCGCCTCTTAACTTTTCTAACTACATTTATTAAACATTACAGTCGACTTTTGATCGGCAGCCATTGAACAAGGCGGCAAATATTATAGCTTTGACAAGTAACACCTAAGCGCCCGTGGCGTTTTAAAATCTTGATTCTGTTTTTTTTTTCACAATATGCCTAAAGTGTTTGGTCTGGATCAGCCCCTCTATTCCCTAACTGAAAGTCACTCGGTGACTAACGTTATCATTAAGAATTTGTCAATTGATGGTAATTTTACTTGTCAAACGTTAGTCACCGAGTGACTTTCAGTTAGGGAATAGGAGGGCTGAACACTGAATCAATAAAAATCTGATTCATTGTCTATGAAATCGTCAGGGTTACCCACCACTGGATATAAAGTATTATAGACTTGTCATGAAAATATGTCTAACTATGCCTTGCCGTAGGGTACAATGGACGCCGAGCATAGGATTGCACATTTGGAACTATGCGCCCGCCAAGCGCGTGTAGTTCAATATCACAACTAAATGGAAAAAAAAATTACAGACATTCTGTACTGTACCCGATTTACACGCACCATTCTTATAATTTAGGATATGGTATTTAGAGCATCTACGTTTTGGTACGATGTCAAGTGAACAGTATAAGTACACACAAATCTAGGTACATCTGACGTCACAAGAACGTTGTCTATTGAAATAAGACTGCGTGGTAACCCAGCGGTTATTATCAAACGTAACAATTTCCGGCCGGTTGAGACAGTACCACTAGCCTAGGAAATATTGTGAAATATTGAATTTCTTATTCCGATATTGCAGCCTATATTACTTATTATCGATAAAAATATACTTTATTGCGTCTTATAGTCATGAAGTGGTTATGACAACGCACCAATTGGAAACGTTAGATGCTCAAGGTGGGTTATAACAGCAATTTCAGAATCACATGTGAACTTATCTGTATGTAAATAGAGTCTAGAATTAAAGCTCAGTGAAATACTTATCGTACATTGGCATCATAAGAACAAGAAGGCCAGATCATACAGATTAGTTCACAGGCTATGAGATGCTGGCAAATTCTGAAGGTGCCATGACCAAGACAGGCCAACATGTTTGGCACCTGTAGGATTTGGCCTGTTCTGTCCTTTTGGACGACCACAGTGGTCGCGACACGGGGGTCTAACATCTTCGGACGGATAATTTCGTTCACCTTTCGGGGCGTAGTGAGGTTTCTGTTTTTTTAACATTAAAAGTTTAAAACATGTAACTTAAATGGTTTTTAAGTGCTGTTACTACTATTTAAGTGTAAGTATAAATAAATAAGCTAGGTATAAACTTTAAAATAAAATGTTAAGGTACGTAATATAAAAACTATCAGACGCGACATTTATGCAAGTGATGGTACCCAATCTTATATTGACAGAGAAAAGTTAGCGTTGTTAGCTTTTGAAAACTAATAAATGTA
This sequence comes from Epirrita christyi, assembly GCA_951392215.1. Lineage (NCBI taxonomy): Eukaryota > Metazoa > Arthropoda > Insecta > Lepidoptera > Geometridae > Epirrita > Epirrita christyi. Next base: position 14,827,259 of record OX595844.1, read on the forward strand.
AGTTAATCAAATAATTTATTAAATCCCTGAAGCTTTAAACGATAATTTAAGGTATAAACAATCAGACGCGACATTGGCAGCGATTCTGTGCAGTATTATTTTAATTTAAAGTGCGCTTAAATTATCGCGCGCCCTCTCTTATAGACTGAAATAAAAGGGACCGCCATAATTTTAGCGCGGTTTAAATTAAGGGAATGATGAATTGTTATCATTGATGCAGTTATGCTCCTTATCCAAACTTATAAAATGATTTAGACAGAAAAGTTAGCGCTGGTAGAGCTAATTAAACACCTGGATATTCTTTTCGAAGGATTATACCCCTTTTCTACAACAAACATAAATGCCCAGATCCCATGGCTTAGAGCTACTCAGAACTTGTCAAGTATCTAGTAGCGCTAACTTTTCTCTGCTCACAGTAGTCGCAGATTGCGACCAAAAATCGCGTCTGAAAATGGCTGTATTTTAGATAGAGCTATATCATGGCAGTTTGCGCAACAGGTGTCAAGAGGTGGTGCCTTGACCGGGATGCCTCGTTAAATGCATTGTAAGAGTTGCAAGATTATATAAACCTCTTTTACGCTAAACGTAGGTATTTTGAGCGTTTATTATTCCGCTTGGTCCACCTGGGTGGTCCACCTAGGTGGATCACGGGAAATATTTTCCACAATTCTAATTTTCTATATTTATTTTGTTTTTTTTTTGATCTGGTAGGTGGACAAGCGTGAATAAATACTTGTTCGAGAAATAAACGATTTTGAGGAAGCTCATTTGGTATCTTTCAAGTAGGTATAAGAATTCTGTGAGTATATTAGACCTACTTATAGGCAGCAGGGTATTATTTTGAAACGCACATAACCCAGGTTAAGGCTACACCTACACGACATAACATAAATTTTGGATTTTTAGATTTAATATTGCACAAAAAAATAACACGTTTATACGTACGTATGGTTTTGGAAACCATTCAACATAAAATTTTCAGACAACAGTAAAAATATAACAGTAAGTAGGTAAATAAAATAGTAAGCAAAGTAGGTAGTATGATCGTTTTGAAGTCCGCGTCTAATTAATTGGATAAGTTATTTGACTTTCTTGCTACATTCCGCTACGCTCGCTAACCGTTACTATGCTATTAGCTGTAACTTCAGAGGAAAAATAAACAAGCTAGAGCACCTCCTAACGTGACCGTGAGCCGTGGTATGAACATAGGACAGCGGACAGCGCGTATGCAAAAATAAATCGAACTGGCTTTTCCACAAACCATCTAGATGTAACTTTGTTTGTGTCACAACATTATGAACGACCATTTTCACATCTGTAAAATATTCTGCTTATGTACGCTCGCTAGGATCTCGCTCGCGCGCTCTCTTGTTTGTTCTTACTCCGACAGTTACACGCTATTAGATGTAAATATACATGAAAGTGCCGACTACCAACGTAAAGTATGTAATAAAATAGTTAATAGATAATAGGTTTATATAAAATTATTACAGTCATTTTGATTTTTGATATAGGTAAAGTTTTCGTTGGAAAGTTGTTGAGGCCCTGGTGGGTTTGGTATCGAGTTTCAGTCACATAAACTAAAGCCATAAAATACAAGTTTCCTTTTAATGCCTTCATTTTCTGTTCAATATTTTGATCTTAAAAACCATGGTGCAATATTCAGCCCAAAAGGTATTACTTAAATTTAAAATGTCCTTTAAGGGTGTTAAGTGATGTTTTCTCTTACAAATTTATCCCCGTCTTAAAAGAGGGGCATCCTAGTATTGCAATGTTAACTGTGGCATCATAGCTCCGGAACGAATACTCCAATTTAAATGCCGATATTTTGGTAATAAGATGGTTTTTAGCCATGTTTGAAGATGTGTTTAGGTAAATTACATTTTTCTTCAACTAAAATTCGATACCAAACACCTGGTATTCCCTCTAAAAGTCTAGTACCCTCACTTCACCCCCACTCCTCCCCCATCCCGGTCGCGCTCACTGCGGGTGCGCGGGCGCAGGCCCGCGCGGACCCCTGGGTCAGTCGCCAGTCGCCGTCACTGTCGTCCAACTCCACGGGCTCGTGTAGCCTTTCTGGCTGGAAAGAGAGAGAGAGGAATTGGTTAGGATGATGGTAGAAAAACACCTAAAATCAATAGTTTCAAGCGGTCAACTAAGGCCTTACAATGAGCTCTTATAGCGATTCAGTTCAAAAACTATTCAGTACAAAATATCGGTTCCGTGATGTCCGCAGTTATATTTACAGGCACAGTAGCAGAAGGGACTTCTGCGATTAAAGTTATTCAATGATGACGAATGTCAACGACGAACCGATATACTGAATAGTTTTTGAACTGAATCGCTATAAGAGCTCATGGTAAGGACACTGGTCAAGTCACACCTCGTTGAGTTGCACAACGTGGGTTTTCATGACGTATTGCGAGCGTATTTTGTATATATGCATAGAATGACAGTAGAACGCAGAACGAAGAACGCTTACGATCTTGTACGAAATACGCTCCCAATGGATTTATTATTTTAGTATTTCTAAACGAATCTCAAACGTAATCGAGATTCGATTCGTCAACAACGTATTTGTATTCTTGGTATCTTAGGCCCGTATTCTAGAACTAAACTCAACGTGAATCGAGACTCGAGTATAGATTTTTTTGTGAGATTTCAATGAAAAACTCACAAAATCTATGCTTGAATCTATCCTTGGATAATATGCCTATCTAGGTATAATATAATAATATTTTTGATATACACGATATAAAAAAGACGCCGAACTGTTGCCAATAGTTCGGTGTTCGGCGAGGCAACATGGCTGCGGAGTTTTTGCAGTAGTGTGTCTTTGTTGTTCTAGCACGCAGTGAGCCTACTGTTTCCTGAGGATGCTTCGTTGAGAGGCGACACACGTGTCGAATTCTTTCAGAGTTTTCGTTGGAGAGGAGCGGAATTGTTACTATATATTTGTTCGTCTATTTTATATTGTAGAATGGACTTCCGCAAAGTCACGCTTGAATCAATTTATTATCTGATATACACGGTAAAAAGTAGAAAATTACAATCCCAAATGGGACAGTTTCTTGTAACTTAGACAAAATTTGTATACTTATTCTAAGATTGGTACCCTAGATATAAGTTAGGTAAGCGGATAGGTAGGTACTGACCTACTAGTGATAACGACCGGATGCCAGTAATTTAAACCTAGATTGTAACAGGAATTTTCCATGCACGTTTCTACGTAAATGTATGATATTTCTGCCAAGGGAAGTGGTAAAGTATGTACAATGTTAGCTTGTAAATTAATAGCATCATTAATAGTGCTAATAACAGACTGACTCAGGAGTTTAGGACTAACAAGTACAGTTACCGACTGATGATGCCGCACATCCTGGAAAAAATTGTTTACCCAAAATCGGCTACTGCTGAGTCTTGTAGAGGGATTCCTGTAGCACTTTACATAATCCACTACTACTTACCATCATCTACTTTACATTAGGTGGGACGTTGTTTTCTTGCCTAGTAATATAAAAAAAAAACTCTTGACAAAATTCTGAAGAAAGCCAGATGTGAATTCATGATATTTTGAAGAGTGTGTGTATTCAAGACGGATACTGTATGTTTCAAATTGATGATAGCGATGAGTTTTCTTAAATAAATTTACTTTTATGGACTTTTATAAGTAATTTTTAATCGAATTTATCTTCAATAATGATGAGGAATTTCTGGGTAAACGATAATTTACAATGATGCTGTGTTAGTCGCTTTTCTATTTCTTTGAACTTACTAAATATCACAAAAACACCATCTAAAACAAACCCTAAAAACCAGTACAACCCCTAGATACCCCTACAACCCCGAAAACCCCTAGATACTCCTACAACCCCGAAAACCCCTACAACCCCTAAAAAACCCCGAAAACCCCTAAAAAACCCTACCATCATTCTCGTTCCGCACAGACTAGCAAACACCCAATTAAATACAACACAAGTATTATTTTATTTTCCTTGTAAGAATTTTTTCGTTGTCATTCCTTTCCCTAGACGGTCTGTCTCGTGCATGTGCATACCAAGACACACGCAAACTTGACCCACTTAAGTTATGATTTATTTACCCACATTAATTCTTGGACATGCACGCCAGTGTAGTTGACTGCAGCTGGTGTTATTCGCGTATTGAGAGCAGACGTTTTGCTATAAATGTTTCATTCTGAGGCCCATTCACTAACTAAGAAATAGTTAAAATATAGAGTTCGGATCATGTTTCGATCTTATATCGATGTCTTAAATGTCTGAAATGGTATTCTCCTAACGTAACATATATATAATGTGATTATATCGAAATGTGGCCGAAACTTATACGATTTCAAGTTTTTCGATAATTTTAGCTTAAGTACATGGAGTCTCTCTTTACTATTTCCAATAATATATATAACTATCCTACTCTAATGGTAGTCATCGTGAATTGAAAGCAGACTAAATTGTTATTTAGGTGGGAGCAGAATACCTACTTTCTGTCAATTCACAATTCAGTCTCGATTCGGTTAACTTTCAGTGTAGTTTCAAAATAATTTAGAGAATTGGGCCTCTCACAAAACAAGAGTTTCTCTTGACACATAGTGCGTTAGTTTCTTATAAAATTATATGGTTACCAAACTAATAAATAAAACATTTTTTTTTAATCATGGAGTTTGATGAAATAGTAGACAAAATAGAAGTAAACTTCGTTCGTGTACACAAGGGCGTAAGCGGACTACCTTTAACCTCTTAAATAAGTATCAGGATAATTAATTCATTACCCTCCCTCTCCCTCTGTAACAATTAAATCTTCCCCAGAAGTACAAAAGGGGAAGCGTCTGTTACGCATTACGTCCCAGTGACTTACATTTCGCCAATTGATTTCCGCGAGGGTGGCGGATGACGTCATAGAACGCATCTGACGTCACGGGCGTAGCCAGGTTTTAGTTTCGGGTAGGTAAAAGAAACACTAATATTCATGTGAAAAAAACTGCCGCCCTAGGCCAGTGAAGGGAATATACCGGCGAGCGGAGCGAGCCGTGAAAATCTTGTATTTATAAAAAAATAATAATTTTGGAGATTATAGATTAACCCCCTTATTCATAATCATTTTTGAAACCTATTTTAGCTAAAATAGCTTTTGTCTTGTTTTGACGTATGACATTCTACATCAGAGAGAACAAGACAAAAGTAAGTAGTTTAATAAATGATTATGAATAAGGTCCAAAGAGATTCATTTTCTTTGAAGTTTTTAAAGAAAAATTCTTAATTTTGATTTACAAAACCAATGTTTTTATCAATCTATAAAAACAAATGATTTTTAAGAAGTGTGAACAGCCAAAGTTTTTTATTTAAGTACCAATACGGCATAACATCCACCTAAGTAGTTAGCACCAATATTAGCAACCCGCGTGCGAAGCGTGGTGATAATGGCAACTCTCCCCATTATATTTTATGAGGCCTCGTCCAGCAGCCTCTAGGTTTTTTTTATGCTAATTAGCAAGCAGACAAGCATACAGCCCACCTGATGGAAAGCAGTTACCGTAGCCTATAGACGCCTGCAACACCAAAGGCACACAAGCGCGCTGCCGACCCTGAGACATAAAGATGAAAAGTCTCATGTGCCTGTAATTTCACCGGCACCCGTACCCTTCAAACCGAAACACAGCAATGCGAACACTACATGCTTGGCCGCAGAAATAGGTACGGTGGTAGTACTTCCCCGGACGAACTCTTTCACAAGAAGTTCTACTACTAACCAATGATGCTGATGATGATGAGGTAAAGTACCTACATCATTGTCCCAGGGTTTTTCATCTGCTAGCTTTTGTCTTTGAAGGATTTTTTAGAGTCCTTTCTGTCTGTATGATAGGTACTTTCCCAACTTTTCCAATTTGCCAACTTTGGTTTTACCAAAGTAGAGCAAAGCTGATGGATTTTTTTTCCTCATGGCACTTCTCCCAGGCTTACGGTCTTCCTGATGGCTTTAAGCGGTTACCGTTGCCTATTGACAGCTGCAACACCAGGGGTATTACGGATGCGTTGCCTGCACTAAAGGACTCTGGTATATTTTGAAGGTATTTTTATTTACATACTTACCTAGCATAGCATGCAACAGGTACTTAGTGATTTTTGAATTTCCGATTTGGTTATTATAATTTATTTAATTAAATTCATGTTATTTACATAATTATATCATTATTATGTCATTACACGCAAACTGCAAGTTCCACCCAACCACGCGATTTTTTAAAAATGTTATTGATATATCGCGTGCGTATATTTCTAGAGTGTTGATATTGGGTAAGTATCTAATTGAAATAACATTATTGGTACTTATCTGGCTCGAAGTAAAGTGAAAGATACATAGTATAACTTGTTGTTGTTGTGATATAATGTAATGGAAACAAAGGTTTACTTTCGTTGTTCGTCTTTGTTGAAATTTCTAAAAGGACCTAACCCACGACGCGAATTTTTACTCTAAATAAAATATACACCTTATTTATGAATAGCAAAAGTCAAAGTGACAAGTGTCAAGTCTTAAGTAAGTAGGTACATAAGTCATAAAATTTCTCTCTTTATACATTTTTTGAAGCATTGTGACAATGTACATATACTATATCTGTTCGATTGACCTGTAACTGTTTTATTTACCAATATATTGATTATTCTGACAGGTGTCAAACTATGAAATATCGACTAGTAAGAGTGTAAACACGGGTAAAAAAAACTTCCCGTGGTACTACTGGATCGCTTAGTAGTTCTACCGGTTATTTTACCCGTGTTACTACTGGTAGTAATACTGGTAGTACCACGGGTAAAATATGAAACCGTTCTACATCAGTCGGTAGACATACACCGCTGGATGAGGCCCCCCCCCCCTATAGCATGCATAGCGTACAACCTATAGCGTACAATGGGGAAATTTGTCATAATCACCACGCTTGGCAGGCGGATTGGTGATCACAGGCGGATGCGGCTGCCTATCCCCTGGCGTAATCCTTTAGTGTTCTTTTACGATACCCACAAGAGGTGTTGGAGGCTGTTCTTAAGAGGGCACTATTCTACAAATTAGCTCCCTCTTTAACGTACGCGATAACCCGCGCGCCATCTCGCTCGCGCTAGCGAGTGTCGTGCACAAAAATGAAGTTTTTTGTTTATTATGGCGAAAATAAAGTGTTTATCAAAAAACTGATTTAAGCATAAGAATAAATAGTTATTACCTACTTGTTGTAGTAAAATTTATCTTAAAAAACCGTAGGGTTCCTGAGATTTCTTTCAAAACGTGTGGGAAACAAGGATTTTTCATTAAATAAAACTATCGAGGTTTTTTTTACATATCGTGTTTTCAACTTTACAAAATAAATGCAAAAATATAAAATTTTCATATTCCAAAATATTTAACTCGTAGAACCCGTACATACCGAGTTATAAATCGATTTTGTTGGGCAAAATCACATATTACGCCTTCTTAAACCGAGACTACTACGGCTAATATAAAACTAAAATTTTTGTTTGTATAGCTTTGCAATTTATCTCCTTATACATTTAAAATATGAGTTAAACTGACAGGTACAGCTAATAGGCGTTCTTAAATACAGCCGTAAATGCTTTTAAAAATACGGCCTAGCTAATACGGCTTTTATGAAAATAGCTAATGTTACAATGTAATGTTACGTTAATACAAGGTTAATACCCGTAATATTTCACAGTTATTTCGTTCAGTTCTAACGAGGGTTTTCAGGTGTTGCGAGTAGGTACCTTCCCAAGCAACATTGTTTAGTTTGTTTCAAATTAAATTTCATTGTTTCCGCGGAATGAAATTAATTCTACCTTGCTCCATTGCCTTAACGTGTAGGTATAGTTCGTATTGTTTCTAGTTATAGATCTGTACCTACTGATAGGGTGGGTTAGGTATTTAATAAAACAGCTCCTATTACCTCTGCTAAAAAATGTAAAGCAACAAAGCTCCTCCAGAGGATGTAGTAAGAACTGACTAACAGATTACATCAGATGGGCAACAGCATCCAACTGAGTACTTAGTACCATTACTCCAATCACATTAAAAATAAATAATGTTTCAGCCTAAAAATATAATTCTTGATCTCCCGAGGATGTGGTAAAAACTGACTAAGAGATTACATTAAGGGATGGGCAGCATCATCTACCTGAGTACTTAGCAGCAATACGACCTCTGTGGCGCGGCGGGCGAATAGCCGGCTGAGATGCGAGAGGTTGCGGGTTCGATTCCCGCTGCGAGACAAATGTTTGTATGATCTGCAAATATTTGTTCCTGGTTTGGGTGTCCTGGTACCATGGTACTAGTAGTTGATACCCACGACACAGGGAATCCTAGTGTGAGATCGTGACTACGTATGAGTGACTGTTGGGTGTTATGTTATACTGCGATCACCAATCCACCTGCCAAGCGTAGTGATTATGATAAATCCCCCTACTGCATGCATGTCAAACTCAAAGTCATTGGTGGGCCAAATGCCTAAAGACTATAGAATCAGTGGGCCGCAAAACCCAACTATAAAGAAAACAAACTCTAGGGACTCTAAAAACTGTAGGGGGTTTAGGGGGGCAGTACTACCTACTAGGTATATCTATATATACCTAGTAGGTAGTACTACCCCCCTATTCCCTAACTGAAAGCCACTTGGTGAAAGTTTGTGAGTATGGATGTTTGTTACTCTTTCACGTAAAAACTACTGAATCGATTTGAGTGAAATTTGGAATGGAGATACTTTACGCCCTGGATTAGCACATAGACTACTTTTCATCATCATCATCATCATCATCAATTTTCATCATTATTCACGCGGGTGAAACCGCGGGGCGCAACTAGTTTTTCATATTCTTACTTGTCAAACGTTAGTCACCGAGTGACTTTCAGCTGTGCTTTCTGTTAGCAAATAGGGGGGCAGGACGCTAATTGTTTATTTAATTCATTACCTAATAGTAAAATTACAGAAAAATATACTATAATATTATTAATTTCTGTAATTTTTTGTTTTTGTTTTTTTGACTGCGGTCCGAGTCAATTTTAAGAACTTCATGTTCTTTAAAATTGAATCGGGCCGCAGTCAAAGCTGTAAAGGGCCGCATGCGGCCCTTTACAGCTTGTTTGACATGCTTGCCCTACTGTATCCTATTGGGAGGTCTCGTTCAGCATTGGACATCAACCGACTAATGATGATGATAATGACTCAAAATGTTGATAGTTTTTTGTGCATCCGTCAGACCGTCACTGTAAGGGGCCGGCCCCTAATGGTTTCTGAATGACGTAAGGCTTAGGGAAGCGTACTACCATTTAGTTACTCAAATAAAGAATAGCTGCGGACTGTCCGCTAACTGTGTAGGCAGGCACTTTAGTTATAATCCCTACCCCTCCCTGAATTAAGTGCCGGCTAAGCTCTAAAATTTCTTACTACCTATCCCCTCAACCTTACCTACCCCTCAACCTTATAACCGAAGTCTTTTTGCGTATAAATAGCGCGCAGTTTCAGTGTTAATGTTTTTAATAAAAACTCGTTTTATCGTTGGCCATTAAATTTATCGCTGATAACAGATGGTAGGTGGCTGTGACTCATACTGCCTACGAAAACTAGAATACCTACCAAATGCCAAGTTTACCAGGCTCAATAACAAGCCACCCCCTGGTTTGTTACCCCCTTGGCGGTGATTCTCGGAAAGATACCGAAAAATACGGTAATATTTAGGCGTCTAACTTAAAATGCCAATCGTAGAGATTTGATACAATATTGATATTAAAAATATGCATGTCTTCATCAGCCGGTGGTCATCCACTGCTCCTCATGAGGCCTCCCCCATAACGTAAGCCCCCCTTAAGCCCGGATAAAGAGCCATCAAACTATCAGCTCTGGGGTGCAATTTTTGAAAATCATCGACTGACTAAACTTCCGTAAAATTTTATTAAAATGACTTTCGTGAATTATGTCATTCATTTTGTAAAACGGGAAATTTTCACGTACCGATATGTTGGTGGAAGCACCAGGGTGTTTAGGGGGTTTAGGGTCGATATTATGTTGGTGCTTCCACCAACATAATATCGGTACGTGAAAATTTCACGTTCAGTAAAATTGCCGTTTAATTCACGATTTTCAATTTTCTATACATCTAAAGTTCAGATTCTGAACCTCATTGATGACTACAATTCTTATACCTATGATAATCAATACAAGTGCCTCCTCCAGTACAACGGTGATTTGCGGCCTTTTTGATGATATTTAGTCACTTAACTTGGTGATATTCAAAAATCGCACCCCTGCCAACCCTGTTTTTTTCGGGAGTGTTATTCTATCTACAACACCACCACAAAGTGGTCCCATCTTCTCGATGACGTGAGGTTCACTACGGTCCGCGCTCGTACTATTAGTGGAAATGCTAGCAGGTTGGTAATTTTGCAGTAAGATTATAAGGTCGGCTGTTGGTACATAGTGGTATTTCACGCTAATGTCATAATAAAGTCATAGGCTATGCTGAATTTACAATAAAAGCAGGTTACAGACGCCTGGTTGGTACCTACGCGTGGTGTGTTACTCTATTCTACCTATAAATAGGTACATTAGTTTATTAACCTACCAATTTTCGGCTATTTATGTGACAATCTTTTGTTTTTAATAACCTTGAAGACCATAACATTACATAACACCCAACAGTCATATACGTAGTCATGATCCCACACTAAGATTCCCTGTGTCGTGTGTATCAGGAACTACGAGTATCATGGTACCATAACACCGATACCCAGAACAAATACTTATTTGCAGATCATACAAACATATGTCCCGCAGCGGGAATCGGACCAGCAACCTCTTGCATCTCAGCTGGCTACTCGCCCGCCACACCACAGAGGTAGTTATACATCCGCGATTGACCATGATGGCGGTATTATACAAAAACTACTTAAATTTCCACTTGTGCGACGACTTGTCATCGGTAGACAAGGCACCGATTTTCTATGTGAATGCAGCCTTATTATAAAGGTAAAGGTATAAAGGTAGGTCCTGGCAACTATTTATTTTCTGTGGTTATCTACTGACATACTTTGTGGTACTACAATAGTTATAGCCTTAAATACCAGCTTTGGTTATTAGATCAATACCAGCTCTACCGTGCTTATTTATCAATCTGATAAACCTATGGTTCAGAGAATTGATGTCTGTTATTGGCTGGATTCGTGTAAGTATTTGAAAATATATATTTAAATCGTACCTAGGTACTTATTTTAAGTTCAATTAAGTAACTCTTATGGTAGATAGCAGGTAACGTACGGTTGTTTTCTCAGAAGAAGGTAAGGTCTTTGGTACCTACCTAGCTAGAGATGGTATATCTATTTTTTTGTTGTACCCTAGGTATCTATCTAGCAAAAATGCTACAAGTAGATACGCTCCCTACCTAGATAGAAGGCAATCAAGGTGAGATCTGACGGGCGTATCAAGTGACTTGCGCAGTGGCAATTTTGAATACAAAATCCTGTGCTGCGCAGTCACGTGATAAGCACGCCGAGGCTTAACTTATTTACCGCTTACTAAATAAGTTAATTGCAAAATCTTTCAAATTAAAAAAAGTAGATAAGTGGTAGGTAAGTGATATGTAATGTTCGAAAAGTAACCAATTATGCTTTAATTAATACCACCTAGCATGAAATTATTTTTTTCACCAAAGCGAATCAATTTTTGTAAAGTATTACAGAACGGTTGTTTTTATAATTCGCTTCCGTCGTATACCTTGGTACCTAACTACCTACCTATAGCTGAGAGCTGATTCTAAGTTTTAACAATCAATTGACACGGACGTATTGTGTAGTGAGTAGTGAGCGTACACTTGGAGAACCTCATTCTCTTTCTCATTTTCGTGTTACACTACACCATATTACGTCCGTGTCAATTGCTTGCCAACACCCAGAATCAGGGGGCTTAGTACGGGTTTTGATAGTTTTCGATACTATGTGAAGTTTCGTTTCCATCCATACATTTACTGACAGCGTCCTTAGTTTACTTCTCGTTTTCGCTAGGGGCGCTGCAAGTAAATGTATGGAAGGAAACGAAACTTCATATAGTTTCGAAAACTATCAAAACCCATACTAAGCCCCCAGCTTTCGGTTCAAAGGTCCAAGTAATAACAACGTCGTGGTAATTAGCCATGAATCTGTGCGCGCGCTCGATAGAAATGGCACAGATTAATGGCTAGTTACTACGTAATACACGGACGACGTCGTAATCGTTATCGTAACGATGGTTGCTGCAAAACTCGGACTCAAGAGTTTCCAGTGGGGGTCGGTAACTATACGTATGTTAGCGACCCTCAGCCCTTTCGCTATAACTTCTGAAGTATCGAGGCACTAATCCTTTGCAGTCACTATTTGGCGCTATTTAGGCACCATTTATTGCATGTAAAGAAACCCCCAAACATGTTATGGGGGTCGCTTACTATACGGACACAATCTTGCCCCCATAGAAACTAGTGTGAATATGCTAGAACGTCGCGTCAGGCGTTGGCAATATAATAGAAGGCAAAGATTTAAATCTTTGATAGAAGGGATGTTGTCTTTATGGCCCACCAAGTTGAGGCCCAAATTCTTGATACGACACTTTGGCTCACATAGAAAACGTTCCGACACTGCGGCTCGTTCGTAGTAGGTACTTAACTTAGCAGACACAGAATAGGTAGTAATTATTATAGTACCTGGGGAAGGTACAGTCAGGGGAGCGTTTTTTTAGAGTAAATATCTACCACCATAATTATATTAGGTACCTACCTACAGCTGTTTCACAACTATAGCTGCCGCGGTCCCACACAAGGCAATTGAATCAATTGGAGGCGGCCCTGGGGTCAGGATGCTTGATGTCAATAGGGGCCATACCTCATTATGCTGTTATTGTTTGAAGAAAACTTTAACAAATTAACAAACGTGTAACGTTATTAAAATTAACTTTTGTATTATATGTTGCAATTGCAATGCTACTTTCAAAAAAAGATCCTCAGTAAACCACAACACTGGTTGTTTTTCTATCAGACACAAGGCTCTTTTTAGGGTCATACCATACTTACCTGAAGCTGGTCACTCACCAGACATGTTACCAAAAAAAGCGGGAGTTGCTCAGAATTCCATGGACAGCACATAGCACCAACGCATCAATTCTAAAAGAGCTCGACATTAAAACCAGGCTTTCCACCGTATGTCTTCGCAGAATCCTCGACTTTTTCGGTCACATTGCCAGGAAAGGAGGTGATATATAGCCTTGAAAAACTGATGGTCACTGGTAAGGTGGAAGGAAAGAGGTCGCGAGGACGGAGCCCTATGCGTTGGAGAGATCAAGTTCGCTCAGCACTGGATTCCTCTGTCTTCCATCCGTTCCGCAGAAGACAGATCCCGTTGGAGGAACATCGTGCATTCAAAGGTCCTGCAAAAAGGTCACGACCCTCAGCAGTGAGGATATCGACGCAAGGAGGAGGAGGTTACCAAAAAATAACTATTGAGATGTCGAAGAAGGAGAAAGGTCTAATGGTGGCCATACACCATGTTTGTTATTAGACTTATAGCAAAAATAATAATAGTTTTCATTTTTTTTTTCAACATTCTTTGTAGACCATATAGCTTGAGTTCAGAATGACGAGCAAAAACGCTACCTAGTTATACCTTATCATAACTATGTACTTACTACATTTAACAAAGCACTCACGTAGAGAATGGAATACCTAAATCAAGGTTGTTTTTAAGTACACGTAGCGCTTATTGTTAGATGATATAAAATAGGAAGAAATAAATAAATGCTGGAGACATTTCACACAACATTATGTAGCCCCAAGCTAAGCGCTTGTGTTATGGGAACTAGATAACTGATATACTTAATACAATAAATTACACAGATAGATATTTTTTATTATACATATAGAAAAATACCCAGAACACCCTGAACAAATATCTGCAGATCGTACAAATATTTGTTCCGAGGCGGGAATCGAACCCGCAACCGTCTGCGTCGCAGGCGAACCTTCGCCCGCTGCGCCACAGAGGTCGACACAAATGAATAGAACACGCAACCCACACCCGACGAAGTAATTCAGAAAAAGGCGAGAACCTGCACGGAATCCATCAAGTAACGTTAAGTGCTGAAAAAATTGTCGCCAACAATTTTTTCCTTAAATTTTTTTCCTCGGTTTGACCGGAGGGTGGGCGATGTACAGTTACGAACAAAAGTGTTGAACCAGCATCAAAGATAAAACAAACTAAATACACTTTCTTATTCAACTTGGGAAATAATGGTTTTAGAGTGGCGACAACGATCCGGGCGAACGCAGTGTAGTAATGGTCCTCTCAAAGTATCAAGACTCAAGACACTTCGTCGTGGCATTCTATCGGGAAGGCCGCGGAGTTCAACAGATATGATGATTTTACTAAAGTAACTTTCGTGAATTATATCATTCATTTTGTAAAAACGGGAAATTTTCGGAAATTTTGGGATATTTCGGGGATTTTTTTTTTTTTCGGGAAAGATGATGATGATTATGATACTTTTTAACCGACTTCCCAAAAAAGTTCTCAATTCGGTTGTATTTTTTTTTTTTTTTTAATGTTTGTTACCGCATATCTCCGGCGTTTGTGAACCGATTTGGAAAATTCTTTTTTTATTTGAATAGATATGCTTCCAGATTGGTCCCATTTTTTTTTTTCAGAATCCAGTTTTGATGATGGAATCCATGAGGAATTGAGGGAACTGCTCAAATATTGTATGCATACATATGGCGATTTTGATATTTTAAGCAACAAACCAAGCATTTGCATTCAAAAAGTATCATAATCCTTTCAGCACTATGGTTCTTTCATATTTTTTTTTCATCCAAATATTTAGTCGATTACTATGGCGGAAGTCGGTTTTTTAAATGAAAAGTTATAAAAACACGAGTAGGTTTTGACGACCTCCGTAGCGGGTTGAGACCGCGCTCGAGTCTGGGTGTTGTGGTAGCATGGTACTCGTAGTCCTGATAACCACGACACAGGTGATCCTATTGTGGGATCAGGCCTATGTATGTGACTGTTGGATGTTATGTATGTTATGTTATGTTAGATTTGAATTCGATCTCACCGTCTCGCTCTTGATTGCCGAATTTTCTTTCGGGTACCTACTTAAACTGTTTCTTTTGCTTAATTTATACGCTTAACAAAAGTAAAGTACCTACATAAGTAAATATTTTGTATCGAATACTTTTATTTTATCTTAATTAAGATCCTAATCTCAACGAAGACGACCTTTGTGACGCGGCGGGCGAGTAGCGGCTGAGATGCTGAGATTATATTCCCGCTGCGGGACAAATGTTTGTATCTGCAAATATTTGTTTTGGATCTGGGTGTTATAGTACCATGGTACTCGTAGTTCCTGATACCCATGATACAGGGACCTAGTGTGGGATCAAGACTACGTATGTGACTGTTGGGTGTAATGTTATGTTAATCTACTCAAACGTGAATAAACACTTGTAACTATGAATTTCCTGCAGCGCTCACAAAAAAGGTAATTTCAAGAAATTCCAACAAAAAATTCTAGAATCAAGGAAGGCGTTCAATTCGTACACGCACGAGAGGGTGGCAACCTCCCCGTCTAACGAGGGGGTGGCGCCACCCTTCGCCACCCCCTGACCCAAAAAAAGCGTGCGTACCGCCTTACGAGCGAGCTGCGGTCCGACTGATAGCAATTAACGAGCAGCGGACCGTCCGCGGAGCGAACGGCTATTTCCGTAATACAAGAAGTTAAAGATTTCCAAGCTAAAATTGTATAAAGCCGGGTATTCATCAGACAACATTTGTTAATAAACTGTTTATTAACAAGTTTACAATAAACACTGTTTCTGAAACTTTGCAGTCCAAACTTGTCAGTTGTTGCTAGGATGTCACCCACACTACTTCCATGTTTATAAACTCGCGCAACACATGTCCACACCTGTTGACTTTTGCTTATAAACTAGATGTTTTGTCTTGCTCTCCACTCGACGTGGGGAACACGGCAACATGTTTAATAAACAATGTTTCATCACCTTTATTTATAAACTGTTTACCGAGATGATGAAACTTGTGAAACACGGTTTATATACAGTGTTTATTAACAAATGTTTCCTAATGAATACCTGCCGCGTATACTTGACACAATCGTGACGTTTAAAAATTATCCTTATGATTACGGCGATTAGGGAATATTACGGGGCACGCAATGTTAGGTTGGCATATCTCTACAATTTAGAAAATATATCAATCTGATCTGGAGGCATTAGTCTACCTACTGCTATTTCGAACTTTAATTTCGAATACAATGGAGACAAGCTGGAAAACAAGCTTAAGATTTCGCAACCGTTGGCAATTTAATGCCAATTATTTAAGAAGCTATAAATTTTAGAGGTAGTCCCACATAAATTTTATCGAAATTAATTCACCGCTTTTTGTTTTTTTTTTCAATAAATAACTTTATCACTATCGCTAGTCGCTGTCAGTGGCACTGAAGCTTTACCAATGCTAGGAATAGTGCACAATGTCAACAGAGTTTTTTTGGCTAATGGAAACACTTTGTGATATCCGCCCAAAGGAAATGAGAGCCAGTGGAATAGCATTTTTCTATGGAAAGTAATATTCTCTGCGTCACAAGATATTGGATATTCAACTGTTGCTTTCGTAACTTCACTACCCAAGGTTCATAGTTTAGGTATACTTACCTTTTTTGCATGTTCGGTATTTCACACCGATTTTATAATACCATGGACACGTTAACAGTTAAAAAGTGTCAGTTTTTAATTAAAAGTTAGCGAGCAGTGATAAATTGACAAGTGGTCACTAGTTGTGAAAACGGTCCTAGCTTACCACGTTGAACTTTTAGTTTAAATTACGCATCAGTTCTCTAGATTTTTTCTAGTCCATTGCTTTTACAATCGTACCTTGATAATTCTTCTATTACATCTACAAAATAGTATGTAGATCTGACTTGTAGTTATTAAATTAATGAGAATCTACTCTAGTTTCCTTGTAAGAAAAAATAACTCAAAACAGTGAACCTGTCGAAATTAATATGAAGAGATGAAGCTTAATTCAGCCTAGAAATTCGACGAGGTGTTCTTGTTTGCCTGAGTCCACTAACAGATACCTAGCTTATGTTGTCACTTAGGTACGCACGCATCAATTTACTAACGTTTCGTAACAGTTTTCAAAGAAACTTGTAATTTTTATATGCTAGTAATTTCCATGTAATTAATGCGTTGTGGTTTAGGCTTTAGATTTTACGTCGCATCACACCTCTAACTGTACGGCGCCTGACTAACGTTACCAAGACGCTAGCGAGATGACCGTTGTTATTATTGGCCAATCACATCGAGGTAGCGAAATCTTTGTAATTTGATTGGTTAATATTTGACATTTACTATAGTCTTGTCTATCGTTACTAACATTAGTCAGCCGGTGCTAGTCGTAGGATTACATATCTACTCTACATGACTGATAAACGCCAAGATGTAATGCTCGCATTGTGTTTTGGTTTGAAGCGTATTGATGCAGGGGAAATTACTGGCATATGAGACTTCACAATAACCCCTAGACTAGCTCAAAGAAGTACGTAGAGGTTCGTAGAGTCCCGTAGAGCCTCGTAGAGGCTCACTTCCCCTTTCATTGGAAAAAAAATGCCGTGCTGATGTTTCGTATACTCGTAGTGAGTCCGATGGCTCGGTATTGCTGTACCGGTTAATGACTCAGGGTGATGGCTGTTGTAATAGCCCCGTCCATTAAAACAGCCATCACCGCATAACTCTGATCGGACAACGGTGAAAAAATAAATTTAAAAAAAGCCGCTGGCAGTGTGACCGCGCCTTTACCTCGTAGTAATTAATTAATTAGTTTCCTTTGTTTTATTCCTTGAAAGGACTGTAATTAAGAATGATGTTATTAATTATTTGTGTTTAGAAGTATAATACCATGTTGAACATTTCATAATTAGGTAAACTTATCGGGAAAAAAGATACCAACACTTTCTTCCACGATTGTACCTACTATAGCTTCGAAAGGTTGTACTTACATTTATTTTAATAATCGAATCGAATTCTAAATCCTTTTTTCTAGTGAAATCATAAATTCAGTACACAATTTGAATTACTCCACTCTATAAAAAAAATAAACAAAGATACCTCATTTTTAACCTTTTTAAAATAACAAACAAAGTTTGAAGTCTTCTAACACGTTTTAATTTTTGGAGCATTTGGTAACTTATAAGTTATAAATTGGGTCAGTGAATTCATCAACAAAATCTAACAAAGCATGAAAGGGAATTTTTATGCATATCTTTATTTTATACACAAAACCAATGTATCAGAGCGTGCGCTCGCCTTCTTTAGTTCATACAAAAATTTTCGTCCTAATATAGAACGAATGTTTTTGCCTCATATTTTCTTTCACGATTTTACTGTAGCTAGCTAGCTTTGCAATTATACATTTTCTGAACGCTTATAAAGCTTTTAGTTTAATGAGAGAGATGTATAAAATGTGTAAAACTGTACAAAATTAAATGCATTTTTTATGTACATGAAAACTGAATTACATCAAGTTATATACGTGCACTCAAGTTTTCAAATTAATGACTTCACGTCAGCTAAGGGACTATCCACACACATCAGGGACGGGGCCGGGTCGGGAAATGACCGTAATGTGAATTCGAACTTAATTTGTATAACGATCGAGCACCATATCACGACCTCCAGTGGCGCGGTGGGTGAGTAGCCGGCTGAGATGCAAGAGTTTGCAGGTTTGATGCCCGCTGCGGGACAAATGTTTGTATGATCTACAAATATTTGTTCCGGGTCTGGGTGTTATGGTGCCATGGTAATCGTAGTTCCTGTTCCCCACGACACAGGGAATCCTGTCCCACACTAGGATTCCCTGTGTACCCAAGACTACGTATGTGACTGTTGGGTGTTACGTTATGTATCAAATCAAATCAAAATAAATTTATTCATTGAAATCACAAGGATAATTTCGAATCGTCTTTCACATGGATCATTTTGAATCGTCTTTCACAAGGATCATTTTGAATCGTTTTATAACAGTATGTTAGTAGTAGTAGTCATGTATGTATAACAGAATTCATAAAAAAAAAGTCACGGTGTCGACCCTGATCTGACCACTGCCGTGTGATCAATGACGAATGCCTACATTCAGTGTAATCATACAAATTAGGTTCACATTCACAGTACGGCTATTTCCCGGCCCGGCCTCGTCCCGGATGTGTGTTGAAAGCCCACTCGCCCCGAATGCTCTGTCACGAATTATACGACCTCTTTGTAGGTCAGAACATGACGTGCGAAATTGAATCATGTTTCTTGTGAATACGCGTTGTTTTCGACTGTTGCGTAATTTATGTTACATCTTTGTGATCGATAAAATTGTATAGCTAGCGTGTATATTTGTGTATAGGAAGCCCTGCGTTACTCCCGAATCAGCTTTCAATGTACATTGAGCTCTATCGCTGTGTTATTAGATTTAATATGGCTTGGAAGCAAGCAATCCAACCAGCTGAATAACTAGGTGCCTGCCAGCGCTGGTATCAACTGTTTTATACCAAAATAAAAGTCTGTGATCTTTTAGTGCCGTAAAAAAAAGCTTCTAACTCAATGCATTAAAAAGATATATGGCAATTAAGGCAGACATTTTTTTTATCCAAATCACATGTTTGGCGATGGGTTTGCACTTCAGACTGGATTTATTTTGAGGGGTTATTTTAATTAATCGAAGTATACAAATCATAGATAAAAAACATGCGTTTAAGGTGGATCGTCTCGCATGTGGCACGAAATTAAAATTTTATAGTGTTTCTTTGCTCATCACAGCTCATCAACACTTCTTGTGATAGCGAAAACTGATTTTGCGAAAACAAGGGAACCTAACACACATGTTCTAGTTGATAGTATCTCTAAAACATAATTAGTTTAGCTACGAATACTGATCAATGATTTTTACAGTGTTTTTTTGGTTTAGGGATATCCGTAGCTTAATTAATTATATTTATGAGACTATCAATTACTATCAATTAAAACATATGTGATGGGTCTACTAGTTTTAGCAAAACCTGTTTTCGTTATCTCAAAACGTGTTGATGAGCTGTGACGAGCAAAAAACACAATAAAATTTGAATTTCGCGCCACAAGCGAGACGGTCCACCTTAAAACTTTAAAATACAAGTCTCTAGCTATTTAATTCGTAAAAAAATTGTGTTGTTGCCGTTCAAAATTAAGAGTATAGTTACTAATGATAGATCCCTTTATTATGATCCTATTGACTTTGGAGTTACTAAAAGATCCTTTAAATTTTTAGGCAGTTTTTGAATGAGGGGTTTTCACGGCCATTTCATATCATGCTTTCAGCGTTGAAAATAGATGGCGCTGCTCTGTTACGTAAATGTCAAGTGTCAAAATAAAGTTAAATGTCAACATCAACAACGTAGATATATTTTCGTTTCGTGGTATTTATTTTTGCTTACTTCTAAAAACATCACGAAATCACTAGCGCACACTCAAGAAGCAGACACAAACAGAATATCATGACTAATAGCCACAGACTAGTTAGATAATAGCTTAGTATGCGTATACCACAGATAATACATTTGACAATCTTGGCATTTACTGTTGAGTCAGCGCCATCTATTGAAACAATTTGAACTACTTTTTTTATTTATTTATCGACGTTGAAAAGCCCTCATTACTAATAGATTCTGTGACGAACTAGAGCATTTGAATGCCAAAGCTTTTTTAGGGTGGTCAATTTGTGCGATTTTCATTCTTCTTCAAAATTCCGTTCGGTTACAACAATTATTAGTATAATTGTTCAGTTCAACCTACACTATTTTTTGCATCTCACTATTTAATCTCATCATTTCGTAAATTTTTACTTTGTCTTATTTTTGTATGGAAATCGCGAAAATGAAAAACCTCTAGAGCAGCGGTCGGCAGCCTTTTGGCAGGAAAGTGCCATATAGTGTTAAAATAAGATATAGGCGGGCCCGCGCTTATGCATAATTTTGATAATCGGTTACCTATCTACATATCTATCTATATGTATAGGTGATATAAAAAATGCAAAAACATTTTATTAAAATTTTATTAATAGGTACGTAAGGACTACGTCAACGACAAAGGGGCACTGAATGCCAAAGAAATGAGGAAAATTAATAATAAGTATAAAAGTAAGTATATAATTGTACTAATCCTCCTATCCTAGTTCAAAAATACTGTAAAATAATATAAAAATGCTGAACACTTTTCGCTTTTATAGTCAAAGCATAGGATGCATGGCTAACCGGGCTTTTCCGTAAGGTAAATTTTTAATTAATTCGAGCGTGTCCAACCGGGATCCTGGCGAACCGGGTTGCTGCCGAAACATGATCCGAACTTTATTTTGACTGTTTTTTATTACGAGTATTGTACGGAACTCTATAAATGAGGCACGCACTGCAACGACGACGGCCACAGTGATGTGAGCAATTTTATATCGCTGTGTCCTCTGTGTGTATGTGTGTTGTGTGTGTGTGTGTGTGTGTGTGTGTGTGTGTGTGTGTGTGTGTGTGTGTGTGTGTGTGTGTGTGCTGTGTGTGTGTGGTTCTCACAGTGAAAATTATATACATTTTGACTATTATTTAACCTGTGGCGTGGTAGGTACTAGGTAGGTACGTCTGTATCTAGTTGGCAGCGGAAACGGATGTCATTTATAATGTGCGAGTTATCTTATGGGAAAACTAGCTCTGCCCCGCGGCGCCACTTGCAATCAATATACATGACTCATGTGTTTTCTTGTACTCGTTATATAATTAATGAGCAAAATGCAAGTGGCAATTGGCAGGTCAATAGCTCGCAGAACTGACAACCGTTGGGAATACATTCTGGGACCAACGAACCAGAGACTCTTAGTTTGGGTTTTCCGACGATCGTTCGTGTATTATGTAGAGCGTAAGTGTTTGTTAGTAGTAGAACTTCTTGTGAAAGAGTTCGTCCGGGGAAGTTCTACCACCGTACCTATTTCTGCCGCCAAGCAGAAGCTCGGCATTAGTAGTACTCGCATTGCTGTGTTTCGGTTTGAAGGGTACGGATGCCGGTGAAATTGCAGGCACATGAGACTTTTCATCTTTATGTCTCAGGGTCGGCAGCGCGCGTGTGATGCCTCTGGTGTTGCAGGCGTCCATAGGCTACGGTAACTGCTTTCCATCAGGTGGGCCGTATGCTTGTTTGATTGCCAAGCATAAAAAAAAAGAGCGCGCGCTGGATAGGCCACTATCACTATCGGTCCCCCGAGCGCTCGGGGGACCGATAGTGATCGTCCCCCACGGTCACGAGTCCACGTGACAACACGAGTGGGGGACGATGGCACTCTTTCTCCCAACCTCCCCTATGGGGCCAGATAGGTGGGGGACGCTAGGAATATACGGACAGAAATTGCACAGACTACGTAATACACGGAAGATTGTCGTAATCGGAATCGTAAAGGTAATGCAAAACTTAGACTAGGGCCTCTGATGACGCAGTTTAGGTAGGCCATCTCCCTATAGACCGGTGGAAGTTGAGCAGGAATTAAAGCGGCTCAAGACCGTTCGACGACCTCTGTGGCGCAGCAGGCGAGTAGCCGGCTGAGATGCGAGAGGTTGCGGATTCGATTGCCGCTGCGGGACAAATATTTGTATGATCTGCAAATATTTGTTCCGGGTCTGGATGTTACGGTACCATGGTACTCGTACTTCCTGAAACCCACGACACAGGGAATCCTAGTGTGGGATCAGCAGGGATATTCTAAAACGTTCGGAAGAGTTTCCGATCGGATTCGTTAGTTTTTCATTTTGATGTGGTAAGTAACTAAAGCAATTTTCTCTAGTGAAACACAGTAATATACAATACTTATTGTTTTTTACTGTGTTTTACTAGAGAAAATTGCTTTAGTTACTTACCACATCGAAATGAAAAACTAACGAATCCGATCGGAAACGTTTCCGACGGTTTAGAATCGCCCTGCAGGACTATATGTAGTTATATGACTATTGGCAGATGTTATGTATTTAGAGGAGAAACCTCGTCCAGTAAACGTCTATTGGCTGATGATGAATTGCGATAAACCTTGAGTAAGATTGCTATAGCTACAGGTAGCACTCAAATACGATTACTTATTTCCCACCGTGAACCTTTAACAACATCAATTTATTTCTAGTCCTGTGCACGTGCGCTCGATCCCGCAATCCCCTGGGAACTAATCCCCCCAGGGCGAAGACGAAATGATAGTTACTACAGGAAGCTGTTACACGCACGCGATATTGAATCTTAAATGTAAGGAATTAGAGCTCATATTCCATTTGATATATAGACGGTATCAATCAATTAAAAAGAAAACACTGCTTGCAGAAAACACAGACTATGTTTTTTTTTCTTTATTAGTGTGGTGATAAGCAGACGTTTGTGTTTGATGCTGCCCTACTACAATGCGACTCACTCACACGTCTGCGTTTCAATGAGGGCTTTTCAACTTTGATTACAAAAAAAAACAAATTGATTCGATAGATGGCGCTGACTCAACTGTAAATGCCAAGATTGTCAAATGTATTATCTGTGGTGTACGCGTACTAAGCTATTATGTAACTAGTCTGTGGTTATTAGTCATGATATTCTGTTTGTGTCTGCTTCTTGGGTGTGCGCTAGTGATTTCGTGATGTTTCAGAAGTAAGCAAAAATAAATAAAACGAAAATATATCTACGTTGTTGGTGTTGACATTTAACTTTATTTTGACACTTGACAGTTACGTAACAGAGCAGTGCCATCTATTATCAACCCTGAAAGCATGATATGAAACGGCCGTGAAAACCCCTCATTCGAAAAAGCGTATACAGCGTGTAAAAGGACGGCTTCCGAATACTGAAGGTACCGGTAAAGCTACCTATATCATAGCTATTTAAATAGCTTTCGCCTGAGAGGTGATTCATATCGGAGAAAACCTTTTTTTCCGTTTCGTATCGTATTTGTCAGCCAGCAATTTACGCATTTATTTCGGCCGCCTGAGTACAACGCTCCCAGTCAGCTGATCGACCCGTAGCGCCAATATTTCGTTATATGGTTTTCATTGCTTTTTTTGACGTTTTTATTTATTAACGTGTTTTTAATGATGGAAATTAGGTTTTTGTGTTCCTTAAAAACGATATTTTATGGATAAAAAAAACACGAAAAAAGCGGCCCAAAAGTGAGCATTTTTGTTTTTCGTGTTTTTCAGCTTAAATATTTTCAGAATCGTGGTCTGAATGCACTATTTCAGTTTTCGGGAGTAGTTTTTTTACGCCCTGTATACATTCGAAACGCGGAAAACGGTTTGCATTCAAAGTGGGTTATGACTACTATAGAAAAAGCAATCTACACACTGGGAGAATGGTATAGAATTATAGATATTAGGATTGCTCGAATCCGAGCCATTTTGAATCTAAATCTAGCGCCATAAGGGTCATTGTACATTGGTAGTCGACTTACGAGTGACACTGGCATGCCCCGGAGCCAATAGATCCCTGGGGGCTATTCGATTCTGGACTAAACTGATACTGTAAACATATTATTGGATGCCCCCGGTTATTTGGTCTCTTCTACAACGTTCTATCTGTTTGTGGGGTGGGGTTACAGAGTCGGTTGATCGGTGTTGTTTGAAATCTTTATAATTTAATTTTTATTGATATTGCGACGAAAACGCAAAAAAATTGGTCAAAATGTATGGAAATTTGTTTATATGCTATAGGATGACTCTAGCCGTAGAGTAATTTGGCGGGTAGTTAAAATACCCAAGGGTCGACGTACACGTGTGTCCGGTGGCGACCACACGCTACGATAGTCTCGCATCTAATAATGTAACTATAATGATGTATGGTAATACACTACACTGATTTATGCATAGATTTTGAAATTCTCAAAGTGTTCGCTAGGGGCGCTTGTCGGTGTTTCCATACTTTCCATACAAAAATCCATGTAGAGTATACCATACACCAGTGTAGTTGCTTGTTATCTCTATAGACTCGAGTTTTAAGTCGCCATTCACTTATGTGGACGACTCACTTTTTTGAAGGATTCTTTTAGAAAAAGTGAGTCACAGTGTCATTGAAAAAAATTAAGTAAAAGCTGAAAAGCAATTTATAATGAAAAAAAAAGGTTAAAAGCAAACTTTAATGTATTATACCAGCAGGGCTAAATTCTAAAACGTCGGAAACGTTTCCGATCGGATTCGTTAGTTTTTCATTTCGATGTGACAATTTTCTCTAATAAAACACAGTAATATTCAATATTTATTGTTTTTTACTAAAGAAAATTGTTCTAGTTACTTACCAAATCGAAATGAAAAACTAACGAATCCGATCGGAAAAGTTTCCGACGTTTTAGAATAGCCCTGCAGGTAAAATAGCTGCCACTACTAGCAGGTGTAGCCGCCACTGGATTCACGAAGTGCAAGGTTCATAAAGCTGCAGCCAGCTAGTAACCGACCACTTGTGGCTGTCGCGGCGTCCGCGCCCGTGTGCGGCGAGCCTAACATCGTAAAACAGTACAGAACTCGGTTATCGGTAACTGTAAAGTATAATAACAGTAATGATGCATAGCTCGTGATTACGATCTGGGTTAAGTGTTAGACGAAAGGTAATCACTCATTACTCGTGTAGCTACACGTTCCGTTTCTGTAGGAGCCCACACTTGCAGAGAGCTGATTCTAAGTTTTTAGCACTTAATTGACACGGACGTATGGTGTAGTGTAACACGGATTTTGTATGGCGACACCGATGAGCGCTCCTAGCGTACACTCTGTGAACCTCATTTTCCATACAAAAATCCGTGTTACACTACACCATACGTCCGTGCCAATTGCTTGTCAAAACGTAGAATCAGCTCTCTGGTGAGTATTTGCCGGTCTACCGTCGAACGCGGTCGCGGGCGGTGCTCATGATGAAGAGGCTTCTGAACTCAGTCTCGAAACGTCAGCAAAAATGACGGAAAACAGTGGTAATTTACCATTTTTTCAATTTGAAATTATTAGATTAATACGGGAAAAACCATAACTTGACTTCGGAATCCTATACTGTGTGGTCCGACACGCATTTAGCCAGTTTATTTTAATTATATTACTTTGCTGTTAGCTTTCGTTGAACGAGAAGTTTTTGCTCAAAGATTATTTGTAGTTACGTTAATAAAGGAAGCTCTTACGCTACTGTTTGTTTTTACATAGGTATCTGTTAAAATAACAAAACAAACAACAACAAACAAGAGATGTTGAGAAGTAAACAAAATGTAATAGACACAATGTTTACAAGATAAACGCCAAGGTACTTCTTACCTTAAGTAAGGTAAGGTTAGTACCATCAAAATATAAATAATGATAAGTAGAGACTATTGTAGAGAAAAACCCACAGAAAATATAGAATAGAAAAACCAACAAGCCATACAAACATACCCATACAAGATACAACCCATAAAATTGACGAGCTCTGTGGCGCGGTGAGCGAGTAGCCGGCTGAGATGCGGGTTCGATTCCCGCTGCGGGACATATGTTTGTATGATCTGCGAATATTTGTTCCGGGTCTGGGTGCTGTGGTACCATAGTACTCATAGTTCCTGATACCTACGACACCAGGGAATCCTAGGGTGGGATCATGACTACGTACTTATATAACTGTTGGGTGTTATGTTACGTTAATGAACGAAGAGAGAGAGAGAGAGAGAGAGAGACGAAATTATCTAGGTAGAAAGAGATGCATAATGGTAGAGATCTTAAAAACCCAATAGAAAAGAGGATAGAAAGAGAAATACACAACCCGTACAAGGCAAACAGAACGAACGAAGAAAGGTATAGATAGATAGAAAACTCTTTATTGATCACAATAAAAAAAATTAAGGGTAAAACAATAAGTGGCCTTATCGTTAACAGCGATGTCTGTCAGGCAACCTTTGGACGGACAGGAACAAATAAAAAGGTGTATATTGGTGCACAAAATCTCAGAGTGATCACAATGTGAACAAAATCAGTGATCGTGGAAAGTCTGTGAAAACTGTTAAGACTCCTTCAGGTCTGAATACGTCAATACGTTCTCTCAAAAGAAAAATATCGTTATCTCAATGACATTATCGCAAAATCAAATCAAAAGAATTTTATTCATTGAATCACAAGGATCATTTTGAATCATGTACAACGCAAACCAAACTGCTTCCTTTCATCTATCCCAAGGCTCTTTTTATGGCCACCATACCTCAAGGTGACCTAGCAGGTAACCAAGAAAAAACCAGTGATACGAGAACGACGAATAGAATCTGTAAATAAAAGATAAAAAGACCGACATTTCCTACAGAGAAAAATATTGCTTTCTAACATTCCCTATGTTACATTTTATTCGAAAACATTTTGTAAAACATGGAACCTCCATGTAATAGGAATTCTTCGCATAGTACGAGCGTGCGGGGTCATTGACCGCGGCATGGCGCGCGTTTCCATTCTACCACGCCATTGAGGGATGAGGTGAGGATACATGCGCGGACGAAGGATAAAAGAGGATGAATTTATTATTAATTTTTAAATCATTAGCAACTTTTTAACCGACTTCAAAAAAGGAGGAGGTTCTCAATTCGACCCGTATGTTTTTTTTTTTTGTATGTTTGTTACGCGATTACTCCGTCAATTTTGCATTGATTTTGATGATTCTTTTTTTGTTTGGTAGGTTATTCTTCAGAGGTGATCCCATATAAATTTTATCGAAATTGTTTTAGCACTTCTTGAAAAATTTGGTTTTTTGTGGTTTCCATAGAAAAAACCTAATATTTTACTGTGCCACTCTTGGTTCTGTCAGTGCTAGATGATACTGCTAGACGTCGACAGATGGCGTTATAGAAATACTTAAATACCTACCCGCCGATAGATAGCGTTTATTCAAATATATGAATTACCTACATTATAGGCACAGGTTTGACGTCGGTTTATGTTTTTTCCAAAAATTAATTATTATATAAATTATATTAGACACTTTTTATAATTGTGTTATTATCATCATCATCATCAGCATATCGAAGTCCACTAATACCTTCCCCATAGAATGCCACGATGAACGGTCTTGAGCTGGTAGGGCGCTTACGCCCTTTTGTATTAACGAAGTTTGCTACTAATTTGGCTATTATTTATTAAAACTCCATGTACACTTATATCTAGACCCGTGGTGCGACAGTTTAAAAAAAATAGTTATTTTTAATTTATGTAAGTACAAATATTTGTGTACAATCTGCAGATATTTGTTCATAGTGTTCTGGGTATTTTCTATGTATAATAAAAAATATCTATCTATGTAATGTATTAAATTATTATAACCTATGTAATAATCAGTTATCTAGTACCCATAACACAAGCTCTGCTTAGCTTGGGCTAGATAATGTTGTGTCAAATGTCCAGCATTTATTTATTTATGATTTGGTAACCATATTATTTTATAAGAAACTAATGCACCATGGGTCTAGATATTAGTGTATTCATTATGTGTACAAAGTTTCATGGAGTTTGAATAAATAATAGCCAAATTAGAAGCAATTTTCGTTCTCTTAAACTAACACAGGTGACCAACCTGTGTTAGTTTAAGAGAACGAACCAATATTTTTTCCTTGTCCTTGTTCGAAGCTTTTAAGCAGATGGCTACCAGCCACAGTGCGCCCATACGAGAGAGCCCCCCATAAACAGAGGCCGTATATACGAACTGAACAACAAGTAGGTAGGCACCGTACATAAGAAAAAGTATATGTCGGTCGTCTAAGTTGAATGAGTACAAAATGAGTAAATAAATAATGTAACATGAACTTCTCTAAGTTAAGTAGGTTCTTATAAAGTTTTTCCAATATTGCACGTTCTCGGAACTATTGCCTTCAATGAAACAACTTGGTATCGTATAAAGCAATAATATAATGGAAAATTCCTGGAAAAGCGTTATGAACTTTTGCGGTTACAGTTCTAGATACGTAAGGGCGCTGCCACACGGGCTTTGCGGCTCCTTCGCTGCGTTGGTCGGGCGCTGCGTCGGCGTCGACGGAGCGCAGCAGCTGCAACGCCCGTGTGGCAGCACCCTTACGTATCTAGAACTGTAACCGCAAAAGTTCATAACGCTTTTCCAGGAATTTTCTATAGATAGATAGATGAACACTTTATTGTCATCATTATCAGCCTGTAGAAGTCAACTGCTGGACATAAGCCTCCTCTTTAGAATGTCACGACGAACGGTCTTGAGCCGCCTCCATCCACCGACTTCTTGCTACGTTTATAATGTCTTTAGTCAATCAAGGTCACTGACATAGCTCTCAGAATAAGCAAGTTGAAATGGCAATGGGCAGGTCATATAGAAGAAGGACAGAGGCCCAATTCTCAAATTTAAAAACATTACTAATACTTAATCTTCGCGTTTCTTGCGAAGAATATGTAATAGTTACTATACGAGACAGTGCGACTGACACGAGATTATATAGTGACTGGAATGTTTTTAAATTAGAGAATTGGGCCTCTGAACTGATGGGGAAGAGAATAAAGGTTCTCGAGTGGCGACCACAAACCGGACGAAGCGGTAGAGGAAGGTCCTCCACTTATTGTACACTAGTATAAATTATAACAAAAAATAGATACACATAATTAACACAGCGCAATGGGAGGCCTTATCGCTGAAAGACATTTCACCCAGGCAATGTTTGTACAGAACGAGGTTCCTACACAAAACCTAAGTATCATTAGTATTTTATTTTATCCATAGTATTTTTACGCTACTATAAGTACTTAACCCTATAAGTACCCCTCCGTCTCCTCCAGTGGATGTGGTAAAAACCGACTAAGGGTTTACACTGAGGTGCTATTTTTTAACGTCATCTAGTGAGTAAATGTCAGTAAAATTGCCGTTAATTCCCGATTTCCAAATTTCTATATAATTGAAACTCGTTGATGACTAAAATTCTTATACCTATGATAGTACCACTGCACTATGATAATGACATGCCTTGTAATATTGACATTTTTAATTTAATTAAGTACCTGTGTTGATTTTTATTTTGATCAAATGGTTGGGTATGTCTATCAGTGGACTTCCACAGGCTGGTGTTGATGATGACATATTTAAATAATTGTAAATATTCTCACTAACCATAGAATAGGCAGGCTTGGTGTATTTTACTAACCCAGTAATCCTTGTTGATTGAATAATAAATGAAATAATAATAATAATAATCAATACAAGTGCCTCCTCCAGTACATTTATTGAAAAACGGTGATTTGCGGCCTTTTTTGATGGTATTTAGTCACTCGGTGAGATTAAAAAATGGCACCCTCAGGATATGGCAGCAACATCCACCTGAGTACACAACACCAATACTGCGATCACCAATCCGCCGGCCATGCGTGGTGATTATGGCATTTCCCCCTTATTGTATACGATGGTGGAGGCCTAAAAAAGCCAAAAAGTCCCCCGACAGTTCGTTCCATATAAAAAGCTTTTAGTAAAATAAGAATCAACAAAAACTCCGCACTAAGTATTATATAATAATCTGTGCCCTCGTGTCAATTTTTAACGTTATTAATGTTTATTTGAATATTGTTTTTCGTAATTTTTCGCTCTTTTGTTTTGCAAGCACTATTCTGAAATTTTTAACCGACTTCCCAAAAAAGGAGGAGGTTCTCAATTCGGTTGTATTTTTTTTTTATGTTTGTTACCGCATATCTCCGGCGTTTATGAAACGATTTGGACAATTCTTTTTTTTTTTTGAATTGATATACATCCAGGTTGGTCCCATTTTTCAAAATCCAGTTCTGATGATGGAATCCATGAGGAATTGAGGGAACTCCTCAAATATTTGTAGGCATACATTGGCGATTTTGATATTTTCAGCAACAAACCAAGCATTTGCATTCAAAAAGTATCATAATCCTTTCACCACTATGGGTCTTTCATCATTTTTTTTCATCCAAATATTTAGTCGTATACAATGGTGGAAGTCTGTTTTTTAAATGAAACGTTATAATTCCCAATTTTCACGGAATGAACATTCAAATCATAAAACAGATATAAAGCTGTTAGCCCATCATGTTTGACACCGTTGACCACTGCGCGTGTTCGACCTCGTACATTTTAACTGACCGCAACCACCATCCGCGAGTATGCCCACTGCATGGACCTACTATGCCCCACTGGTAGTGCTGGTAGATAAAATGTATGACCATAAAGTATTCATACTAGAGTCGGATTCGTTAGTTTTTAATTTCGATGTGGCAATAAATAACTAAAACAATTTTCTAATAATTTTCTCTAGTAAAACAAAGTAATATACAATATTTATTGTTTTTTACTGTGTTTTACTAGAGAAAATCATAATTGTGAATGGAATAGATCAGATAATTGAATTGAATTAAGCTTTAGCGCCATGTATCAGCGCTAATTGTGGGTACCAAGAAGAAAAAAAACTGCTAACTCATTCACGTTCATCATCCAAATCCAATGAAAATACTAAATTAATATATACTTATTGAAAGTGTGCTAAATGCTAAGAGCTCTCAGGGGTGTCATCGAGTGATAAAATTGCCGTTTATTCCACGATTTCCAAATTTCTATAGTATCTGAAACTCATTGATGACTAAAATTATGACCTATGATATTAATACAAGTGCCTCCTCCAGTACATCCTCTGAAAAACGGTGATTTGCCGCCTTTTTGATGATATTTAGTCACTAAGTGACATCAGATACAAACATGAGAAAAAAAAGCTGAGAACTTTTTTTGTATTTTCTATTTTCACATATTGTTTAACGTGTTGTTTTGAAATATAACACATAAAAATGTCGTTAATTCAGA
This sequence comes from Epirrita christyi, assembly GCA_951392215.1. Classification (NCBI taxonomy): domain Eukaryota; kingdom Metazoa; phylum Arthropoda; class Insecta; order Lepidoptera; family Geometridae; genus Epirrita; species Epirrita christyi. The sequence continues at coordinate 14,859,160 of OX595844.1, forward strand.
AGTAAAATAATGCTAGCTATTTACTTATTAAGATTTATGTAATTTTTGCATGCCTAAAATGGTAGAAATAGTTGGTACTTTTTTATAATTAACATCCTAGTAACCCTATTTGAAGCAAATAAATAATTTGATTGATTGATTGATCTCATTCATGCACGTTCATCATCCAATGAAAATACTAACATAATATAATATGCTCACTGAAAGTGTGCTAAAAGCTAATAGCTCTCAGTAGCCTCACTTCAAATTATAAATGCGGAGTGTGTTTGGCTTCGTCCACCTTCAAGCATCGACCATGAAATTAACATACTCACTCGAAGCTTTTGTTGTAGAAACGGACGTACCTTTTTTTGCAAGCCTGTCCAAGTTTTTTAATTGAATATTAATGCCCTGCCGCCACCAGCTCAAAAACTAATACCGCCTTTACGTTTTAAGGGTTCCTTGCTTTTAGTGAATAAAATGCCTTATTTGAATATTCAATAATAATACAACAACATAACATAACACCCAGTCACATACCTACCTAACTAGGATTCCCTGTGTCATGGGTTTTACGAGTACCGTGGTACCATAAACACCCAGACCCGAAATAAATATTTGCGGATCATACAAATAATAAATAAATAAATAATGCTGGACATTTCACACACCATTATCTAGCCCCAAGCTAAGCAGAGCTTGTGTTATGGCAACTAGATAACTGATATACGTAATATAATACATTACATAGATAGATATTTTTATTATACATAGAAAATACCCAGAACACCCGGAACAATTATCTGCAGATCGCACAAATATTTTTTCCGAGGCGGGGATCGAACCCGCAACCTCCTGCGTCGCAGGCGAACCTTCGCCCGCTGCGTCACAGAGGTCGTCAAACTAGCAATGACTAGTATCAACTCGCAGCTTTGCTCTCATTGTACCGGGATTAAAGTAGTAAATGTGAAAATTCAGGTCAGTCTTATTTTTAGGAATTTCATAGAAAAAATTGATTCAGCCGTTAAACTGTAAATATCATCTATGACTTCAATTGAAAAAATTACAGATTTTATTTGATTGAATATTTTTTTTTGATTTTTTTAGATATTTTCTTTTATTTTCTCAATAACTAAACTCCCAACTTTTTAATTTTTTTGAAGTTTAAAGCTAAGTTAAGTGGAATCTTGCAAATGAATTATAAATCGGTTATCTTTAACCGATTGAGCTGAATTTTTGTCATACCTATCAAGTTCAGATGACAATACAATATTATGGTGACGGCGCGAGCTGATGCGATGATGGAGACGGAAGGTGGACAACGGAACTCCTCGATGATTAATAGGAGCCTGGCAGTATTTGGGCTCATGTTGATCAGCTCACGGTTCCGATCACTAATTTAATAAAATCTTGTTAAGAAAAATACATTATTCAAAAAACTTATTAAAACATATAAAACAGAAGTACGTAATACACATCCTACTAATATTATAAACGCACGTAAAAACTACTGAATGGATTTGAGTGAAATTTGGAATGGAGATACTTTACACCCTGGATTAACACATAGGCTACTTTTCATCATCATCATCATCATCATCAATTTTCATCATTATTCACGCGGGTGAAACCGCGGGGCGCAACTAGTACCTTCATAATTTTCTGCATAAAAATGCAAAGCATAGGTAGTCTTTAAAATGAATAGGTAAGTAGGTACCATATTTAAATATATGCATTTCAACCACAAGTCATAAAAACTACTAATAACATGTCATAAAAAGTGCAATACCTATACTAATTGCAGTAAACGTACCGTTTCTTGAAATGGAAACGAGAAAAATTAAGCCCTAAAGTGCATCACACACGCAGCAGACGCGGTAATATTTTATATGCGTATAAAAACTTATCGCAGCTGAAGGTACACACGTAGGATACGATAATATACGAAAATTATACATTCACGCGGAAACCTTTAAACTGTATTGTATTTCAATTTGTATACACAGATATCATCTGTCCATCTTTTGATATATGTCAGTGCCTACAGATACAGAGAGCTTGACGGTAAAATATAAGTGATCTGCTACGTGTGTTGCTCTTTGAGTTAAGTATAGAGAGCGATATGGACAGATATGCGCTCAGATACAGATATCTTACCGCGCATGCTACGTGTATGGCACACTTTATTTGCGTGCACGAAATTACATGTTATGGCTGGTGACATGGCCACTTTTAGCAAGACTTCGACACTTTTGGCGTATGTGGTTTGTTACTTGTTACATGATTAAAATACATGCAGTTTTCGTAAAATTTTTGGTTATTAAAGTTAAATAAGTTTTCCAAAATAACCCTCCTTTTGCTGTGCTGTAGTCGAGTAATAGATATCTGTTGGGTTACTGATGAAGAAAGAACCATTTAAGATAATAATAAAAAAACACTATAAAACTAAAGTCAAATTTTCTTTCATCATTATCAACACGGCCAATTTAAATTTTCTTTAAAAGTTCAAATGAATGAATGAATGAATGAATGATTAATTCATGGAAGTTTGTGCTTTTCAGGAGCTTGTCAGTATATCTTATCAACTTATCAATATCCACTTAACAACAAAAGCGTTAAGGATAGTGTTGTTGCCAATTCGCATTATATTGGCAACACCACTACGTAACCCCATTCTTATCACTTTACGTTCTCATGGTTGTATTTTATTTACTGCTGAACTAGGTTACAGGTCAAAGACCTTGGCCATAGTTTACGCAATAGTTTGTTTGACCTCGTCATGTTATTTTTCAGCGCGACATTTTCATTTGCATCAACTCCCGTATTTTATGTGTTTATTCGTTTAGTGACCAATCGGGACCTTTCAATTTCGATTTGAAAACAAAACATAGTTCCAACTGGCTCTATAGATGGCTCTGACTTAATTTAAACTGTTACAAATTCTTGTTGTTTGTCAAAGTCACTTTGCCACTAAGATAAACTTTCTTTTGACAGTTTATCCACAGTGCAGCGCCTTCTATTTTCAACGTTGAAAGTGTGATTCGAGTCGGCCGTGAAAACCATCATTGGAAAAAGACATCTATAATTTTTTTGAACTGTATGTTAAAAAAAATGTGTAATAGCCGTAGTATCGGCTATTACTACAACTACTTCATGTCGCCGGGTTTGCTTGGTCTCCTTGCGTTAGTTCAGTGACCATATTGTGGTATGGTGGCCTTGAAAAGGGTCTAGTGACTGATGGTGAGGCTTTCATGCACATGTGACAATGTCTTAGAATATTTGGTTACCTACTTATACAAAACAATAACTTATTCATGAAAACACCAAAATCGCTATAATATGTATTATGCGTATAATATTTGAGGAGTTCCCTCAATTCCTAATGGATTCCATCATCACAACTTGATCAAAATGGGACCAATCTGGAAGTACGTATATCCTATCAATTAAAAAAATAATTTTCCAAATCAGTTTATAAATGACCAAGTTATGAACAAGAAACATAAAAAAATACAACCGAATTGATAAACTCCTCCTTTTCTTAATGTCGGTTAAAAATAGACCTCCATTAGAGATAAACACTGTGGCTTGAAAATTCAATGAGAGTGATTACCTAAGTACCAGAATGATGAAGCACGTGAAGTACAAGAATGTACCTAGTGCTAAAGTACCTACCTAATGCAAGCGGTTAGCAACAACCTTGGGCGGTTCCGTTGAACTTCGTCGTGTACACATAAATATGTATGCATTCGGGCGAGGCACGATCGACTGACCGGGTAAAGTAACTTTGTTTCAGATTAAAGCCTTTATTAACTTCTAGACTCGAACTTCAAGTGAGTTCTAGTAAAGTTCTTGGCGCTGTTCACACTAAAGATTAGCAAAACGACGCGTGCTTTTTCAAATTTCGAACAGAGTAACATTCAATCGGATGTTTCGAACAGAATAACGTTCCAGTACAATACAATAAGATGTACGTATCACATATGAATGAATGAATGAATGAATGAAAGTTTTATTTGCTTGAATACAGGTACATTGGTTCTTAATCTATTATTTGGTTCACTGTACTCGACCAGATTGTCGTGCAAATGTTTAATTTTCTTATAATAATTTCAATAATTCTTATATATAGTGTAAATAATTTCATAAGACGTATGGTGGGCCTGGTGACCCTATACATACAGGTTTTACTACTAAACCTTTTGTGCACCAGCTCTCATTTATCCAGTTATTTTGTGTTAGATTTAAGGTTATCCAGTTAACTATTTGTTTAAATGAGATAAATAAATAAATAAATTTAAGGCCACAGCACACGCACGTCGACGTACCATGACGTTGCAATTATTAGACGCGTGTCTACGTTACGTGCTGCATACGCATCCGCTGTGCATTGGCCTTTATCCATAAAGCCGATTTACATGTCAAAATCGCTATATTCGTCGTGTACATTCGATAAATCGGATGTTTCGAACTGAATAACGTCGAACGTGGCTGACACACTGTCAGATTAAGAAAAACTCATTTTTTTTTATGTATACCTTTACGTTTAACAAAGTAGTATTTGGAAATTTAAATAAGATACATTTTTAATGCTTTACCAGCTTTTAGTTCTGTCTCGTCGTGACATAACAGTTTTTAAAAGTGAAGAAGACGCCATATAAAAACTGATAATTCTAATATTTTGTATGGTATTCAAACGAACATTTGCAAAAAGCCCTTACTATAGAGTTATAAGAATATTATAACAAATTACCGAAGCAATTCAAAGCTGTACCCAATGACAAACTGTTCACAAAAAAACTTAAATCTATAAAGATTTTTCTAGTTTTGTATGGAAATCGCTAAAATGAAAAACCTCTAGTACTTTCATACTGAATTAATTCAATTTTAACTTTTAATTTTGACAGACAGACGGACATCAAAGTAATCCTATCAGGGTCCCTTTTTTCCTTTTGAATTACGGAACCCTAAAAGCATAAGCTTGTATTCAAAGTATTTGTAGAAACCTAATTAGCTAAGTTGTTTGGGTTTGATAAACAAAATCCAATACGAGTTCTGTTTACTTTACAACTCAATGGAACGCAATCACGGTAATTTGCTAAGTAAAGGAATTCCTCTAAATTCAGGCCATTTTTACCGGAAAATACAATTAACCGTTCATATCACAGTTCACGCCATATAAAGTGGGTAAATTTTGAGGCAGAGTTCCAAGTAAAAACCAAAAGTATTTTTTTTATTGAATCGATTAGTATTATATTCCAATAAGTGGCGGAATATAATTAAAATAAAATAAATAAATAAATGCTGGACACATTTCACACAACATTATCTAGCCCCAAGCTAAGCAGAGCATGTGTTATGGGTACTAGATAACTGATTATACTTAATACAATACATTACATAGATAGATATTTTTTATTAAGTATACATAGAAAACAAACAACAAAACACAGAACAACAAATATCGGCGGATCGTACAAATATTTGTTCCGAGGCGGGAATCGAACCCGCAACCTCCTGCGTCACAGGCGAACCTTCGCCCGCCGCGCCACAGAGGTCGGAGGGGGAATATATCATGTGGAATGCTTATTATACCTATGCAAAACGTGCATATGTACCAAATGTACCTAATTGATGTAATACACGACTATCTCCTCTGACTACCCCCTTGTAGGATATCCTCCACGTGCTGGTTAGAGAACCGCCGAAGTTCGCCAAGGGGGATAAATATAAGTTAAGTCGCGAGTTTTTTTGATGTAAACACGTCTGTAAATTCGGTTTGGTAGTCTACATTTTAGATGCAACGAAATTATGTCGAATTTTGTGACTTATAAATGAATTTTGTCAATAATAAAAAAATAGGAAATTACGAATTAAATTCGGAAAGCTTAAAAAACTCTTTTAAGAGAAGCTAGTTAGGTTATTTCAACCTACAATCAACAATTATAATATTAAGAGAATAGCGTCCGTGTAGGAAAAAGACAAATATAAGTAGGTAAGCCATAATTTACAGGCGGTCTACCTCGTAAACGCGTGTGTAGCTAGGTCGCTGGTCAAAGTGCCCACAGAAAGCCTTTATATAGTTTATAATAAGACCACAGATGATATTGGCTTTAATAACAATAATCAAAATTTTATGACTTAGCAAAGTTGAAAAAATATATTTTATATATCGGCTTATAAGATTACAATTACAAAAATACGATCAAGCGACTATAAATTAAAATTAAATTCCAGCAAAGATGTAAAGAAATTGGAGACGTTTTTACGAAAAATCCTTCGAGTCGGACAGGACTAAGCACATTTTTTTTCTTTCTTTTTTTTTAATGAAATGGAATATTTTATTACTCGTGAAACTAATTGGTTTTTTTGTTAGTACTTAGTACATACATATGTTACAAATGACATTATAAACTAAGTGGTACTAACGTTCAAATTGTTGGTAGTAATCATCATCATCATCATCATCATTGTCTTGTCCTTATCCCAATTTATTTGGGGTCGGCGCAGTACGTCTTTCTCTTCCACTCTCTCCTGTCGGCCGTCACCTCATCATTCACTCCTTTCTCATTCATATCAGCTCGCAATCCATCCAACTTTTCTTAGGTCTTCCTCGTCCTTTCCATCCACTAACCTTCATATTTATCACTCTCCTAGTTACATGTGTTTCATCCCTCCTCATAACATGCCCATACCAAGCTAAACGATTCCCTTTCAACTTTTCTGTCACTGGTGCAATTTTCAAACTTCCTTTTATATACTCATTCCTTATTTTATCCATTCTTGTTATTCCACACATCCATCTTAACATTCTCATCTCTGCTGCAATTGTAATAATTGTACTTATTTTTTTATAAGATTAACTTCTAACACGTTTTTGGAACATTTGGTAACTTATAAGTTATAAATTGGGTTAGTGAATTCACCAACAAAATCTAACAAAACTTTGAACGGAATTTTTATATCATTATTTAATACACAAAACCAAGGTATCAGAGCCTGCGCTCACCTTCTTTAGTACATACAACAATTTTCGTTATACATAGAGTTATATACGCTTAAGAGCGTCTTAAGTTCCACTTCCTACTAATATCCTATTCTACTAATATTATAAACGCGAAAGTTTGTAAGTATGGATGGATGGATGGATGTTTGTTACTCTTTCACGTAAAAACTACTGAATGGATTTGAGTGAAATTTGGAAAAGAGATACTTTACGCCCTGAATTAACACATAGGCTACTTTTCATCATAAATTTTTATCATTGTTCACGCGGGTGAAACCGCGGGCCGCAGCTAGTAGGCCCATATTAATAAATCGAACTTGACTCTGATTAACGTACCTACTCATTTGACGCTATCTGGCGCAAAAAGACGGCCTCACTGCTGAGCAGGCTTCGCATGAGCAGCAACAGCATCCTAAGCGCGTTCTCGGATCGTTTCGATTGTCCTCTGGTTTGGAAGCTCGTCCAGAGGACTAAATCATTGTTAATTATTAAGTACTAACCTAGTTTTTAGGTTGCGTTTTACTAACAAATTGGACTCAGTTGTCTTGATAAATAAAATATTATTATTATTAACGATCCAATTTCAAAATTCCCATTCAAAAATGTAATTTTTGATGTTCTCAAGATCGTTATGAGAGTTTTTGGTATATTAAAACGGGCCTTAGGGAAAATGCTAGATAATTAAATTTTAATTATTCAATGCTAAGTAGTTTTTTCGAGTACGCTTTTTCGAGTAAGGATTATAGGAAATACCTCCAAGTAACAGGAGATTAGACAGAAATTCGGGAACTACCTACACCTTCATCGGAATACATTTTCAAGCTCTTCCACTTAACCGAAAAACAACTGTAAAATATAACTCAAAAGCTTTTTAAAATACAGACAATAAATAAAACAAAACGTTAGTACAAAAACTCACAAATTGTGTATTTTATTCAACGTGAGATATAACTTTTTTTACGTTCGTCCCATCAAAGAGATTATAAAAGAAAAAATGTGCGCGGTCATCAAATGACTGTCGAGAAAAAAAGATAAAATAAAAGCCAGTGGCCAAGTGTGTTACAATTAATGAGAGTAGGGTTTCGTAGCCCCTCCGCTGGACATGTTTTTAACCCATCTGATGCTGGGTAACCTCTGCCCATTAAAACTGCAATACCACGTAGGTAGGGCACGTCCACGAGTAGGTTACCTAAAGAAAATAATACTGTCTGAAGAAACGGTAAGGCCTTTGTACATTTGATTGTAAAATTGTTTCTACTCTATTAGCTAAACTCCGATTATTAATACGAGCTAGAGAGACACACAGTAATGTAGATCTCATTAAAGGTTTTATTTGTGTACGGAACCCTAAATACGAATGCTCTAATCCGCGGTGCGTGCGGTTGCGACGCCAGATACTGGGAGGAGAATTACTTGTTTTATATTTTTATCTTTTTTTTTACGTACCTAGTGTTTTTAAACATCAAACACATTTTACAGAACTTGCTCAATATCAGCTAACACGGCACAGGCACACAACCTTTGCTCTAAGCACACAACACGCGACGCGATGCGATTTCGAAACGCCAAAATGTGCGATACAGCATTCGAACTGAAAAACTACATAAATGTACGAGGTTTTTGAAAATACGGCTAATTACGACTGTTATTCGTCATTTTTGCTGACGTTTCGAGACTAAGTTCAAAATGAACACAAACTTCCGTATTTCTGAATTATTTGAAATATAATATAATTAGCCATTAACGTAGTTAGCAGTGGTAATTAGCCGTATTTTCAATTTAAAATGACTCCCAACCACGAAAGTTTCAATCCTAAAATAACACTGATTATTTCATTCTAATTAATACTATAAAAAAACAAATCGGTAATAAATGACGGAGATATGAGGTAACAAACGTACAAAAAAAAACATACAACCAAATTGAGAACCTCCTCCTTTTTTTGAAATCTGTTAAAAACATCCTAATTTTATTGGATATTTATCATGTTAGTTTAAATGCTACATTTAAGACACATAATTTTGTTCTAAGAAAATAACTTTCTAAGGTAAGTAGATTATTGGATATAGTAGATGTTAGGAAGTAGAAATCGCGATTTTATTTTGTTTAGCAGTTGTGACTATTATTGTACGTCATTTCAGACCTTAGGAAGAAAACTCCGATTGTTTTTTATGCTAATTGGAACTCAAACAAGCCTAGGCCCACCTGATGGAAAGTAGTACATAATTTTACTGCTCTATCTCTAGACTTCCACTTGACTCTATTTAACGGGTCATCCTGTATAGTCAGACCCTAGTATGATTCCTAGTTAAGACACATGATACAAATTCGCATCGCGTGTTTATGCGTTGGGTCTACCTACACCCTAGTAACTGGTAAAAATATCTTAAAATCCGTTTAGTTAATCTATTTAGAGTTAATCCCATCCGCCTCCGATAATGACCCCCACTGGGAGCAGCGGGGGACACATTGTTAAAAGCTTTTATTTGTTTTTAACCGACTTCTCAAAAAAGGAGGAGGTTCTCAATTCGGTTGTATTTTTTTTTTTTTTTTTATGTTTGTTACCTCATGTCTCCTGCGTTTATGAACCGATTTGGAAAATTCTTTTTTTATTTGAATAGATATGCTTCCAGATTTGTCCCATTTTTTCAGAATCCAGTTCTGATGATGGAATCCATGAGGAATTGAGGGAACTCCTCAAATATTGTAGGCATACATATGGCGATTTCGATATTTTCAGCAACAAACCAAGCATTTGCATTCAGAAAGTATCATAATCCTTTCACCACTATGGTTCTTTCATCATTTTTTTTCATCCAAATATTTAGTCGAATACTATGGCGGAAGTCGGTTTTTTAAATGAAAAGTTATTGTTTTATTTAACTTGCAATGTATGTATGTTTGTCCGGGTGGAAATGAAATTTCAATCAATTATCTTTAACCGATTGAGCTGAAATTTTTCCATACCTGTCAAGTTCAGATGACAATACAATACGGTATAATATTATGGTGACGGTGAGCTGATGTGCCATGATGGAGACGGAAGGTGGACAACGGAACTCCTCGATGATCAATAGTAGCCTGGCAGTATTTAGGCTCATGTTGATCAGCTCACGGTTCCGATCATTAATTTAACAAAAGCTTGTTACGAAAAACACATTTTTCAAAAAAAATATTTTATTTAAGCTAATTAAGAGCCCCGCGTACATCTCGTCGAAATTTTCGGCTGAATAACGCTTACATTTTTTGTGGTAAGTACATTGTTTAAAAAAAATATAACACTGCAGACCTTAATAAGTCTTACCCGATTATATACAAAATTGTAAGACGATATTTACTTTTGACTACCTTCCTAAGGTTTTTAAGTTCTCATTTACTATGTATCAGCAACTCCTTGCTCCGAGGCACCACACAGGCGCTTCTCACCTAGTGGTAAGACGGACCATTTATGTAAGCCAAGCCGAGTTTGTTGCCTGATTCTTCTAGGCTTGGTCGCGTTGGAACAGGAGTAATTTAATTTTATATAAGACGATTCAAAATGATCCTTGTGATTTCAATGAATAAAGTTCTTTTTGACTTTGACTTTGACTTTGACTTGATCTGACTTGTAGTTTTTTAAATTAAGAAGGCACTATTCAGAGCTCAAAAATGAATTTGACGTCCCACTTCCGCTCACCCCTCTACATTATTACGCTGCACCGTATTATGCGACCGAGTGCGCGAGTTCGAGTCATGCAACGCTGGGCAACGTGGTTTGGTTGGCTTATTCTCAACACATCTAAAATAGGTACCTACCAATGTAAGTGCGTGTATACGACAAATATAGGTACAGTTTTACTTGTACGATACACACAGGTACCTGCAGAATATTAGTTTTTTCGTTCTGTCCGGCTCTAATTTCCTTTTATTTTAAAAAGCAATAGTCAGTTTCTCATAGAAGTTTGTAGATATAATCAAATACGTACCTAACAAGGTCCGCAGGGTTATTCTCTATCTCACTACAAAATTGCAACGGGCGTAAATTGTGCAATATTGCTGTCAAACGGAAACTTTTGTATGAGATAACTTTTCATTTAAAAAACCGACTTCCGCCATTGCATGCGACTAAATATTTGGATGAAAAAAAAATGATGAAAGAACCATAGTGGTGAAAGGATTATGATACTTTCTGAATGCAAATGCTCGGTTAGTTGCTGAAAATATCAAAATCGCCATATATGTATGCCTACAATATTTGAGGAGTTCAGTTCCCTCAATTCCTCATGGATTCCATCATCAGAACTGGATTCTCAAAAAAATGGGACCAATCTGGAAGTACATCTATTCAAATAAAAAAATAATTTTCCAAATCGGTTCATAAATGCCGGAGATATGAGGTAACAAAAAAAAAATACAACCGAATTCAGAACCTCCTCCTTTTTGTGAAGTCGGTTAAAAAGTGACGTTTGATAGCAACGATCGCACAGTTTACGCTTGTTGCAAACCTGTCCCGAGATAGAGAATACGGGGGCCTCTAGATTTTAGAAACTTTAGATGCGTTATTTAGCTAAAATGTTCGAGGTGTACGTGGGAAGCTTAACATTCAATGAAATAATTTATAAGACTGTACATTGATTGATTGATTATAAAATGTCCACGTAGTTCTCGGCATGAGATGAATCCTCTGCATGTTGTGAATCTAATCATTCAAGCTCATCTTGATTGATTAGCTTCCGAACATCTCAGACGAGATGCTGTGAAGTTACAAGTACATCGCTTCGCCAGGCCCGCTAGATAAGCTTCACTAGGTTACATAATAATTATTAATCTTCAACATGAAACGCGAAGACCTACGGATGATGGTGGGCATCATCACGGGACACTGTGATCTCAACCACCATCTGCTGAAGGCAGGGGCTACGGACAGTGGGCTATGTCGTGGCTGTCTTCAGGACGAGGAGACAGTGGAGCATGTGATATTGGACTGCACGGCCACAAATGAAGCCAGGAAAAAAACCGGACTCCATGAGCTGATTACATAATTAACATACTAATACCCAACAGTCACATACCTACTAATCCTGGTCTCACACTAGCTAGGATTCCCTGTATCGTGTATCAGAAACTACGAGTACCATGATACCACAACACCCAGAACGAATTTTTTGCAAACATTTTTCCCGCTGCAGGAATCGAACTCGCATCTCAGTCGGCTAATTGCCCGCCGTGCTATGCATGTCTTCGAACTCACACATTAGTACACACACAGTAAGTACACAGCCACACACAGCCTATTAAGGCTAATTATTTATTTCCCAAAAATACTGTGTAGAATCCAAACCGGAAATTAGAATAATAAAGTCAACAAGATCCCCCCTTTAACATGTCACGTCAAACGGAACAATGGACACGCGCTCCCCACAAAACACTACAAATTGCTTCTTAATCGCCGGCAATTTAGACCCTAACACCTTCGTGTAACGTTTAAATTTCTTTGACACCTTGATAAATTGGACTTGTTTGTTTGGCAAAGTTATTCTGCGAGACTTTTAACTTTTATTTCAAGGGCGTAAGGATTAATTTAGCTCGAGTATTCGTTTGATAAGTTTGTATGCGGGTGCATTCCTATAGTTACTGACTTTGTGCTGGTATGGTACGTAGGGTCCCATAATTTAATTGATAAAGACAAGGGGTGTGTGGTTGCCATGAGTGTATGATCTTGATCGATATTTCTTTATTTACTTGAACAGGTTTGAAATACATAAACCTGTTTAACATTTTTTGCTTCTGCGATATGTCTACGTTGTGTTATGAATGATAAGTAATTTCATAGACGCCATGCGGTTTTCAATGAATTTCAAGGATGTTTCATAAATGTCTTTATTCTATAGATGAATATTTTAAATTAAAATTCTAAATGTTTATAATTCGAAAATTGACTTATTAAGTAAAATTTTAACTTTTTATTTTTTTAAATTTTAACTTTTAAAATATTGACATTTTAAAATCTATATTTACCGTGCTTTATGTATAAATTTAATTTAAATGCATGAAATTATTTACACTACATATACATAAGAATTATTGTAATTATTATTAGAAAATCAAACATTTGCATGACAATCTGGTCGAGTACAGTGAACCAAATAATAGAATAAGAACCAAATGTACCAGTATTCAAGCAAATAAAACTTTCATTTCATTTTCAAGGAATTAGAGCGTGAGAAATAAAAAAAGGTTAGAAATCAGTAGGAATGAAATGAATGAAATATTTATTTATTGTGAAACTAGGTTATAAAATGGTGTTAAAACAGTAAAATATGTGTCCACTAGTTCCTACCCTAAGGTGTACAAAACATTAAAATTAAATAAAAAAATTAAGTTTAAACCCATTAGATTAATCATTGAATATTGCAAATGATGTATCCTTAAAAAATTCGTCAACAGTGTAATATGCCTTTTCGATAAGCAATTGCATGGAACCTAAGAACAGTCAGTTTTGTTTAGTTTTGTACGAGCTTTTATTTAAGTTGACCTTAGTATGTTAGTTAGTAGGTATTTATGTTAGTTAGTGTGGGACAAATCTTGATCGAAACTCAACATATTATGCTGGCACTTCACTTGGTGTATATTCGCAAATGTTTGAGTTATTTTGCCAAGGAAAAAAACATTATGTACCGATAGACTCATGGTTGATTTTATCTTGAAAAATAATGCAAACATTTGCAAATATACACCAATATGAAGTGCCAGCATTATACGCAGTTGATAAGGACTAGAGTGACAGGGCGGCCATGTTTTCGTAGAAGATGCTACATCTGTAGCAATCGTAGCCGTAGGCGTAGTACGCTATATAGATAGTTTTAAATTATGTTTTTTTTATGCTTCTTGGCAAGCAGCATACGGCCCACCTGATGGAAAGCAGTTACCGTAGCCTATGGACGCCTGCAACACCAGAGGCATCACACGCGCGCTGCCGACCCTGAGACATAAAGATGAAAAGTCTCATGTGCCTGTAATTTCACCGGCACCCGTACCTTTCAAACCGAAACACAGCAATGCTAACACTACTGCTTGGCGGCAGAAATAGGTACGGTGGTAGTACTTCCCCGGACGAACTCTTTCACAAGAAGTTCTACTACTAACAAAATCATTGTCATTAGCATCTCATTAGCAACTCCTACTGATTTCTGTGCGTAAACGGAGCGTCAGTGTGGGGTGCTACGTGAACCTTCTCACCACACTGGTTCCTGCGACCACTGCACAACTCAAACTGGTCACTATCAAACGTACTTTTTGGAAACACCTCAGGGAACCCAAGGAAGTAAACGAGTTTTTTTAAAATAAATCCATCAGAAATACCCACGCCTTTCTCCCCTAAGGGGTAGGTAATTCTTAATAGACCTCTTTTCCCCTCCGTCCCAGATGTACCATTGATGGTACAATTGGTACCGATTTGTCCCACTAGTACCACGACACAAAATACAAGTGTCACTGTTTAGTACAGTCAAATTAGGTGATTTTTTGCACAAGTGTGGAACTAATTAGATGTAGTCATGAAAACTTTTCTAATTGTTTTGTATGGCTTAAAAATCACCTCTAATAATAAGCATCAGTAATTTCACCCTCCGGAACAGGGTGAAATAGGGTGAAAACCATAAAAATATCCGTAACTTAATGGGGGAAATAGATGTAGTCGGTGCAATTTGGCATAGACTTTGAACCGTTATGATCTACATTTGCACCAAGTATTTTTTAAATCCGACATACGGAACATACAAAAAAAAATCATTTACAAAAAAACTTTTTGTGGTTATTACGGCTTCAGGCAAAATTAAGGTAGTCGGTGCAAATTGATAGACATATCAGAAAAATGTTCGAAATACATTACCAGGTTTGCACCATGGTGCGTCTCACGGAAGGCACTTTTCCATATTTTATTGTCGCTCTACTTCGGGGAAAGTTAATTTAGTTCTGGAAATCGACTTAAACTTCTTCATTTAATTAGTACTACATCCGCCGGAAGTTTTATACTGGTTTTTTTTACGGAAGATGCATTTTTTCAACACTGTGTCCACGTGCATGTTGTACATGCACGTGGTTTTTATTAAAATCATAATGCACTAAGACAGTCTCTCTGTACGTAATTTAACTTGCATCAAGTAATTTCTTTCTATTTTAAAATTTACGGCCTTTTTAAGTTTGTACCTAATATTTGTAAGCGCCAGAAACGGTGCAAACCTAGGATAAGCTTCTTTTCGTGTCATCTAACGTTTCCATAAGAATCCACGACTACACGACTTAGGTCCACACTTTTTGCTAATTTGCCTGTACTATGTTGGTTCAGTCATGTGGTTGCTTTCCTATTACCGTTGGCTAACACTTTTTTCTAGTGACATATTCCTAAATAAGCCAGCAGCCAGGACATATATTATACCAACGCAAAATACCCAACTCTGAATGAACTCTGGATAAGTCTACTTAATAATAAGTACCTAATGTACCTACTCATTTATTTTTGTGTACCTAATGTGTGCGTGTGTCGAATTAGGGGAAGAGTGTATGACTCACTTTTTACGTACACTGTTTTCACAGACTAATTATTATACTTATGTACAAAGCAGCACTGGACCATACTTGCCCCTTTGTTCTCGTGTTTGGTGACAAACAAACAGACAATTGGAGTCAAAAACTACCGGTTCTATTGTTATGTTTATAAAGGCTTTTGGAATGCGGAGTTTGAATGGAAATTATTCACTATTTTGCAAAAGTTCGGCGTTTTTTGTACGTTACTCGTATGAAATGAAAACTAGGTTTTTAAAAGAATTTTTTAATTTTATTTTAGGTAGTAGAATTGTTTTTCTATTTTATTCAGAATTGTAGAAGGTACTTACACAACACAGTATGTTAAGACACATGGTTAAGATAAGACGCTGACAAGAGTCAAATAGGCTTCATATTAAACGTATTTTTAACAAAATTTACAGTGTAGGACAGCAAAAAGAGATAAGTATGTTGATCTTCGTCATATTTTAATGACATACATAGTCCATAAGACGATTTGGAAAAAAATCTCGATACAAACAATTTTAAACTAACTTTTCAAATGCTTATCGTAAACATGTCTATTACTTAAAAAAAAACATACTTAATAAAAATTACAAATAATATTAATGTATCGAGCCAAGTAGATTTATTATTTCGATTACGCAGGAAATGTTTATTTGAATATTGTTTTTCGTAATTTTTCGCTCTTTTGTTTTGTAAGCACTATTCTTAAATTTTTAACCGACTTCACAAAAAAGGAGGAGGTCCTCAATTCGGTTGTATTTTTTTTTTGTATGTTTTTACCTCGTATCTCCTGCGTTAATGAACCGATTTGGAAAAAAAATATTGTAGGCATTTTTGGCCTTGTATATACATATGGCGATATATTATATTATTATAATATAATATATTATAATATTTTAGTCGAATATAACTTTTCATTTAAAAAACCGACTTCCGCCATTTTATTCGACAAAATATTTGGATGAAAAAAAAATGATGAAAGAACCATAGTGGTGAAAGGATTATTATACTTTTAGAATGCAAATGCTTGGTTTGTTGCTGAAAATATCAAAATCGCCATATGTATGCCTACAATATTTGAGGAGTTCCCTCAATTCCTCATGGATTCCATCATCAGAACTGGATTCTGAAAAAAATGGGACCAATCTGGAAGTATATCTATTCAAATAAAAAAAGAATTTTCCAAATCGGTTTATAAACGCCGGAGATATGCGGTAACAAACATTAAAAAAAAATACAACCGAATTGAGAACCTCCTCCTTTTTTGGGAAGTCGGTTAACAATGGCGGAAGTCGGTTTTTTAAATGAAATGTTATCCAACTTACCTAAATATATGAGTTAGATAGTGATAAAATTGAATGTGTATCATCGCCTTAAAAATTGCTCCAATTCTGTTGAACGGTTGCATGCTCTGGTGCATTTTAATGTAGAAACACTCTCATTGCTCTTATAAACTTTTTGCAAATAGATTAATAAGTAGTTGAATATTCATCGAGGCTATTTCCAGCAAGTATTATTATGATGTAGATACTATCGCCTTCTTTGGAGCTAAGTAAAAACAACCGTGAACATGGTCGGGTAAGGTAGCGGGATTACCGCGTGTGTTACTTTGTACAGTCTGGAGTGCGATTGTGCATTTTTGATGATATTAAGTCACTGAGTGACTTAATATCATCAGCAAATCTTCGTTTTTCAGGAGATTTACTGAAAGAGGCACTTGTATTAATATCATAGGTATAAGAATTTCTGTCATCAATGAGTTTCAGATGTATTGAAAGGTGATGTGCAATAATGGTTTTTTAATAATTAGTAAATCTAACCGAGATAAATTTAATATATTTCGGTAGAGATCCCTAATCTTTTCTATGAAAACCATTCATTTTTAGACGCCCCCCGTTAAGGAGAAAACCATTTTTTTTGGTGGATATTTAGACATTTGGAAGAATAATGGCGGTTACCACAAAAAAAGTCAATAATATCATTAAAAAAAAAACAATCAATCAATCAAATTGACTGATCAAAATTGACAATACATTATAGAAACAACATTGCACAATTTGCACATACACCGCTGCACACCCCATTTACTGACATTTACTGACAACGACATTAGCAGAGTTGTGTCAAAATGTATTTTTTTCTTAACTCCGCATTTCTTGTGTTGCCAACTGTTTTTTTGCAGGATATTTGGTGTTTCCACTAACAAAGAACATATTAATTTATTAAAAAATAACGGGGGGGTCTAAAAATATGATTTTTGCATTTTTACGTTTATTATTTTTGTATGTTCCAAATCAGTACCGTTTTGGGCTGTTTAGATTTTATTCGGAATAAAAAACCAACTTCCATACAAAAAATGGACATCACCTTTGGAAATCGTGGAATAAACGACAATTTTACTAACTTTCAGTCACTCTATGACTCAAAGACCGCACTTAATTTCAAAGCGGAGATGACGAAAACTAACTTTTCTCAGTGGAATTACCTACTCTGCTTACACTAAGACACAAAGTAGTAGTGATACAAAGTCACAGAAAAATAATACAATTCACAGAAGCACTGTGTAACTGAATACATTGTACGCTTCGTATCCTAGGTATTACCAATAATGTACGGTGTCCATCTGGCGCCTGCAACAGCGGCGATACCACATACCAGACCAGACATGTGTAGGTACTCGCGTTTATTCAAAGTGTTCATTCATGTACATGCATACGCACATAGTTTCATGGTGCGACGCACTATACTCACCTACACAGCTAAATGAGAGTGCGTGGTTCCATGGCGTGCACTATACGTATACACTATGTATAACTTTTCATTTAAAAAACCGACTTCCGCCATTGCATTCGACTAAATAATTGGATGAAAAAAAATTATGAAAGAACCATAGTGGTGAAAGGATTATGATACTTTTTGAATGCAAATGCTTGGTTTGTTGCTGAAAATATCGAAATCGCCATATGTTTGCCCACAATATTTGAGGAGTTCCCTCGATTCCTCATGGATTCCATCATCAGAACTGGATTCTGAAAAAAATGGGACCAATCTGGAAGTATATCTATTCAAATAAAAAAAGAATTTTCCAAATCGGTTCATAAACGCCGGTGATATGCGGTAACAAAAATAAAAAAAAAATAGAAAAAAAAATTTGTGAAGTCGTTTAAAAAGGGAGGCCTCGTCCAGCAGTGAACGTAAACAGCCCCCCAATTACAGAGCGATCTAAATCTTATTAAACTTGAATAGGGGAAACTTCTTGCCCTATATATTCCTCCTTTCAAGTTTCAAAAGATTTAGACAGCGCTGCCAAAATGATCCCCATTGTTGCCCTCACCACCATCATCATCACCACCATCTCATTGTTCACCTCTCAGGTGCGCTACACGTCACCGTATTCACGTGTTAACAATAAATAAGTTTTTTAGATATAAAATATGTATGTTAGTCTTTAAGGTATATATTTCTATATGGGCTTTATGTTTAGGTATAATTTATTGTACATTTCCCATGTAAGCCTGAAATAATAGTATATTACGATACGTGTGACTTAAGTTGCCTAAACGCCGTGCAATAATAGACAACTTACGGCACACGTATCGTATACTATCTTATAGCACAAGTGACCTAAACCCGCCCCGGACGTTCATTTTCGCACGGTGTAAAAAAGAGCTATTTAAGTCACGGAAAAGCGTGCGTAAAGTGCGGGTTTAAGTCACACTGTGCTATAAATTTTATTATTATTATTATTTTGTTGCGTTCCCCATTGCCATTTGCTACTGTAATTGCGGGGCTGGTTGATGATGATGATGATGCTTATAAAACTCTTTCGTGTTAGAACGCTCAGCGAAACCAATGCCTCTTTGATTGATGATACATAGTTACTGAGCACGCAATGTCTTTGCATGTCAAATCACTCGTTTATGGCCTAATATGACTTTATAACATACCCCTTACCAGATAAGGGGATGGATTAAGGAATAAAACCTCGGGGGCAATTTCAAAGAAACAAGAAATTATCTCCCTTCTAACAAGCAATCGTCCATAATATAAATTTATATATAGGGTCACGATTCCAATGAGAGCTTTAAGTTTTCGATTAAAAAAAGGAAAAGTAGTTTCCACTGGTTCGATAGATGGCGCCGACTCAACATCAACTAGGTACCAAAATGTCAAAGATGGTTTACTTTTGTAGTTTGTCAATGTCAAAATATCACAAAGTCAAACTTTCTTTTGAAAGTCTATCATGCGTGCAGCGCCACCTATTTTCAATGCTGAAAGCATGATTCGAGACGGCGGTGAAAACCCCTCATTCCCTTGAAGGGTATTACGAAATTTCACTCAGTTCCATCGAACAGTCTTTTACTTTTATGGTGTACCAGAAGCGAAATAAATCAGTGATTATTATTATTTAACTTGCAACCAATTCAGGTCCCCAACAATTCCCCACTTTTTTGCCCCTATTAGTTCTTCCTAGATGCGGATCTGTTCTAACCGGCTTGGTCTCGTAGGTATAAAACTATTGCATGCTCGAGTCCGTGGTCCGTAAAGTTACTTCTAAACTTATTTATAGTTGGTTGGAGAAAGAAAATTGTAAGGAAAAGCTTTTACAATGTTACATGCCCAGGATAGAAAATGGAGGGTTTACGTCACGGGCGTAGCCAGGTTTTAGTTTCGGGGGGGGGGGGGGGGGGGTTCAAGAAAATAAAACAACAAAAATGTACACGAAATGACATTAATATTCATGTGAAAAACAAAAAACACACTACACTGGTGTTTCTTGAAAATGTATCAGATTTTGTCAACATTTTGAATATTTCGGGGGGGGGTGTACGAACCCCCAAAACCCCCCTGGCTACGCCCATGGTTTACGTTCTCGAACACACGTTGAATCTAAAAGGATATTCAGAAGCTTAGAGACCATTCATATATTTTGTTTGAACGAGCGGTTTGTAGATAAAATAACATTAGTCAAAAAAAAAAAGAAGTAAGATCCGTTGGCAATAATGATGGTCTCGGCCTAAGAATAGGACTCCTCCATCTCCTCCCGTGGATGTCATATAAGGTGAACAAGAGATTACACCAGGGGATGGCCACCTGAGTACTCAACACCAATACTGCGATCACCAATCCGCTTGCCAAGTGGGTGATTATGGCAAATTTAATTAAATAATTTAATTCTGTATATCATTATCACCAGCCTGTTATGTCCATTGCTGGAGGAAGTCTCCCTCATTGAATACAATGGGGGGATTTGCCATAACCACCTTGCTTGGCAGGCGGATTGGTGATCGCTTTTTGGTATTAAATAATGACCATCCCTTGGTGCAATCTAGTAAGACTTTTGTTACATCCACGGGAGGAGAAGGACACTCTCTTCTTAGGCCAGATATACACGGCACATAAATAATAATAAAAGCCCTTTATTTCTGTACATACATGTAGGTATTACAAGTTTTTAACCGACTTCCCAAAAAAGGAGGAGGTTCTCAATTCGGTTGTAATTTTTTTTTTTTTTTTTTTTTTTTAATGTTTGTTACCGCATATCTCCGGCGTTTATGAACCGACTTGGAAAATTCTTTTTTTATTTGTATAGATATACTTCCAGATTGGTCCCATTTTTTTCAAAATCCAGTTCTGATGATGGGATCCATGAGGAATTGAGGGAACTCCTCAAATATTGTAGGCATACATATGGCGATTTTGATATTTTCAGCAACAAACCAAGCATTTGCATTCAAAAAGTATAATAATCCTTTCACCACTATGGTTCTTTCATAATTTTTTTTCATCCAAATATTTTGTCAAATACTATGGCGGAAGTCGGTTTTTTAAATGAAAAGTTATCTATGCATATAATCTATATCATAATTTTGTACAGTTTGTCTTTTGACATAGGCCTCCTCTAATTTTTAACCGACTTCCCAAAAAAGGAGGAGGTTCTCAATTCGGTTGTATTTTTTTTTTTTTTTTCCACTCATTTCTATCTATAGCTGCTCTTCTGCATTTGGTTCCAGCTACTTTTTAACCGACTTCCCAAAGAAGGAGGAGGTTCTCAATTAGGTTGTAATTTTTTTTTTTTTTTTTTTTTTTTTAATGTTTGTTACCGCATATCTCCGGCGTTTATGAACCGACTTGGAAAATTCTTTTTTTATTTGTATAGATATACTTCCAGATTGGTCCCATTTTTTTCAAAATCCAGTTCTGATGATGGGATCCATGAGGAATTGAGGGAACTCCTCAAATATTGTAGGCATACATATGGCGATTTTGATATTTTCAGCAACAAACCAAGCATTTGCATTCAAAAAGTATAATAATCCTTTCACCACTATGGTTCTTTCATAATTTTTTTTCATCCAAATATTTTGTCAAATACTATGGCGGAAGTCGGTTTTTTAAATGAAAAGTTATCTATGCATATAATCTATATCATAATTTTGTACAGTTTGTCTTTTGACATAGGCCTCCTCTAATTTTTAACCGACTTCCCAAAAAAGGAGGAGGTTCTCAATTCGGTTGTATTTTTTTTTTTTTTTTCCACTCATTTCTATCTATAGCTGCTCTTCTGCATTTGGTTCCAGCTACTTTTTAACCGACTTCCCAAAGAAGGAGGAGGTTCTCAATTAGGTTGTATTTTTTTTTTGTTACCGCATTTCTCCGGCTTTTATGAACCGATTTGGAAAATTCTTTTTATATTTGAATAGAGATATACTTCCAGATTGGTCCCATTTTTTTCAGAATCCAATTCTGATGATGGAATCCATGAAGAATTGAGGGAACTCCTCAAATATTGTAGGCATACATATGGCGATTTTACTATTTTCAACAACAAACCAAGCATTTGCATTCAAAAAGTATAATAATCCTTTCACCACTATGGTTCTTTCATCATTTTTTTTCATCCAAATATTTTGTCGAATAAAATGGCGGAAGTCGGTTTTTTAAATGAAAAGTTAATTCATATCATCTTCCCATCTTTTGTGCTGTCCTCTTTTCCTCTTTTTATCTCGTGGGTACCACTCTGTAATTATTTTTGTACATTTCGCAATTTTTCCTCTGATCATGTGGACCACTTGAGTTGTTTTATTGTTTTTTCTACATTTTTGAATTTAGTTTTTCCCTTTATTATGGTTAAAAGTCTCAGCACGGCACATAAAGATATATAAATAACATAGTTTTTAAAACATGAAAGGAACCTCCAGGCGGAGGCCACACTGGGTTTTTAACATTCACAATCACTCTAATCAGAGCCAATGAACGACCAAAAAGAAACCAGTGGTACGAAAGAAGGTAGAGACGATTTACTAAAAAAAAAAAAAAAACATCCGAATTGAGAACCTCCTCCTTTTGGGGAAGTCGGTTAAAAAAGTGGCCAGTCTGGTTACAAAAGAGTATTGTCTAAGCATTATCCTCCTTTGGCAGTTGCATATAAAGATATTCCTGAGGGAATAAACGAAGAGAATGAATGGCTCCCCAGATATGAGGAATCCTGAAAGATAATATAGAACCCAACAAAGTTACGAAATAAATAGTGGTGAAACGAGAAAATTGAAGTTATGAGTATTCTGGCCGGTTTCAATAAATATACTTTAAGAATACGGCCGGTATTTATTGATTTTGAGCGCGTTCCAGTTTCGAAATCCCCAATGTGTTTTTATGCAAAATAAATCACAAACATTTGTAAAGCCTACTTTGCTTTTGTTTTGTCTAAAAATCCCACTTTTTGTGCACAAATACGCCATGAAAAGTGCTAGCATTGATTTACTAACTTAAGACGCTATTGGTTCACAGAATGCCTTTAATGAGCACTAGAATATTTAAGTGTTTGATATGAGATCTTTCAGTTTACAAAAAGAAAAAAAATATATCGTATTCTTAAGCTTTTTTTCTATATGAAATCATAAATTCAGTACACAATTTGAATCACTCCACTCGATAAATAAAATAAACAAAGTCACCTCCATTTTAAAATTGAAATCTAATTTTAGACTAACTTCTAACACGTTTTAATTTTTGGAAAGTTGGTAACTTATAAATTGGTTTAGTGAATTCAACAAAATCTAACAAAACTTTATTTTATACACAAAACCAAGATATCGCTCGACAAGCTCGCCTTCTTTAGTTTATACAAAAAAATTTCGTTGAACCTAGCGTCAAAAAAGAACCGCGTGCGCTGCTGTTTTTTGCTTACTCTAACTGTTATGCGTAGTTTAATGATCATCTCAGGGTAATGACCTTAGATTGAGATCATTGTTTCATAAGTACTTATTAGAACGTATGTACCTACTTTTATAGTACCATGGTACTCGTAGTTCGTGATAACCACGACACAGGGAAACCTAGTGCAGGATCAGGACTACGTATGTGACTGATGTTGGGTGTTATGTTGTTTTAAAAGGTGCGTATTGTCTCGGTCTTATTTGGACGAGCGGTACAAAATGAAATAACTCATTTTTTCATGCTTTACCTATCATTCAAAGTGTTTTTCACTCCTCTTGCTCAAAAAGACCGTCATTGTGGCGTACCAGAGCGAAGAAAAAATTGCATTTCTCCCACTAGTGGTTTTTTTTTTTTTTAATTTTTGTCATTCAAATGACAATGAGCATATAAAAACGAAAAAGTCTTTAGTCATAAGTAGAATAATCATGAATAAAGACTCGACTTATCACAGTTTCAAACAAAAACATTTTATTTTTGAAAATGGAACTAAATTCGTTGATCTCTTTAGTAGAATGCATGCAATGCGCTGCGGCTACAAAAGAAATTAAAAAAAAGACATTGGCGCGAAATCTTTAGAATTTTTCTCTAATTGAAAATTGAATTGGTAGTGACCGCAATTAATTTCATATTGTATTGGATTATTTTATTTTCTCGCAATCGTAGTGAAAAGTAGTGCGTAACACACGGTGCTAAAAACCCATTAAAACTCGGTTTCTATTTACTGGGTCATTTTAGCCCCTTGAAGAAAAAACTATCGCTTGCCCGCTCTATATACAAATCGAAGTTGACTTAATTAGACAATTAAACTTTTTGAACGAGCGAAGCGAGTTCTCTGAGTCAAGTTGGAAGAATCGGCGTTTGTATGTATGTGTGTATGTATGTATGTATGTTTGTCCGATGAAAACTTCCAAACCGTTAATCCGATCTTCATGAAATTTGGTATGGGGGTAGATAGTATTGGTACAATTTGTAGGTAAGGTTATGAGCTATATCGGTCAGGGGGTTGCTGAGATATTGGGGTCCAAGAGGGGGTAAAAAAATAAAAGTGAGACAGTCAGATCAAGTGGGGTGTCTAATGAAAGCGCTTTGGTTGGACATTTCAAAACTGTTTTTAATAAGTATTGAGCCTTAGTAGTTTTCGAGATATTAGGGAAAATAAAAAACGTAAAAATCAAAAATTCTAGGGTACTTCTAGCAATCCCACAATGCTGAAATTTGGTATGCTTGTGGCTTTTGTGTCACAACTACAGGGAAAAGTCTGAAACTGAAGAATTTAGAAACTTGTACTCCATAAAACTAAAACCATTATAACATCCATTGTTGACCTCCCATTTCTAGGAATTTGAATGACTCTGGAGTTCTATGGTTTTCGTCAAAAGGACGTTATCAATTAATTCGTCAGGTACTTGATATAGGTACTAACAGGTATGTAGTATTACGCCCCGTTGCTTAACCCTATTCAAAGGTTATTTCGATGATGTGTAGGAAATTAGAGTTGTTACTGATAGATCCTGTACTGTACTGGTAGACCTCGAGGTGAAAATTTTCAAAAATAATAATATAAAAAATTGAAATTACTTGGTTAAGTAGTCGGGCTGATAAAGGTGTTATCGCGAGGTCTCAGTTCGGGGCGAACCACTAGTACTAGTTCAAGTCAATTACATTTTGTAGACAATCTAAAGACCTTAGGCCTGTGGCATAACCAGTTTTATTTGATCCCTATGGTCCGTCAGTTTCCCATCTAATTGCCCTCTGGCCACGTGGTCCTACTGCATTGTATAGCAAGTGGAAATCCGTCTCTACGTACCCCTCCGGGAAACAGGCATGATTTTATGTATGTATGTAAGGTCTACTCGATAGGTACCGAACAAAATAAGCAATTTTAATAAAAAGCATTCGACAGAGTGGTATACCTATTATCCCGACTGTAGAAAATACCTTAATTAAACATAATAGTCCCAATTAATTCCTAATTATATCACATCAATTATAGATTTAATAACGCTTTGAATATTAATGCACAAATTTTGCTGCATGCAGTAATTAGAGTCCCAGGGTAATAATAAGCAGTAGCGCGCATAGGTATGAACCGTTAGCACTGGATTGCATGAACACTCCTGCAAATAAACTCTCGCAGATCTCTCTATCCATTGCGAAAATTGCAATCGCTGAAATGAAATGTAAGGTGGAATTAATGAAAAATGAATCCAGCAAAAACTTGCATAATATTATAGTTCTTACATGCATACATAGACACACTCCTTTTTTACCGAAGGGGTAGACAGAGCCTCAAAGAGCCTCTTTGGGTCATCACAATTTCACAGAAATATAAACGTGACCAGTGGTGAGCTCCTCGCCGCCATTGCTTTCCCACGACACACTCGGCTAACGCTTTCTTCCAGTAAACACACTCCTAAATAAAACAGCAACCAGAGGCCCAATTCTCCAAATTATTTTAAAACTACACTGACAGTTAACCGAATCGAGACTGAATTATGAATTGATAGAAAGTTGGTATTCTGCTCCCTTACAAATAACAATTTAGTCTACTTTCAATTCACGGTGACTACCATTAGAGTAGGATAGTTATATATATAATTGCAAAGAGTAAAGAAAGACTCCATCTACAATGCTAAAATTATCGAAAAAACTTTGAATCGTTCAAGTTTCGGTCACATTTCGATATAATCACATTACAGTGTTGAATTTTAAGTTAGGAGATACCATTTCTGACATTTAAGACATCGACACAAGATCGAAACATGATCCGAACTCTATTTTAACTATTTTCAAGTTAGAGAATTGGGCCTCTGGACAAATATTAGGTATATCAACGAAAAGTTCAGACATCGCAAGGAAAATGATAGGTGGAAATAAGAAAACGTATTTTTTTTTAATTGAGTAATTGTCGGAACTGGCTTTTTTAAGCGGTAACCCCAGGCTATTACAAATGCAATACCTCTTAGGTCACGCCTTTCTAGGACACCACAAGTGACATTGCATTAGCTCGTCGTTAATGTTAATGTTAAAGAACTCCCTTTTCCGCATTCGAACTCTATGTATGGTCCATTATGCGTGAGGGTTAACTGGCTAGATAGTTAGCCAGCCTAACTCCGTCCAGAAGCACAGAAGCTTCCTGGGGTCTTCGCAGGCTTCGCGGAGTGACCTCGGGTTGTTGAGGATTTGTTCACGTTGAGCTGCTACTCCCACGCATTCCAGGAATACGTGGGCAGCCGATTCTTCTTCGCTCAGACACCCCCTGCAGAGTGGACTGTGTGTGGCTCCGATGTTATAGAGGTGTTTGTTCAGGAGACAGTGGCCAGTGAGTGTCCCCACGATGGTACGAAGGTCTGGTCTTGAAAGGTTGAGTAGACGACGCGTGAGTCGTGGTGAGACAGCCGGAAGGGCTGCTCTTGACTGTCTGCAGTCCGTGGTCCGTGCCCAACGTTCGTTGTGTTGGTTTAGGGTGCGAAGCCGCATCCAAGTGCGTAGCTGAGAAAAGGGTAGAGGAAGGAATGGAGATGGGCCCTCTGTGGTTGTTCCCGACCCTCTTCTAGCCAGCTTATCTGCGGCGTCATTACCCAGTGATCCGCTATGTCCCTTTATCCATTGTAGAGTCACCTTGTTTCCTATGGCGATTCTCTCCAAGGCCTGGTGACATTCGTAAACGAGCTTGGAGTTGCAGCTATGGCTCTCCAGAGCTCTGAGTGTTGCTGAGCTGTCGGAGAGGATCCTTACATTGTAGTCTGTGATCCCTCTCCTGTTCATTGCGGTGGCAGCTTCGGTGATGGCCACACATTCACATTGGAAAATGGAACTGTGTGTGCCTAGTGTCAATGATATGTTAATGTTGAGATCCAGCGAGTGTATTCGTCGCTCCTTCATTAGCTCGTCGTCCTGAGATATAAAGGTGAAAAGTCTCATGTGCCTGTATTTTCACCGGCACCGTTACCCTTCAAACCGGAACACAGCAATGCAAACACTGCTGCTTGGCGTCAAATATGTAGTATTGGTGGTAGTACTTCCCATATCTCGACCTCTCTGGCGCGGCAGGCGAGTAGTCGGCTTACGCAAGAGGTTGCGGGTTCGATTCCCGCTGCGGGACAAATGTTTGCATGATCTGCAAATGGGAACAAAAAAAGCAGGGGGACAATGCACAATACACCCCAATGCGGGAAGTCAGTGCAGATCTTATCCCATGTTTAATTAGAATTAGATTAGATGATCTGCAAATAATTTTTTCCGTGTCTGGGTGTTGTGGTACCATGGTACTCTTAGTTCCTGATACCCACGATACAGGTGTGGGATACACTATGTATGTGACTGCTGGGTGTTATGTTATCCTATCCTACTTCCTACTATCCTACTAATCCTACTAATATTATAAACGCGAAAGTTTGTGAGTATGGATGTTTGTTACTCTTTCACGTAAAAACTACTGAATGGATTTGAGTGAAATTTGGAATGGAGATACTTTACGCCCTGGATTAACACATAGGCTACTTTTCATCATCATCATCATCATCATCAATTTTCAACACTATTCACGCGGGTGAAACCGCGGGGCGCAACTAGTATTATATATAGCGGTAGTCTTTACACGGAGCTTTACTACTAACCTACTTATTTACTTATTTAATTAATTTGTGTAAACTTTTGTTAAGAGATAAGAAGCGGCCAACCATCTTCTAGAACTATCTCTGAACAAAGTAAGGAAAGTGCCTAAGAAAGTCGTCGTTACGGAGACGGTGGAAAGTGCCATTTTCATTATCTAAGTGGTTGTTGAGAGAGCTATGCTCGCGGGGTTTCACTACGTGATAAAATGCGAAACGAGCAGATAAAAAAAGTAGCGAAGTGCATGTCGGACCACGCACATCGGAGGATTCCGTAGTCGGGCTCGGGATGAACATTAAAATTAGAAGTGAATAATAGCGTGTAACCGAAAATATACCATCAGCGCGATTCTAAAACGTCGGAAACGTTTCCGATCGGATTCGTTAGTTTTTCATTTCGATGTGGTAAGTAACTAAAGCTATTTTCTCTAGTAAAACACAGTAATATACAATATTTATTGTTTTTTATCGTGTTTTACTAGAGAAAATTGTTAAGACGATGCTTTTCGAAAAAAAATCCCACGCTAGCTCCGCCCATTGAGCCCCGCCTCCCAGATACGGAAACTCGCGCGTCGTCTAAACATCCAAAATTTTTATACTTGATGTTGGGGAGCGAACATAGACACAATGGAGACTTCTTCAACTTATATTTTTTTAGATACAAAAATAAATATTGTTGTAAATGATGGTGGTTTTATTACTTATTTATACGTGATTGCTTTTGACGTGTCAACGTCTTATAAATCGATGGAGCCGGCTGCACGCTCGAAAAAACGGTTGTCTGTAAAGTCGGTTTACTGACGATAGTTCAACGTGTCAACGTCGTTATTGTGCTTCTTTGTCGCTCGTTCCGCGCTCGCGCGCATGCGGCGTTAGCGCATGCGCATATATATATATATATATATATATATATATCGCATGCGCTATGCGCATATATAGCGCATGCGCGTCGCGCATGCGGCGTTAGCGCATGCGCATATATATATATCGCATGCGCATATATATATATATATAGCATATATAGCGCATGCGCATGCGTTTTGCGAGGTGACGCATGACGAGGTAACGACGTATGACGAGGTAACGACGCATTAGTCATGTTTTTTCGAGCGTGCAGCCGGCTCCATCGATTTATAAGACGTTAACACGTCAAAAAACATGACTAATGCGTCGTTACCTCGTCATACGTCGTTACCTCGTCATGCGTCAGATATATCAGAATTTTGATTTTCCAACTTTTTAGAAATTACCCTAAAAATTGGGAAAATTATTTTGACCAGGCAACACCTTGGTATGCTTGAAATGGTTCAGCATCATCAGAATGTTTATATTGCAACTTTTTGGAAATTACCCTAAAAATGGGGAAAATTATTTCCATGAGGCAACACCTTGGGGTGCTTGAAATGATTCTGCATCATCAGAATTTGGATTTTGCAACTTTTTGGAAAGTACCCTAAAAATGGGGAAAATTATTTTGTCCATACGACGCCTCTTGTACTGGAAACGATTCTGTGTAATCAAAATTTTTATTTTCCAACTTTTTTAAAATTACCCTAAAAATGGGGAAAATTATTTTGTCCATACGACATCTGTGGGGACTGGAAACGATTCTGTATAGTCAAAATTTAGATTTTCCAACTTTTTTTAAAGTACCCTAAAAATGGTGGAAATTATTTTGTCCATACGACACCTCTGGATACTGGAAACGATTCTGTATAGTCAACATTTTGATTTTCCAATTTTTTGGAAATTACCCTAAAAATGGGGAAAATTATTTGGTTCATACGACACCTCTTGTATTGGAAACGATTCTGTGTAATCAAAATTTTTATTTTCCATCTTTTTGGAAATTACCCTAAAAATGGGGAAAATTTGTTTTTTCATACGACACCTCTGGGTAGGTACTGCAAACGGTTCTGTGTGATCAAAATTTTGATTTGCCAGCGGACGCTACTACGTTATATCAGCTCGCCGTCACCATTATATTGTATTGTCATTGGAACTTGGCAAGTATGCAAAATTTCACCTCAATCATATAACGGGAGCTGGGTCAAATTATCAAATGGAACATTCGAGCTGTACATACATAAGCTTATAATATGGTAAGTATCTACTCTTAGTGGAAAATACAATTTTCAAACTTTTTTACAAACAAACCTGCTAACTAACGAAAAAACGGTTGTCTGTAAAGTCGGTTTACTGACGATAGTTCAACGTGTCAACGTCGTTATTGTGCTTCTTTGTCGCTCGTTCCGCGCTCGCGCGCATGCGGCGTTAGCGCATGCGCATAGCGCATGCTTTTTGCGAGGTGACGCATGACGAGGTAACGACGTATGACGAGGTAACGACGCATTAGTCATGTTTTTTGACGTGTTAACGTCTTATAAATCGATGGAGCCGGCTGCACGCTCGAAAAAACATGACTAATGCGTCGTTACCTCGTCATACGTCGTTACCTCGTCATGCGTCACCTCGCAAAACGCATGCGCATGCGCTATATATGCTATATATATATATATATGCGCATGCGATATATATTATAGCGCATGCGCATGCGTTTTGCGAGGTGACGCATGACGAGGTAACGACGTATGACGAGGTAACGACGCATTAGTCATGTTTTTTCGAGCGTGCAGCCGGCTCCATCGATTTATAAGACGTTAACACGTCAAAAAACATGACTAATGCGTCGTTACCTCGTCATACGTCGTTACCTCGTCATGCGTCACCTCGCAAAACGCATGCGCTATGCGCATGCGCTAACGCCGCATGCGCGCGAGCGCGGAACGAGCGACAAAGAAGCACAATAACGACGTTGACACGTTGAACTATCGTCAGTAAACCGACTTTACAGACAACCGTTTTTTCGTTAGTTAGCAGGTTTGTTTGTAAAAAAGTTTGAAAATTATATTTTCCACTAAGAGTAGATACTTACCATATTATAAGCTTATGTATGTACAGCTCGAATGTTCCATTTGATAATTTGACCCAGCTCCCGTTATATGATTGAGGTGAAATTTTGCATACTTGCCAAGTTCCAATGACAATACAATATAATGGTGACGGCGAGCTGATATAACGTAGTAGCGTCCGCTGGCAAATCAAAATTTTGATCACACAGAACCGTTTGCAGTACCTACCCAGAGGTGTCGTATGAAAAAACAAATTTTCCCCATTTTTAGGGTAATTTCCAAAAAGATGGAAAATAAAAATTTTGATTACACAGAATCGTTTCCAATACAAGAGGTGTCGTATGAACCAAATAATTTTCCCCATTTTTAGGGTAATTTCCAAAAAATTGGAAAATCAAAATGTTGACTATACAGAATCGTTTCCAGTATCCAGAGGTGTCGTATGGACAAAATAATTTCCACCATTTTTAGGGTACTTTAAAAAAAGTTGGAAAATCTAAATTTTGACTATACAGAATCGTTTCCAGTCCCCACAGATGTCGTATGGACAAAATAATTTTCCCCATTTTTAGGGTAATTTTAAAAAAGTTGGAAAATAAAAATTTTGATTACACAGAATCGTTTCCAGTACAAGAGGCGTCGTATGGACAAAATAATTTTCCCCATTTTTAGGGTACTTTCCAAAAAGTTGCAAAATCCAAATTCTGATGATGCAGAACCATTTCAAGCACCCCAAGGTGTTGCCTCATGGAAATAATTTTCCCCATTTTTAGGGTAATTTCCAAAAAGTTGCAATATAAACATTCTGATGATGCTGAACCATTTCAAGCATACCAAGGTGTTGCCTGGTCAAAATAATTTTCCCAATTTTTAGGGTAATTTCTAAAAAGTTGGAAAATCAAAATTCTGATCATACAGAACCATTTCGAGTACCCCAAAATGTTGCCTCATGGAAATAATTTTCCCTATTTTTAGGGTAATATCAAATTAATTATTTATTATAAATAAATAAATAATTTGAAATTATTATTATATTATTTATACATTGGTCACTAACAAATGGAAATTTAAGAATGTGTGTATTTTAAAAGGTGTATATCAACAAACAGTCTGATTGGTATTACCAAGCACTTCTGGGTACTGGAAACGATTCTGTGTATTCAAAATTTTGATTTTCCAACTTTTTTTAAAACACCCTAAAAATGGGGAAAATTATTTTGTCCATACGACACCTCTTGTACTGGAAACGATTCTGTATAGTCAACATTTTGATTTTTCAACTTTTTGGAAATTACCCTAAAAATGGGGAAAATTATTTGGTACATACGACGCCTCTTGTACTGGAAACGATTCTGTGTAATCAAAATTTTTATTTTCCAACTTTTTTTAAATTACCCTAAAAATGGGGAAAATTATTTTGTCCATACGACATCTGTGGGTACTGGAAACGATTCTGTATAGTAAAAATTTTGATTTTCCAACTTTTTTTAAAACACCCTAAATATGGGGGAATTTATTTTGTCCATACGACACCTCTGGGTACTGGAAACGATTCTGTATAGTCAACATTTTGATTTTCCAACTTTTTGTAAATTACCCTAAAAATGGGGAAAATTATTTGGTACATACGACACCTCTTGTACTGGAAACGATTCTGTGTAATCAAAATTTTGATTTTCCAACTTTTTTTAAATTACCCTAAAAATGGGGAAAATTATTTTGTCCATACGACATCTGTGGGTACTGGAAACGATTCTGTGTAGTCAAAATTTTGATTTTCCAACTTTTTTTAAAACACCCTAAAAATGGGGGAAATTATTTTGTCCATACGACACCTCTGGGTACTGGAAACGATTCTGTATAGTCAACATTTTGATTTTCCAACTTTTTGGAAATTACCCTAAAAATGGGGAAAATTATTTGGTACATACGACACCTCTTGTACCGGAAACGATTCTGTGTAATCAAAATTTTGATTTTCCAACTTTTTGGAAATTACCCTAAAAATGGGGAAAATTATTTTGTCCATATGACACCTCTGGGTACTGGAAACGATTCTGTATAGTAAAAATTTTGATTTTCCAACTTTTTTTAAAACACCCTAAATATGGGGGAATTTATTTTGTCCATACGACACCTCTGGGTACTGGAAACGATTCTGTATAGTCAACATTTTGATTTTCCAACTTTTTGTAAATTACCCTAAAAATGGGGAAAATTATTTGGTACATACGACACCTCTTGTACTGGAAACGATTCTGTGTAATCAAAATTTTGATTTTCCAACTTTTTTTAAATTACCCTAAAAATGGGGAAAATTATTTTGTCCATACGACATCTGTGGGTACTGGAAACGATTCTGTGTAGTCAAAATTTTGATTTTCCAACTTTTTTTAAAACACCCTAAAAATGGGGGAAATTATTTTGTCCATACGACACCTCTGGGTACTGGAAACGATTCTGTATAGTCAACATTTTGATTTTCCAACTTTTTGGAAATTACCCTAAAAATGGGGAAAATTATTTGGTACATACGACACCTCTTGTACCGGAAACGATTCTGTGTAATCAAAATTTTGATTTTCCAACTTTTTGGAAATTACCCTAAAAATGGGGAAAATTATTTTGTCCATATGACACCTCTGGGTACTACTTACAACTTTTTTTAAATTAATTTTCCAACTTTTTTAAATTACCCTTACAGTGGGGAAATTATTTTGTCCATACGATACCTCTGGGTACTGTAAACGATTCTGTATATTCAAAATTTTTATTTTCCAACTTTTTTTAAAATACCCTATAAATGGGGGAAATTATTTTGTCCATACGACATCTGTGGGTACTGGAAACGATTCTGTATAGTCAAAATTTTTATTTTCCAACTTTTTTTAAAACACCCTAAAAATGGGGGAAATTATTTTGTCCATACGACACCTCTGGGTACTGGAAACGATTTTGTATAGTCAAAATTTTGATTTTCTAACTTTTTTTAAAACACCCTAAAAATGGGGAAAATTATTTTGTCCATACGACACCTCTTTGTACTGGAAACGATTCTGTATAGTCAACATTTTGATTTTCCAACTTTTTGGAAATTACCCTAAAAATGGAGAAAATTATTTGGTACATACGACGCCTCTTGTACTGGAAACGATTCTGTGTAATCAAAATTTGTATTTTCCAACTTTTTTTAAATTACCCTAAAAATGGGGAAAATTATTTTGTCCATACGGCACTGTGGGTACTGGAAACGATTCTGTATAGTAAAAATTTTGATTTTCCAACTTTTTTTAGAACACCCTAAAAATGGGGGAAATTATTTTGTCCCTACGACACCTCTGGGTACTGGAAACGATTCTGTATAGTCAACATTTTGATTTTCCAACTATTTGGAAATTACCCTAAAAATGGGGAAAATTATTTGGTACATACGACACCTCTTGTACTGGAAACGATTCTGTGTAATCAAAATTTTGATTTTCCAACTTTTTGGAAATTACCCTAAAAATGGGGAAAATTATTTGGTACATACGACACCTCTTGTACTGGAAACGATTCTGTGTAATCAAAATTTTGATTTTCCAACTTTTTTTAAATTACCCTAAAAATGGAGAAAATTATTTTGACCAGGCAACACCTTGTGATGCTTGAAATGGTTCAGCATTATCAGAATGTTGATATTGCAACTTTTTGGAAATTACCCTAAAAATGGGGAAAATTATTTCCATGAGGCGTCATTTTGGGGTTCTCGAAATGGTTCTGTATAATAAGAATTTTCATTTTGCAACTTTTTTTAAATTACCCTAAAAATGGGGAAAATTATTTTGACCAGGCAACACCTTGGGGTGTACTAAGAGTACCATGGCCCCAGCACCCAAACTCAGAACAAATATTTGCAGTTCATACAAACATTTGTCCCGCAGCGGGAATCAAACCCGCAGCCTCTTGCATCTCAGCCGGGTACTCGCCGTTGCGCCAAAGAGGTCGTCAAAGAAAAGAAAAGGTAAAGGTAGCTAGATACTAACCTACCTACATACTCGGTGCATGCCTACTCTGCCTACCTACCTCCTAGTAGCTAGATACTTGTAAGTGATTACTGGTAAATAGGTAGGTACTAACTTCTTTGCCTCTCTTATAATTCTTGCACTGTTTTTCAAACGAATAGTTTTCTTTCTTTTGTGGACGATTTTTTTATTGTCCTTGTTTCCCATTGTTTGTACAAGGTAGTAAATACTCGTAAGATAGTACCAAATCGATAAGCGAGCGAGCGTAACGTCCTCCCACTCTGGCGCACGGCGCGGTACTGAGGAGGAGCCTCGTATGAATCGCCTTTTAGACGCAAATACTAACGCAATAAGATTGAATATCGCACTTGGTGTTTGCCCGTATCTTGCACAGAAGTAAAGGACGTAAGTCTCAAATCTTATTTAATTTATTATGAGAATACTAATTAGGCTAGGTAAATTTTGGTTCGGTCACGGATAATAAACTATATTTTCCTTCGGTGAGTGCTTATTTTGGATATGTGACTGAAGTTGTTTCGTAGACATTTCAAAAAATCTAGTTTAAAGGCATAACTTTCAAAAAAATAAAGTATCGAGTAAATATCTGCTAATTGTGTTTCTGGGCTTGATGACGGATAGAAAAAAGTTTGAAAAATCACGTATTTAAGTTATTATATTGATGTGATATCTAGTTTACTCACAATAACTAGGCAAATCAGCATTATATTTTCGCGGCCTCACCTTAAAGTTACTCACCATTTCGAAATGAAAAACTAACGAATCCGATCGGAAACGTTTCCGACGTTTTAGAATCGCCCTGCATATCTCAAAAACTAAACACAATAAGTATGTCTTATTCATATAAGTATCAAATATATTAATTTTAATTTAAAGTGTTTTTACGTTCTTTTTTGTTTTTTTGTTCATAATTTTCCACTACATAGTTGAAAGGTTAGAAGCCCCCTCCCCCCACACCTCTTTTACCTTTTACGACCTTAGAAGCGCATATCTCACCATGGACGAAGGCTCTTGCGTACACATCGTCAATCTTTTTAACCGACTTCCCAAAAAAGGAGGAGGTTATCAATTCGGTTATATTTTTTTTTTTTTTTTTTTTTATGTTTGTTACTTCGTATCTACGGCTTTTATGAACCGATTTGGAAAATTCTTTTTTTATTTGAATAGATATACTTCCAGATTGGTCCCATTTTTTTCAGAATCCAGTTCTGATGATGGGATCCATGAGGAATTGAGGGAACTCCTCAAATATTGTAGGCATACATATGGCGATTTTGATATTTTCAGCAACAAACCAAGCATTTGCATTAAGAAAGTATCATAATCCTTTCACCACTCTGGTTCTTTCATAATTTTTTTTTCATCCAAAATTATTTAGTCGAATACAATGGCGGAAGTCGGTTTTTTGAATGAAAAGTTATTAGCTGAATTACTCATAATTGGTCTTTCTGTTCGGCGTTCGACGAGACAACATGGCTGTGGAGATTTTGCAGTTTGTCTTTGTTGTTCTAGCACGCAGTGAGTCTACTGTTTCCTGAGGATGCTTCGTTGAGAGGCGAAACACGTGTCGAATTCTTTCAGAGTTTTCGTTGGAGAGGAGCGGAATTGTTACTATATTTGTTCGTCTATTTTATATTGCTGTATTACTCAGTTACCATGTGTGGTTTTTTTTCGTAATTTTACTACACCATCACACAGCGGTTCATATAATATACCTAAAAAAGTAAATATAAAAGTGTCGGAGTATAACTTTTCATTTAAAAAACCGACTTCCGCCATTGTATTCGGCAAAATATTTGGATGGAAAAAAAATGACGAAAGAACCATAGTGGTGAAAGGATTATTATACTTTTTAATGCAAATGCTTGGTTTGTTGCTGAAAATATCAAAATCGCCATATGTATGCCTACAATATTTGAGGAGTTCCGTCAATTCCTCATGGATTCCATCATCAGAACTGGATTTTGTAAAAAATGGGACCAATCTGGAAGTATATCTATTCAAATAAAAAAAGAATTTTCCAAATCGGTCCATAAACGGCGGAGATATGCGGTAACAAACATAAAAAAAAAAAAAATTACAACCGAATTGAGAACCTCTTTTGGGAGACTTTTTTGGGAAGTCGGTTAAAAATAGCTGTGAGCCTGTGACATACGGACAAGACAAAATAATAAAGGTACCGTTTATTTGTCATTTGTCTACGGAACCCTAAAACTAAGGTCACCGACAACTCTCAGAATTAGCAAGTTCAGAAGGAAAATGTACCTACTGTTTACAAATGCAACTTTACTAATTCAAACATCTTAGTGATTAGAGGTTGCTGTTGGCTGTAGGTACTTTACTTACATTGTAAGCTTACTTTGTATGGCGATGGGAATAAGCCATACTTGTTAACTAGGTTTTGTGCATAAGTACAGCGCTATCTTTACGTCTATGAAAGTAGGTACAAGAATCAAATTGTGCCAAAGTTGAGAAAACCAGTATATTCTAGAATGAAACAATCAAAGACATGTCACCGGTAGCTAGCAAACAAAGCACGCGAACGATGTTTGCCTCTAATTTGGATATATTTTCTTCTAACTCCATGAGACTTTGTACACTGATCTTCTGATCAGTGTACCTTACTCTTGCTCTTGCTCTTGTGGCTTTTTTAGACCTTCTGGTCTAAAAAAGCCACTTTATATGAATCATAATACGACGATTCATATAAAGGAATTGCTAAGGATCTGTTGAGAATTCGGAAAATGAATTGCTACCAGATGAATTTGCCACATTGAGCAATTCATCTGGTAGCAATTCATCTGGTAGCAATTCATTTTCCAAATTCTCTGCAGATCCTTAGCAATTCCTTTAAGTATATGATTATTATGATTCATATAAAGTGGCCTTTTTAGACCTCCTGTACACTAATATCTAGACCCGTGGTGCGTTAGTTTTATATAAAATTATATGATGACAAAACATAAAAAAAAAAAATTATAAAACTGACGTACTGTGTGTCTAGGTATTAGTTTACTGTACGTCTAGTACGGGTTTTGATAGTTTTCGAAAACTATATGAAGTTTCGTTTCCGTCCATACATTTACTGACAGCGTCCATAGTTTTCTTATCGGTTTTCGCTAGGGGCGCTGCAAGTAAATGTATGGGAGGAAACGAAACTTCATATAGTTTCGTAAACTATCAAAACCTGTACTAAGCCCCCTGATCATGACTGTGTACAAAATTTAATGGAATTTAATGAACAACCAAAATAGAAGCAAGCTTCCGCGTCCTAGGTGAATGTGGCCTATTAAGGTAATGTATTTATAGGCAGAGGGCGAGACAAATGATTGTTAGCTGCTTGTTTTAGTTAAAAAAAGTACTTACCTACAAAAAAATTTAAATTGCAAAAAAACGGCTTATTACCACTGTTTTTGTCACTTGCTGAAATTGTATTCGCCGATCTACCGTCGACCACGGTCGCGGGCGGTGCTCATGATGAAGAGACTTCAGAACTCGTCTCGAAACGTCAGCAAAAGTGACAAAAATAAATGGTAATTAGCCGTTTTTCAATTTAAAATGATTCCCAACCACGAAAGTTCAAATTCTAGTAGGTACAAAGAATGTTGAGAAATATTGTGAAAAACCCAGGTACTAATGATAAGTTCTTGCATAATTTATTCCAGTTTTAGCATTGTTGACAGCTGAAACCTAATAAAAGTAGAGGAGCGAGCGAGTCGTCCAAGTTACGAAGAATCCATAGGAATTATGTGACCTTGGGGAGAAATTTCTAAACTTCCATCCTAAAGTAAGGCAAACAATACCGCTAATAAAAAACTTTGTGTTATTTTTATATTTAGTATTTCTGATGTAATAGTCGGCTCGGTACCTACTCTTTTTTTTTTATTTGCCTCAATTTTGCCATTGTCAGTAGCATAGATTTATTCAAGTAATGTCAAGTCGTCAAGTCCTCTGTCAAGTCATGTTCTAGTAAATCGATGGCAGTTTACTAGAATGTTCCTGGTCAATTTCCACCCCTTCGAAAAGACACGCAATACACCTATTTTATTTAAATTCACTACCATGTGCTCTTTATAAGCTACACCGGTTAAAATGCCACCAAAATTACACGATATACAAAAAAACACTAGAAATTTAAATAAAAAAAACCGGCCGAGTGCGAGTCGGACTCGCGCACGAAGGGTTCTTTACCATTATATATAAAAACGGCAAAAAATCACGTTTGTTGTATGGGAGCCCCCTTAAATATTTATTTTATTATGTTTTTTAGTATTTGTTGTTATAGCGGCAACTGAAATATATCATCTGTGAAAATTGTAATTATCTAACTATCACGGTTCATGAGATACAGCCTGGTGACAGACAGACGGACGGACGGACGGACAGCGGAGCCTTAGTAATAGGGTTCGTTTTACCCTTTGGGTACGAAACCTTAAAAAAACGGACGATGTCTCCTTTCGAGAAAGCAGAAAAAGTCCTAGTCAGTACATTTACTAGTGAGAAGGACGATTGAGTCATCAAAGTTCCGAGATCCCGTAACAATTGATGTAACATTGTCACGCCTACTAACCTATTATTAGCCACGCAAATAGAACGAAAATTCCAAAATACCTAATTGTAGCTCATGAATGGATAGCGTGAGCCGCGAGGCAGTGACCTTGTGGACTACTCGCGGGCACAGGCTATTGCACTACCTCTCCCCCCACCACGGTGAGGAGGGGTGAAGGGGGCGCCCCGCACGCAAATTATTGAGCAGCTAAGGCTAGCCCCCCTGCACTTCCTTCCGACCCCGCCCGGGAATGTAGTTTCACTCGGGTTGTGTTAGGTTATGATTTGTTCGTGATGATGTAATGCATTTTGTTAGTAGAAGGTTGCTCCAAGGTTGTTTGATAGTCCTACTCCGTGGTCCTACTGATCCTACTTTATTTAATGCTTCATAGTAAGTGGCCCAGTGCTTACTGCTAGTATTTGCTAACTAGCTACTCGTGTTAAGGGACTGTTGGTCCTACTTGTATCTGGTCCTACACGACTTGTCCAACGCTCTTTAGAAGTCTTGTAAAGAAAATTTGGCACACACATCTTTCTAAGTTTTGTAGTGTTACGTAAGTACCTAAGTATACGATTCTGTTTAAAACGTGAAAAACATAGTCCGTACTACGCGTCACAGGGAATCCTAGTGTGGGATCTGGACTACGTATGTGACTGTTGGATGTTATGTTCAGGTGAGCAAGACATAATTACTATTGTTATGAAAATGTGTTGATCCAGGGTATCTCCACTCCAAATTTCACTCAAATTCGTTCAGCCGTTTGAGCGTGAAGAAGTAACAAACATAATAGGCAACAAACTTTAGCGTTTATAATATTATACACATTTTGGCTGTAATGGCTTACACATAAGATATAGATATATACTGTGGCGGGCTTTTTTGTAGGACTATTTAAGATAAACATTTCTATCATACATTACATATGTGTAACTCTAGCGGTTTTGGCAGCACACGCCAGAAAAGCTCGCAGATAGTAGATTTTTTCCTGATTACTTGACACTTATCGTCATATTATGGACAATTCACACAATATCTTTATAAATTGTAGCCTATGTGTTATTCTGATGTATAAGCTATATTATTGTAAAGTTTCATTAAACTCCATTCTGTAGTTTTTACGTGAAAGAGTAACACACATCCATCCATCCATCCATACTCACAAACTTTCGCGTTTATAATATTAGTAGGATATACATCAATAGCAGAAGGACTATGTTTTTTGTTTTTGAACCAACAGTCACATACATAGTCATAATCCCACACTAGGATTCCCTGTGTCGTGGGTATCAGGAACCTACCTGTACCCACCATGGTACCACAACACAACACCCAGACCCGGAACAAATAAAATAAAAGAGCATTTATTCACTTACACTAATCTTAGTTAGTGTACGAGAAAAGGACGAGGGCTCAGCCACGCTGTTTTTCAGCCTCACCTTAGAATGCTGCTGTCGTCACAGCAGCCATGATACTCGGAAGCTATCTGCTGTTCAGCAAAGGAAACAGCAAAACAACCACCGAGAACTCGTAATCATATACAGATCAATACTGATCTGAATACAGAACTCACAATCGTAAATATATACAGATCATACAAGCATTTGTCCCGCTTGTCCCGTAGCGGGAATCGAACCCACAACCTCTTGCATCTCAGCCGGCTACTCGCCCTCTGGGCCACGGAGGTCGTCCTAAAATAGTATAAGTACCTAAGTATATAAATCTAGCCTTCTGACTCTACGCTAAAGTACCATCCATAGAATTTCATCTCTATCTATTTGCATTTACGTTCAATTGCCTTGTAAAGTTGTAAAACATGTTCTGGAAAGCAGGGTGTTTCTAAAATATGCGTTTGAATAAGTAAGTAATTAAAAAGAAGGTTACCGGTAGGGGCGCTTACGCCATTTTGCGAAGTTTGCTTCTATTTTGGTTATTATTTCATCAAACTCCATCACATTTTGATGATCTTTTGACACTAATATTATCTAGACCCGTGGTGCGTCAGTTTAAAAAATGTTTTTTTAATTTATGATTTGGTAACCATACAATTTTATCGGTTTGAAGGATCGTAGAGTTTCCAATAAACTAGCATGTCAACATTTAAAAACGCTATCAGCTCAACGCACTAAGCATAAAAGTTGCAAAACAAGAGGGGAGAAATATTAAGGCATCAGATAAACTACAAATTCCCATATCTCCGAAAAGATAATCTTCAATTCCGCGCTTCTCAGCGCATAACGTTATCCACACGCGAAATATCATTTTCACCGAGTGTTGACGTGTCCCACATCGGGCCATCCCGGGACACGCGAAGCCGCCGCACGTTTTTACGGCTCGTTTTGAATTTATAAAGTGGTCCGGGCAACAGCTGATCGCGACGTTGCCAGCTTGCCCCCGCTCGTTCCGCGACGTTGCCGCTACGTGCAAGCCGAAGTCTCGAGGCGATCGACCGGGCACCCTCCCTCCTCCATTTTCCAACATCACTGTACCCTTTATAGGTGTCAAGACTGTTTTTGGAAGTAAATTTTCCGCATGTGCCCTATTGAGGTTAGGCGGTCGATAGACGAGGAACAAATACATCTATTCAAGCGAGGCTTTCTACTTTATAGGGAGGTCTGACGGCCTGGCGTTACTGTCGGTGCGGGTTAGAATCGAGATGCCGAGATCGATTTGTAGCAGAAATGTTTGTATAGTTAGTAGATAGATGTAGGCGTTCGTAGAACTTGGATGTTGAAAGACTTGCCTCGTTAGGGGCTGCTAATGATGCATCTGTTGCCAAAGGCACAGAATAAATAGTATGTGCTAAAGATGAAATGGTTACATAAGGCGTAGATTTTCATTTATTTGAAAGCTTTCACAAAACAGTCAGACATCTTCCCAGCGCAATGTGCAATGGGAAGATGTTTGATTATTTTGTGAAAAGGCTTTTAGTAGACTTAGCTGACAAAGCTCTGCAACAACCATCCAACATTAGAGTCGAATCAACGGAGAAAAATAAATTCAAATTCAAATGTTTATTTCGCTTAACTACTTCACTGGAATAACTAGCCCTTCAAACGAAACTAAGTTAAAAACTTGTGTCTTGTGTCTTACCCTTTTTTATCATTGAAAAATTAAATGCTCATAGAAGAAATAAAAATTAAATACAGAAATTAAGATTAGTTTATCTAAGTAATACATCTAAAAAATAATAAAAAATAAAAACAAATAATGGTGCAAACTTGCAAATGACAGTTGCGTAAAATGTTATAAGATAAATGAACATGAAAACCAATTGAGCCATCTAAAGTGAAACTCAAAAGGAATATACGTCATGGAATG
Source organism: Epirrita christyi (assembly GCA_951392215.1). Classification (NCBI taxonomy): domain Eukaryota; kingdom Metazoa; phylum Arthropoda; class Insecta; order Lepidoptera; family Geometridae; genus Epirrita; species Epirrita christyi. Next base: position 14,902,329 of record OX595844.1, read on the forward strand.
CATTTTGTTACTTACATAGATTAGAATCGACAGTGCAACGCCCTTGCACTGAGTCTGCTGGCTGACAGAATGCATTAGCTAGGACTTTCAATACATAGGTAGGCGAAACGTGTGCTCAGCGGACCGAATTTTAAGCTTGAATATACTTGCAATGTTTGACAAGCCGTGCATCCCGAGGTTAACTCCAAATTAGAAATCTGGGTGCCGATTTTTCTGAAATGTAAGTTGCAAGCGAATGCGACATTTTACAAGGTTTAATCTTTGGGTTTGGTCATGTAGCTAGCTTAAATAAGATTGACGAAACAAGTACCCAAGTACTGATCTACAAAAAAAAATGAATGTGGAAAGGGAAGGAACACAACAAACGAACACTGACAACATTAAAAGCGTTCTGGAGAAAGGCCTCGCTTAGGATTCTAATAACGAGCATGTGTGAGAAGAGAGTTTTTAACAAAAATGAGGGAAGTATGTCAGGATAGTAGCAAGTTCTTCTGCTACTTCTTCGTATCACTGGATGTTTCTTGGTTGATCGTTAGGTCAGAAACCAGCTTGAGGGTTCGGTGCTCCTCGCAGAGGCTTCTTTCATGTACAAATAACAAGAAATATGTGAAAAAGTATATAATAGTCTCTATCTTCCCTTTTGGGAATCAAGCGCGAGTGAGTAAACATGGGGAATATAGATTGAAATCTACAGTGCAAAGTCTATGCTTACATTAAACAAGCCAGGACCGACGGCATAAAAGTCGGTGGAATGAGGCGGCTCAAGACCGGTAGTTGTTGCATTCTATGACGGGACCTAGCTGATGATGATGAAATGAATGACCCATTTTCAAAAGACGTAGATACTTTGTTTGCGTTTTTCTGCGTCATATTTCAAAAGGCCATCTTTCATCTTCGAATTTGAATATTATCAACAAAATCTGCAGTTATCCTTTACCAGCTGTCTTAAAAGGAGCTGCCTGAGGCGTCTTTGATCTCTGACCCTGCATAGCTGAGGCCAACGAACATACAGACGGCATTCACGCCTTCTTCATGTATATTTAGCTACACGAGACTGTTGGCATAATTTTTGATGGTAATATTTTCTTCAAAACATGTTTTAAACCGACATTACATTACAAGCTGATCTAACATGTACCAACCAAGTATGCAAACTATCCTGGCGAAAGCATGTTTAATTCTAGGAGTCTGATCTATCATGCGTCTTCTACTTATGGTGGGTAGCTCTTCCCCGGGCCTACATTATAACTGATATGACACAGACTATACTACTAGAAAAAAAAACTCAGAAACGATAGGTAATAACTGACATTTGTTCCAAGTTCGAGGGCAACTGCTCCCGAGTCTCTGGGTGTCGCTATTACAAACATAAAAGCAATTTAAAAAAAAACAGAGATAGGCACCGTGGTAGCTGTGCACGCACTGCGTTGTTTGGACATACCACTGTACAAGTTAATAAAGTTCTTACGAGACTTTGAATGAGTAAAATGATTTGGGGTGTTGGGAGTCACGGCTGTGACGAAACTGCCTCTCCAAAACTTGGTCTGAATTTATTTTCTCCAAAGCCTTGGAGATCAGAAGTCAAAGTTTCAGCTTACGAACATCTTACGAAGACAATTTTCCTAAAGAACGGCAAATTATTCTGTTGATAAGTTCCCGGGGATAGTTTAACCTCAGGGATGGCTTATCTCTGACGTCAGTCCGCTGAATAGGAATAGTAGGTACCTACTGACTGAGTCAGACGTTCAGCTTTACCAGGATTAGGTATCTAGAAACTTCGAGCACGGAGAAAACTGAAGGAACACCTATGGGTAGGAAGATATAGATGGTTTAGCTAACTTATTATTTGAGACACGAAGCTATATCAAAGTTGGCGAGGTAGAGGTACTGGAGCAACAATTTCGTCTCGGACGCTGCCCATAGACATTCTTCAAATAGGAATTTAAAAATTAAATAAATAATTAATTTTAATTAATTAATTAGGAATTAAATTAGGAGCAGTAAATTTTTTTTTAAAAATGGAGCTTCAGTTAGATTGGTAAGTACTTTTTTAAAAATCTTTTTTCGTCACAGTGCAGTAGACTGCACTATGACGAAAAAAGATAAAAAAAGTACTATATAGATATAGGGACATAAAAAGGTAAGCTAGAGGGATTATACGATCAAAATGTTGTATCGTAGCGCGTAGTATCGGTTTCTAACACTCCGAAGTGTTTTGGGCTAATAAACTTACATTTAACTCGAAAACGGCTCCGTAAATGCGATTTAAGTTACTACAAAATTTAAATTATTTATTATTTATTTATAAATAAATTCCATTATTATTTTCCATTTTTAAATAGAATAAATTCTATTTAAAAATGGAACTGGCCACAGTCCAGTTATGAAAAGAAAAACAAGGCGGGAAACCGGGAACGCAAATTTTCTTTATTACAACCGTTATGAAATTCAATTTATTTAAAGACTTTTTTAGTTTCCTCGCATTCGTGAAGAAAAGCTGTGTTATTCTCGGGTGTAAGCGACCAATTACACCCCTGCACTCTTTAGCGTCCTGGGTGTAATTTATCGTAGCGGCCTTTGTATAACAATATATTATCTCATCAGGAATGCAAGGAAAGTAGGTCATAGTTAACTGGAAAACTGCTTCGTAAATGCGATTTACGGCCCTAGCGTAAATAAATTTGAAAATAGAACGAGGCTCATTAGATTCATAACGTGCTAAAATGAAATACAAATTCCATGTAAAATACTTATTTAAAATGGAACCGGCCACAGATCGGTTGTGAGAAAAAATAAAGCAAGGCACGCAATTTTTTTTAGCAACAAACTGCTAAGAAAATTCAATTTATTTTCCAAGACTTTTATTATTTCCTCGCATTTATGATAAAAAGTTATGTGTTGTTCTCGGGTGTAAGAGATCAATTACACCATCTACTATCTCGGGTGTAATTAGGGGTATTAATTAGGGGCTTACGGCCCTTGTTGAACGAGCGAAGCGAGTTCTCTGAGTCAAGTTGGAAGAATCGGCGTTTGTATGTATGTGTGTATGTATGTATGTTTGCCCGATGAAAACTTCCAAACCGTTAATCCGATCTTCATGAAATTTGGTATGGGGGTAGATAGTATTGGTACAATTTGTAGGTAAGGTTATGAGCTATATCGGTCAGGGGGTTGCTGAGATATTGGGGTCCAAGAGGGGGTAAAAAAAATAAAAGTGAGACAGTCAGATCAAGTGGGGTGTCTAATGAAAGCGCTTTAGTTGGACATTTCAAAACTGTTTTTAATAAGTATTTAAACTTAGTAGTTTCCGAGATATTAGGGAAAATAAAAAACGCAAAAATCAAAAATTCTAGGGTACTTCCAGCAGTCCCACAATGCTGAAATTTGGTATGCTTGTGGCTTTTGTGTCACAACTACAGGGAAAAGTCTGAAATTGAAGAAATTAGAAACCTGAACCATAAAAAACAATAAACAATATAACATCCATTGTTGACCTCCCATTTCTAAGAATATGAATGACGTTGGAGTTCTATGTTTTCGTCAAAAGGACGTCATCAATTAATTCGTCAAGTACTTTAAATACTAACAGGTATGTAGTTTTTACGCCCTGTTGCTTAGTCCTATTCAAAGGCTATTTCGATGATGTGTATAATAATTACCTATAGAGGTTAATTTTTTTTCTGAGTAAATGTTTTTAGAAATCGGTTAGGAGGGTGAAGAAAGTAAAATATGCAAAAAAATATCTCGAAGATACTTCAAGTTCTCTGGTAATGCTGAAATTTATTATTTAAGTATATTTTGTTCCACGGGGAGAAGTCGAAAATTGAGGATTTTTTCTTTGTAATATGCATTTTTAGAGTAGAGAACTTAAATCTTTAAAAATTAGGTAGCAAAACTACAGCTAGATGGCACTGCTTAATTAAAAAAAACTTTTATTTTGCTTCACATTTCTTTCATGTTAGAGAAATTGACTCGATAGTTTTAGATTTCTGATGGATCATCCATACAAACATACTTACGTAGCCGTTAAATACAAAACCCTTTCTTGCCCTCTTAAATTAGTCGGGCTGATAAAGGTGTCATCGCGAGGTCTCAGTTCGGGGCGAACCACTAGTATAACAATAAACTACAAATTAAAAGGGACATAAATAAAAACTTAATCTGTTCACCATCAATTACAACATCAACGATCTCGGGTGTAATTGATCGCTTACGGTCCTTGTATATTGTTAAAAACAAAATCGGTTCACATAGCATCTATACGTAGTAATAACTCGAATATCAGTGATCGAGATAAATGAAGCGGGCAGGCTTTCTCGCAGCAGAGTATGGGTGGGTTCAAAGAAAAGAATGACTTGACTGCAACATGAACAAAAACAATGGACTTCTGCTTAATAATTCTAAAGGAGAACTACTTGAACAACTATCATAACTATTGATTGAGACATAAATGTCAGTGAGTTGAATGCTAAGCTAGCAGCGAGCATGTAGCAAGGCAGGACCATTGACCATTGCCATTGTTATTTATTTATTTATTTACAGTAGGACGTTGGAGCATTATCACAAATCACAAAGTATATTGTATATTTATGTATGTTATGAATGTAAACCGTCATCTTTTGATTTTATTCTATCCTATCCATCCAAAGGTTGTCTGGAAGAGATCGCTTTTAGCGATAAGACCGCCCATTGTACGTTACAATTTTCATTTTTTTATTTGATATACAATAAATGTTTTAAGTATCTATCCATCTATCTTATCGTCGCAGGAAGTCGGCGGATGGAGGCGGCTCAAGACAGTTCGTCGTGGCATTCTAAAGGGGAGGCCTATGTCAAGCAGTGGACTTCTAGAGGCTGATGATGATGATAATCTATCACAATGTGGTACTGGTACTAATCTACCTCCGTAGATAGACAGATTAAAGGCTACAGCCACAGTACACCGGCTGCGTACGCGTAGACGTAGACGTGCACGTCGACGTACCATGACGTTATAATGTATGGAACTGTATGGACATGGCACACAGCTTGCGTGACGTGCACGCAAGCGCGTACACTCGTAGAGACGCGCGTGTCGACGTACGTGCTGCATACGCATCCGGTGTGCTTTGGCCTTAAGGGGCACTATACTACAAATTAGCTCCCTCTTTAACGTACGCGATAACCCGCGCGCCATCTCGCTCGCGCTAGCGAGTGTCGTGCACAAAAATGAAGTTTTTTGTTTATTATGGCGAAAATAAAGTGTTTATCAAAAAACTGATTTTAACATAAGAATAAATAGTTATTACCTACTTGTTGTAGTAAAATTTATCTTAAAAAACCATAGGGTTCCTGAGATTTCTTTCAAAACGTGTGGGAAACAAGGATTTTTCATTAAATAAAACTATCGAGGTTTTTTTTACATATCGTGTTTTCAACTTTACAAAATAAATGCAAAAATATAAACTTTTCATATTCCAAAATATTTAACTCGTAGAACCCGTACATACCGAGTTATAAATCGATTTTGTTGGGCAAAATCACATATTACGCCTTCTTAAGGTTTTTTTATACTAACTCGTATAAGTAGGATTGGTAGTCAAGAGGCTTCTATTTCCGATATGATTTCCGAGGATTTTAGAAAGAGAGGAAGAAGATTATACGTAAATCCTACGTGTTATAAAATTAATTAGGAATCTTTTACAGAAAATTCTGAAAGGATTTCTCACCGTGAAGCTCTGCAACTCCACATTGATAATGCAGGCTTATTCCACTTTTCCCCCTTGAGAGAATCACCCTTAGGGGGGAAAACTGGACCCTAACGTAAAAAAATATCTAGAAATCCCCTTTTCTTTTTGGATATTCCACTTTTCTCCCCTATAAATAGACAAGAAAACCACAATATATCAAAATATGCATATATGAATGTGATGTATCAATGTTCGGTTTGTGGGGAGTATGATAGTAAGATCTGTTACTTGGCTGTTGACTTTCTTTGGAATGGATTTGGTTACATAGATAGGTTTATAATCAGTGTTCCAATATGTGGCGATAGGCTTGCCACGTTTTCATAGTAACTAGCAGCTAGGTACTAAGCAAAAAGTTACATGCAAGTTATTATGTAAATCTGAATAGCTCCTACATATCTTTTAAAAAAATACCAGGAGACTGGGAGTAAGTTGTTTTGGCTCAATATTTGTAAATTAAAGTTCACGACACGAATTTTAAATAAAATTTCTCGAATGAAAAATTTTTAATGAAATTTCTCCAACAAAAAATCTCGAATGAAACTTCCCGAATATTTTTTTTTAAATAAAATTTCCCGAATTTAAAATCTCGAATGAACCTTCTCGACTAAAAAATCTCGAATGAAACTCTAATTAATTTTTTTTAATAAAATTTCTCGGATGAAAAATCTTGAATGAAATTGGTCGAATAAAAAACTCTTAACTATAGGTTACTGCGATAGAGGTACCATGCAAAGCGCAGTCACGCAAGGAAGACCTAATAACGCGCTTGTTGTCCTACTTTGCTCATTAGCGTCAGCTGATCGAAACTATGTCGATTAGCACAGAGAATATTAATTGGAATTTCTCTGTTGCTTCATACGGCATAATTTGAGCAAATAACGCAAATAAGTTCAGTATTCGTACAAATAGCCAAGCAAAGTTGTAGCGTCTGTTTTTACTAGTATTTGTGGTTACGGATGTGGTAAGTGGCCAATCACTACAACTGCAATACCGGATAAATATAGGATAAATATAGGACGCGCCCTACGTAGCCTTGCAATACGCCCACCACCCTGAGACATAAAGATGAAAAGTGTCATGTCCCTGTTATTTTAGCGACACCAATTCTCCTGCCAAGCGTGGTGATTATGGCAAATCCCCCAATTCTTGACAAACAAGCAGTGGATGTCTATCTGCTGATGATGATGAACCTATAAATTAATTAACACAAAGAAAAAATAATTCTGATTCCATTGTTAAGAGTTTCTTTCAGCTGAAATCTACATCTACATAGCAAACCGATCGTCTTCTGCAGGGCGATTCTAAAACGTCGGAAACGTTTCCGTTCCGTTAGTTTTTCATTTCGATGTGTTAGGTAACTTAAGGTGATTCCTCTCGCATGTGGCGCGAAATTCAAATTTTATTGCGTTTTTGCTCATTACAGCTCATCAACACTTCTTGAGATAGTAAAAACTGATTTTGCGAAAACTAGGAGACCTAACACACATGTTTTAGTTTATAGTTTCACATAAAGATCATTACTTCAGCTACGAATACTCTTCAATGATTTTTACAGTGTTTTTTTTTGTTTAAAGATATGCGTAGCTTAACTAATGACATTTATGAGATACTATCAATTAAAACATGTGTGCTAGGTCTCCCAGTTTTCGCAAAATCTGTTTTCTCTATCTCAAGAAGTGTTGATTAGCTGTGATTTATAAAAAAACACAATAAAATTTGAATTTCGCGCCACATGCGAGAGGAATCACCTTAAATAATTTTCTCTAGTAAAACACAGTAATATACAATAATTATTATTTTTTACTGTGTTTTACTAGAGAAAATTGTTTTAGTTACTTACCACATCGAAATGAAAAACTAACGAATCCAATCGGAAACGTTTCCGACGTTCGCGAATCGCCCTGCTAGTAGTACTAATAGTGGTTGTATTTCCCCGACTCGCTTCTCAAAACACTTTTTCCGAATAACAAAAACCAAATCGAGTTGAGGAGCTTTTATGTTAAATTGTGTTTGGAGCAAACCAACCGTACAACAGGGTTAAGGGAAGTTCTCTGAAAGAAACCTATTTAGAAAACGCACAGGGATTCAATTTGGAAAGAAAATATTTAAGTGATTCGAGAATCGTGGGAATTTCGATTCCGTAGAAACACACACATTCCCGGTATGGAATGTTCTTCAAATTCCTGAAAATATACTAGGCCTCTACTCTAGTATATTTTCAGGGATCTGGGTCAGAGGCTAGTCCAAATTATTTTATACGTACCTATTATATTTTTAAGATATTATTTTGTATGAGGTTATTGGTTTTGGTTGGGTCTGCTGGGTGTTATGGTACCATGGCACTCGTACTTCCTGATACCCACGACACAGGGAATCCTAGTGTGGGATTAGGACTACATATGTGACTGTTGGGTGTTATGTTATGTATGTATATGTGGGTTTTCAATTGATGATGTGAGAAACTAATTTCAGTTTCACCATTTTATCCGCGCCTACGTAAAGACTACCCAGAGTCTGGATGCCTAGCTTTTCTAATCTCTGCTATTGCTTGCTCTAGGCCTCAAAGGTTAGGCTAACTAAATGGATCTCCAATTATTTTTAGAGGCAATCTTCGCTTTGCAAATATTTTTTTCTCGTGAATTTAAATAAAGCGTGAATACAGATGCATGGTGCCGGCGTATTCTTTGTGAATGTAAATAAGGCGTGAATGCAGATAAGGTATGATGCCGTATTCATCGTGAATGTAGATAAGGCGTGAATGCAGATAAGGCATGGTGCCGTATTCTTCGTGAATAAAGATAAGGCGTGAATGCAGATAAGGTATGATGCCGTATTATTCGTGAATGTAGATAAGGTATGATAACGTATTCTTCGTGTATGTAGATAAGGCGTGAACGCAGATAAGGCATGGTGCCGTATTGTTCGTGAATGTCGATAAGGCGTGAATGACAGATTCTCGTATTATGGAAAAAGTTTAAAAAAATGCGTTTACTGTAGGGGAAAACATGTCTTGAAAATGAACTTCGTAACTTAGCCATTACCATTTACTTTTTTAAATATACATTTTACTTAACCATTTTATAATGTCAGTTGACAGAGATAAACAGGTAATTTAGAGCAATTTCTAAAACTACTGGAAAAATACCGGTAATACGATGCCGCTCATTATTTTATAAATATTTAAAGTAAGTAAACCTATTTGAACGCAGGTCGGTAAATGGGTTTGACATTTTGCTGACCTGAGGGCCTAGCCAAACGGCATTCGCTTCGAAGCGATTCCATTTCTACAGTCGTAATACAATACAAAATACCACGTGACATATCGATAGCTTACTTCAATCTCATACATTTTGGACTATTCTACTAGCGTCATCGCTGTTAGAATGTTACTTTGTCTACGGCCTCAGGTTAGAGTTATCTATTTATATCCTAGTAAGGTAGAGAAACAAAAGCTAAAGATAACATTCAAAGTCTGTCGAAACAAATTTTCATTGAGAGTTCTTATCAAAAAGTTTCAAGTTTCAAACTTCGACACACCGCACGAGGCGGACACAATTTAAGCAAAGAAGCCCTAAATTTTCGATAAGTTCTCGAGCAAAGCGGTTGAAGCAACCTCAACTGACTTTTCAGAGACCTGTACAACGATACCCAACAAGAGTTAAATAACAACATGGTTTCAAAAATAATACCACAGATTATGTCTGGATTTGACAATATAAAATAGACGAACAAATATATAGTAACAATTCCGCTCCTCTCCAACGAAAACTCTGAAAGAATTCGACACGTGTTTCGCCTCTCAACGAAGCATCCTCAGGAAACAGTAGGCTCACTGCGTGCTAGAACGAAAAAGACACACTACTGCAAAAACTCCGCAGCCATGTTGCCTCTTCGAACGCCGAACAGAAAGTCAGAAGTCTGGATTTGGTTTAAATGGGAAGTTTTCAGGGAGGCAATTAAAAAATAGTTCTTAAAATTCCGGTAGATGGCGGTGACTCGATATGGAAGATTCTTTTCTGAAGATTTTGCAAAATCACCACAGATAAAAAATTCTCTTTGTTTTATCTTTTTTCCTCCAAGTTTCGCGTTGCGATTCCGAAGCTCGTTTTTCAAGTCTACTTTAGACCGGTCTACTTGGTCCGGCTTCAACAATAACAACAAAAAATTATAACAAAAACTTTACGTTGATACTTATTTACTTCACCAACGAACAGCATGAGCGAGTGAAGTCAATGACACTGACAGTTGGTGGCTGACTATCTGGACTGCGCCATCTATGCATGGATTTAGAACTATTTTCTTTCAGCTGTCAGAAAACTTCCCGTTGAGGAAGAAGTTCATAAGATCCAGAGTGCCCTGAAAAGTGGCTTCTTCACGAAAGGCATGTCAAAGTCAAGATTAATTATTGCAATTAAGATGATTTTGTTTAATGGATTGTATGAACTAATAATATTGAAAGTTAAAACTGCAATACATTTAACTGATCCCAATAATAATGTAAGTACCTATTGCGACTCTTGTATTTATATTATAACCCCCTTATTCATAATCATTTATGAAACCTATTTTAGTTAAAATAACTTTTGTTAGAGACCAAAACAAAAGCTATTTTAACTAAAATAGGTTTAAAAAATGATTATGAATAAGGCCCCTAATATCTAACCCCTACTATAAGTAACTTTCAGAAACATTTCTCATAAGCCATGACGTAAGCCAATCAAAGTATTACATCGTAAACAAAAGATAGTATTGATCGAGGTCCAACTTTCCTTTGAACAATAGAACACTGAGGATAGACGTAAATCTACATACAAAGCCGAAAACAAAGGTAGCTTCACCCACACAAAAGTAGGCAGGCATAGAACTTTTGTTGATTCTCTTTACATTTTACTTTTGACTACCTAGCCTAGGTACTACCTAGGTAATCCGGAAAGCTACTTCCATAGGAATCTTCAAGTCCAAACTGTACCAATACTTTTTATCATTGCAAAATGTTGTACAAAATTGATTGCATATGTTATTTATTTGTTTTATTTTAAGTATTTATTTATTGATTTCTCTCACTTAAACAAATAGTTAACCGGATAACCTTAAATCTAACACAGTGCATACACAGTATGTACATACATTATATTATATGTATCATTATTATAAGGTAGATTACAAAAATATATTTATATTATAATGTGTAAGGTATCTAGTTATTTTAAGTAGGTAGATATAATTAATAACTTTATTATCTCGATCTGTATTATTTCCCTATACATATATAGCAATACTACCCACTCTACATTATACAAAAGTTAGCTGGAAGAAAATGCTAAATGCTATTAAGTTCGCCTATATACTCGGATTTTTTGTGCAATATAGTGTATTTTCTATCTATCTATCTATCTACCTGAGGCCTTAGTTCTCATTTTCTATATGAATTAGCTTCTCCGTATTCTCAAAAAACCACCAAAGACGTTTCCCACTTAGTAGTAAGAAGGATCATCAAATCAAGCCAAGCCGTATAAAAATATTTCATTTTTGAACCAATAATCTGCATCATACTGAGAAACAATCGAATCTAGCCAAAAGCAAGGTAAGTAAATTTTTTTCTGTCGAGAAAATTATTATTCGTGTTTTCGGTAGAGTAATTCCTCGGAATTATAATGTAGTATTTCATGCCATGCCGTGTTCATGGTGCCGTGGTATGTTGAGCCTTTGAATAGACCCCTCCATCTCCTCCCGTGGATGTAGTAAAAGACTTAATAAGGGATTATATCAGGGAATGGGCAGCAGCATCCACCTGAGTACTTAATAACACTGCGATCACCAAGTCACCTGCCAAGCGTGGTAGTTTTATTAAACGCATATGCCTGCTTTGGCTTGTAGTTTGACAGAGGGGAACGCTGCGAATGGCTACTCCCTTCCGTGTTGCTCGAAGATCTAAATATTGCACTTGATTTACAAAGTAGATAAAAATCCATTATCGCGCCCCTAAGAATGCCAAACTTTAGCCAATCTAGTTATTGGACAAGTTGTTCTATAACTAGGTAATTTGTGTAATAAGTATATATACCAGTACAGCGCTTCAGTAATCCCATTGAGGCTAGTTATCTTATCTAGAAATCTCTTTGTTGTCAACCTACATTGCCTTATCTCTAGTACCTAGTTTTTGCAGAATCATTCTCTCGATTTCCGAGAAATCCAAGCTATAAGGAGTCCAGAGTCCTCCAACTTTTACAATCAAATGTGGCTTTAGGGATTTCTTAATTGTTGGGAACGAAGCATTTAACATTAGTCTAGTTTGACGCAAAAAGAGGGGGTGTTAAAAGTTAGGCGTGTGTATCTGTGTCTGTCTGTGGCATGGCATTGTAGCTCCCAAAGGGATGAACCAATTTTGATTTACTTAGTTTTGTTTTGTTAGAAAGTTGACCGGGGCTTAGTACGAGTTCTGATAGTTTTCGAAAATATATGAAGTTTCGTTTCCTTCCATTAATTTACTGACAGCGTCCTTAGTTTTCTTCTCGTTTTCGCTAGGGGCGCTGCAAGTAACTGTAAGGAAGGAAACGAAAATTCATTATAGTTTCGAAAACTATCAAAACTGGTACCTACTAAGCCCCCAGATCGAGAGTGATCGTTTGTTTGTGTCGGGAGTTTTTAAATTTTGAATTTTCATTTGTGATAGAAGCTGTCATTTTACATCCAATAGGTAGGTATAACGGCACAGTCTAAAATAGTCGAGTCAATTAATATTTCAGTACCTACCTAAGTATAGGGATGAAGGGTTATCTCTAAATCCAGCCACTTTTGTGATGTTGAAAACCCACACTAAGTAATGGGGAGTTTTGTGACAGCTGAAAGAAAATAGTTCTAAATCCATGCATAGATGGCGCTGTCCAGATAAGGTTGTCTAGTCAGCCACCAACTGTCAGTGTCACTAACTTCACTCGCTCATGCTGTTCGTTGATACTTCAGTATCTCTAATAAAGTTTTGTGTTGTTTGTAGAACACAAGCGTAAGAAGTTGGACTTTGTTAACAATTAAATTTCCACAAAAACAAGTTTTTTTTACAAAGAGAATTTGTTCTATGTGGTGCTTTTGCAAAATCTTCAGAAGACAATCATAGCTAGTCACCGCCATCTACCGGAATTTTAAGAACTATTTTTTCTTTTTAATTGCTTCTCTGAAAACTTCCCATTAACTTGTGAGGGTTATTTTTTTTTTACAATTTATGTTATTTCCCTGATGGGAAACCTCTGATGGATCCTCATCAGAGCATCAAGATTAATGTCGATGGAGTACAATGACAACACATGAACAATTATTTTGACTGTTAGAAATGGTTATTATAATGAAGGCAGAAAGGGCGACCGGTGACCTTGGGAGCTATTGTTTGAAAATATACGTGCACGTGCTAAACGTTCAGATTGTGATTTTAGTAAGCTACTGCTCGTCACGCAAACAGGCACTTTGCATTCAAACTAAATGTTATTGAAAGGTAGAATAACTTATGATAATAATAATAACGTCTGGGCTTGGTAGCGCGCAGTATAATGAGAGGATATCCACCCACGGGAGGAGAACTGTTTTTTCTGTGTGCAGTGGACGAGCCACGGCACACAGAAAAAACAGTTCCCCTACTGTTAAAACATAAAATTTCTGGCGTTGTCACGAGCGGGGGACGACGGCACTTTTTCTCTCAACGTCCCCCAGTGGGCCAGAATGGTGGGGGACGCTGGGAATATACGTGATGATACCTGTCACTGGTTTTCAAGCTGTGGGTCATGAATAAAAGTGGGGTCGCAAAACCTTGTTTGGGAGGCCGCGCTTGCAAGCCTGCAGTTGGTACAGCAAAAATACAATAAGTGCCTATTTAGTTATTAATAATTTGTCAAATCGTGTTAAATTGTTAAATAATAAATAGACCAAATAACCAAATAATTATATTCTTTCTTTATTCTTTATTGTACACACATATACATAATAAGAACACAAGACAGAATCAAAGGACATGTACAAAGGCGAGCTTAACCCTAACAAGAGTTTTCTTCCAGCAAGCCTCTGAGGCTAGAGAGTGGTGTTTATAGAAGTAGGTTCGTGTACACATATAAAAATAAAAATGAGAAATAAAAAAAAATTAAAATTAAAAAATTCTAGAGTCTATACTGTCTATATATCTTCTTAGTTTTTACATCCACCATGGAAGATGACATAGAATACGTAATACGTCGTCATCACTGATCCCAACCCCCAATTAATCCCCCCAAGGGGGGACAGATTTTGTTTACTCATAGTTATTTGGTCGCGATTAACAAAAAATTGTTTCAAAAACAATGCTGTGTCGCTTGCCATCTACAAGACTGAAATATGATGTAAATAACTGTTATAATACTCTGCCCATTGCCACTTTAATGACGCTATAGGTTCACAAAATGCGTAGAATATTTAAGTTTTTGATACGAGTTCTTATAGTTTACAAAAAGAAAAAAATGATAATCTCCAGTCAAATCATAAATTCAGTACACAGTTTGAATTACTCCACTCGATTAAAAAACATTAAAAAAAAATCTCCTTTTTAACCATTAAATTGAAATCTAATTTCGGACTAACTTCTAACACGTTTTAATTTTTGTTACATTAGATAACTTATAAATTATAAATTGGGTTAGTGAATTCATCAACAAAATCTAACAAAACTTTAAAGGGAATTTTAATATCATTATTTTATACACAAAACCAAGCTATCAGAGCGTGCGCTCGCCTTCTTTAGTACAAAAAATTTCGTTGAACTAAAGCGTCTTTTATTCTGAGAGCTTTGTCGATGATCTTGGTTCTTTCATAGATTTTCTTGTAAAACATCAAAACAACCAACAAGCTTTGATAAAAGATTATTTTTTAAGCAAGGAGCTTAACTTGATTGTAGTGTCTGAGCCTGGCTAAATGTGGGCCGTGTCCTGTCACCGGAGAATTCGCATTCAACGCTGGATGGACGAAGGCCACTCTAATACTTTTCTATTCAATTCCTTCCAGTTACATAGGTAACAACCTAGCTACAGAAGTAGCTGAGCAACTTAAGTGTTCAAATACTAACAACTCAAAACTACCTGAACAACCGAACCGCTGTGCAGTTCATCAAACGTACCTAGCCGTATCATAGCCAATGTACCTACCTAGTATCAGAAACGTTTTTACTGTGAGGGTGCATTTGACGGTATATTACCGTTACGTCGGATACCACTACGTAGCGAATAAAAATCTAGTGATATTTGACGCGGGTGCATTATACAGAGGCCGTAGTCTAAATTTTAATAAGTAATTGACATGGACGTATGGTGTAACACGGATTCTGTCCATGTCCATACCGATGAGCGTACACTTAGTGAACCTAAATTTTTGATCGGATGTAAAAATCCGAGTGACACTACACCATACGTCTTGTCAATTGCTTGCAGCCTCAGGCGTTTTGAGAACTTACGTTGCAAAGGAGATAAGTTGTTTTGTGGTGTATTTGTACACCCGGGTTGCTCACCTAAGTCTGACGGCCACGCCGACGACGGTAGGTACGCAATTTTATAATGGAAAATCCCTCTAGCTGGAAAATTCTTACGAGCGAATAGGAAAATGTTATTGGAAAATTCTGTCCAAGCGAAGCGTAGTAACAAAAACCCCTGTATTATTGAAAGTTTTCTAGAATTATACGCGACACATTTTCAGGGAAAAAGGATATTTTCAATTTTCGTTCAGTGATACTAGAAATGCAGTCTGACAGATCGGACGTTGAAATAAGTTCGGGAAAATAGGCCGGACTATTGGATGTTATTAATAAATCGAATGTTTGCATACTACGTTGTGGTAGGTACTCAGACTCACAGAGAACACTTTAGATGCCTCAAAAGCTGCCGCACTTTCCGGCAGCTAGGGTTGAAGAGGGCTTTTCACTTCAGATTTTAAAAAAAGTTGTTTCGACTGGCTTGATAGATGGCGCTGACTTAACATCGACTATCAAAAATTCTTAAATGGTTTATTTTTGTAGTTTTTAACCGAATTCCCAAAAAAGGAGGAGGTTCTCAATTCGGTTGTATTTTTTTTTTTTTTTTTTTTTTTTTAATGTTAACGCGTATCTCCGGCGGTTAAGAACCGATTTGGAAAATTCTTTTTTTATTTGAATAGATATACTTCCAGATTGGTCCCATTTTTTTCAGAATCCAGTTCTGATGATGGAGTCCATGAGGAATTGAGGGAACTCCTCAAATATTGTAGGCATACATATGGCGATTTTGATATTTTCAGCAACAAACCAAGCATTTGCATTCAAAAAGTATCATAATCTTTTCACCACTCTCTCATCATTTTTTTTTTCATCCAAATATTTAGTCGAATACAATGGCGGAAGTCGGTTTTTTAAATGAAAAGTTATATAGAGTTAAACTTTCCTTTCACAGTTGATCACGCAAGCAGCGCCATCTATTTTGAAAGCTGAAAGCATGATTCGAGATATCTTTCGAGTTCGATGCGGGACAAATGTTTGTAAGATCAGCAAATATTTGTTCCGGGTCTGGATGTTATGGTACGATAATGGTACTCGTAGTTCCTGATACCCACGACACAGGGAATCCTAGTGTGGAATCTGGGCCCGTATATATATCTCGAATAAATCTCGTCCACCTGATGACGTGACATCTCGTATGACGGCCATACAAAATTAAGGATATCGTTCGAGATTTGACTGCATCAAATATATCGTCGTTGTCTCGTATGAGATTTTTCCGAGAATCACCCCCCAGGACTACGTATTGTTGGGTGTTATGTTATCTGATATATCTAATCAAAATTGGGATGCCTTTTCTTAGGAGCTTCGACTAGGTATTACCTATTGGGTTATAATTTCTAAGTCAACGCAAGCGTTCATATCCAGGATGGTCTTTGTTCGGGGTATAAATATGCATTATCATTATAGAACCAGGGCAAGCTCCGTCTATTCCATACTGAATGAAGTACTTAACTATTCTAATTAGAATGCTTACAAGGAGCATTTTTATTAAAAATAAAAACAGGCTAGTGTATTTTCAAGACGCTGATATACCTACTTGGTTGTGTACCAGGTACCAGCAGTAAAAAAGCTAACCTCAAAAATTATATTTTAGCCGGATGATAAAAAAACGTTTGAACGGTTAACATCCAAAGTAAACGTACTTACATAAATTTTTTGCTCGTAATTTCGTTAAATTAGATACAATTTTTTTCCATCACTATTATTAAATTAATAGTTGTAATCAGAGACCCAATTCTCGAAAGTTAATAAAAATTAGTCAAAACAAAGTTCAAATCACCTTAACGTGATTAGTTAAGAAAATACCATTTCTGATGTTTAAGACATCGATACCAGATTGGAATTCCTCCGATCTAGTTTCGAGTCTTAATTTCTTAAATATCAGAAATGGTACTAAATTGTTAATAAGAGGGAGTAGATTATGTACTAACTTTCTGTCAAATTCAGTCTCGATTCGGTCAACTTTCAGTGCAGTTTTAAAATAATTAAGAGAATTTGGCGTCGATCGCACCTTTGATGTAGGTATAGGACAACCTACAAAATGAGTTATTCTTGGGTAAAATAAACAAGTATAAATCCTTAAAGGAAGAACCAGGTTCGCCACCCATTGGAGCGCGTTCCCGGGTTGGCCTTTGTTCAGGCCATGAATGCCCATGAATATGCATTGTCGTTTATGGCCCAAAGGTCGCGTAACTGAGGGCATTGAACCGCTACTTTTTACTGCAACATTTTAAGTACGGTTCCTTTACAAAGTAAGGCAATCTTGAGTTATACCCTAGCTACTAACTTAGTTCTAACTTCTAACGTTGCAGGGTGATGAACTCAAGTATCTGGCGGTTCAGTAACGGTGATATTTACCAGTAGAATACAAAGCTATAATGATCGTTCAACTAAGAGCACCGATACATATTTTCGATCGGTGCTCTTAGTATGTCATCCAGACTATTCAAAGGAATGAGTTTTGGAACTTTATCAATTTTCTGAATTAAATATCATGTGAAACATTAGTAAAACACCTTAGTTATAAGCCTAACGACTCAGTAGTTTATATAAGCTAAAAGTTCATCTTAAATCAGCAAAGTTAGCTGAAACCTTTAAATAAAGTCCTAACACCCTACCTACGCCTACAACCCCAGTAAACTCTAACACTTTCACTGCGGACTTTTCTACGCGATTTCGCGTGTAAATACGGGTTTTTTTTATTAAACACCGACGTGTGTGAGCCGTTCTGTAGTAGCGCCGCGTCAAACATAAACGACTGAGTGTAATAATAATATATTGATTGAATACAATCTAAACAGTATGACTTGTACTCAAAAGCCTAATTAAAAGAGTTCTCTATCAAAGAAGTTTGACCACCAGGAAAAACATTCCTCGTAGTCATAAAAAAAATTGCAGAAAAAAACTAAACGCAATTTCACCAAAATACTAAAAACGAAAATATATGTTTTCAGCACTAAAAGTTCAATTTCAATGAATTAATGAATGAATGAATAAATGAATGAATGAATGATTTATTTGTTTAGAATTTAGGTACAGTACACAACATAGATGATAAATATAAATTATGGTCTCCAGTGGCCCAAGCACGAACATCTAACGTTATCGAGACGATAACGATACGACAGTCGACGTTACGATAGTAAACGTCAAATATGAACCAATCAACTTACTAAGATTTCAAGTTACCCTGATGTCATTGGCCAATATTTGACATTTGCAATCGTCTCGCTAGTCTTGGTAACGTAAATTATTCGTGCTGACCCCACAAGTACATTCTGCCGTTAAGCGTACAACATTTAACAAGTCCTTACAAACTAGGTTTAGATAATTCAACTACCCATAAAGTCTTTGCTCGAAGTCTTACCGAAACCTAAGTCAATGATCTGTGTACCGAATTCGGTAAGTAACCCAAATAAATGATGTAAGAGTTGAACGGACTTGCTCTTATTGTTAGACTTGAACCCATGACCTCTAATTCACAGCCCGCTGGTCACAATGAGTTATGATTTGTTTGGAGATTGAGAGGTAGTTACGCCAGACGGTTAGACGGGCATGTCCGGTCTTACAACGTTAATAACCGGTCGAAGTTTTTTTTTTCTTAAAACTTTTTAACCGGTTAGTTTTTAGTTGTAGTAGATTAAAAACGTTTTTTTTTCATATTATTCTCTCAATATCTAAACTTATTAGCAGGTAGGAGTTATTAGAAATTTAAAAAAAATCAACTGCAAAGTATTTTGCGTCAGAAAGTTTTAATAAAACTTTAAACGCCTTTTTTTTTTTTTTTATGCTACTTGGCAAGCAGACAAGCTTACGGCCCACCAGATGGAAAGCAGTTACCGTAGCCTATGAACGCCTGTAACACCAGAGGCATCACACGCGCGCTGCCGACCCTGAGACATAAAGATGAAAAGTCTCATGTGCCTGTAATTTCACCGGCACCCGTACCCTTCAAACCGAAACACAGCAATGCGAACACTACTGCTAGGCGGCAGAAATAGGTACGGTGGTAGTACTTCCCCGGACGAACTCTTTCACAAGAAGTTCTACTACTAACAAATCCTTATTCACAATAATTTTTAAACCTTTTTTTTTGTCAAAATATGTTTTGTCTTGTTTTGACGTATGACATTTTACATCAGAGAGAACAAAACAAAAGCTATTTTAACTAAAATAGGTTTAAAAAAATGATTATGAATAAGGTCCTAAGTCTTTACTTAAAGTTACTTTACTAAAGTAAAGTAATTCTTCATTGTTAAAATAGATCATGTCATAAGACAAACTCTGTGGCGCGGCGATCGAGTAGCCGGCTGAGATGCAAGAGGTTGCGGGTTCGATTCCCGCTGCGGGACAAATGTTTGTATGATCTGCAAATATTTGTTCCGGGTCTGGGTGTAATGGTACCATGGTACTCGTAGTGCCTGATACCCACGACACAGGGAATCCTAGTGTGGGATCAAGACTACGAATGCGAGTGTTGGGTGTTATGTTATTTAAAAAAAAAAAAATTGTTGTTAAAACTGTGTCCATAAAGTTGGTCTCTTATATTTTGTTAGTTGCAACAGTTTGCCTATTTCGGACGTACGGATAACTTTTAATCTTAGGTCTACTTAATAATCTGGGTATAGGTAGGTTAAGTTGGGCTCTAAGCTTCTGACAAAAAATATATAAAAACTTCGTCTCGAAGCCGTAGAAGACACGTGCCAAAAATTATAGCCATTTAAGTTTTATAGGCAGCGTAACATCTGGCTACCTTATATCTACAGGTTGCTCTAGTAAATAGTCAGTTTGCCAATGCTCTACGATTTTTGGTTTGACCAATGAGGAGTTTTAGGACCTCCAACTAGAGTTTTTCTCCATGTACTTAACTCTTCTTTGATTAGTGAATATAAATGTACAAAAATAATATATGTTGCTTATTAGACATTCAATTATAATTTGAACAATTTAAATAATTGTAATTATAATATTACAAATTAAAAAATATCCAAAGTGAAAATTTTTTTGTTTGATTTGTAACTAGTCTTAAACGGCATTGAGTTTTAGTATTTTTCTTTCAGACAAATATTTGTCTAGGGTTTTTTTCACAAAGTGTACAATTGGCGAGTCAATTTAATGATTTATTAGGCTGCAAATATTTGTTTTTCGTGATTTTCGATCACTTTTTGTAGCGCGAGCGCTATTTCTGTCACCTTCTAACTTACTTGAGGGCCTATTACGAGTTTTGCATTGCAAAAACCGGAATGCGAAACGTGAGCATTCAACGTGACTTACGTAGTAAATATTTACTAATCTGTGCTGTTTCTACCGACTGCGCGGCACAGAATGATGAATAGTTACTACGTTAGTCACGTTGAGTGCTCACGTTTCGCATTCCGGTTTTTGCAATGCAAAACTCGTAATACGCCCTCTGAACTTTAATGAGTTGGATAGTGAACAAATTTGGCGTCTATAAAGAAAATTGCGTATTTTCCCTTGTATTTGCCAGTCTGCAGTTGTTGACGGAAATAAATTTCTACCTCTTGGATAGCATTTCTTGGGACGGCCTGTATGTCCTTATTCATAAAATCTGTGACCTCGGCCGTAAGTAGGTAATATTAAATAACCTATATTTTTCGCTTCTGTATAATTTGGTTCTATTAAGTGACCGTTCGCCGTGTCGTGCGTGATCATGGTAGGTATTATTTTTATGATTTATGGTCAACGTTACTTCGCCTGTTTTGTGAGTATGAATAATACTGTGATATATATTAAAATAATTACGGATTTGAAATCAGAATGCAAATAGGTTAGCCGATTTTGACCTAGTTCAAAATCATTATTATTTTCCTTGTTACCAGATTGAGTCAAAGTCAAAAAGTCAAAGTCAAAAAGAACTTTATTCATTGAAATCACAAGGATCATTTTGAATCGTCTTATATAAAATTAAATTACTCCTGTTCCAACGCGACCAAGCCTAGAAGAATCAGGCAACAAACTCGGCTTGGCTTACATAAATGGTCCGTCTTACCACTAGGTGAGAAGCGCCTGTGTGGTGCCTCGGAGCAAGGAGTTGCTGATACATAGTAAATGAGAACTTAAAAACCTTAGGAAGGTAGTCAAAAGTAAATAAACATCAGCAAAAATATGCAAGACAGCACACGCTACGCTTGTTATACTTATAAATAATAATCTAATACAAACATGTAAATAGGTAAGTACAGATATTGCAAATTTCCATTTTAGCAGTCGAGGGGCAGAGCGACATCAGGCCACGCGGCTTTATCATTAATATAGTCATCAAAAGTGTAATACGCTTTCTTAATTAGATTCATCTTTATGTAGGATTTAAATCTTCGAATAGGAAGTTTAAATGCACCTTCTGGAAGTTTATTATAGAACCGTACAGAATTCCCCATAAAAGACCCACTTACTTTCTTTAATCGAAATTTTGGTATATTTAGTTTGTGTTTATTTCTCGTGTTAATACCATGCACGTCACTTTTTATCATAAAACTATCCAAGTGTTTATGTGTATGTAATAATATTTCATAGATATATTGCGATATTACTGTAAGAATATTGATTTCTTTGAAACGCTCCCTCAAGGAGTCACGCGACTTCATTTTATAAATGGCACGTATTGCCCGTTTTTGTAAGTCAAAAATAGCTTGGATATCTGCTGCTTTACCCCACAGTATGATACCATATGACATAACACTATGGAAGTAGCTAAAATAAACAAGCCTAGCTGTAGCTTCATCAGTAAGCTGCCTTATTATACGAACTGCATATGCAGCGGAACTAAGTCTACCAGCAAGAGCCACAATTTGTGGTGCCCACTGCAACCCTGCATCAATATTAAGCATCAAGTGTCTCCCCATTTATTTTAATATTAGTTGGATAATGTTTTACATTAGGCAATGTGAATTTGATGCATTTCGTTTTTTTAGCATTAAGCAAAAGATTATTAACTGTGAACCACTCAAGAACACGCGATAGTGAATCATTTACATCATCGTAATTAGATTTAGATCTATCAACTTTGAAAATCAAAGAAGTATCGTCAGCAAATAGAACTATGTCACATATGTCTTTCACAAAAAAGTTGAAGTTAAATACACCTATTATGAAGGCAGCGAGATGATCTGAGGGCCTATTACGAGTTTTGCATTGCAACAATCACTTTGCGAGTCGTGAGTATTCAACGTGACTAAGACGTGGTAAGCAGTTCTTAGGTCGGACACGCCATATGCAATATAATATTTATTATATTGAATAAATATTTATATATTTACTGAAGTGAAGATTTTTTTCTTATAAACAAAAAACTAAACTAAACTAAAATAATAAAAGATTGTTACTAATGAAAAATAAAAAAATAAAATAAGTTGATGTCTATACTTTCTTTAAAGTTATCGGCAGTGATATCTAATCCTATCAATTTTAAATCTACTAAGTACAGTCTCAATCATTAGCCATAGATCTAAAAAACTACGTAGCTAAATCTAGATTTAAAGTTACGTGCTAGTTCTTATTTATGTAGGAAGTAATTTACGATGAGTCGAGATCGCTTTTACAGATACGAAATGGCCCAACTGGCCTGAAAGGTGGAGTAATGCTTTGTAGCGTCGAGGGAAATTCTAGTCTCACGGAAAGCATTGTAGTCGAGAAAACCAGAGGAAAGGCAAAATGTGGGTAAGTAAGTAATACTAGAGCTATGTTCTAAACCTCCGTGGGGATAAATGTTTGAGCCTGTATTTAACTTTATGTAGAGCTATACAACATACAAATATACCAATAAAAAAAATAAAAAAAAATTACCTTTAACGCTTTACCTAACTTGTCTATAATCGCGACGATACGTCGAAGGGGCCAACGTAAAGGGATATAGGCGGGTAGGTACCTAAACCTACAAGCATCGTTGTTTGCTACGAAAAAGGTGTCCTGCCTCTGTATAGACTCCTCCATCTCCTCCCGTGGATGTCGTAAAAGCTGACTAAGGGATTACACCAGGAGATGGGCAGCAGCATCCACCTGAGTATTCAGCACGAATACTGGGATCACCAATCCGCCTGCCAAGCGTATTGTGTGTGATTATAACAATTCCTCAATTTAAAAAAAAAAAATATGGCGGAGGCTGCGTCCAGCAGTGGACGTCTAAAAAAATAAAAAGAAAAAAAATAAAAAAAAAATATTGATGATTGATTTTCTCACTAACTTTTGTTTTGTTTTGTAAACATTTCACGTTTAGGTATAATTTTCTAGAGAGATTTTCTGGTAAGCGCTTCCAATAATATTCACTAAAACTGGCTTTGTTTTTATCAGTTAATTAGTTCAGATTCTGTGAATTCTGTCAAATATTCTTGTTTATATCACCCTATGAAAATATTATGTTGCCTATACCGAACATCAAACAATTTAATTAGAAGTGACGTGCACAGTGCAGTTAAATTTGTTACGCCTCAATAAAATCGGCTACCATCTCTCTCTACACCCTGGGATGCTGTATGTCCGTCTCCCTCACACACAGCTCCCTAGATACAGCCTTCAGTCCAAGGGTTTGAGAGCTACATTGATTTTAACGGGCCCGGGAATTTACGCGTTTCGGAACATATAATACCTATATATATTTAGTCTTTATGCATGTCCGTATATTCGTACTGGACCTCGGACGAAGGATAGACTTGACATCCAAATAACAATAGCATATTAGAGCAGGCTGAGTGTATAGAAAAAACCTGAAGAGTGATAATGACAAAATCACTTATTTTTGTCCTTATCATAATTTAGCTTTTTTTTGGTGGGCACAGTTGCTCTCTGTGCCCAACAAATCGAACGTGTGCTTTCGTAAACGTCATTTCTTGCAAATTTTACTTGATTTTCTTTTGTTTTCTACATCAAACTTAGTGTTGAAGGTGTGTACAAAACACTAATTATGGTGCATTATATATTGCATTATTATATTGATTGAATTATTATAATTATTATTAATTGAAGTTTCCGTTCGATTACTCAATATCCGGGTTTCATTAGGCAGAAATGATGAAGAAATGTCTCAATTTCTGCTTTTAGAATAATGATGTATTTAGTCATGTACTCTATGTTTGTCCCTTTCGGGTATAAGCGCCTGTCGAGTCCAATCCTTCGTCCGAGTACTGGACGTATATATCTGTACCTATAGTTCAATCCAATCAGGGACCAAAATGTAGGTAGGTATATATAAGTCTGCGTTGGACGTTTGATGCTCGGAGCGAAAGGGGAGGCCTACATGAAACACAGACTAATTTGTGGTTTTGAATAGATATATATTATGTATGTATGGACATGACAGACAGAAACAGTTTATCTGTATTTTAATTAACTAAACTTCAGAGCGAAATAAGAACTGTTTACTTTTCGACTTTATTAAAAGTTTATGTTGCTTTAGTGCCACGGGCAATAAACGGCTTTGTAGACAATACATTTCAGTATAGTGAATGTATTACATTCTCAAAGTACCTACATGTTTATTTCTTATCTATATACCCTTGTCTAACAATCATCAAATACACTGGCCTCCAAAAAAATCGACCCACCTACGTTTTTTCGC
Source organism: Epirrita christyi (assembly GCA_951392215.1). Classification (NCBI taxonomy): domain Eukaryota; kingdom Metazoa; phylum Arthropoda; class Insecta; order Lepidoptera; family Geometridae; genus Epirrita; species Epirrita christyi. The sequence continues at coordinate 14,927,167 of OX595844.1, forward strand.
AAAAAAGTGTCCCATGGGTTTTTACTGCAATCGATAGATATTTTTTATGTTGATAATGAAAAAATGCAATTATGGGGTTGTAATAAACCTAAAAATCTCGCGTGGTACGGTATATTTTACATAAAAATGTGTTATGATAATGAAACCATAACATTTGGCAAAATTAACGATTTTACTTTAAGTGGCAAAATTTATGTTTTTAGACATTTAAAAACATTTTCGCTTCACCTTAGTATGGGATGTTTCCTCCTCTTGCTTTAATGACTGCTGCCATACGCCGATTCAGCGAACGGATCAGCTTTTTGATGTCTTCTTGGGGTATCTGTTCCCATTCTTCCGTTAATGCGGCTTCCAGCTGATCTAACGTCTCTGGAACTGGATTTCGGGCTCTAACTTTCCTTTTTATCTGGTCCCAGAGATGTTCGATCGGATTTAGGTCCGGACTATTGGCTGGCCACTGCATAACTGGTATGCCAACCTCCCTAAGATATCCGGTTACATTCTGGCGACGTGTGGTCTTGCGTTATCATGCATGAGCTGGAAATTTTCGCCAATATATCCCGCGTATGGCATTACATGAGGTTCCAGAATATCCGTTATGTAATTTTCAGCATTAACCGTACGATTCCGAAAGAAAACCAGCTCCGTACGTCCGGTCAAAGAGATGCCTCCCCAAAACATTGTAGAGCCTCCTCCAAACCGGACTGTTTCTCTTATGCAGCACTGAGCATAACGTTCTCCTGGTCTTCTCATAACGTTACGACGTCCGTCAGAGCCTACAAGGGGCATTCGGCTCTCATCACTGAACAGAACTGTCTCCCATTGACCAAGATCCCATTGGATGTGTTGCCGAGCAAATTCTAACCTTGCTTGCCGATGAGATGCAGTGAGTTTTGGTCCCGTGGCAGGCTTGTGTGGTTTCAGGTTTTGCTCCCGAAGTCTTCTTCTCACCGTATTCTCACTTACAGCCACTCCACGAGTGTCTCTCAGCCTGCCCTGCACATCAACAGCAGAAAGATGCCGATTTCTCAAGGAAGTCAAGGCAATAAAACGGTCATCCGTCGTGTTTGTGACACGTCCTCTTCCAGATCCTGGTCTCCGGCGGTACTCTCCCGTCTCTAAGTATCGTTTATAAACTCGACGCACTGCTGATCGACTCAAATTTAATCTTCTTGCCACATTTCGCTGACTTAGCCCTTCACGAGAGCTACCACTTGAGCGGCTTCTGCTTCAGTTGTATCCATATTTTATGGTTAAAAGCAACAAATATGATTGTTCTAACAAAAGATTAAATCACTACGATGCACGGTGAATGAATATGCCGCGGCAAAAGTTCGAAATAAACTAACCTTGCACTCTATGCAAAAGTCATTAATTTTTTATCAGTGCTTTTAAAATGTTACAAATACCCACAATAGCACTTGTATTCGTCTAAAACAATGTCAAGTGGGTACTCAGATGTTTATTTATAAAGCATAAGCAAAACATACCAATATGTCAACGCATACTTAAGATAACAACTTTGTTACTCAAAATTAGCGGGTGGGTCGATTTTTTTGGCGGCCAGTGTATATAAGAATCAGACAACGCAGAGCTAAAGGCCACAGCACATGGCCTAGTGTGAGCATCGCGTTTACGTGACAACCGCGTAAACGTGACAACCGCGTAAACGCACGTTGGTTGAGTAACCGGCAAAATTAAAGTATACGTAAAAACTGCGGAGTCCGAGCCGTTAACCACGTTGCCACGTAAACGCGATGCTCACACTAGGCCTACAGCACACGTAGACGTCGTCGTGCACGTCATGGTAATGTATAGAACTGTATGATATGTGGCACACCGCTTGCGTGACGTGCACGCAAGCGTGTACTACAAAGTAACGCGCGTGTCTACGTTACGTGGTGCATACGCAGCCGGTCTGCTGTAGCCTTTAAACGCTAGACCTAATAGATTTGAATTTTGGAGGTATTGGTTCAAAACTGGTACTTATCATTTTTTTCAATTGTTTTATTTAGTTGGGTCACCAAAGGAAGAAACTCGGAGGCATTTAAATATGAGCTTTCATAAAAATTCGTGCTTCATCAAAGGCATTCTTTTTTATTTATTTCATAAAAAATATAAGTATTTCATTCAATATACATATCTAAAAAACCCTTACAAGGCTTGTCTAAGACGCAATACATTCCTCATCTTTAAATTTGGTTGTAAGTAATAAACATTTAATATAATTAAATATGTAAATAGGTACACATAGGTAGTTAGGTAACCATTAGAATCATTATCATAATGTCGCTTCGTTATTGATAATTAAACCCACATATAAAACACAAAACAAAATAATTCAAGAATGTTTTAATAATTTCTGAGAAACTTACGAAAGGATTTTTCTGAAACCACATAATAAAATTACGGAACAAGATCTTTTGATAACAAAATTAACCGATAGCTTGTTGAAGAGGAATCACCTTGACCTCACCTTCAACCCTGCGACCCAGTAAGGAACCTCAAGGTCTTCAGAATAAGGCTTTGTGCAAATCTGATACGAGACTTGTGTAATTAAATTAAGAGGTAAACTTTGTATATTATTAAACGATTTATAAACCTACATTTTAAACCCTTCATAAGGCAAAACGATCCGGCAGTTGAAAAATAAAACTGGCTTTGGTTTTATGTTTAGTACCTATATGAGGGTAGATAGAAACAATACCGTAAAACCGGGTTACTTTAACCCTAAGAGGTAACTTTGGCCCAAATCGGGAAAAGTTTGAACTTCCCGCCCTGCGGTGTGAGCGTAATTTCTGCTCGTAGTTTCTACTTAAATTGACAGATGGCAGGTCCTGTGCTCGACCCGGAATGATTTCACATGAATCTGTCACGATTCGTGTGAAATCAAACCCGATTTGGGCCAAAGTTACCTCTTAGGGTTAAAGTAACCCGATTTTACGGTACTATTTTTTTTTGAGTCATCGTGTGATCATGCCGTAATGTCAAAGATCGTCAAATCATGATTAATTCTAATTCAGTCAGAGATTTTCTACTCTTTAATTGCACAATAAATATCAATACAAAAACCACAACGCAACCAATAACCTGGGAAAACCAGCACGTTCACGGATGGAAAATGTGTAAAATCCTTCCACCGAAAAACTAGATCCATTAAACTTGGTTGGTGCCACTTCACTTGGTGTAATATTCGCAAATGTTTGCGTTATTTTTTTAATGGTACGGAACCCTTCGTGCGTGACTCCGACTCGCACTTGCCGGTTTTATTCTTAAATGTCAGCCGCCTCATATTTCATTCCCTTTTGCAAACAAAGCGTCAAAGCGACCCGATTCCTTTCAAGTGACTAGCGATTAGTGCATCTATTATTCAGAAAAGGCATGCCATGGACGTTTATTATTGTATAATAGGGCTAGGCTATTTATTACCTAAGTACTTATTTATATATTATATACTATTATTATTATAGAATATCATGGTTGGCAGAGAATGATTTGATTATTTCAATTCAAATGTAGAATTTTTTTTTATTACCCGGCGCTCGGCTTTTGCATTGGCCAGTTTCAAGTATTTACACTTTCCAAGTCGTGAAACTCTCAGTCAAGTTATGTTTTCGTAAATCAGTGGCAGTTTTACCACTTTTTTTTTTTAGTGGTGTAGATACATTTATGTTATTACCTACTGATGTACATTTCTCAATATAAGCCTGAAAAAAAGATATTATTATTATGAAGTTAATTAATTTATAATCTCGTCAAAAATACTATTTATTATGTTAATAATCATAAATTTATAATGATCATAATAATTTATTAATAAAATTATTATTATTAACTAATCCTCTTACTCATTGTTTTTAAGCTCTGGTAGGTAGCTAAAATAGCTTTTGTCTTGTTTTGGCGTATGTCATTTTACATCAGAGAGAACAAAACAAAAGCCAAGTATTAAACATGACTAAAACACATCATTTAAAAATGATTACGAAGAAGCACTCTGAATGAATGTGAGTGAACTTAGCAGATCATTGTCCAGCAGATCAAAATTAAATGGGAGTTCTATTCGCATGCAGCATAGTTCTACAGTTCCTGATACTTTTTTTTAATAGTTCTGGCGTTTTAACCACAAAAAATCCAATTGAAATAATGATCTGCCAACTTCCCGTAGCAGATCATTTTCCAGCAAATCAAAAATAAATGCGAGTTTCTGTAGCATACAGCTGAGTTGAACAGTTCCTGATACTTTTTAGCAATAGTTCTGGCCTTTTTACCATAAAAAAAAAACAAAAGTAAAAAAAAAAAAAATTTTCCTTATGGTTCCAAACTATACGTGGAGCTGGAACTATGTCGTTTTCCAATAGATCCCTATCAATACTGCAACATAGTGTTCGATTAGAATCCAGAAATCACGCCAATGTACCAGCAGATCATGTCCGAATGTTTGAAAAGTGGAAAAAAATATTTTTTTCGTTTCAAACTGTACGTGGAGCTGGAACTATTTCGTTTTCCAATAGATCCCTATCAGTTCCAGCTCCACGTATAGTTTGAAAAGAAAAAAAATTTTTTTTCTACTTTTAAACCATTCGGACATGATCTGCTGGTTCTTTGGCGTTAGTTCTGGATTCTAATCGAACACTATGTTGCAGTACTGATAGGGATCTATTGAAAAACGAAATAGTTCCAGCTCCACGTATAGTTTGAAACGAAAAAAATATTTTTTTCCACTTTTCAAACATTCGGACATGATCTGCTGGTACTTTGGCGTGATTTCTGGATTCTAATCGAACACTATGTCGCAGTACTGATAGGGATCTATTGAAAAACGAAATAGTTCCAGCTCCACGTATAGTTTGAAAAGAAAAAAATATTTTTTTCTACTTTTCAAACATTCGGACATGATCTGCTGGTTCTTTGGCGTTAGTTATGGATTCTAATCGAACACTATATTGCAGTCCTGATAGGGATCTTTTGAAAAACGAAATAGTTCCAGCTCCACGCATAGTTTGGAACCAAAAGGAAAATTTTTTTTTTTTTACTTTTGTTTTTTTTTTTATAGTAAAAAGGCCAGAACTATTGCTAAAAAGTATCAGGAACTGTTCAACTCAGCTGTATGCTACAGGAACTCGCATTTATTTTTGATTTGCTGGAAAATGATCTGCTACGGGAAGTTGGCAGATCATTATTTCAATTGGATTTTTTGTGGTTAAAACGCCAGAACTATTAAAAAAAAGTATCAGGAACTGTAGAACTATGCTGCATGCGAATAGAACTCCCATTTAATTTTGATCTGCTGGACAATGATCTGCTAAGTTCACTCACATTCTGAATGAGGGGTTAAAACTTCAGTGCTCAATTTTCCTTTCTTTTTTTTTGTAGACTTGTGCTTTTGTATCATGCACACACTAGAAAATAAAATTAAATAAAAATAGACAGCGTCTCTTTTCGAAAAAGGCGTTTGTTGCCCGTGGTACTACCAGTATTACTACCAGTAGTAACACGGGTAAAAAACCCCGCAGAACTACTAAGCGATCCAGTAGTACCACGAGAATTATTTTTACCCGTGTTACACTCATAGTCAACATTTCACAGTTTAACATCTGTCACTTTGAAATCTGTCCTTTGACACTTGTCACTTTCACTTTTGCTGTTTAGAAATAGTCCCATGAGTTTTATTGCTTGCTTTTTTATTTTTGGTTTTTGACGTTATTTTATGCATGTACTAACTATTTTACTGTCTTGTGTGTGACATCTTTTTATAACTGCGGTGTTTTTGAGTTAAGTATCATTTTCTGTATCTGCGTGTTATAATATATACTTTGTTAAGTTTGTTATTAATTAGTGTACCTAATTGGGCGAGGCCGTTCTAGTTAATTAGTATAGTTTGGCAGCGTTTGGGCTTATTATCATCAGCTCACGGTTCCGATCACTAATTTCATAAAAACTTGTTTTGAAAATTATATTTTACAACAAAATAACTCATTTCTTATATCATTGACGATGACTATAATAATAATGTACCTATTGACGTCAAAAACGCATGGCACGGATCATAAAAATCTATTGCATCAATTTTCAATCATCATAATCTTACATAAACAAACTAATCTGAAATTTGACGTATTTTCATGACTCATAGAAACAAGGATTATACCATATAAATTGTATGTCGTAGGATCTTGTTGTGCACTGTGAGGGAATTTCAGTCTGACTTTTACGTAATGACAATATTATGGCGTTTGTACCTACCGCCGTCATCTTGGTTCATATCGTCGTTTAAATTAATTTAATTAGATACCCCACTCAAACCACTCGACCCATTTTTTCGTATTGCCAATATGGCGTTCCTGCCCGGTGAACAAATCGTTCACCGGTCCCGCCATATTTATTAAAATCATTCTCATACCTTTACTGACTCTCGCGTGATTAAATACCTACGAATCTATTGTTGCGATAATTATCATAATAGGATAGCGTATTTCGGCTGTAGAGCGTCACAACGGAACGTCTAACGTATGTCAAAGTCAAAGTACCTATATATTTAATGCTGAATTACATGTTTATAAAATGTCATACCCTATACCCTGATTTTTAATTTCAGACAATTTTTGTAAACTAACAAATGTCAAGATATGCCACTGTGAGTATAAGTGTCATGATTGTGTAGCATACGTGTAAATTCACATATGACACACATACATGACACTTATACACACAGTGGCATATCTTGACTTTTGTTTACAAAAATTGTCTAAAATAAAAAATCAGAGTATAGTTATTATATTGGATAAAATGTAATCTACCCTGAAAGGGCGTGCAATTATTTATTTTAGTAGGTAGGTACATTGAACGATAAACCGATCTTTCCTTGATTGTACATAAAATCGATAAAGAAACTATTTATAAGTGCTATTAAGCTAAGTGGAACACATTCAGTGTGCTTCTCACACGAATATTTTATAGGTCTTAATCTAGGTTCCGTTTCCAGGCGAAATGGTTTACTGAACTAAATAGGTAGGTAGGTATTATTTATTCAGTGCTAATGGGCTATTAAATGGGTTTAAAACTCAATTTCTGTCGTGTTTTATGGTGGCTTTACCTGCACTGGCGAAGAGTCATTAGAGCCTGTGCGAAAAGATTATGCCACGACCAATAATAATAATAATGTAATAATAATGATAATAATAATAAAACCGCAGGCCACGCTCGTGGCGAGCGTTCGGTGAGTGGCGACACCGTGGAGCCCCATTTTCTCTATCATTCAACCATTTCCAATTTTAAATTTTCATCATTTTCAATTTTCTCTAGTAAAACTGAAAATTGTTTTAGTTACTTACCACATCGAAATGAGAAACTAACGAATCCGATCGGAAACTTTTCCAAACGTTTGAAAATTACCCTACAGATTGAAAGTAAGCCAAAAAATCGTATCGTAACTACCCATCTAGTCTCATTCATTAGGTAGGGTAAGGGTACTATACATAACTAGACGTTCCAGATTATCTCCGTAATTTCTGCGTAAATATCCGTAACTAAAACGTAATAAATTACTCAAAGAAACCCCAGGACCTCAGCGAAACATGAAACATAAACTTCCTCAAATTCAAACTCTAACTTTGCTAATTTACCTACTGTTAAGCTATTTTCGTCCCGTAACTCCGTAGTCGTCGTAACTCTGATGAAAACAATAACAATTTAGAACAAAACAACCCACGTGAACAACTTTACGTTTTGCCTTCAAAGGGAACTTGTAAAGTGACGTAACTCGAACGTCCCAGAGAATCGAAAGGACCCCATGCACGTTCATAGCATATCAGCATTATATCCCCATACTACTTACATTATTTAACCATTTTCATACTTATGTAATAATAATATGTATTATACTATGCTCATCATATATCATACTTATGTAAGTGCTGTAAAAATAGGTAAGTGTTTTCTAAATTATGTAAAAATAAAATAAGTAAAGAATTTGGCAATTTGGTGGTAATTGTATAAAATGACTCACTTGCTGAATAACGGATGCCATATTGGGAAAGCCGCGGGGTCGTGCGGATGCGGCGGCATCGGCATGTGCGGCGGCATCAGTGGCGGCTCCCCGGCGCTCGTCGTGGAGCCCACCTCTGGCTCCTCACGCCGCCGTGACGGCGTCGGGGGCGCGGTGCGGCGTGCGTGCGCCGACATGGAAGCAGCCAGCGCTGTGTGCTGCAGCTCCTGCAGAGACTTGACGCTGATGCGCGGGCGCGGCGAGCCCTGCCCGCGACTATGCTCCGCCTGCTTTGCCGACTGCAGGTAGTTGTTGTTTGGGTAGTACGGTGACGTCGGGCTCTTCGTCTGGGCGGTGCGCGGCGAACGCTGACTGCCAGCAGGGTTGTAGTAGGGGATCTGTATGTTGGGCGGCGCGGTGCCTGTGGGGCGCATAGCAGGGTTGATGCCAGGGTACATGCTCTGCATGAAGTGGTTATGCGCGTGCGCGCGCTGATTGTTCGTGTAGTTGCCAGCGATGGGCGAGGTACGCGCGGCGGAGTGCTTGCCAGCGGGTTGTTGCTGGCTCTTGGCAAAGTGAGCGTAAGGGCTCGGGTAGTCACTCGGCGCCGAAACCTCCTTTAGCAACGCGTCGGCAGCTTGACGCTCGACACTGGCGGCGTGCTTGTGTCGCTGTGCCTGCGCTGCGCTCGCGTTCACCGCCTCCTGCCACATGGCAAGTTGCATTCGACTCTCGTAGTCCATCGGCGGCATCATCGGAAAGTTTGGGAGATTCATGAATCGCGACGGGTGAAACATCTGCGAAAGGTTGGCGTAGTTTGAGCCCGCGTAGCTGCCCGAAGAGCTAAGAGCTTTTAGGAATTCCGCGTTTTGCGAGCAGGCCGCTACGGCCTCAAGCTGGCTCACTTGGCTCAGGTGATTCAGGTAGGCCGGCAGCCAGCTCATCTGATAAGCTGCGGCCGAGTTGGCAGCGTCGATGTCATCCGCCAGGTGTCCCATGGATGGGATAGGCCGAGGCTGGGCTGCAGCGCCTGTTTGATCGGATGGTGGCTGTGGCGTTCCGTTTGTGGGCGTTGGAGTTCGTTCTGAACTTGATGGTTTGTTATGGTCTGAATTTTTCGATGAAGATTTGATGCTCGCAGGTTCCTTGTCATGTTCTTTAGTATTTTCTTTGGAGTTGTCTGATTCGGATCTCTTACATTTATCAGTTTGTGTTTTAACATTGTGTATGATAAGCTGTCTGATTTGCTCCAGTGATATAACCATTAATTCTGGGTCTCCTATGCAATTAGGATCCTGCAATATTTCGGGCATATTAAGTTGAGGTCTCTCCATGAGCAATGCAGGTATTTCTTTACCGGGTGCAGCGATGATTTTATTTATTCTGTCTCTAGGAACTAGCATGTGGTCGGGCAAGTTAAAGTTTTTATTAGATTTAAGAAGTTCCAGCTGTTTTAGTGGAGGCAATTGTTCTATTTCAGAGAGTTTCTTTTTCTGTTTAGCCTCAGCTAGTTTATTTTCACCGCATTTCTTTAACAAATTGCAAATTTTAGCCAAGTCATGAGACTCTCTTCTAACTCTTTTCTCCTGAGGCTCGCCTGAATCTTTGTTTACATTCCTTAATTCATCTGAACAGCTGGACACGGTAGGACTAGCAGACTTTCTGTGTTTACCTAAATTTAGGGGTACACATTGTTGTATAGTAACTTCCGATGTGTACATTTTCGGAGATGTGGATGCATACAAGGATTCTAAGAACGACGGTTGTTTACATTTGGTCGTAGGCGTGTTGAAAACTTCCGGGGACGAAATTGCGGGGATACCGCTTGGCTGCGGCGACTGCATCGCGTCCGATTCCCTGGATGGTGCTCGGGGGATATCTATCCTTCTCGGCGACGCGTACGAAGAGGAGAGCCTCCTATGCATGCTTAAATCTTTAGGTAGGTCCTCACTTTTATTTGATTGTTCACTTTCGTGGAAGGCCAAACTCTCAAGCGCGGTCGTCATCTTTGTGGTCGGTGCCGTAACGTCTTCGGCATCGATCTCGAGAACCGCACTCAAATCTGTGGCCTTCTCGACCTCCTCTCTCGGTTCCTCCTTTTTCAGATCTGCCAGTTCCGAGACGTCCAACTTGAATTCGATACCTTCCATTTCCGAAGCTAAAATATCGAGTTTTAAATCTCCGAGATCGTTCTCGTCACTCTCACTCCTTGGTTCCATTGGATCGGTTTGATCCGTCGCGAGGCGAGGCGCCTCCTCGGACGACGTCACGTCGGTCTGCACCAGCATCCCCTCTGAGGGTCGAGCGATATCTTCATAGCCCTCGTAATCGAAAGCATCCGGTAAATCAGGCACTTGCTCGGTGTACATCACTTCGGCGGGACCACCGTCACTGCGGAGTCTCCTCTCAGGATCAGAGGTTGCGGGCGGTGCCGGTGCTGGTTCGCATGGCTCCGGCGCGAACACCTCGTCCGGCACGAAGGGGTCGACGGCGCTCGGGCGGCGCGCCGGCAGGTGGCGCAGGTGCAGTAGGCCCTGCGCTGCGCTCCGACTCGGTGACTCGAGTGACTCGAGGCGGTCGATGATGTCAGCAACGGGCGCGCCGTCCAGCAGCGCATCCTCCTCGTACTCGCCGCCGGTTGCCAGCTGTGCCGTGAGCCGGTCCAGCCGGCCGAGGATCTGATTGTCCTCGCAACCCTTCTCGACGAGAGACTCGAGCAGTGCCTCATCGTGGCCACCGAGCTCCGGCAGGTAGTGCGCGTCGCTGATCGACTCGAACAAGTCATCGTGCGCGCCAAGCTCGCGGAAGGCGTCGTCAGCTTCGGAAGCCTTCCCGTCGCCGAGGTCGAACAGCGCACCCGGCGCTTCCTCTGGCGGCAGAAAGGCGAAGCGTGCGCCTGCCTCTGCGCGTAGCTCCATATCCATCTCCGAGCCGTGCTGCTGGTGGAACTCCAGCTCCGCAACCGCCAGCAGGCTGTCGAGGGGCGTCGGCTCCGGCGGCTGCGGGGGCGGCGGCGAAGCGGGTGGTGGGCGCGGAGAGGGCGCCGTTGTAGACGTCGGGGGCGTCCGAGGCGGAGGCGTCGCCGTAGGGAGCGGCGTCGTTGGTAGCCGCGGCGGTGAGCCCGGCGGCGAGCCGGGTGCGGATAGCGGTGGTGTCACCGACGGTGGATCGGGGGGTAGCGACGATGACGGCTGTGGTGGCACTCGCGACACTGCGATTCTATGAGAGGGGATGTGCGATTCTAGATCGGGTGCAAGCCACGCGGGGCTCGTCTTAGACGAGGCGCGCCGGCTCGGGCGGCCGCAGCGCCGGCGCCGGCGATCGCGCGGAGCCGGCGGCGGCGGCGGAGGCGGGGAGGCAAGCGGCGGTGACAGCGGCGTCACACCGCGGCGAATCGCGTCAAAAGTCTCGGTCCTTGGAAAGGCGCGCCAGCCGTTCTGCGTGCGCGTCAGGTGGATGCGGTTGCGCGGGTCGTAGTCCTCGCAGCGGACGCGCTGCACGGCGCCGTCTACCTGGCTCGCCCAGAGAAACACGGGCCGCAGCCGCGGGGCGGGCGGGGGCTGGGCGGCCTGGCTGCGCGCGCGGCGGCGGCGCTCCTCGGCGGCGGGGGCGGGGTGGGGCGCGCTGCGACTGCGGGCGGCAGCGGCGTCGGCGCGGGGGCGGGCGGCGCGAGGCTCGCCGCCGCCGCCGGGCGCCCGCGGAGACACTCCGGCGCGCCGCAACACGGGAACGGGCGACGACCGCGCGAACGCGGCCCCGAGGCGGACTGGCGGCCGGCGCGCGCGAGCCCCGCCCCGCCCCCTGCCCGCTCCCGCGTCCCGCCGCCCCGCCCGCCAATCGATCCCCGCCCGCTGCACCGCGCCGCCTGCACCCGCAAGTAAACACGCGCGCCCCGCTCCTGGCAGCGGCTGCCGCTCCCGGGGTGCGGGCGGGTGCGCGGGCCCGGGTAGCTCTCGAGCCCGTGTCTGCGCCGCGTCGTCGTCGGCGTAAGTCCGGCGACGGCACGCCCCCTCAGCGGCCCCAGCGGCATCCACAGAGTCGCGGCCAGCCGTCTGCGCTTCTCGATTCGGCTGATAAGACCACAAAACATTCCGCTTTGCAACTTGAAGGATTTCTTGCGCGAGTTCGACCGTATTTCCGGTTCCGGTAGACGTAGATGAGGGATACAAGTAGCCAGTCATTTCCCATCGTATCTAGGTGGGTAGGGTCGGTCTGCTATAACTACTACAAAATAACAACTTATCTAATCTTGTTGTCCGATATTATTAAATCTCTCCATCCTTAGATGTAGGTATTCATTTACTTCCAGTATCTACCTAGGTACCTTCCTGTTACAGAGCGATGCCATGTCTCACGGCTTGATGATCAATAACTTATTCTGCCCTGCCCAACAGTGCTGCCCCCTCAAAGAGTTCGCCAGCAAGTTATGCGGAAACCGGGAACCCGTGGCTTCCGCCCGCAGCGGCGCGTAAACCCATAAAAATTCTCGCACCGTATAAGAAGAATTAGTTTCCTAAAATATTCCTAGATGTCGCCTGTAGATACCAATAAAGTAAGAGTGCGGATACGGGTTTTTTGTTTCCTATTTTTATTATACTTACTTAAATTGTAACATTTAAACATTTCTGAATAATAAATGAAGTATTTAAAATGAGCTTAAAACTTGACTTAAACTATCCTAAGCCTACCCGTACGGGAAACAGACGTGAATGACCTGTTTGTACCTAGCTACCTATACTTCATTTTAGTAAGTAGATAGGATCAGGTAGGTCGCGGAAATCTGGCTGGTGACGGACGAGACCCTCCTATCAGCCTAGCCCTCGTTAGAGAGTATTATGTTCTCTTGACCTAAGAGCTTGAGCCTATAGCACTCTGTGCCTGCCATGCCAGTAGCCTACCCATTAGAACCACTCGCTAACTGCCACCCTGAGTTGAGAGCAGGTTTCTACTTCTGTAGAGCCCACAGGTGCAATAAAATCAATTTTATTACAGTAGGTATGTGTAAGTAGGTCATCGTACTTACTTATACCTATATACTAGGTATGTACCTACCGATATTTTAGTTCACTCTCAATCTCAAGACATATTACAGACTGTAGCTCTTTTATTATTTACACATTCCAGTTATTAGGAACCAGTTGGAACGGGCTTCTATTGTCTCATTATGAAATAATAATACTGGCTGCCATACTTGAGGCTGGCTGGCGTAAATGTAGAACGTTCTATTATTATTCTTCTGTGATGTAAGTAGAATCTGTGGTCCGTACGCGAGCTATATTGAAACTTAAAGTCAGCGAGTGACAGCTCTCAATCCTCTTGACAAAACTAGACGATAAGCCACGAATTTATCTGTCGACATAATTACTCACATCCTAGCTAAATTAAATCTAAAGTCTGTGTGTTAAAGTTTATTTTACATTTAAAGTCGTACCCTATTGGAATTCCTCCCCCCGCTCTACACCCGTGCCAGCGCCGCCGGCCGCTGGAGTTCACTGCCTATACTGGAGTAGCGACCGACCGACCGAACAGGACAGTACTGTGTTTATTTATCACGTGTTTTTATTTGTATTTCGCGGTATGGCGAAAAGGTTTACCCCAGAACAAACATTACAACTAGTCATGTTATACCGAGAGCATGAGTGCCTGTGGAACTTTAATTCGGATGACTACAAAAACGTTGATCTTAGAAAAAATGCTTTGACACAAATGTGCTCGGATCTGAACATAAAAGGTTTTACCATAGAAGATCTCAAAATTAAAATCAAAACCATTCGTTCTACGTATTGTATAGAACTAGCCAAAATTGAAAAGACTTTGGATAGTGACAATGTTTACAGACCTAGAGTTATATGGTTTGATGCGATCAATTCCTTCATTAGAGATGTTACGATGAAAAAAAGAAGGGTAAGTCTGCCAAGACAACACTTCGTATAAGTAGCGGCACGCAAGTCTAGCGCTGAACGAAACGTGGAGGGGATAGTTGCGCATGTTTACGGTCGCGCACGCAAGGTACATATACAATTAGTATAAGATAGATACAGATTCCCCCCAAGATACCTCTTTTGACTTCTGCGCAATAACGGTCAGCGCTAGAGTTTCGTGCCGCTACTTATACGACGTTGTGTACAGGACTATGTACAGCCGCCAGCCGTATTCTAAGTTTACTTATTCCAATATTCCAATCTGTCCTTCCAAAAGTTCGATGATCTAACTGTTTGGACAAAATTATTCCAAACTGTTAGCCTGGGTAGTCGGACAGATTGGAATTTGGATTTTCGTAGCATTTCTCTTGTCTTGTTGATTCACGCTTCGCTTCTGCTCTCTGCAATACGGGCCTCCAATACGGTTGCAACGTTGAGTTGGTCAATTCAATGCTGGCTAAGCCAATTGGACAGTTTAATTAATTACTTACTAGGCATTTTCCCGTGGCTCCGCGTGGAACATTACTACCCTTGTTAAATCTCCTACACGAAACTGAAGAAAACTGCTTTAAAATTAAGTTCTGAAGAAATTACGTTTAAAATAAAATATTTACGCCCAAAGTAGTCTTAATGGCTCGCGGATGAATCAGTACAGTAGGTAACTAGTCTCGGAGTCAACTTGGTTTGAATTGGCATTTATAATGTATTATTTATGTTAATCTGCGGATTAGTTTTGAACCATTTATCCGATCTTCACGCATGTTGAGATATTGGGTCCTAAGAGGGGAACCTAACAAAACAAAATGAATTTTGTGAAGACATACCTACATTTCTTTAGTACTTGGTTTTTCTGAAATACTGCCATCGTGAATAAAATTACCCCCCCTATTGCACCCCTAGCGGCAATTCATAGTCTAGTTACAGTCATGAAACAAAAGTCATAACAGATGTGAAATAATGTACCTAATAATAAATGTAAATAAAAAAAATACATTTACCTATATTGAAACAATTGTGATAAGTAAGTAAGTACTTACATTTATTTCTAGATCATCGATTATGAGGACCCGACACAATGCAAGAAACAGAAAGTCAGATATTCCGAGGACGAATCCGTTGAATACATACATTCTGAAAGCGAACAAGATGACAATGATGAAAATAATAGTACACAAGAAACAATAAAATCCGAAGATGAGCAAGATCCCCTAGCTAAAGTCGCCTACGAAGTCATAATTGAAGGCCATACCGCTGAAAAGCAAGAGCCAAAAAAAAGAAAAATATACCAATTGGATTCTTCTACAAACACCGTGAAGTTAGTCAGAGACGGCGAGGATGATATGGAACCTATTTTGAATTTACCAACCGGCGTCCCTAAGCTAAGAAGAATAGCACCAAAACCTATTCCCAATGAAAACACCATGCAAACCATGCATCCGAAAGATCATACGTACACAGGCGTACAAACTATGCAGCCAAATGTTAACGCTGATCGAAACACATATGGAGAAGAAGATGAATTTGAGATATTTGGCAAGCACGTAGCCAGTCAACTAAGGAAACTAACAACAGTTACCTATTTAATGGCACAAGAAGAAATACAATGCACTTTAACAAAGTTACGTATGATTGATATAAATAGGAGAACGTCACGTTAAAGGCCACGGCACACCGGCTGCGTACGCATAGACGTGCATTTCGACGTCCCATTGTGTGGAACTGTATGAGATTATGGCACACCGCTTGCGTGACGTGCACGCAAGCGTGTGCGTACGTAGAGACGCGCGTGTCTACGTACGAGCTGCATACGCATCCGTTGTGCTTTGGCCTTTAGTAGATTAGATTTAGATTATAAAAAATACACAAAACTAAAATAAAAAAAAATATATATAAAAGTAAGTAAATTGGGCGATTTTATCACTTAGAAGCGATTTCTTCCAGACAACCTTTGGATAGAGAGAGATCTGTAAGATTAGAAGAATGGTCGGTGTACGTAAATATTACAAGATTATTCGAAAGAAATAAAAACTCATCAGCATCATCAGCCCGTAGAAGTCCACTGCTGGACATAGGCCTCCCCCTTAGAATGCCACGACGAATGGTCTTGAGCCGCCTCCATCCACCGACTTCCTGCGAGTATTAGTTTTAGTAAAAACTAATATTTGATGATGATAGGTAAATGCAGTCCGGTCCTACATCATTGGATCACCCTGTATACCTATATCAAATATTTTGTTCCAATGACGCCATTCAAACATAAAATATAATAGGTACCGTAAAACCGGGTTACTTTAACCCTAAGAGGTAACTTTGGCCCAAATCGGGAAAAAGTTTGATTTCACACGAATCGTGACAGATTCATGTGAAATCATTCCGGGTCGAGCACAGGACCTGCCATCTGTCAATTTAAGTAGAAACTATAAGAGCAGAAATTACGCTCACACCGCGGGGCGGGAATTCCCAATATTTGGGCCAAAGTTACCTCTTAGGGTTAAAGTAACCCGGTTATACGGTACCAAATTCAATTAAAAAAAAAACAAGTTCTTTCAGTACAATAAAATAATTATTTTAATTAAATAAATTATTTTTGCATTTATACCTAAGACTAGAATAGGAATGACATTGAATTAAACATAGGTATTATATTTTACATAATTTGTATCTACTTCTAGAGATCACTTTTTTAAAATAAGCTTCATAGACTTCATTATAAATAGTTAAATTGAATATTTAATACTGGAACATTTGCATTTCACTCAGAAAAACAATTTTGGAAACCGTTCAATTCACTTTTACTCATGTTCGAGTCTGTGCGGAAAGAGAACACACGCGGCGAAAAACGGAACTAAGCCATCAAAGTTTTCATGACATTACAAGCATTTTTTTTTATACTCTTATAGGGTTCTCTCCACACAGTAATATACTTTCGTTCAATCACGTTATGTATTAAGAGAAGGTTGGTAGAGAGCTTACGGCCGTACGCGAACGAAGTTAGTTTCTATTTTGGCTATTATTTCATCAAACTCCATGAAACTTTGTACACATGATCAGTACATTAATATCTAGACAGTAGTGCGTCAGTTTTTTTAAAATTAGTTTTTTTTTTATTTATGATTTGGTAACCATTTAATTTTATAAGAAACTATAACGCACCATGGGTCTAGATCAGTGCTGGGCAAACTTTTTTAATTGGGGGCCAGAAAGTTTAAGAAATTTCCGAGGGCCAGGATTATAGGAAAAATGCATTTTGTGTTGAATTTTAAACCGACTTCAAAAAAAGGAGGAGGCAGGTTATTGGCAGGCAGGCTTGACAGGTAAAAACGAAAAGGAAATAACGAAATCGGATTGGTTTATTCAAACACATCTCCTCTCCTCTCCGCCCCGGGAGAAAGCTGTTGGTGCTTCCACCAACATATCGATACGTGAAAATTTCCCGTTTTACAAAATGAAACTTCGTTCGCGTGCAATAGGGCGCAAGCGCCGTAAGCTACCGGTGACCTCTTAAGCGCCATCTAGTCACACCCTTTAGCAACTCTTGCTATTCTCACAAAGCTTTCTTGTAGATATTGTACTCGTGCAGGGTTTTCAGCAGGTACAGTGAGCCGGTGACCACCACGAAAGCAGTCACGACAGTCACCAGGTGGTAGGCAGACGTGTTGCCAATTGGCACTTCCAGGAATAGTTCGTCCGTGACCTGAAATATAGGATCAGATTTCAAAACTGACGACCTATGTGGCGCGGTGGGCGAGTAGCCGGCTGAGATGCGAGAGGTTGCGTGTTCGATTCCCGCTGCGGGACAAATGTTTGTATCATCTGCAAATATTTGTTCCGGGTCTGGGTGTTATGGTACCATGGTACTCGTTGTTCCTGATATCAACCACACAGAGAATCCTAGTATGGGATCACGTTAGTTTCTTATAAAATAAATAAGTAAATAAATGCTGGACATTTCACACAAAATTATCTAGCCCCAAGCTAAGCAGAGCTTGTGTTATGGGTACTAGATAACTGATATACTTAATACAAATTACATTACATACATAGATAGATATTTTTTTATTATACATAGAAAAATACCCAGAACACCCTGAACAATTATCTGCAGATCGTACAAATATTTGTTCAGAGGCGGGAATCGAACCCGCAACCTCCTGCGTCGCAGGCGATCCTTCGCCTGCCGCGCCACAGAGGTCGTCACGTCAATTATGTGGTTACAAACAATAAAAAAAAAACTTTTTATTAAAACTGACGCACTACTTGTAGTAGATATTAGTGTACTGATTATGTGTACAAAATTTCATGGAGTTTGATAAAATAATATCTAAAGTAGAAGCAAAGTTAGTTCGCGTACGAAAAGGCGTAAGCGCCTTAGTGGTAACCATCTCTTAAGAAAGAAGAGTTCAATAAATACATACCACCGTTGTCGGTATTTGTTTCCAACTGCACCTCTCCTTAGAGCTCTCGTTGCATAGGAACGTCATGGTGGAAGAGACCTTGTCACACTGGTCAAGTCTCTGGTCAGGGCAGCGAAGGAACACCCTCGGGGGTTCAATCCTATTGTAAGCGAAGCTGGAATATAAATTAATTTATTTCAGTTCGTGAATTGTTTGCTCATTTTGGGTAACTGGTTCTACAATATAAAATAGACGAACAAATATATATAGTAACAATTACGCTCCTCTCCAACGAAAACTCTGAAAGAATTCGACACGTGTTTCGCCTCTCAACGAAGCATCCTCAGGAAACAGTAGGTGAACAGAAAGAAAATTTTCTTTGTGTTCGGCGTTCGGCGAGGCAAAATCGCTGAGGAGTTTTTTGCAGTAGTGTGTCTTTGTTGTTCTAGCACGCAGTGAGCCTACTGTTTCCTGAGGATGCTTCGTTGAGAGGCAAAACACGTGTCGAATTCTTTCAGAGTTTTCGTTGGAGAGGAGCGGAATTGTTACTATATATTTGTTCGTCTATTTTATATTGTAGAATGGATTTCCGCAAAGTCACGCTTGAATCAATTAGTTATGAAGAAGATAACTGGTTCTGTCTTAGTACCAGCACCAGTATTGTCTATCAAACTGCACGTCTAGTACGGGTTTTGATAGTTTTCGAAAACTATATGAAGTTTCGTTTCCTTCCATACATTTACTGACAGCGTCCTTAGTTTACTTCTCGTTTTCGCTAGGGGCGCTGCAAGTAAATGTATGGAAGGAAACGAAACTTCATATAGTTTCGTAAACTATCAAAACCCATACTAAGCCCCCTGGTAATCGCTTTCGAATACGATTTTACGGTACATTGCGCTTTATGTTTCGAATATTTCTGCTCTTGGGAAAAGAAGCTAAAACACGCGGCGCAATGTACTGCAAAATTTAAATCAATCGCGATTACCAGTTAGATAGGCAATAAACCCCCTGGTTGAAGTAAAAGACCCTGAAAAGGGCCATGTGAATGTGACAGATGGAGGAATTGTGTTCATCATGGTATTCTATGGTAGGCCTATGTCCAGCTGTAGAGGTCTACTGGCTGATGATGATGATGACCTGTCACTGCCCCTAACGACCCCACTTTTTGAAAGCGTTGCTCATTTGGCACTGGTCCCACCGCAGCCGAATAAGCGATGAGCTATCGGCTATTTTCTCACCCAAGAAAAGAACAAAAGATAATCGCTCCCGTGTAAATAAAAGAGAGATTATATTTAAGGTTCATTGTTGGCTACTCGTTCTACGTACTACGTTCTACTCGTTTATCGCTCCTATGGAAGGTCTTTTGCATTCATATTAGTATGATTATTAAATCAGACGACGCGGAAAAGAAAGGCCCTCCACTCGATGGACTAATGACATCAGTGGTCAGACGACCTCTGTGGCGCGGTGGGCGAAGGTTCGCCTGCGACGCAGGAGGTTGCGGGTACGATTCCCGCCTCGGAACAAATATTTGTACGTTCTGCAGATATTTGTTCAGGGTGTTCGGGGTATTTTTCTATGTATAATAAAAAATATCTATCTATCTAATGAATGATGTGTGAAATGTCCAGCATTTATTTATTTATTTATTTATCATAAACGTTGCAGGAAGTCGGTGGATGGACGCGGCTCAAGACCTATGTCCAGCAGTGGATAGGCTGATGATGATGATGATGATGATTAAATATTTACCCTCCTTTTGCTGTGGCATAATGGTAACGAGCATGCACAGGTAGCCACGTACTGGCCTGCCCACCGACCAGCTTACTGATGATGTACACACTAGTGTACTGCGACTCCTCAGCTGGCAGTTCTACGTTCACTCGGTTCCTTGGTATAGCACTGAGCTGAAACATAGAAATCATCACGTGAAAGATGACCACTAATGACCACTTTTTGGATTGGCATACCAAATTAACATAATATCCAATAGTCACATACATAGTCCATAAAAAGATTTGTTATGAGATGATATTTATTTCCAATTAATTCTAATTGAAAATGGGGGAGTTAAGATCTGCACTGACTTCCCGTATTGGGGTGTATTGTCCCCCTGCTAACCCCAGCCCAGCCAGCCTAACTCCTTAAAATACCGGCAGCAGTTCCAGTGTTCCCGAATGAGTAATGGATGAAGTCAAACAGGACTCTATCAGCTCCTGGAGTCCGGTTTTTTTTCTGGCTTCATTTGTGGCTGTGCAGTACAATATAACATGCTCCACTGTCTCCTCATCCTGAAGACAGCCACTACTCAGTTGTTTCAGTGAATGGACTGATAGCAAAGCCTTGACCAACACTTTAAGAGGCTCTCACTAAATGGTTGGATCAAGGGTCAGATTCAGAAGGCTGTATTCCTGCACTTGGCACGCGTAGTCAGGAGGTTCCTCACTCTGCAGCCCTAGCCTCTGACCGCTTGGGCCTTGCTCCGCGGCCGGAGGTTTTCCGTTTTGGTTAATATTTTTTACCATAATGTTTTTAATATTATTATGTTTTTATAGATAGTCCGTTATAGTAAAAAATGTTTTTTTTTAATGAGATTTAAAATAAATTACTGAAATAATAATATGTAAGTATGTAATTTATTTACAGCTGTCTCACATCATCATTGTCAGCCTATAGAATTCCACTGCTGGACATAGGCCTCCCTCATTGAATGCTATGACAAATGCTCTTGAGCCACCTCCATCCACCGATTTTCTGTGAGCCTTATAATATATTTAATCCATTGAGAAGACAGAACATAGAAACATACAAGGTTAGTTAGTTAAAACCTTGTGTACCTACCTTTTGCGCTCTCTTCAAGTCACCGAGCTCATCAGGGTTTGCAAAGACTCCGGCTGGCAACATCTGGTCCAGCCCCACAATACAGTCCTCATACAAATGCTTGTTCAGATGGCTGGCAAAGACTATCTTATATGTTATGTTCCTGAAAATAAATAAGTTGGGCGGAGATGAGTTGTTAGAGGGGGCAAGATCTTTGAATGTTCGGCTGGGCATTAGTTTGCCAGCCCTTTACAATTTTTAGATCCCTCCCGATCTCTTTTGTTCGCAGTTTTGAGCTCACTTTAATTCAAAATGATTACTTACACTAATAATCTGAAAATAGTATGATGTTTTTAGTTATGTTTGAATTTGCTTGAAATCTCAAAACACTATAAGCATTACCTGTGGAAGCCTTCATTCACAAGATATTGTTCTAGTTTCACATCGAATCTACAGTTATTTGCAGAAAACCCGGCTAATGATAACGCAATCAGTATGCACTGTCGAAACATTGTAACCGCTTCTCGTCAATGGTTAAACTTAGCTAGCTGACTGCGGCCGTGAACTTATTACGAAAGAAATAATTTAGTAGCTACTGAATATTGCCTTTTGCAGGAAATAAAGTGGTGCGATTATTTATTGTTTACTCCGAAACGAAACGCAACACAACCACCAGGGCTTTTTTTTTTTTTTTTTTTAATATGGCATCTGAGTATTTACTCAATTTTGCCAATGTCAAGTTATTGATATGTCAAACAATGTCCAGTCGTCAAAGTCTTCTGTTAAGTCATGTTCTAGTAAATTGATGGCAGTTTACTAGAATGTTCCTGGACAATTTCCACCCCTTCGAAAAGACACGCAATACACTTATTTTATTTATTCACTACTATGTGCTCTTTATAAGCTACACCGGTTAAAACGCCACCAAAATTACACGATATAACTCAAAAAAACACTAGAAATTGAAATAAAATAAAAAAGGACGACGTCTCCCTTCGAAAGAGTAGAAAAAGTCCCAGGGCTTTTTTTTAGACAAATACTACCAACTGCCAATGTCAGGCAAAACTTCAGAGGAATCTACCCTAGAATAAGGACTCCTTATTCTGAGAATCTACCTATTCTACTATATAAAAATAAGTCGGGTTTTCCTTCCTGACGCTATAACTCGAGAACGGCTGAACGGATTTATCTTATCTTGGTCTTGAAATGTTCGTGAAGGTCTAGGGAAGGTTTAAAAGGTGAGAAAAATTCGAATAACTGCCGGGAACAACGGGACCACGCGAACGAAGTCGCGCGCGGGCCGCTAGTTATTAAATAAAAAATTCCTCTGTGGCGTAGTGTGGAGGAATCTGAGGGCAAAACACTATGCTCAAGCGTGAATCGAGACTCACTCAAGTATAGATTTGGTGACAGTTTTTCATTGAAATCTGTCAAAAAATCTATGCTTGAGTATCGATTACTACTTTGGTTTTGTCAAAACAAAAGTAGTTCAAATTGGTTCAATAGATGGCGCTGACTTATGTTCCTTGCTCCAAGGCGCTGACTCAACTCTAGCTGTCAAGATTGTCAAATGTATTATCTGTGGTGCACTGTGGTGCACGCTTGGAGCAAGGAACAAAATGGAGTGGCAGTAACATTGTATGAAAATTGCCCACCATTAGCTTGCCATTCAACCATTCATTTAATACTCTGTGACCTTTGATTGCCTTCATTCAAAGTTTTGTTTACTTTTTGTGTTTTCATAAATTTTCACTATTTTATTAGCAAATACCTATATTTTTTACTTAACAAGTTGGATTTCACAATGCCCGAGTGTAATATTGTGCATTGTGGTACGAGGCAAAGCCAGTATCGGCATGGGCTGACTTTACGCAAGTGCTTCAACAGTTTTCATTGAAATTGTAGTTTTGCTTCATTATTTTGTTCTAAATGTATGTTTCGTTAGTGAGCTTTAGAGTAAACATAAGGACATTAGTGCCATTGTTGTGTAAAATATCATTATTTCATAGTAATTCATTTATTGCTTACAAGATTGTTTACAACTAGGGCTTGGTCGGGCAAATAGCCGACCCAGTTCGACCCAAAAATCGAGCACGCCTTATTTATCAGAACAACCGCCCTGTGGGTGCACGCGTACTGTGCTATTCTTGGAGCAAGGAACAAAAGTGCTATTATCTAGTCTTGGGTAGCACGCACTTTTTTCGCGAGGATCGTGCGAGGCACTCATTGTGACAAGTGTGGCAGCACATTGTGCTACCACAATTGAGGCGAGGCTCGCGAGCCTCGCGAGTATAACTCGCTCGTGTGTTCTTTCTCTGCGACCGACTCCCTCGCACGAACGCACAAGGTCACCATCGCTTCACTTCGTGTTTCGTCGGAAAATTTTTGCAGAAACTCAAGTTCAAGAAATTCAAATTGTAGATGTACTTGTTTAGATATTATTACAACTAAGACTTTGTTTTGTAGTGTTTATATACTGGTAATTAAAATTTATCTAGGCTGTTTTATTCGGTTTGATTTTCAAAAAGTAACTTCTATGACCATATTAGTAGGTACCTATCGCTCCATCACTTCCGTTAGCGGGGCTTTAAGTAAAAAATAAAATTGAAATCTAGTGTGTTTTGTAAATTTATGACTATAAATATTATAATTAGGAACTAAAAATTAAACACCACCACAACCATCAATCAATCAACCACATGCTCCAAGTCCAAGATCAACCAGCCAAGCCAGTCAATGAAGTCAAGCCACAACACGAATGAGAATGACACAGACGTCAAGCACGACACTGACTGACAGCACAGTGAGTGAGGGAGGTTGCCTTCCCACTTCCCACTCGCCTCAATTCAAGCCTCAATTACACAATTCACAATACACATCAAGCAGCACATCAAAATTGTGGTAGCACGATTTGAAAAATTGTGCGAGGGCCTCTTTTGAGAAAGTGTGTAGATACAATCGTGCTGGCACTTAAACTGGTAATTAAAATTTATCTAGGCTCTTTTATTCGGTTTGATTTTCAAAAAGTAACTTCTATGACCTTATTAGTAGGTACCTATCGCTCCATCACTTCCGTTAGCGGGGCTTTAAGTAAAAAATAAAATTGAAATCTAGTGTGTTTTGTAAATTTATGACTATAAATATTATAATTAGGAACTAAAAATTAAACACCACCACAACCATCAATCAATCAACCACATGCTCCAAGTCCAAGATCAACCAGCCAAGCCAGTCAATGAAGTCAAGCCACAACACGAATGAGAATGACACAGACGCAGTGTCTCCATATACACGGTAATTACCGTAGATGCACCGTAATCTGACATAATCTACGGTCAACGGTAAACGTCCATTACCGTGTCGTAATTCTACCGTAATAAGGAGATGAATAACTTTTCGTATTTTTGATATTTTTTTGATTACGTGTAACGAAACGTAACTTTTTAAAACACAAAATTTTAGATGGCTACACTCAGCACCTAGTTCAGGGGAAAACCCCTACTGTTTACTTTTTATGTAGGCTACTTTTACTCACACATCGACCGTCACACCTTCGCAGTTTATTTTATTTTCGTCCTTATTACCGTCCTTTTTTTAAACATGTAAAATTAATAATAAGTATGTATTCAAAATTAAATTTTGATTGTAATTTAATTATTGCTTTTAAATTCCCTTTAAATTTGTTTTTTATCTACTTATTTACCAATTTTACCATACACTTAAACATTACACGGTAATTACGGTAAATTTTTAACTGACACACCGTAAAACACCGTATTTTCACCCTGGCAACACGGTAATCCTTTATTTTTATATGGAGACACTGCACAGACGTCAAGCACGACACTGACTGACAGCACAGTGAGTGAGGGAGGTTGCCTTCCCACTTCCCACTCGCCTCAATTCAAGCCTCAATTACACAATTCACAATACACATCAAGCAGCACATCAAAATTGTGGTAGCACGATTTGAAAAATTGTGCGAGGGCCTCTTTTGAGAAAGTGTGTAGATACAATCGTGCTGGCACGTGTGTTGAGGACCCACGTATACTATTATCTAATTCTTAGAGAATTTATGTAGGGAGATGGCATGCTCAACTTCTTGTACTAAATTATTTCTGCCACTTTTTGCGGCAGGCGAGGTAAACACGTACAGCACACATTTACTTACTCACGCACACTCATGCAGAAAGTTAAGGCGTGTCTATAAACGCACTCGGAAATAAAAGCTGTCACACAAACATAAAACAAGCACACAAATAAATAATTTCTGTGCTCAAGAAGCATACACAAACAGAATATTACTTGGACGAATTAATTCGTCCAAGTAATAAAAAATAAAGTTAGATGTCAACATCAACAACGTAGATATATTTTCGTTTCGTGGTATTTATTTTTGCTTACTTCTAAAAACATCACGAAATCACTAGCGCACACTCAAGAAGCAGACACAAACAGAATATCATGACCTCAGATCATGACTAATAGCCACAGACTAGTTATGTAAAAGTCCATCTATCATTAATGTTAATGTTAATGTTAAAGAACTCCCTTTTCCGCATTCGAACTCTATGTATGGTCCATTATGCGTGAGCCACAGACTAGTTAGATAATAGCTTAGTACGCGTACACCACATATAGGTAATACATTTGACAATCTTGGCATTTACAGTCTTAGAATCAGTCCTTATTCTAAGTTTACCTTAAGTTTACAGTTGAGTCAGCGCCATATATCGAACCAGTTTGAACTACTTTTTTTTCTTTTTTATCGACGTTGAAAAGCCCTCATTAAGGAAAAAATAAATACCACTAAACGAAAATTATATCTACGTTGTTGATGTTGACATTTCACTTTATTTTGACACTTGACAGCTAAGTACAGAGCTGCGCCATCTATTTTCTACGTTGAAAGCATGATTTGAAACGGCCGTGAAAACCCCTCATTTTACTTGTCAAACGTTAGAATGTTGTTATATGTTAGTCACGAGTATTAATTTTCTTTGTTAGTCACCGAGTGTCTGACTTTCAGTTAGGTCGTTATGGAATAGGGTGGCAGGCAAAACTCGAGTTTTGGAATAATTCATCAATCTTACTAAATACTTTTTCTGCCGATATTGCCGACGACGTGTTATACAGAGAAAGACTGTGTTTCGCGCATTTTTCAAAATTATTTTGGATTGGTGTAATATAAGATTATGTTAATGGGATTAGTACCTATTTTTGATTTCTTGTTATTTAGACAAAGGGATTTTTAAAAATAACATCCACCTTATGTTTTGTGACGTCACATAGTTGCGAATCCTTTTGTGCCAACCCTACACCAACCAAAACAAAACAATCAATGGCAAAGTCGACATGACAACACTTGATTGGGGGTTGGTGACTTTGCCAAATCGATTTGTGACTGTATTTGTGAACTTACAGAAAACCTATTGATATAGGTTGGTACCTACAATCGGACAGACGAAAGCAAATTTTGCCAGTTATTGCAAGTAGCTACTTTTCTCGCTTCGCCCGCTTAGTCAAAAAATACACGAGACCAAAAATAAACCCACTTAATATGATCAAATGCGTCGAAAAATCTTACTTGCTCACATATCGCAGGTCGACAGCGAGTCTGCTACCGCCTTGAAGTAACGCTGGCTGGGGATTTGACTTGGTGCGTGTGGTGACCATAGGTTTGAGGAATGTATGGGATAATTACATTTTTCTTACTAGACCAATTGCTTTCAGAATAAAATTGCTATTGAAGGTTTTCTGTGATCATAATCCACGAATCTGTTATCAGAATTCAAAAAGTGACCGCCACTTTTTATTGCCCGCTTGTTTGTCAGAATATGGTAAATAAATATTATATATAAAGTTTGCCTGGAAGAAATCGCTCTGAGCGATAAGGCCGCCCATTGTACTGCTAATTTAATTTAATTAGCAATTAATAATTTTTAATAAATCCTGTTATGTATTCCTGGTGTACAATAAAGTGTTAATCTATCTATCTATCTTATCTATCTAATCTATCAATTTAATATGTCCTCCCAACGCTTCTTTGGATGCCTTTTCTTCTTCATGTGACGTTGTAGGGATAATACCACTTGACCATTACTGCATTATCTCTGGTTGGTTCATCTTGCGTTTTCCATTCTGCAAACATGTCCTGCCCAGTTCCACTTCAGTGTTTTGAACAAAACACTGATAACTGAGACATTTTTGATTAGAAACAACATCCTTTCAAAAGTGGTAAAGCTGAATGGTGGTGAATGAATTTTCATGCATTGATAAATACTCTGTACCTTTCCCAAATCCAAGTCTGATAGGAATAGAGCTGTAGGTAGGTACATCAACTAGAACATAAAATTCCATTCCATAAACGAAAAATAAAAATATAAGATAAATGTCCCTTAAAACCAGTTCTGATGGCGATCGTACCACTGATCAGCACAATCAAGCTAGTGGAGTCTACGTCCGTCAGTCAGCCGGTTACCTCAGTTTATGAATACGGTTACTGCAGAGTACTTGTGTTATGCGCAATAGAACCTATAAAATAACAACCTCTAACTTTTTACGTGTTTTCCCGCCAAATTAACTTACAGTGACAGCTAAGCAAGGATATTTTTGAGGTTGGTAAGTTTTTTTTAATGTGAAATTGGCATGCATTATTTATAACGGTCCGCTACCAGTGTGGGACGCTGTTTTCGCGTTTGTTGTTTTCTACATGTTTGTAAATTTTAAGTGACGTGTGTTACTTGATTAGCAACCTGGCTAGATTTATGTACTAACGCTTGTTTTTTGACACATTTTTACCTAGCTACCGAAGCAAAAGCTTCCTATTTCCTACATTTTTGAAAACAATAATTTTGTTTAATGCGTTACCTATAGATCTTTTTTATTTATTGATTAGCTACAAGATAATTAAAAAGCGCATTATCTATTGAAGTACATATCCATTTTATTGGTGTTCTTCAATCATGCTGCTTGAAATCCTCTAGTAGATAAGTATTTAGCTACTTAACGAAATCCTAACTTAGGAAGTAGGATCATCATAACTTATCGCTTGAACCCGAATGGGCAAATTTTAATATTTCATACATTAATATCAGTGGCAGGGTAGGTAATGTATATAGGTACCACATTAGCTACTACTTAAGTAAGTAGGTACTAGACTGATAGTAGGTAGGCGATAAGACCGCCCATTGTATTACATAGTGTTGAAATTGTTTTTTTTTTTATGGTGTGCAATCAATTATTTTCTATCTTCTATCTATCAACCTACTAATAAATGTAGTTTATTTTATAATTTTTTTGAACTAATCTAATGTAGGTAAGCTCGTTTAGGTACAGGGATGCGATGTTTGAAAGTCATCGAGAGACTAAACGTCAGTAGGTAAAGTTGCCATTTATTCCACGATTTCTAAACTATACATCTGAAACGCATTGATGACTAAAATTCTTATACCTATGATATTAATACAAGTGCCTCCTCCAGTACATCTCATGAAAAACGGTGATTTGTTGCCTTTTTGAGGATATTTAGTTAATCCAGTGACTTTCAAAAATAAAATAAAATAAATAAATGCTGGACATTTCACACAACATTATCTAGCTCGGTGACCACCAGTGGTATTTGCTAAGAATTACCCCCCCCCCATCCCCCTCGAGTTTTCACGTAGTAATTCAGAAATATGGGTTTAATTAATTTTTTTCAAACAGAAAGTTAAAAAAAAAAATGCCGCGTGACGCCCAGAGGCCCAATTCTCTAAATTATTTTAAAACTACACTGAAAGTTTACCGAATCGAGACTGAATTATGAATTGACAGAAAGTTGGTATTCTACTCCCCTAAAATTAACAATATAGTCTACTTTCAATTCACGGTGACTACCATTAGAGTAGGATAGTTATATATATAATTGGAAAGAGTAAAGAGAGACTCCATCTACAATGCTAAAATTATCGAAAAAACTTTGAATCGTTTAAGTTTCGGTCACATTTCGATATAATCACATTACAGTGTTGTATTTTATGTTTAGAGAATACCATTTCTGACATTTAAGACATCAACACAAGATCGAAACATGATCCGAACTCTATTTTAACTATTTTTATGTTAGAAAATTGGGCCTCAGAATGCGTGCTAATAAGTTTAAAAAGCGCCTATATTTGAATATAGCTCGAAAAAACGTGAGATTTTTCTAGAGGATATTGACTACGTGACGAAAACCTAAGAAACCCCCCCCCCCTGTGACTAAGCGTGGTATTTTTAAAGACCCCGCTCTCCCTCAACAGGTCACGTAGTATGGGTACGTTCCCTAAGTAATATAAAACCACAAAATATAGGCAAAGGTATACTTGTACCTACGTTGAATAGGTCTTGTCGACTCAAATTTATTTTAGCAAAGCTATCTAGAAGCAAATTAAGTAATTAAATCTGCTTCTGCAGTCTTTTCAAGTTTCCTTGACTGAAAGTTACCAGACCGAAAATAATTATAATTGTATTATGATGCACCGACTGCCAGCCTTGTTATGGAATAGATAATAGTTATACGCTGACTTCATACTGTCCATATTCAACACGCTATAACTAGTCAAAAATAGTTTAAGACACGCTTACTATACCCTGATTTTTAATTTCAGACAATTTTTGTAAACAAACAAATGTCAAGATATGCCACTGTGAGTATAAGTGTCATGATTGTGTAGCATACGTGTAAATTCACATATGACACACATACATGACACTTATACACACAGTGGCATATCTTGACATTTGTTTGTTTACAAAAATTGTCTAAAATAAAAAATCGGAGTATAGTTGTATTATCTACTTAGAAATAAATGAATTTTTAAATTCATTTATTTCTAAATAAAAATTATAAAAATAAATATTAATAAAATAAATTATTAAAATAAAAAAATATTTAAATAAATAATATTTTTATTTATTTTAATGGAAAACAAACACTTGACTAGCCAAGACTTGACCCAATCACGGAAATATGTAGAGTAAATTAATAAATTCTGATTTTGTGGGTGAATCGTATTTGAGAAATTTAAATGAAAATAATTACTTTTGTCAAGTGCATTATGTAGTGATGTATCAAATAAAAGGGCTCTTTCATAGATTTAGATGTATATGGGCTCTTTATACATATCTATATCCTGATTTTTAATTTTAGATAATTTTTGTAAACAAAGAAATGTCAAGATATGCCACTGTGTGTATAAGTGTCAATTATGTGTATATACACATATGATACACATACACATGACACTTATACACACAGTGACATTTCTTTGTTTACAAAAATTGTGTAAAATTAAAAATCAGGGTATAGGGTACTTACAGACAGACAGCAAAGTGTATAAGTATAAGGGACTCAAAAATGGCAAATTTAAAATAAGTTTTGGCTATAATTTTTTTCATTGGTAGGTGAACTACCATCGGGTAAACATACAACCAGAGACATGTAACAAAGATCGTGGATTACCACATTTTCCTTATACCATATAGAATAAACCTGGGCACGGCGCCCTAAATGCTTTGCAGCTACAAAAAAAAAAAAGTTTACTTACATGGCATTTACTTATGTAGACTTACTATTAATGATGCATTTCTTAAATATGCTTTTCCTATTTTTATAACAATTCCGTTAACGCTACTGCAATAACTACTATTTTACGTGCATACCTCAGTTCTTACGTAAATGTTTAACGAGTACTGCCATAATTATAGTTTAAACAAATTACGCCATAAATCAATTTGTTTTGTAGCAAGAAAGCATTACTCATCATTTGTGTAAACAACAGCTGGAGAGATTATTGTTTATATTATAAAAGTGTTGTTTGTTTAAGTACCTATACCTATCTTAAAACGAAGCGTTCTATCTTGTATTATGTGTACAAACAATTACATTCGATCGAACGCTTAAGAGGAGGTCACTGGTAGGGCGTTCACGCCCTTTAGTACGCGAACGTAGTTTGCTTCTTATTTGGCTATTATTTCTTCAAACTCTGAAACTTTGTACGCTGCTTGATCAGTACACTAATATCCTCCTCCACTTAATGAACTTAATGAATTATGGTGCCTTAAACACCACAGGGTCTAAAATACTGTAGGTTCGTAGGTATAATATGTAGGCTCCCACAATCTAGAGCTCTTGCATTGTGGCTCTATCAAATAATAAAACCAGATCAGAATTCCATCAGGTTATTCCAAGGTGAACCAGAACAGTTGTGTGGACAAAGTTGGGTATACATTTAGGACATTTTTGCGATTTAGATTGCCTTTAATGACGATTTTGAATGCTTTTAAGTAGAAGGCCAGTTATGGAAACGATTATGCAACGAATAAATTATTTTTAGTGTTCTGTACTAAGTTTCAAAACATAACAACACCCAACTATCACAAGCATAGTTGATCCCACACTTAGATTACCCTGTATCGTGATACCTCAACACCTAGACTAGGAATAAATATTTGCAGATCATGCAATTTTGTCCCGTAGCGGTAAACGAACCCGCGAGGTGATCTCACTTCAATGTCTGTATATCCGTAAGTTGCCTCCTCGAAATTGGCAACCCCAATCGAATAAAGTGTCAAAAGTACTTACTTATTCAATGTAGGTAGGTACTGGTTTTATTTGGTTTTCCTGCTCTGTACTACACTCTAGTAGTCTGAATAGTTTTGACTAAAAATAAGTTTATTTACAAAGTATGTACTACTAAAATCCAATTAAAAAATTCGATACAATTAGTTTTTTTAATGCTTTGACACTGAGATTTTTTATGGGTGAGTAGGTATAATATTAAAATTTCAAGGTGCATTACGAATAAATTTCATGGTATTGTAATAAGTACCTAGATTATATTTGGTTGTTACATTATTCGCAGCAAACTTTATTTGTAGTGCAATAATTAAAAAAGTGTGAAAGCCGTTAACGATGTTATTATTATTTTTTTGCATAAAAAATATGTTGATATGTACCATTAAATACTTTCCATAGATAAATAGCCAACTTCTAACGACAGTTGGGCAATACTGAGGTATCTAAGGCACTGGAATGCCGTGACCCACAAATTGGGCACGCGCACGTTGTACCTACACATTACTCAATTAGGCAAGCCTATCTACTTCATCAGCCTGTAAATGTCCACTGCTGGACGAGGCCTCCCCCATAGAATTTAGGGGGATTTGCCATAATACATACATTACTAATGTATAACCGCATTACTATAGCCACTCTAAATTATAACCAACTGAAAAAGACACTGAACGCCTACTTAATTAATCTAAATTATGAAGAAACTGAGAACTTGTTGAATATTATTGGATAGTACTCAAATGTACATTGACACAAATCATATTTATAAAATGATATTATGATACCTATTTAAAAAAACACATACACACACATCCTCACATACCCACACACACACACCGAAACACACACACACACCGACTCACCCATTCCCTCGCCAACAGCACTTACATGTATACACTTCTACCATTCGGCGTCCTAGACCTAGTGCTTTACTCTTACCCTATTATTTCATAATATTTATTTTGCTTTCTTTTTGTCTATACTTTTATTGTGTTCTTTGCGTTTATTTATCGTAACAGTTTCAATATCAGCGCTAAAATAATCTTTTTGAGTCCGTGGCGAGTCTCTGTGACCCCACTTTACAGGCTTTATAGACCTATAGTGTGGGGAACAGAGCCTAACCTATGGTACTGTCATTTATAGTATATTTTACCGATTATAACTACTTAGCAAGAAATGTACCTAACTTAAATGATATTTATAAATTAATAAACGATTATAATTATTCTAATCAACACGCTTGGTAGGTAGAATGGTGGTTGCAATATTGTTTGTACTCTGATGGATGCTGCTGCTCATCCCCCGGCGTAGATTCATCTGTCTAGGTACTACTTTCTAAATACATAGGTACTTCGATCGAATGCTATCATTATGGTAAAGTTTTCTTCGAGAAACAGCAGTAGGTACC
Organism: Epirrita christyi; assembly: GCA_951392215.1. Classification (NCBI taxonomy): domain Eukaryota; kingdom Metazoa; phylum Arthropoda; class Insecta; order Lepidoptera; family Geometridae; genus Epirrita; species Epirrita christyi. The sequence goes on from OX595844.1 coordinate 14,960,291, forward strand.
ACCAGCTTTTGATACGGAATTAAAACGCAACGAATAGTAGAGGTAGAGCTCAGTAGTGAGTGATTCTTCTTTCATCCCATGCATATTCATCCCAATAGTTATTCATCTTACTTCAACCCATGTTTTAATTTTAATATTCTTGTTTCATCACAATCTTAAAATATGAGTCACAGTATATTTGCATCATTATTAAGACTGTAACATTTCTTTTAAATTTTTACTTGATTCAATTATTCTTACCATTCAAACTATTTGATCTAACCTCAAATTAAGTAATTTTTAGATACATAAATTGTAGGTACTGAAAAAAATACACAGGTTTTGGTTTTTTGTCAGTTACTATTCAAACCTAACTTAAAGTTGTGCAAGGAAGAGGGCTTCTGCTTCTTAGTTACACTGTGCCATATGTTTGAATTTAGACCATATAAATTTGCAATACAATAAGTGTGGTGTGGGATGAAACAAGCAAATAAACAAAGTAAAATAGGTTGAACTAAGATAAATACCTGATGGGATGAACATTCGTGGGATGAAACAAGAAGCACAGTCGCGTAATAGTGTGTGTATACGCAGAACCTATATAAAAATGCGGCAATAGACATCTAAAGGCTGCTGGTGATGATACTTTCTCTAGTTTATTATCTGACACCCACATATAACACCTGCCTAAACTTGTAGCAGCCTTGGGCGTTCTACTGATCTACTTAGCACTATTTAAGTTACTTAAATAAACGTATTAGCGCTACATCGACACTGACCTAAAATTAAGAATTCATAAAAGTTACTACAAAAACAACTATTTTGCACACAATTGACACGGACGTCAGGGTGTAGTGCAGTGTGGATTTTTGTATGGAGACACTGATAAGCGCCCCTAGCGTACAAATCCGGTAGATGGCGGTGACTCGACATGGTTCTGTCTTCTAAAGATTTTGCAAAAGCACCACAGAGAACAAATTCTCTTTGCAGATAACTTAAAAGGATACGTAGCACTAACAAATGTCAGAATTTCAACAAAAACTTTTTACGTAGATAATTCACGAACGAACGCGTTCGAGTATGAGCGAGTGAAGTAAGTGACACTGACAGTTGGTGGCTGACCGACAAAAATTAGAGAACCAAATCTGGACAGCGCCATCTATGCATGGATTAAGAACTATTTATTTCCAGCTGTCAGAAAACTTCCCAATGCTTGTCAAAACGTAGAATAAGCTCTCTGTCCTCTGTGACGCGGCGGGCGAGTAGCCGGCTGAGATACAAAAGGTTGCGGAGGTAGAAATTTTGTGCTAATCTGGATGTACCATTCATCTTCAATCCTATGATGACACATCTCTTTCAAGAGCAATCAATTAAAGAACGGCCTACAACATTTATATCAATCTACCTACAAGCAAAGAGACCAGGCAAAAGAGTCTGTAATATTTAATAGGAAGGAGCTGGAAACCTATAAATATTCAAAGAAGAAACTCGGTTACCTAACCCAGGCTAACGATAATGAATACTAGGCTAATTAGTCTCCCAATGACACGTCAAGACATTTTGTAATTACTAATTAGTTACTACTAACTGCCGGTATCTTCGATGCAATTTTGTATTGTCTTGTAATTGATTAACTATAAGTAGCTTTTGATAATTAAGTTTTTCTGATCACATAGCTGAGTCAATACTAAGATAAGCAGATCGCCATTGTTAGATGCGCGCGCATAGGAAAACCGATTATTTTTTCCCGCCATAGCGAAATTTTTTTTACAACGTTTTCACTGTTAAGATTATAGTTATTTTCTTCACAAGTGTGTTGAAAAACGTCGTATGATACACGTGTGTATTGATGATTACCGTCCTCGGCTCTCACCTTACGGCTCGGGTCTCAATGGCGCCTCAGCGGTAATCACTAACATTACACACTTGTATCATAATGTACTAGGTATTCCGTAACGATTCAACAGCATTCTATAAACTTACCGCAGTAGGTATATATTAACCCCCTTATTCATAATCATTTTTTAAACCTATTTTAGTTAAAATAGCATTTGTCTTGTTTTGACGTATGACATTTTACATCAGAGAGAACAAGACAAAAGCTATTTTAACTAAAATAGGTTTACAAAATGATTATGAATAAGGCCCTAAGTATTTAATAGTGAATTTGTAGTCTAAACCTTTCACGTGACTCGGTCGGTTGTCGGTAGGTACCTGCAAAGTGACCTTCACTGTCATACGACCTCTGCTACCCTTGTGATGCCTTTGTTTGATGTGAGTTCTCCACTTTCGTAATTTTATGCACGATCTTTTTGTTCTTAACAATTTTCGCCTCTACCTGAACGCTTCACAAAGCGCTAACTTCTACCATATGAATAGCTAATAAGTAATGTATTCTTTGCTACTACCACATACAGATAGATCTATCTACCTACTCTTCCCTGTTTTGAAATGTACGATCTGCAGATATTTGTTCAGGGTGTTCTGGGTATTTTCAATGTATAATAAAAAATATCTATCTATGTAATGTATTGTATTAAGTATATCAGTTATGTAGTACCCATAACACAAGCTCTGCTCAGCTTGGGGCTAGATAATGGTGTGTGAAATGTCCAGCATTTATTTAGTCGTTAATAGTCGAAATCCAAATGCACTGTAGACTGTAGCTTAGGCCGCACCTTGCAATTAAGTGGGTAAGGTAGGCAATGTCGAAGGCTTACTGGGCGAGGCAAAAGATTTAGGAAGTGGTAAGACCATGTTCAAGTGGAAAGGCAAGCATGTAGGACGGTAGGTAGGTGATTTCTTGATTGTCCAATTGACTGTTTGACTTCTGAATAGACTTGATCGTGATTATTTTAACGAAATTGCATAATAGACTTGACTGGCTACCATTAAGTATAAATGTTGTTATTTGTAGCAAGATAAGTGTGAAACTGTAGTGTGAGAATGCCTAGGTGTGTCCGACCTAAGAACCACTCCTTCTCCCGTGGATGTGGTAAAAGTCTTACTAAGGGATTACACCAGGGGAGCAGCAGCATCCACCTGAGAGCTTATCACCAAATGCGATCACCAATCAATGCAATGGGGGAGGTCGCGTCCAGCCAGACGTAAACAAGCTGGTGATGATCGTGTGAAATGTTATTTTCCTAGTTGGTAAGGCGAACGCCTGATAATATACTAACAATTGCCTATTCTCACATACAAACAGATATTTTTTGAAACACTTAAGTACCTCATAAAAAGTTTCAGGTTTATTCTATTTAAGAGTTATTTTTTTACTACTTGGGAAACAAGCAAGCAAACGGCCCACCTGAAGGAAGTTACTGTAGCCTATGGACGCCTGCAACAACAGAGGCATCACACGCGCGCTGCCGACCCTGAGACGTAAAGATGAAAAGTCTCATGTGCCTCTAATTTCACCGGCACCTCAAACCGAAACACAGCAATGCGAGCACTACTGCTTGGCGGCAGAAATAGGTACGGTGGTAGTACTTCCCCGGACGAACTCTTTCACAAGAAGTTCTACTACTAAGTACTACTAGTACCACTAATAATAAAAAGGTAGGTAGATACTAGTAGTACCTACCTACCTAAAAGCCGCTTTTTTAGTCTTTGGTCTGTGGTGCTCGATGTGCCTCAGGCTTGATTTCCAAGTTATACTTTTAAAACAGGCCTCCATGTTGTACCCAGCCTTATCAGATCCGACATACTGGAATGCAGTCGTAAAACTTCGCAATTTACTCGAAGACTTGATTTGACCACTAGGAACTCTACCAATTCATCCAATTGTAACTATTAAACCTTTAGAGTTAAAGTTTAAAATTGATTGATTGGGAAAACAATGGTTCGATGCAAGTAGCTTCGTTTGAGTTGAATTATAATGATTGGATTCTATTATGTCACTTCCAGTTATGCAGTTAGGTCATTGTCTTTATTTTAGGATTTATTGGTCATTGTATTCAATGCCCAAGGCTTAGAAAGACATAGATCTATACAGTAGGTACCTAAGGCACGTACTTAACTTCCAAAATTACAATATCACGTCGTCCGTTGAGTTCTGGGTGGTATGCCGGTATCGTGTTCGTCATTCGCGTATTCTTCGCCAATCCTCTCGCACTGCTGTCTTCCTTCTGAAAATCGATACTAATGGCTCCTCTACACAATCGGCGATGATCGTTGATCGTGTGATCGTCGAGTAATCGTGCGTTATCAGCGCGATCATTGTACAAGCATCCCCACGATCGTCTGCAGTAGTTGTCGAACGGCAAGCGTACAAGATGGACGTGGAATGTGTTGTTGCTGCTATTATTTATTTAATGGCGGTTTATACAACGTCAACGACAATGATCGGCGATCGTGTGGGCAGCTCAATGTAACGCGCGGCGATTCCCTTTGATGTGTGCCCGAAAAACCGACAAATCCCGGATCGCAGGCGATCATAGACGATAATCGGCGAGTAAAGGCGAGTATGCCCTCTACACGATCGTGCTCGCTCATAATCGTCTGTAATCGCCAATTATGTAGAGGTGTCATAATGTACCTTGACGACCCCTGTGGCGCGGTGAGCGAGTAGCCGGCTGAGATGCGAGGTAGCGGGTTAGATTCCCGCTGCGGAACAAATGTTTGCATGATCTGCAAATATTTGTTCCTGGTCTGAGTGTTGTGGTACTCGTAGTTCCTGATACCCGCAACACAGGGAAACCTAGTGTGGGATCTGGGCTATGTATGTGACTGTTGGGTGTTATGTTATGTTACCTAAATACATAGGATGTTTAATAAAAGCTAGTAAAAAAATACTTAATTCTCAGAAGTTCCGAACCCAAAAGGCCTCAATCGATTATTTAAAGTAAAAGGTGGCGGAAGTCGGCCTTGCTTGAGGCCACTGGCGGAATTTTAACTGGGCAGCCTCGAATGTGGCCAGGAAGTACGTTAATGTGTCTTTCTTTTGGCCGTGAACGAGGACAGAAAAATTGTTACCTTGACTTATTGGGATTTATTGGATGACTTATTGGGAGAAGTGGTTGGATGAATGGGTTTGAGGAAAATGAAATTTTTCAAGTGAATACATAGATAATTGTTATTATTTGAAAATGGAATTGCTTGGATTAGTAGTATAGGTATGTAGGTACGTAGAACTATTGGTAGAGTAGAATGTTACCTTAGCATTTATTCCTTGCTCCAAGCCTTAGCAACACTCTTAATGCGTTGCGAGAGGGGTGGGGGGGGGGGGGGGGGGGGTGCCGGTCTAACAGATATCATTAACACTATGAACTAACAGTAGTGCTGCGCCTTTTATGTAGAAGGAAAGGTGTAGATAGGTTTTTACAGGCATCTACATATAGGCAGGTTTCTACATATAGGCTTGAATACATACAGGCTTGAATAGTTATACATGTTTGACTAATGACTACTTACTACTTAGGTACATGCTTGACTACATACAGGTTTGGCTACTTACAGGCTTGGCTACTTACAGGCTTGGCTACTAATAGGCTTGACTACTTACAGGCTTGACTGCATACAGGCAGGCACGCAGTTCCATGTCCAATTTAGTTGAGTTTTTGTATGGTCATTAGAACTTGACAGGTAGGTAACCTGTCAAGTTCAAAAATTATGATGACAGCGAGCAGATTGATGATAGGGATAACGGAACTCTTCGATGGTTAATTAATACGAACCTAGATTGGCAGTTTTTGGGCTTATTTTGATCTGACACTTTATTCTTTATTGTACACACATATACATAGTAAGAACACAAGACAGAACTAAAGGACATGTACAAAGGCGAGCTTAACCCTACAAAGAGTTTTCTTCCAGCAAACCTCTGAGAGAGGCTAGAGAGTGGTGATTATAGAGGTAGGTTCGTGCACACATGTAAAAAGAAAATTGAGAAACAAAACAAATTAAAAAATATATATTAAAATAAACATACTTAAACATAGATAAATATATATATATATATTAAATAGCAAATACATATCATAAATATACTAATACATATAATTAGATAGGTATCATACATAAATAAAAATATAAATTCTACCAAAGAAACAATTTACAGAGAAAGATAGTGCTCTTTTACTCTACTCTTAAAGACGTTAACTGACCTGACTCATTTTGAAGACTGATTTCATCAAATATATTAAACAAAATATATAATTCAACAAAATGAGATACTTATGAGGGTAGGTAGGTTACTTTATCAATTACCATGTCACGTCTTCGTATAATGACGACTTTATACGCTTTACTCGTACCAAAAACGTAAGTTGATTGATATCCAAGTTAGGTGAAATAGCCGTAAATAGTGTTTCGTTACTAATATAAAACCATGCCCTATGAGTACCTAACTACCTACAAATAAATGATGTGGGCTAGGAAACTACCTTCACAGGAAAGGTCAGTGTATGTAGTACAAGGAAGGTAGGTACCTACGTTTAGTCGTTTAGGTATCCTACGTCATTGCATTCAAAATAAAATTAAATGCTCAGAAGCCATTTCTCAGGAGTTTATTAAGCGGAAAACAAAGTCTTGTAATGCAGGGAGTTAAGGCGCTCCACATCCACCAGCACAAACTACTACCTTGGTTTACGTGGGTTACAATAAAACAATCAAATAAATTAAACCTTTTTATAATTTTTTTTACTATCTATAAAATTCTTCAAATTTCGATCGTGATAAACGGTATAACATGACTGTGATATGTTTTTGTAACATCCAAATAACAAAATAACACCCATAAAAGTCATATAAAGTAGTCCATCCCACATTAGAATTCCCTGTGTAGTCATGGTACTCGTAGTTCAAGTGGCGACCACAAACCGGATGACGCAGCAGAGGGGCTCTCGATGAACTATAAATAAAATTAAAATTATTAAATTAAATTTCATTAAATTTTAGTATTATTAAAAAGGTCGCAGGAAGTCAGTGGATAGAGGCAGCTCAAGATCGTTCTTCATGGCGTTCAGTTGGGACGCCTATGTTCAGCAGTGGACTTGTAGGCTGATGATGGTGATGATAATAATTTATACTGAACATCAATCATGATAACTAATATTAACATGAAAGATTCATAAAAATAAATCCTACGAATACAAAAAAAAATATACTAACAACGAAGATAAAAAAAAAAATATCCAGAAAAGCTTTCAGTAAAAAATAATTCTAACATTCTCGTCAAAATCGAATAGTCTCTAAACATGAAGAATGATGAAGCCATGACAATATGAAATTCTATTAGTATAAGTACTTATATTTTTCGTTAACCATAATCCGTCATAAAATCCTCTTTATATACTCATATAAAGAGGAATTTATGATGGATTATGGGTATATTCGTAGCGATTCTGTGCATATCTTCTCTAAACTTAAACTGCTCTAAAACTATCGCGGTCGCCTTTCATTTCAGTATATTAGAAAGGGCTCGTGATAATTTCAGCGTACTTTTAATTTAGATAATACTTCACGGAATTGCTACCGATGTATAAGCGCACAGGTGCTGCCTAAGGCATTATTGAAATGCCAAAAACTTGTGCTCAACCTGACATCTGAGGCCCAATTCTCTAAGTTATTTTAAAACTACACTGAAAGTTAACCGAATCGAGAATGAATTGTAAATTGACTGAAAGTTGAATTTCTAGTCCCTCATAAATAACAATTTAGTCTACTTTCAATTCATGGTGACCACCATTAGAGTAGGATAGTTATAATATATAATTGGAAAGAGTAAAGAGAGACTCCATCTACTTATGCTAAAATTAACGAAAAAACTTTGAATAGAATAGAATAGAATATACTTTATTGCACAAAAAAAAACAAATAATGTACATAGGCGAACTTAATGCTAGGAAGCATTCTCTACCAGCTATTGAATCGTTAAGTTTCGGTCACATTTCGATATTATCACATTACAGTGTTGTATTTTATGTCAGGAGAATACCATTTCTGACATTTAAGACATCGACACAAGATCGAAACATGATCCGAACTCTATTTTAACTATTTTTTAGTTAGTGAATTGGGCCTCAGGGCTCTGATTCTACGTTTTGACAAGCAATTGGCACGGACGTCTGGTGTAGTGTAACACGGATTTTTGTATGGAAAATAAAGTTCACAGAGTGTACGCTAGGGGCGCTCATCAGTGTCTCCATACAAAAATCCACACTACACTACACCAGACGTCCGTGTCAATTGTGTGCAAAATAGTTAGAATCAGCTCTCAGGGTAGCGCCTTAATGGAGACATAGGTACCTACGTACCTTTTTAAATCTTTGCCGACCTTGTTATTTTCCACTGAATTTTCCTTATAATATTAGGTACCTTTCCTACGTACCTCTTGAAAGGAACTGGGTAAAACCAAGCAAGGATTGAGGCAAGGTACATTAATACCTATACCTTTTGTCATGTTTTGACGTGTGCCATTTTACATCAGAGAGAACAAATCAAAAGCTATAACTTTTCATTTAAAAAAACCGACTTCCGCCATTGTATTCGACTAAATATTTGGATGAAAAAAAAATTATGAAAGAACCATAGTGGTGAAAGGATTATGATACTTTTTGAATGCAAATGCTTGGTTTGTTGCTGAAAATATCAAAATCGCCATATGTATGATGCCTACAATATTTGAGGAGTTCCCTCAATTCCTCATGGATTCCATCATCAGAACTGGATTCTGAAAAAAATGGGACCAATCTGGAAGTATATCTATTCAAATAAAAAAAGAATTTTCCAAATCGGTTCATAAACGCAGGAGATTAGCGGTAACAAAAAAAAAATACAACCGAATTGAGAACCGGTTTTGGGAAGTCGGTTAAAAATAGGCTTAAAATGGGGAAGGTATATTGATTGTCACGTCAAGTTTTGTAACTAATAAAATCTTATATCCGGCATTTAAAATATTCAAAATATTAGGTAAATATTTAATTAGTAGTATTAGTAGTTAGTTATTTTAATTCGTTTTTTATTAGTACTTGTGATAGGGCCTAAAATCAAAGATAGGTCTAAAATACTAGAATGGGCAAATGTATTTTAATAATTTGGGCTTCAATTTACTTCAGCTTCGAGTACCTAGGTTCCTTTTAGGTTTCTTATAGATTCTATTCTAGGTAGTACATTAGTTACCTAATTAATCTAACCGGTATATAACCGATATGGATGAAAGGCTCTTGAGTGGCGATGGTGATCACGAACCGGATGACGACGACTAACGTACCACTCAATGGACCAACGACAGTAACGTTCGCAGGAAGTCGGTGGGTGGAGACGGCTAGGACCATTCGTCGTGGCGTTCTATGATGAAGGCTTGCGTTGAACAGTGTCTCTAAGTGATCTAGACTCGATCAAACAAAGTAATATCTATAGAATTGAAACTTTCGTGGTTGGGAATCATTTTAAATAGAAAAAAATTAAATGAAATAATTTGATTACTTAAATTATTTTAATTTTCATTTTCGAAACGTCAGCAAAGTTGACGAAAACCAGTGGTAATTAGCCGTTTTTTTTTTTCAATCTATTCAAAAATGACAAGTTGTAAACGAATAAATCCTACTAATATTATAAACGCGAAAGTTTGTGGGTATGGATGGATGTTTGTTACTCTTTCACGTAAAAACTACTAAATGGATTTGAGTGAAATTTGGAATGGAGATACTTTACGCCTTGGATTAACACATAGGCTACTTTTCATCATCATTATCATCAATTTTCATCATTATTCACGCGGGGCGCAACTAGTATTTAATAAATTGAGAATTTTTATTTATTGTGTTAAGTATGTAGGTAATTACGTCAAATTGTTATCCGTACATAACATATAACTTCCGAGTGTTTATAATTTATAAACGAATAATATATATAATAACCAGCGGATTTCTACAAACTTTGAACGTCGCCGTTGTCGTTGAATTATCATAATTTACATCACATTACGATTGGCTGTCTGATTACCGTGAAGTCTCAATTTATAAACCTACCTACTTTAAGTAAACGAGTCTGTAGCTGGGGGCTTAGTACGGGTTTTGATAGTTTACGAAACTATGTGAAGTGTCGTTTCCATCCAATACATTTACTGACAGCGTCCTTAGTTTTCTTCTCGTTTTCGCTAGGGGCGTTGCAAGTAAATGTATGTAACGAAACTTCATATAGTTTCGTAAACTATCAAAACCTGTACTAAGCCCCCTGTAACCATGGCATGGACTGTATGGGTCAGACGGTAACCAGCGTTTATGATCACGAGCTTTTGTTCTACCAGTCATTACCGTCATGAGTGTGTTTGATCAGCTTTGAATGTACAGTTCTTGTAGGCTAATAGTTGCTAAAAAATATATTGGTGCAGCTAACCGGCTAAATTTAACTCGGCCAAGATCCATCGGCAAAACAGTAGGTATAATGGGTTTATAAATCTAGGTTCTATATCAATCCCCGAAAATCCTTATGCGCTCACCACAAACAGAAATTTTATTCCAAAAAGCGCCCCGCACCGCTCAAAAAAGGCATTTTAATTAAATATCTTGTAAAATATACATAATTTTATCAAACCCTCACAATTTTATTATATTATCTACTTTATTGTAATGATTTTATATACTTAACTAATTTTTGACACCATAAGTACCATTTTTAGAAACAATCGAATCTAGGCAAAATTTAAAAGCAATATTGAGTTTTTTTTAACTACAAACAGTAACATTTTATATAAATAGGTAATGTGATATCTATCACATTATATTTTAGTGATCAAGATTTCAGTGAGGAATCAATGCGTCACACGAAATAAATAATATTCCGTGTGACGTATTATATAGGTTTTGAGATTTAAAACATATTAATTTTATATTATTTTTAAATATACTTATGTCAATGTATATGTCAATATAAATCAAAAGATATATTTTCGAGTGCTTCTTAACTCAACCCAATGAAGGCCAACCCATTTAGGTATTTCTTTGTAAAAGACTTAAACGCAGTGGCATGGTTGTACGCAAAAGTAGTTTTTGTGAAACCTGTAGTGAAAATGGATATCATACGGGCCCAGTGAGCAGAATTTCAGCTTTTTATCAATACACAATACATTATATTGCTTTCACATGGTTACAATTACCTAGTTGTTACATAAATAGGTAAGTATCTCACATTAATCGAGAAACCCTAGACCTAGGTTCTAGAACTTACTTTTATTCTGCCGTTGGCAGGTATTATAGTCGCGCTTACAAAAAAATATCTTGCCTACAATATCTGTCAATTTTGCCGTTCGAAGTCTTGGTTGCTTTTTAAAAGTGAGCAATTGATTCTTGTCTGCCATTATGCTGGGCCACATTATCGGACTACGGCGAATGATCGCTTTGTGCGTCTCTGTTTGTATGTATCATTCGTAAAACGACAGACAGGGACACAAAACGCTGTAATAATGTGGCCCAGCATTACAGAGTGAGCACAGGGAACGCACCCATATGCATTGATTATATTTTTAAGTTATGTGTTACTCATTGGCAATCCAAATTAATATTAGTATCACCTTCTTTTATAGTTTCTCTTTTGCATGGCTTATTTAGTTGAGTTTTCACTGGGGTGAACAACCTCCTATTTCTCTCTATACCTACTCTACCTATAGGTACAATAAGCACAAGGACGTGTAGTGTCTCCGAAGTTTAAATGCATTTATTTTAAGCCTCGAACAATAGTTATTTGCATAGCTATTTATAAACAGGTTATCGAGGTCTTTAGTATTGAATGGAATGAGTTATGTGTTGACTTTAGATTATTATTATCTCAGGGGCTTAAAAGTAACAACTAGCCTCAGTGAACTTAAGTGGTGTTCACCGGTAGCTAGCATAAATTTTGGCTATTAATTCATCAAACTCCATGAAACTTTGTACACATGATACACTAATATCCAAAATATGTGGTGCGTTAGTTTCTTATAAAATTACATGGTTACCAAAACATTTTTTTTTTTTTAAATTGATGCACCTCCTTTCTAGATATTAGTGTACCTACTGATAATGTGTACAAAATTTAATGGAGTTTGATAAAATAGAAGCAAACTTCGTTCAAGTACAAAAGACGCTCCTACCGGTAACCTTCTCTTAACACGAAGGAAAATTTTGTGAACAACAGCTGTTTGTTGAACCTTTAAAAGTCATTAACCTCAAGATTTTACAAGATTTTTTATTTTTATATATCTATAGATAACTCTTATCTGGCTCAATGCATTGTTATTGCCAATCAACGCGGCAATGCAGCCAGCATCTTAGAGACGAATCCATCATAGTGATTCAGAATAGTTGTGCTATCTATTGATCGTTTGCAATTGTCTTTAGATAACTCAACAGTAATAGTTCTTTGGCTCAACAGTTTGATTTGTATTTTGAAAATGTTGTACCTATGTTACTTGTTATTTTTGTTTTATTATTAAGTAGTTCTGGAAACTTTATTTATGTAATGAAATGTCGAAATTCCCAATTATTTTTGACACGAATTAGATACTTTCGAACCTTCGATTATGACCAGTGACGAACCAGTGCTCGCTGTCTGATGCACTGTGGTATGCACCCTAATGTAATTCGAAAACTGTCTAAAAATTAGAAGGATCTATTAGTAACACCAAAGTTCACAAGATCATAACAACAGGATCTATCAGTAACTACTCAATCCTTTCACCACCCTGGTTCGTCACTTTTCACAAACGAAGGTACCCCTATGGTTGACGACCTCTGTGGCGTGGCGGGCATGTTGCTGGCTGAGATCCGAGAGGTTGCGGGTTCGATTCCCGCTGCGGGACAAATGTTTTTATGATCTGCAAATATTTGTTACGGGTCTTGGTGTTATGGTACAATGGTACTCGTAGTTCCTGATACCCACGAAACAGGGAATCCTAGTGTGGGATCATGACTACGTATGTGACTGTTGGGTGTTATGTTATTTTATGCGACACCACATGTTATGTAATATGGAACCATTGGATCCTCGGGTAACCGTTCGTTTATTTTTTTCTCTGCCTACCCCTTCGGCGTAAAGGCGTGTGTTTATGTATGTATGTATATTTCGTTGTTCATCTTGTTTAAATAAGAAATCTCATATTTCCAGGTCAAAATGGGGGGTATCAAGACCCTCATCCTTCTCCATCTGGTGTACCTCACCACCTGCATGGACCAGCTCCACATACTCTATGAATGGAAGGTGCTGGATTACCAGTTCGAGAGCCCTCAGACAAGACAGGAAGCTTTGGATTCGAAGAGATATATCCCGGAGAATAATTTACCGATGGGGCTGGAGGTGTACCAAGATCGGCTCTTCATTACCGTGCCGAGGTGGAAGCCAGGAGTACCTTCTTCGCTGAACTATATTAATTTGAAAGGTATGCGCTATCATAATTCTTTTACTATGTAAAAGTTGAAGAATATGATTTTGAGACACATCGGATAGGTGATCGCAGTTGCTGATGTACGTAAGTAACCAGATGTTAAGTAAGTCACTAAGTACTCAGATGGATGGTGCTGCGCATGGTGTTATCCCTTAAGGCCGATTTACACTTCAATAAGTACAGTAGCGAGTTAACTTGCGTTATCGGCGGGTTAAGTTGTTAATGTTGTTTGAACGGCAAAAGCGAGTTAAGTAGTAAGTTGTTAATTAAGTTGAATTGAATAGATCGCGATCCTATTTTTTGGCGAGTCCAGTGCGAAGTAGCCCCCTCTCTCGCGTCTCCCGCGCCCCGCGAACTTAACTGGCCGGCATGTAGACGGGCGAGTTTAGTACAGTCCATATATTTGTAAAGTGCGGCCGCGAAACGCGACTAGTCTTCTTCTCGGCTACTTATGACTACTCACTCCGCCCGTTTGGACGCTACTTACAACTTACTACTTATTATTTAACTGTCTGAGTTCTTAACTCGCTACTGTACTTATTGAAGTGTAAATCGGGCTTTAGTAAGGCTTTTATTATATCCATGGGAGGAGAAGGAGGGGTCTATTCATAGGCTGGACACACCACGGACCAATATAATAAGGTCTTGGAAATTACATTAACAAATTTTAATGATATTATCAATTTTGAAATTATTTATATTGAATCTACAACCAAAACCACAAACCACACAAACAGGACGATGCGGTAGAGGAAGGCCCGCCACTCGATGGACTAAAGTCATTATAAACGTCGCGGGAAGTCTGTGGATGGAGGCGGCTCAAGACCGTTCGTCGTGGCATTCTAAGGGGGACGCCTATGTCCAGCAGTAGACTTCTACAGGCTGATGATGGTGATGATGGTGAATAGGAATCTGTATCTGGTAATGCACTTCCTCATGATGACAGAATGGTTTTGAAAGACGTTTGATATTTAGAGAAACCTATTGGCAAACATTAGTCGGTCGAAATATCACGGAACGAAGTGAAAGTCTACACGTAATCTAGCGTATATTACTTACTTGCTTATACCTATTTTTAACCGACTTAAAAAAAGGAGGTTCTCTATTCGACTGTATGTTTTTGTATGTTTTGCTACGCGATTATTCCGCCAATTATCAATTGATTTTAATGATTCCTTTATTGTTTGGTAGTTCATACTTCAGAGATAAATAAATAAATAAAAAAAAATATTTAAATTTTATCGAAATTGGTCCGCGCTTTTTGAAAGAAGCCGGTTTTTATTTTTTTTCTCTAAAAAATAACTTTATTATTATATTTGTAAAATGTTAGAAACTTATTTTACCGAATGTTAACCTGTATAATTAGGCAGGAGTTAGATACCTAAGTAAGTAGGTGAACAATTCAATTAGACAAAGTGTAGAAACCTGAAAAACCAAACTAATTGCTCTACTAACCTACGATAAACTACGTATACCCGGTAGCTAAATATGCATCAGCCGTTAGACGTCCACTGCTGGACGAGGCCTCCCCCATTGATTGCTATGGGGGGAATTACAATAATCACGCTTGGCAGACGGATTGATGATCACAATATTGGTGTTGATTACTCAGGTGCATACTGCCTAAAAGCCGACTAACGGATGCCAGAGGATGCCCTGGTGTAATCCATTAGTCGGTTGTTAAGACCACAGGAGGAACGTCTCCTCCCAAACATAATTATTCAGTGGTCTATTTATCTTAAGCCGAACACACCAAGGCACATTGTATCATGCACCTATAAATAATTGGTAAATTTGCGTTTTCGGAAAAACATTATGAGGAAAACACAGACACACATTTATATTGCGGTTATTATTATAGATAATTTAGTTTCCTAAAACAATATGTCACTATAAAATTATACTTTAATTAACAATACAAGGAAAAAAAGAAGGAAAAAAAATTGATTCCTAGTAACAGAAGCATTTACTCTAGACATTACTAAGAACCACAAACTTTTCCATTGCAGATAACTCGACCACATCACCAGTGCTGATTCCCTACCCAAACTGGGCAGCACATACCTTCGACGGGGATTCTCCACCAGAGATCATATCTCCCTTCAGGGTCCGCGCAGACCGCTGCGGCCGTCTCTGGGTCCTCGACAACGGAAAGATCAACAACGCTGATACAAACGAGACTCACACCAAGAAAAGCCAACCCTCACTCATCATCTACAACCTTAATACTGATAACCTTATTAGGAGATACCCCTTCCCCGCCGATCAAGTAAAAGAAGATTCAGGATTCGCCAACATAGCAATAGAAGACACAGACTGCGAAAAAACATATGCTTACTCAGCAGATTTGGGTAAGGCTGGTTTAGTTGTTTATTCTTGGGAGAAAAACGATTCTTGGAGGATCTCTCACCATTATTTCCACCAAGATCCGTTGGCATGTGATTTTAACGTTAAGGGTATTAACTTTACATGGGACGATGCTATTTTCGGGCTGGGACTATCGGCACCAAATGCAGATAACTTCTCAACGCTATACTTCCATCCTATGGCAAGTTTTAAGGAGTTTTCAGTTTCGACTGAGTATTTAAGAAATCAGACCGTAGCTGACGATAACTTTGACGCATTCAAAAACCTTGGAGACAGAGGTCCGAACGCGCAATCCAGTGCCTCATTCATTGATCCAAAAACTGGTGTGCTGTTCTATTCCCTGGTGAATTTAAATGCTGTAGCCTGCTGGAAGACCTCAAACAAAGATTACACTATGAAGAACCAAGGAAGAATATACATGAATGAGAACACCATGATCTATCCCACAGATATCAAAGTAGATTACGAAGATAATCTCTGGATTCTGTCGAACAGGATGCCGATTTGGAGGTACGGGAAATGGGACATTAACGTTGTGAATTTTAGAGTGTTTTCAGCACCGGTCGTGGATGCTATTAGCCATACAGCCTGTGATATAACTCCTAGGACAGATATTCTGGATAAGTTCTTGAGAGCTAACATATCGACGACAGCTAGTACCACTGGCAACGCTGTTAATGCTGGTCCGATGACTTTTGCAACCGTCTTTTTACTTAGTTGGTTCATTTCATTTGGTGTTTTGAACTAAAGACTTTTTTGGATGATGATGCGTGCTAAATTCGTGTCGCTTTGGCTTTTCAGACATTTTGATTGTGAGTTTCAAAAAGCCATAAAAAGTGTATTTAAAACCTGAGCTTTGTAACATTATTAAATGTTACCGCTTTATTTATTGTGATTAATGTTTAAACTTTTATTGATGTCTGTACTTATCGTATGTATGTGCCTTAAAAGTGATATTGTGTGTAAGCTAACATAGTAATTAACACTTATGTTAAATTTGTAAATACCTAATTACATTAAAATGCTAAAAGCAAAAGATATTTTAATTTTAACTCAACACAAACGACAAGCTGCGCCATCTAGTGCAATTCGAAAGGAACTACAAGTTTCAAAGCAAACTCAAGAGATGTCAGTAACGCAGTACATCTATTTCAGTACCAAAATAATTAAGAGAGAGAAAAACAGTGAACTCTTTCTCTAAGACTGGCGATGACCTATATGGCCAGTCGTCAGCTGAGAGAGAAATCCTTGATTAGATTCTCGAATAAGTTGAACCATTTTGTATGGTAGAAATTACCTAGGTGCTACTTACTTACCGGAGATTAGGAATAGACCGATTATTTACTGCATAATAATAATGTCTCCTGACACGTAATCAGATTAACTCGTAATAGTTATTTGTTACACAAGAGTGCAAAGTTGCTTTTAAACGCGTGCTCAATTTTGATGACCGAGCAAGCGAAGGATTCTAAAATTGAATCACGAGCGTAGCGAAGGGTTGATTCAAAAATTAGAATCCTGAGCGTTAGCGAGGGAATCAAAAGAGCACGAGGTGAAAAATCTTTGCACTCGAGTGCAACACGTAACTTTTCATCCCACCTCAGCGAGGAAATGACTTAATGCAAAAAAAAAAACATTTAAAATCACAAGATACTTTTGCGCATTTTTAAAAGTTTCAGTCAATTCTGTTTGTCAAATAATAATAATAATAATAATATTTTTTCAGATAACAAGATCCATATTATGTTAGTATGACTTAGAGCTATGTTAGGCACCAGAATAATAGGTATTAATAATAGGTGTTAAATAAGCTTCCTCGTCGCTAGAATCACTCATTTTAGGTTTTTTACCTGTTTTCAAGTTTCTTGTTGTTAACCTAAGGTTTTAGCAATATGACGTGAAAATAAATTGGTGCGCGTAAAGCAAATTAAATAAAAAGTAATACACCAAGAAGTTTCCGAGTCTGAGTTTTTAACATATAAAAAAATGTTGTATGATAAATTCGGCACCATGGAGGTAAAAGTAAATAGGTTTAATGATGTTTTGAATTCACAAACTTAGTGCACACGATGTTCTAAATTCAATTTTACTTTATCCTCTAGAGGATAAAGATACGCGTACGCGTAGCTACGCTACGCTCGTGATTAAATTTTAGAATCCTTCGCTTGCTCGGTCATCAAAACAGAGCACGCGGTTAAAAAGCAACTTTGCACTCTTGTATAACAAATAACTATTTCTAGGTAAATAGTAAAGTAGGTAAATACTCTCTAAAAGCTCTGCTTTGGAAAAAATGCCTTATGTAAACATCTAAGTCTTTTTTCTTCAAAACAGAACTTTATTTTTTGTTGCTAGGCCAACCAAGAATAGAAAGAATAGAATAGAATATAATTTATTTGTATAAAAGAGTTACACAGAGACACATAAAAAACTTACGAATAAGAGGAAACAGACCCGAAGGTACAAAGTGTAACTCCAGTAACAAAATGGCTCTGCCTCAGCATGAGTATGAGCAACCCAACGTTATGTCTACGAAACAGAGTTAATATAAGTAACTCATTTCTATCGCAAGGCCTTTTAAGACGGGCACGACCTTCTGCAATTAAGAATACGACGGAGAAGAAGAACTACCTACTTTCTTAACGTTCTATCACACTTCACTACTATTATAGTAGTACTATTATAGTAGCCTAAAAGTTCGACTCGAACTTTCACATAGTCGAACTTTTAGGCTGAATTACCCTACAACTCCCAAAAATGTTTTAGGAAAAAAAAAAGAAGAAATTCTAAAAATGGGTACGAAAATAAATGACAAATTAAAGTAATGATTCACCATAATCCCTTCACAGCCTCAGAATAGTTTTTTCTATACCTATTCTAAGTTCACAGCATGCAATGAAGAAAAATCTAGATAACGTACCTTGGTAAGTCTTAACCGACTACATCTTCAAAATTTTATGAAGATCTGATATGTAGTTGTCGAAGAAGAGAAACTACGTTTTGAGTAAGTGCCGGAACAAAGCAGAGTCTGTTAACTTCTGCCTATGACAATGCTTTACCTCACAGACCACGTCCACCTAGGACGCGTCCTACATGACATTGCATTGCGCCCATTGTTATGTGCCCGTAATTCCACCCTTCAAAGCGGAACACAGCAATGCTCACATCACTGCTTGGCGGCAGAAATAGGTATGGTGGTAATTCTACCTAGAATAAGTTTGATTGATCTAGTGGTTGCTATAGGGCTTAATTATACTGAACCCTATCTACGCGTGTCCGAGTAGCACTTGACTGGTTTTTGTAGTCTGTTTATTAAAAGAGTAGGTATGATCCTTTCGTTAAATTTATTGGTCTAATTATGCATCTGATGTTACCGCCACTTGAGATAAGTGGCGGCAATTTGTTAATGAAATTACGAAAAAAAAACATCAACATCATCATCAGATCAACTGTTAGATGTCCACTACTGCACTTGGCCTCCCCCATTGAATACAAGGGGGGGATTTATCATAATCACCTTGCTTGGCAGGCGGATTAGTAATCGCAGTATTGGTATGTGGCTGCCAATGAACTGGTGTAACCTATACCTTAGAAAAAAAAATAGTCTGTTTTTTTTTAATTGTATTTGGAATAATTACCTATTTATAAGAAGTTAGAATAATATCAAATGAATAAAAGAATGAAAGAATACAAGAATATTTGTTTTGCCCATAAAAAAAAGTTGTTGAAATGTTCTATACAGATTATTGATGTAAAATGTATTTTTCTTAGTACTCGGACGCTGGAATTAGAATAATTATAGGCGTCACATCATAATGCCCACGAATTTGTGTTTTTAGGGTCCCCAATAGCACCATAACACCCAAACTCGGAACAAATGTTTGCAGATTATACAAACATTTGTCCTGCAGCGGGTATCAAACCCGCAACCTCTTGCATCTCAGCCAGTTACTCGCCCGCCTCGCCACAGAGGTTGTCAACAAAGTGATATACACCCTATAACAAAGTGATATAGTATTATCATTTTGTAGTGTTTGAAGTTGTTTGAAACCAATTTTTTATACAACGATCTTTTTCTGTGTTCGGAACCGTATGTAACTCCGACCCACACTTGACCGAATTAAATTATGCTTCATATCAACTTTCGAAAGGCGAAACCCTTTCTGAAATGTTCGTGCCTTCAATAAATCAGATAATCTACAATAACTGTATGGTATCTCTAAAGAATTTATGGCGTGATGATAAATATACAACACAAAAAATTATTAGAATGGTAAGTATCCCAGTAGTTTGATGGGTTGCGTACAAGATAGACGGGCTATTACAAAACGAAAACAATAAGTTATGATATATAATAATATTGATTACTAAAATGACCGTGAAAAGTATGGTAAGTACTTAGTCAAACTTTTTCGTGCCCACTAATGAAGAATGAATTTACATACATATATACATACATAAACACAGCCTTTTTTCCCGAAGAGGTAAACAGATACCACGTATTCGAACTTGCTTCAAGAATAATAATAATAATAAATGCTGGACATTTCACACAATATTATCTAGCCCCAAGCTAAGCAGAGCTTGTGTTATGGGTACTAGATAACTGATATACTTAATACAATACATTACATAGATAGATATTTTTTATTATACATAGAAAAATACCCAGAACACCCTGAAGATCGTACAAATATTTGTTCAGAGGCGGGAATCGAACCCGCAACCCCCAGCGTCGCAGGCAAACCTTCGCCCGCCGCGCCACAGAGGTCGTCCATTGATTAATTACCTTTAGACATTCACTGCTGGATGAGGCCTCCCCCTTCTGATTATCGCTAGGTATTTTAATGACTGTAATTCAAATTAAAGGTCTACGATGGGTCTACGAGAGTGCTACGATTTTTGTAGATACGGGTTCCATAAACATAAATAAAAACGTTGTGTGACAGACTTAACTGACTGATTATCAACACAAAATCTAAACTGCTAGTCTTATAGAGATCAAAAATTTGGAGGGTACATTCCTGTAGTGACTAAAGAGTTGTACTAAGAAAGGAATTTCCAAAATGCACTCCTAAGGGATGCAGCGGAGTGTTGATGTTTGTATGGATGTATTCCACGCAGGTGAAGTCGCGGGCTTTTCACTAGTAGCTACATACATTGTGCCCCTCCTGATTCTGCTATAATGTGTTTTATTGCAGCAAGATGAAGAACCAAAGGAGATCGTATGGTTCAAAAAAAGGTTCTCCAGTTGTTTCAAAGGTCCAAAACTGCTGCAGACAATAATCGTAATTATTTGCTTTGGCGTAGCCATACAGCAAGTAAGTTTACACAACTAACATTAATACAAACAATACAATATACATCATCAACATCATCAGCCGTTAGATATCCACTGCTAGACGAGGCTTTCCCCATAGAATGCAATGGCCCCCCATTTTTTGACCACATACTGCGATCACCAATCCGCCTGCCAAGGTGATGATTATGAAATCCTCAATTGTATTTTATGACGGAAGCCTCGTCCAGCAGTGGACGTAAACAGGCTGGTGATGATGATGATGATGATGAATTTGTCTAAAAACAAATTGGCATTGGCTTTCCAGATATCATCTTGCATCACGAAACTGATCGATATACCTGTCACGACGTACACCCACTTTGACTTCAACAAGACTATCACATATCCAAGCATCACCTTTTGCAGAGAGCCAGCGTATAACTTTCATAAAATGCTGGTAGGTACCCAATGCCAGTGTGCCGTGGTATTCTGACCTAAGGATAGACCTCTCCTACTCCTACCGTGGATGTAGTAAAAGCCTTACTAAGGATTTTTCTTTATGCTACTTGGCATGCAAACAAGCATACGGTCCACCAGATGGAAAGTACCGTAGCCTATGGACGCCTGAAACATCAGAGGCATCACACGCGCGCTGCCGACCCTGAGACATAAAGACGAAAAGTCTCATGTGCCTGTAATTTCACCGGCACCCGTACCCTTCAAACAAAAACACAGCAATGCGAACACTACTGCTTGGCGGCAGAAATAGTTACGGTGGTAGTACTTCTCCGGACGAACTCTTTAACAAGAAGTTCTACTACTAACGAAAAAAAACAATCCGGCTCCGGATTGGTGACCACAAACCAGACGACGCAGTAAAAAAAGGCCATGAAAACACCAAAAGGTCTCCATGGACCAAGGTCATTATAAAGGTCGCTGGAAGTCGGTGGATGCAGGCGGCTCGAAACCGTTTGCCGTGGCATTCTGTCAGAGGTCTATGTCTGGCAATGGACTTCTACAGGCAGATGATGAACACGATAGAGTTGGTAAGGTTGATTGTTTTAATAGTGATCGTTTCAGGAGTACAATCTCTACTCGCACCCTCGTTACACCTCAGTGTGGTTCAACTACAACTTCTCCAACAGCCTAGATGACCTCTGGGAAGACATCACTTACAACGACCAGGAGTTCTTCGTTCAGTATGGGTTGGATGGATCTACGGACAGTAAGTAAAACAACTGTCTTTGTAACATTACTTGTCTCATCAAGATGGCTAGTCTATAGTCAACCTTCTGTCGTGATGGATAATGTCCCCACCGCTGAGACACATACTTACCCCAACTGTTCACGGATCACGTCTAAAAAAGGGAAATTAGGAACTGCACGACAGTTTTCAGTGCATGTTTAATTTACATTGCCGCTTGCTCATTGGACTATTGCTTGTTTACCTCGTGAAAAAGTGCGGACCCTTATCTACCATGTGGACTCCGTGTGAACCCTTGCTGTCTGTATTCCTATTCTCTTATTAACAATCTCATCTCATTTTATTCAAAATTCTATGCTTAAACGCAGATGTAAAGCTGACGCCGACAGTCGGTTTTCTCTACGGCCGCTGCTACACCCTGACGCCGAAGTCGAAGGGAACACGCGCCAGCAAAGCTTCTGGGTATTCCGTAACCCTTAAGCATAGCTCTGAAGACGTGGAGACTGCAAGCGGAGTCTACCCTCCAGGATATCATGTTTACGTGCATTATACTAGAGAGCCTTTCACAGGTTGGTATGACCCATCTTTCATTTGGTGAAACGAGATGTAATGGCATAGAATTGTCATCATTAACCGAATTTCCACTGCTGGACATAATACCTCCCCCAAAGAATGAAGGGATAAAATCAAGACGAACCGTCTTGAGCTGCCTCCGTATATGGACTTCCTGCGACCATTACAATATCATAAGTCCATGGAGCGAGAAAAAAGAAAACCGGCTGACAAAGGTATTACATCGGGGGATGGGTAGTAGCATCCACTTGAGTACTCAACACGAATACTGCGATCACCAATCAGCCTGCCAAGCGTGGTGATTATCACAATTTCCACCACTGTATTATTTGGGGAAGGTTTCGTTCAGGAGTGGACAACAAAAGGCCGTTGATGACGATGATAATGATGAAATTTTTTGTTGTAACAAGCTGTATGAACCAAAAGACACGCAATCCTTTTGGGTTTCCATAGTAGATATCCTTGGGTTAATTTAAAAAATGAACCACAGGCGACTACTCGCTTCCATTTTGATGCATCATCAGTTTAAGCATGGCATACAAACATAATTGAAATTCCGTAGACTTCAGACTAAATAGTTCTAAAACATAATCTTCCATCAGAAGTAGAAGTATACAACGGAGGACTGGTCCAGTACCTCTACATCAGCGTCGGTGAGACGATGGACGTGAAGCTAGCAGTTGACGAATACTTGAAGATCAGCGGGGAAGACGATCCTTGCACGTTTGAGAAGGATTACAGTGCTAATCGTGTGAGCTATTAATTTGATACTCAGATCATAATCCTCATTGTAATAAGCTTTACTGAAATTAAATCCACGATTCTTGAAGCAGACAGTGTTGGTTCAAGAACTCAACCCCAAAAAACCGTTTCCCTATAAACCAAAAATATTACGTCATCTGTTCCTAAAGCTAAAACAGTCCAAGAACTCAAATAACTGCCATTCACGTTTGATCAGCTCATTCAGAGGACAGAAACTTGCTTGATAAAGATACCATAACATTTCAATATTTCATAAATGATCATATATTTATACTAACAATTCTGCTTTTTTCCAACGAAAACTCTGAAAGAATTCGACACGTGTATTTATTCGTTTATTCAATATTGTAGAATGGATTGTCGCAAGTCACGCTTGAATCAACTAATTACTATAACTCTTGTTCCAGTGTACAACACAGTGCGTCTGGGACCTCGTTGGTGAACAGGCTGGTTGTTCAGGACCCTGGATGAACAGTGAACTTCCAAGGTGCTCCAACTATACAACCATGAGGAATCTTATTACTGCTTACATGAAGTGAGTGTCATAATGTGCGCTAACTGATTCTTTAACCTTACTTTCAATGATTATGCCATGGTGTCGGGTTTTCAAATAGACACCTCCTTCTCCACTCGTGGATGTAGTTAAAACCTTACTATAGGCAGGAGCATCCACCTGAGTATGTAACACCAAACCTGCAACACATAATAAATATTAGCCTGCGATCACCAATCCGCCTACCAAGCGCGGTGATTATGGCAAATACCCCAATTGTATTTAACGGGGAAGGCCTCGTCCATCATTAGACAGGCTTGTGATGATGATAATAACTTTCAAATTACAAATAACTTATAATGATAACTCACGACTTCTGTGGCGCGGCGGGCGAGTAACCGGCTGAGATGCAAGAGGTTGGGGGTTCGATTCCCGCTGCGGGAGAAATGTTTGTATGATTTGCAAATATTTGTTGCGGGCTGGGTGTAATGGTATCATGGTACTCGTATTTCCTGATACCCACGACACGGGGAATCCTAGTGTGGGACTACCTGCGTATGTGACTGTTGGGTGATATGTTATGTTGTACTTTTGTTTAGCACCTACCAGTCTCACAGCTGTGGTTCCTGTCCTCGGTTTTGCAAGTCCTACTTGTACAATTCCTTCGTAATGGATAGGAAGACCCTATATGTGTGGGATTCTAATGAGAAGAAATGGTGCATGAGCTCAGGAGACTCGGCGTTGCAGACCCAGGTAACTTATCAACTTTCCTGATCTCTCTCTATCTCTCTATCAAATCAGTAAGGCTGCTTTATCCAGGTATCTCTATCTCAGCGCCAAAAGAGTAGACAGAGGTTTCGAGTGCACCAACAAAGCAGTTTCTTTTTCCTGAGGCTTTTTCTTGATTCACAATGTCACCAATGGAATCTTCTAGGCAAGCTTCTTTTTTTGTGTCGTACTTATCAATAACTGACATGGATTTAGTATAAAAATTCCTTGATAATTGTAGGTTTAAATAGGTACTACCATGTCCAGCAACATATAGCGGTATACCATGTCTAGGTAAATGAACAATTTACTTTTGTGTCCACAGCTTTTCATCTATTTCAACAGCATGATGGTGTCGGTGTACGAAGAGCGATTCAATTACGACTGGAACTTGTTTATATCTGATCTTGGAGGAAGTATCGTATGTATTAATTGCATCTTTGTCTATCATAACATTTTAGTAAACTTATTGAAATTGATGTACTCTGGCTGTCTGTACGTCTAGTACGGGTTTTGATAGTTTTCGAAAACTATATAAAGTTTCGTATCCTTCCATACATTTGCTGACAGCGTCCTTAGTTTTCTTCTCGATTTCGCTAGGGGCGCTGCAAGTAAATGTATGGAAAGAAACGAAACTTCATATAGTTTCGTAACCTATCAAAACCTGTACTAAGCCCCCTATTTCTTAATAGCGGCTGATGATGATGATGTTCACAATCGTTTAGGTTTTTGATTTGTGTATTTGTTTATTTTTTTGTATATTATGATGTGCAATGTAGTTTCTATCTATCTTCTACCGAACCCTAACAAAAGACAAATGTTTGAATGATCGACAGATAGGTAGGTCCTTGTTCCAGTTTAGTGCGTTACCGTCACAACGACAAATATAGTGGAGACGGTTATTTATATAAAAAGCGGACGTATCACGAAACTCGAGAAATTTATTTGTGTTTCTTCTTGAATGGAATTTGCTTATTTATTTTGGCTCCTCTACCTCACCTGTAGCTAGTGATTCCCAATCTCAGAGTCTGGTCATAGTGTGAACAAATATTTGCTTCACTAAGTAGTTCCGAAAACTGACGAAGAGCATAGTTGGGCCACTGATTACGCCAGTTGGCTCACTGCCAATCGTGACGGAGCTCAGCTGCTTGTTTCCTTATGGATAAAGAACTATTTTTGTAAGAATTTCACATCCTTTGGATACATTGACTCTTTTGAAGATGACTATTTTTAATTGAACGACATCATGGTCAGGTCAGCGTGTCTATTTCGGTTCCACGAACTCTAGTTTTGAAGCTTTCTACAGCTTTCGGCTGAACACATTTGTAGTACACATACATATCTCGTATTACTTACTAAAATTTACTTCTTAAAAATACTATGCCATCTTGACTGTGGTGTTATTACAGTTATTGTTTTTAAGGTTCCGTACCTCAAAAGTTAGGTACTAATAAAACAATTCACTCTTACTGTCTGTCTTTCACAGCCTATTTTCTCATGAATCTACTGGCCAAAAATATTGAAATTTGGTACATAATACAGAGTAAGGTGACTCAATCACGGACTTATAAACGAATTCTGATTTTACGAGCTAATATTGGAAGACAGCGTATAAAATAAAAATAAACTTTTGTTGTGTGACGTATCAAATAAAAGGGCTGCTTAAAACAAATATATTATTTAAATGTAATGTTTAAAAGATACTAAAGAAAATATTCGAAAATCGAGCATTCTTTCGATTTCATTCTCAGAAAATAAGTGAGCTAAAAATAAAAATGTCTGTAAATTCCCACGGGAAACGGAGAATATTCGTGAGAGAGATATACGTCAATTCCATTGGCCTAGTGGTTACTATGGTTAGCCTACAAACCCTTTTAACGCAAGTCCAACTCGCACTTAACCAGTTTTTTTTAATATTAATGGTGAAATGTAATAAAATATATTTAAACATTACAAATACTCAAAAAATACAATTAATAATGAATATTTACATATTAAAAGTTTAAATAGGTACTTAGTAGGTACTTATTGTAAAAACTAGTACTCAAACTAGGGTGACCTGTGATATGGCCTACTAATTCCTTCCACTCAAAATATGCATAATTATTAATATAAAAAATTGTTGAATTGAAACTTTCGTGGTTGGGTTAGTAATAATTTTATATTGAAAAAACGGCTAATTACCACTGTTTTTCGTCACTTTTGCCGACGTTTCAGAAACGTTTTGTGAAACGTCAGCAAAAGTGACGAAAAACAATGGTTTATTACATTTGTTCGCTTATGGTCAACTTAGCAAACCGTCCACTAAAATTTTCTGTAGGAGATGAGCAATCGGTCTCTTTCGTATATTTTACTAAAGTAACTTTCGTGAATTATATCATTCATTTTGTAAAAACGGGAAATTTTCACGTACCGATATGTTGGTGGTAGCACCAACAGCCCAACAGTGGTTTATTAGCCGGTAGAGTCTTGATATGTAGGTACCTCACGCGGCAGCTAAGTAGAGCCGCGAGTCAAATAGAGTAGAGCTCTATATTATATGAACGTCAGTGCGCCGCGCGGGTCAGCTTAGGCTGGCTGGTCAAAGCTCAAATTACGCGCCGCGCGCTCGGCAGCGCTGCCAGGTTGAGAGCCAAGGGCCGTTAGTCGTTTTTTCAATTTAAAATAATAAATTGTTTTCCAGGGCTTTCTTCTAGGTCTCTCAGTAATTAGCCTACTGAAGATGTTCGGCAAGACTTGGGAGCAGTTCATCAGGCCGTTCATCAAGTGTTCACGGAAGTGCAAGAGTGCCAGTATCTCAGGATCTACGGTCACTGCTGATGTAGCTACCGTTAAATACCCTGATGTAGTGAAAAATGATAACTGGAGAAGAGTTGATTAAAATTGTATACATAGTTGTATGAGCATTATGATTGTTTTAAATTGAAAAAACGGCTAATTACCACTGTTTTCCGTCACTTTTGCTGACGACTTTTGAAACGTCAGCAAAAGTGACGGAAAACAGTGGTAATTAGCCGTTTTTTCAATTTAAAATGATTCCCAACCACGAAAGTTTCAATTCTATTATGATTGTTTGTTTATTTTAAACTAGTAAACCAACCCAGAGGCCGTAGACAAAGTAACATTCTAATAGCGATGACGCTAGTAGAAAAGTCCAAAACGTGGTCTTTTGTATTGTTAATACAATACAACTGTGGAAATGGAATCGCTTTGAAATCAATACCGTTTGTCTAGGCCGGCAGGTTTCCAACGAATTTGACTTTATCAATTTCCTATGATATAGGGATGTGATTATATGCGTCCTATTCGTTTGGTAGGTAATTGTTAATTTGGCTATTATTCCTTCAAACTCCATTAAACTTTGTACACCTGGTCAGTACCTACACTAATATCTAGATCCGTGGTGCGTGGTGGTTCTTATAAAATGATATGGTTACCAAATCATATATATAAAAAAACTATTTTTTTAAAACGGACGCATTACTTATCTTGATATTAGTGTACTGATAATGTGATAGAAGCAAACATAGTTCACGTACAAAAGGGCATAAGTACCCTATCGGCAACATTCTCTTATCCCTTAAAATAAATCAATATTCTCACAGTATTATCACGGAGTAATTTTAAGGCGATTCAAATTGATCCTTGTGATTTCAATGAATTTTACTTATTTTTTTTGTGACTTTTTGATTTAGTTTGATTTGATTTGAAGTTATAGTATAATTTACAATTTATAATAATTGACACATGAAATAATTTACGTCAAACTGGGTTCAGATTTATTACAAGCAACTTACAAAAGTAATTTTAGAATCGTTGAAAACGAGGATAAGGAGAGTAGGCTGAATTTAAAAAAAAAACTTATGTTTTAAAATGTCTGCTCACACCTTTTTGCTAGAGCTATAATTTAGAATCCAAATAAACATTATAAATACATCTTGATTTATTTATTAGAACTACTTACGCATAGATCTTTTGATATAGTATCAGCGATTCCTGGTATTACATTCAATAGATACATACTGCTGTGTTTTGGCATATGATCGCAAACAATTACTTTGTTGATTTATAAGACTTTAATGTCTACAGCTTTTCAGTTTTCTGCTTTCTTCCATAGTGTATAACTTAACATAACACCCAACAGTCACATACGTAGTCCTGATCCCACACTAGGATTCCCTGTATCGTGGGTATCAGGAACTACGTATTACGCAGTTGTATTTCAGACTTTATTGAAATGTTTTTACCAACAGAATCCCAATAAAATCAACCTGATCTAATTGCTATAAGAAACATATGCCTGCATCGCAGAATGCAAAGATCACAACAAACAAACAATTAGTTTTATATATCGATGTGACGAAGAGCTTGTTGGCAAATGTGTACAATTGCATTGCGGTGACGCATGCATCGATAGTTATACCGCTGTTTCATTGCAAAGCGAAGCGACTATTTAGTATATTCGCTTCAAACCAGCATTAATATATTATACTTTCTTACTTTCATTGTTTGAATGAACAGAGAATGCTCTTCTGGCCAGTTCCAGAAGTCTTAGTAAGAGCTTAACAGTCACAGAATAAAGGTGTCGTTTCTTCATCCTCGGAAAACTGTCCTATACAGACTTTTTCAGACTCAATAGCCTAGTTTAACTTAGATGTTCTCTGCTAATACTCTTTTAAATTTTTTCTTCTAATCATTCTCTACTTAGGGCCTTATTCATAATAATTTTTTAAACCTATTTTAGTTAAAATAGCTTTTGTTTTGTTCTCTCTGATGTAAAATGACATACGTCAAAACAAGACAAAACATATTTCAACTTATAAAATAGGTTTAAAAAATGATTATGAATGAGGGGGTTAGTATTTACACACAATTGACCTAAATATTCCCGGGAGGGAATATTTGAAACACAGGGAATGAGCGATAGCTGGGCCAGCTATCGCTCATTCCCTGTGTTTCAAATGTTCCTTTATTCAACCAACCTTTATTTCCAACCTTTATTCTGTGACTGTTAAGCTCTTACTAAGACTTCTGGAACTGGCCAGAAGAGCATTCTCTGTTCATTCAAACAATGAAAGTAAGAAAGTATAATATATTAATGCTGGTTTGAAGCGAAGTATACTAAATAGTCGCTTCGCTTTGCAATGAAACAGCGGTATAACTATCGATGCATGCGTCACCGCAATGCAATTGTACACATTTGCCAACAAGCTCTTCGTCACATCGATATATAAAACTAATTGTTTGTTTGTTGTGATCTTTGCATTCTGCGATGCAGGCATATGTTTCTTATAGCAATTAGATCAGGTTGATTTTATTGGGATTCTGTTGGTAAAAACATTTCAATAAAGTCTGAAATACAACTGCGTAATACGTAGTTCCTGATACCCACGATACAGGGAATCCTAGTGTGGGATCAGGACTACGTATGTGACTGTTGGGTGTTATGTTAAGTTATACACTATGGAAGAAAGCAGAAAACTGAAAAGCTGTAGACATTAAAGTCTTATAAATCAACAAAGTAATTGTTTGCGATCATATGCCAAAACACAGCAGTATGTATCTATTGAATGTAATACCAGGAATCGCTGATACTATATCAAAAGATCTATGCGTAAGTAGTTCTAATAAATAAATCAAGATGTATTTATAATGTTTATTTGGATTCTAAATTATAGCTCTAGCAAAAAGGTGTGAGCAGACATTTTAAAACATAAGTTTTTTTTTTAAATTCAGCCTACTCTCCTTAAGACAAAACATATTTCAACTTATAAAATAGGTTTAAAAAATGATTATGAATGAGGGGGTTAGTATTTACACACAATTGACCTAAATATTCCCGGGAGGGAATATTTGAAACACAGGGAATGAGCGATAGCTGGTCCCCAGCTATCGCTCATTCCCTGTGTTCCCTACTGAGACTTAGTCACTTCACACGTACAAGACGTCTAAATTAGTGACAGCCTATTTAAATTATCTTTCATCAATTACTATTGATATACCCACGTTCTAGTTTAAGGACGTCTAAGATTATATTATAATGATTTTTGGTGCTATAAAAAAACAACTGTAACAGGTTAACGATCTAAATCTTGAAATTCAATGATAGTCCAGGATCATAGTGATAATCACCATTCTTGGCAGGCGTATTGGTGTATAGTACTCAGGTAGATGCTGTTGTCGATCACCTAATGTAAACCCTCAGTCGCATTTATGACATCCACGGGAGTAGATAAAGTCTACGGAGAGGTTGGGTACACCACGGCAACGTCACGGCACGGCGGCCTGTTTTAAATATCTTCAAATATATTTTTTGTACGAAAAACTATTCTTAAGGTACACAGAGTTTAGCAACAGCTAAGTAATTAAATATTGATCAAAGTAATTAATGAAAAATCTTAGTGATAAACTTTTTTAAAAAGTTTTTCGTCGCAAGAGTCTTTCGGAATAGTATTAATAACATGTTATAATATAACATAGCATAACACCCAACAGTCACATACGTAGTCATGATCCCACACTAGGATTCCCTGTGTCGTAGGTATCAGGAACTATGAGCATCATGGTACCACAACACCCAGACCCGGAATAAATATTTACAGATCATACAAACATTTGTCCCGCAGCGGGAATCGAACCCGCAACCTCTCGCATCACAGCCCGCTACTCGCCCGCAGCGCCACAGAGGTCGTCGTATGGGACAACTTGTGTAACCTGTTGATTGATTCAAATTCAAAGCAAACTTTTCCAGTTATTGCTAAATTCATGCTAACTCTAGACTTCTGTCGTCATTTATCATTTTAAATCCCAAAATTATGACATTGCATTCTGTTAAACAACTTCGTATTAATGTTATTAAAGAGGTGTTTGGCTCATACGTCTCTCGTTGTATGATTCACGAGGCTGGATTGTAAAGAGCGAATAAATAAACGAATATACGGCGGCGTGGGTTGAGGCCCTTGGTTTTAAATTCAATGTTCCTTGAGTGATTGAAAAAGACTTGGTATACAGGTATGAATCTTAGGAGCAGTTGGACCAATTAGGCTTGGATCAAGATGATCTATCTGCTATTAGTTGGCGGATTGATTCTTCTGATGTATAAAGTTTTATTTCCACATAAACTTTGAATGTTGCCATTTAACGGTTTATTGTATATTGCTCTATTGAGCTAATGGTTTAATGGTTGGTGGTTAAGAATGTACAAGTTTTACTATTGTAGTAAAACAACAGTAAAATTTTCGTCAAAAGTTGATGTTGAAAAAACTAAATAAAGAATTCCATAATTATTTTATTAACTTTTAATCAATCAACACTTTATACGCCTTTTCTCCCTACGAGTATTTTCCGTTTCTCTTAGGAATTTGAAGATTAAGCAATTTAATTTTGATTTTCACAAGATTTTCAATTAGGTTTTCCTGTAAGCTTTAGCCAATATTCCATATTTAAAAAAAAAATTGTGCTGACTTGTTTTGGATATAGAGGGGGAATGGTAAATATTCGCATATTTTCTTTAATATCTCATAAACTAAGCATTTTCCAAATATATAAAAAAAGTAATATTTCTCATAGAGAGTTCTCTTATTTTATATTAATAATAGACATGATTTGTTAAATGACATTTTTATGCTTTTTTTTCTAGTTTGCTTCTTAAAATTGACCCCAAAAATCAGAATTCGTTTATGCTGTACATCCGTGATTGGACATGTACCAAATTTCAAAATTTTTGATCCAGTAGATTCAGAGAGGCTGTTGCAGACAGACACCTGTGAGTGACCTTATAATGGTTCCGTTGGTACCTTTTGAGGACACCTTACCTCAAAAGGTACCAACGGAACACGGTCAACGGCGGGTACCAAGGTCCCAAGGTATCAAACCAGCAACGGGGTCGATCCCTGCCTGTTCGGTAATTGGATATTATAAAAAAAACCTAGATAACTTCCGTCTATTTTACCGCTCGGTGAGATACCTATGTTTATTATAAACTATGTTAGCAGGAAACATAAATGGGTTTGCATTCTCATTTATCCCCAAAATAAACATAGTTATTCGCTTGAGCGCAAATCACCTGATACCATCCCGTATCGTTTTTCGAACACTGTCCATGCGATTTTCTCGCAATTCTATATAGGTTACGGGCACAATACTTAAATCTGGCAAGTGGCAACTGGCATCTGTGGCAAGTAGCAAGTGCCCGAAATCCCGATTATGAGACGGTTTGGCACACGGGTGACGTCAGATGCGTTAATTATAGCGGTTTGACTCACTGTAGGGCAGCGATGACTGATTTGGAATTTGTATGTTGAAAGACATGTAAGCAATGGGAGATGAGAATTAAGATAGACTTCTTTCCATGGAATGTAATTTGAAGGTCTCAATGATGATTAAACCTATTGGACATTATGACGTATGTGCGGCCAAGTCCCGAAACAGATGAAACTGATATGAAAATGTGAAGCTAACCTACATTATGAAATTAGCTGCGTGGCTACTCTTGCCGCTCTATTCAGGATTTAGTGTAATTTGGTACTCTTGAATTTAATACTAGCGCATGGAACTACTTGAGTGAAATCGACTTTCCTCGATCTTTTGGTACTCTTAACGCGATTTTGACGTTGTTCTTCCACGAATCCACACGCAAAGTCAATCGCGTGCTTGATCTCAATTTCAAACTCGATTTGGTTCAAGAGTGCCAAACAAGCGTTACAAGGATTGAAACTGGATTGCGATTAGAACTGGATTGGGATTTTAACTGTCTTCAAGAGCCCTGCCGGACCGGGAGTTTACATATAAGTCCTATCATATTCATTTATTAATTGCTTTTATGTAGTAAGTACATATATATTAGTAGGTAGATATTGGTCTTATTATACTAGGTGGTTAAGTACTTGCACATAAACCCCGTTAGGTGATTATCTTCATCAGCCGGTAGTCCCACTGTTGGATGAGGCCTCCCCCACAACATGCATAGCGTGCAATGGGTGGGAATTGCCATAATCACCACGCTTAGCAGGCGGATTGGTGATCGCAGTATTGGTGTTGAGTACTCAGGTGGATGCTGCTGCCCATCCCCTGGTGTAATCCCTTAGTCAGCTTTTACTACATCCACGGGAGGAGACGGACTATTCTTAGGTCGGACACACCACAGTATATTGCAATGTTTAAATGTAGTAATCTATTTTGAATTAGCTTGGAAAATAAGATAGATAATCTATTTTCCGTTTCATAACAGGTCGGGTTTAAAATCAAAAATGTTTCTGATATCGTATTGTCTGTTCAATTTAAGGCTCTACCTCTCTTATTACTTCATATATGAAAGAAATCTATTTTAATTTTGTGTGTATTTAAAAGTTGAAAGAAATAATGACTTTCTTTCAGATTTGTATTCCAGAGAAATTACTTAAAACAGGATAACAGCTGTTCATCTCTGCTCTTCTATTTATTCTGCTTCATAAGAAGGTATCACGAGTTATCAAGCTTCATCATATCAGTATGAAAATACGAATGGTTCTCTCTACGATACCGTGCCGCCAAAAGCAACGAATAATTTTCATAGAGCGTAAAGTTCTTATTATAATCAAACAAACACACCAATCTTTCCTCCTTGTAATACAATATGATAAATATTTAACTCTCAACACGGTAACGCATTACCCAAGCTCGTACGATCGAGCCAGAAATACCAAACAAACATAATTCTTATTTTAGAGAAGCAGCTATTTTTGAACTAGTTTTTATAAAATTGTTGAGGCATATTTAGAGAAAGATAGGACTTGGAACTAATGGGAAAGACTTCAATAAACCTCCACAAACTACCCTAAAACTACCTCTAGGACGACCTCTGTGACGCGGCGGGTGAGTAGCCAAGAGATTGCGGGTTCGATTTCCGCTGCGGGACAAATATTTGTATGATCTGCAAATATTTGCGATTTTTGACCCCCCTCACCCCTTAGTGAGATGTCGTGAGATTTCGCTCGACCCCCTCCCCCAATCCCCCTAGGATCCCTATAGGAATCCCCTACCTCCCAAGGACAAACTCCTACAATCCCTTAAAGCCCTACAAACCCCTAAAAACCCATAGGTAATCTTCTACAAACACCTAATAAATAAACAAAACAAAAAATTACATGACATAAAATACATATAAAACTACCCCTAAAAACTCCAAAATCCCTTTAAAATCCCTACAACCCATGAAAACCCCTGCATCCCCCTTAATCCTCCTACGATACCCGAAAATTTTTAGAAAACCCTACAGCCCCTAAAAAGACCTGTAACTCTTCGTCTGCTAGATAGAATAATATCGTTCTAGACATAAAGCTAAAGATATAGACATTTAGCATAACGCGACCCCTCTACGCATTAAGTACACCGATTTGAAACGCTCTAACAACCCTATTAAACCCCTTAAAACTCCTAAAAACCTGTACTTCCTCTTTGACTTTGCTCGAGGATCGGGATTTTTCCCAGCTGTGGGGCCAAGCTAGATTCTTTTCTAGTCCTCAAAATGTATGAATGAATGTGAATTTCACCAAAATCTTTAAGTCTTCGATATATTTTGTACAGACAAACAGATAAAGAAATATGTGTTGCTCGTTTGGTAAATAAAGAACTGAAGGATAGTGGGATCTTATAGAAGTTTTAAAATAACAACTGAATGCCATCAGGTTTTGTATTTAATTATTGGGTGACAAAGCCACGCGCAGCAAAACAGGTGATTTTCATTCTATATATACAGAAGGTCAAGCTGTAAGTATAGGAGATTATACTGGGTGTAAAAACTATAAAGAAAATTACTAAAAAGTTCTACTTAATTTTATATTGAAAAAACGGTGACGTTTTTCGTTACGAAAAACAGTGGTAATTACATTGTTTTTCGTGACGAAAAACGTCGAAATTACACTCACTACAGTCTCGAAAGGTCAGCAAAAAAAGGTAAAAAAGATAAAGGACGAAAAACAGTGGTAATTAGCCGTTTTTTCAATTTAAAATGATTCCCAACCACGAAACTTTAAATTCTTTAGAAATCCCTATATAACAAATGATTTTATCAAGGATTACTCTGAAAGCAAATCTGAAATAAATTTGAATATCAAAACCATCATCAGTAGCTTTTGCTTGCCTCCTTGGTTTTTTGAAGAAATAGATCAACAGAAATGGCCATCTGAAAACCAGCCATAATCACCAAGCTTGGCAGGTGGATTGGTGGTCACAGTGGACATGTGTTAAGTACTCAAGTGGATGCTGCCTATGGCGTTATTTTGATGACGTAATCCCTTAGTCGGCTTAAACGACATCCAAAAAAAACGCAAAGGGTAAAGACAAAGGTGTCTATTCTTAGGCCGGATACGCTACGGTCATTTGAATGTAATCATCATTATTCTGTAGAAGTCCACTGCTGGCATAGGCCCTTAGAATGCCACGACGAACGAATATACCAGTAATATGGATATACCAGCAATCCTTCCAATAACTAAATTCCTCTTACTTAAACTCTTAAAATAAGGTATGTTTTTGTGTAGGTACAACAAATAATCAACATCATCATTAGCATGTAGAAGTCAACTGTTAAACATAAGCTAGTCTCATGGAATAAAACGATGAACGGTCTTGAGTCGCCTCCATCCACCAACTTCCTGTGACCTTACATATTCTTAAAAGCCTATTTATTCCTTAATAAAAAAGATTACAAGCTAAAAACATACATTATACTATTTAAATTTAATTAAGGATCCCCCCTATGGGTCCAGCCCTTCATTCACCAATTCATTCCAACAACATTCCACTAAATATGTGATACCTATTTTGTAAGTAAGTTCCGGGCATCGGAAGTTGACACCCTGTATAGACGACACAGCTGTATTTAAAGGCAAGCCGAACAGAGCTGGAGCCAGTCCAGATGTGGATCACGAGTAGGAATCATTTAAAGCGTTCTTGAGATTTGCTCGTGCTCAAAGCATTGGCGAATTAGTTCAATGTTAGACAAACTGTGCTAATGACAAAATCAAAAACAGTTTTAGATTTTAAAAAATAACATTAGGAAAGAGAGGAGGTATATTAAGAAACAGAGGGAGTCTAGAGCTTACGGGGCAGAATTCTAAAATTTTTTGTAAAATCGGATGTAGTTTTTAGGTATATAAATTTTTAGCTTTCATTCTAAAACCTTTCAAAAGGAAAACAAAAAAGGATATTTTGATTTGGTTCATACGCCGTTTAAAATAAAATCAAACTGAATTCTCCACGTTTTGATCCTTAATATTTAGGTAGAAACACACTAGCGGTAGTTTACGACTTATTTATATTACAAAAGTAAAATAGGCTTTGATATAAGTAAGTCAAAACTAAGTAATATAACTAAGTAAGTAAGTAACGCAGTAGTCATTTCCCATGACTTCGAGATTCCACTAAGATCGATTACGTTAGCGATACATGATTCTATTTGAAATTATCTCAAGCATCCCTTACAACAGAAAAACAAACATTCTCTCTTTCAGTTAAGTTTAGTTTTGCATGGCAAGAAATATAACAATTACATGCAATGAATTTGATATTTACGGTGCAGATAATAAGATTCCAAATGGTAGGTTCATACACCTGGTTTAGAATAGACTTGGCAAAGAGCTTCGCACAGATATTGGATCTCTGACGTTGGCCAGCAAACGGTGACTCACTATTTGACAGGTCAGTTAACTAGACCTGTTTTTTAGTGAGATATCTAGAGCAATTCTGCTATTAGGGTATGAGTAGTGAGAAAGGCATGTGACTTGAAAAGGTTTAAGAAAAACGATTGGCAATCAGATGGTCAATCACTTTTGTGTGGCACTAGCTAACTCCTTCGTGTTTAATTCCTTCAAGTACACACGTTTACGTTGAGATCATCATCATCATCAGCTTGTAGAATACCACTGCTGGACATATTCCTCCCCTTAGAATGCCACGACGAACGGTCTTGAGCCGCCTCCGTCCACCGATTTCCTGCGACGTTTATAATGTCTTTAGTCCAACGAGTGGATAGGGCCTTCCTCCACTCTACCGCTTCTTCCGGTTTGTGGTTGCCACTCGAGAACCTTTATTTCTTAAGCGGTTATCAGTTCTTCGAGCTATATGACCTGCCCATTGCCACTTCAACTTGCTTATTTTGAGAGCAATGTCGGTGACCTTGGTCGACGTAATGATGTAAGTCATCACTGGCAACTCGCACTGATTATAG
This sequence comes from Epirrita christyi, assembly GCA_951392215.1. Classification (NCBI taxonomy): domain Eukaryota; kingdom Metazoa; phylum Arthropoda; class Insecta; order Lepidoptera; family Geometridae; genus Epirrita; species Epirrita christyi. The sequence continues at coordinate 14,998,285 of OX595844.1, forward strand.
ACTTGAAACAAGGAACCATAAAATGAAAAAAAAACTTACAGAAAACAAGGCTTCAATCGGTTGATTGAATTTGCTACGGCATTGCTACGAACGCGTAGCAAGTTCGTAGCAAACATTTTCTGACAGTAACTGACTTTTGTTTTAGTTTTTTATTTGAGTAAATGACGAAACTGAGTTGTGGCCCACCCATGGTCCATCAGAGGCCCAATTTTCTTATTTAAAAATTAAATCACAATATAATCTCGTGTCAGTAGCACTGCCACGTAGTAACTATTACTTGCATTTATACGCGAAGATTAAGTAATAGTTACTACGTGGCAGTGCTACTGACACGAGATTATATTGTGATTTAATTGTTTTTCAAATAAGAGAATTGGACCTCTGATATTAAGCGGTAACTGCAGCCCATAACAAATGCAACATCCTCATAGGTCACGTCCGCCTAGGAGGTGCCCTACGTGGCATTGAACTGCACCAGTCATCCTGAGCCATAGAGATGAAAATTCTGTATGTATTGTAAGTGATCTGTAATTTCACCGGAACCCATACATAACATAACACCCAACAGCCAACATAGTCTCCCACACTAGGATTCATGTGTCGTGGGTATCAGGAACAACAAGTACTATGGTACCACGACACCCAGACCCGGAACAAATTTTTGCAGATCATGCAAACATTTGTCCCGCAGCGGGAATCGAACCCGCAACCTCTCGCATCTCAGCCGACTACTCGTCATACCCTTCAAACTGGAACGCAGTAATGCGTGCATTACTGCTTGGCAGCAGAAATAGGTATGGTGGTAGTAAGTACTATACCTGACCACCTGGGGAAGTCCCCGGATGAATTCTTTCACAAGGAGCTCTACTAATAACATAAAAGATATATTTTTCTTTTTCATTAGCCATTACATGTCCACTGCTGAACGAGGCCTCCTCCATAGAATGCAACGGGGGGATTTGCCATAATCACCACGCTTGGCAGGCGAATTGGTGATCGGAGTATTGGTATTTAGTACTCAGGTGGATGCTGCTGGCTTACGGGAGGAGACGGAGGGATCTATTCTTAGGCCGGACACATCACATCACATTAGATGTTGAATTCACTACTTTAATCACCATAGAGCAAGATCTGCAGCCATGGATCTTACTATCTCTCTATAAACCGGGCTATTAAAAAGCTTATTTTTTATACACAAAGTCTGAAAAAAAAACTGTTTCAAAAAACACTCTTGCGCATAAAATTTCGGCTAAGCAATGAATTCACTTGCGAGCAGCAAGTTGCAAGAAGCACATTCATCTATCAACCACCGTCGAACGCAGTCTACTGAGGCGCCATAGCGACAATCGAACAAACGAAACCATCTAAATCGGTCGTGTGCCCTGCCGGCTATTTCAGCTGGCCTATAAATAGCCACAAAGATCGCCACTGGATGTGGGTCGAGATTCTTTTTGCTTTTCTGCTCGTTTGTTCATTCGCACGTGTGCACTTTGCATAACGGCTCAAATCTCATAGGAACATTACAATGTTGTTTTATACTATTGAACACATTTTTTTAGTATCATTTCAATAACATTTACCTGAAATTTATTTTTCGTTCAGTAGTTCTTTTCATATAAAAACTGGATGTGTATGTATGTGTCTGTATGTATTGGTGTGTTCATTATGTATGTTCGGGATAAGTAAAGGAAAAAGGAAGTAGCTTGTATGAGCGTTTGTGTGCCTGTGTTAAATTTTGTTATAACTTGTGTATTCTTATTTTAGTTTAAGTTTTTTATATCTTTGAAGATTCTAGTTATATACTTTGTAGGGCTGTAAGCTTTTTAACTTATGATGGTTTAATAATAATAGAATACTGTATAAATATTTGTATTCGCGTACGCATCTTTTTGATGCGAATATTATTATCATCTTACAGAAGTCCACTACTGGACATAGGTTCATAAAATGTCTTGAGCTCTTCGTCCGTACTTTTCATCAGGTGGGCCGTATGCTTATTTACTTACGTAGTAGTATAAAAAAAACCGCATTCTTCCTGAGACCTAAAATCTAAAATGTCGTCGGCCCATCGATATACGATATGATACAATTACAGAAATTTCCAATTTACTTATACTCTATGACTATACCGTTAATTCTAACATTACTTTTTCTTGTGCTTTTTATCTTCTGTTAAGTAAGAAAGTGTACTCTTGTCGCTTGTACTTGTACATGTAAGCTTGTACTCTTGTCGTGCTCATTTTTACTATGTTTCTTATTAGACTTTATTTTAGCCTTTTGGTTTCTAGTTAGTTTATGTTTACTAAGTTTTTACGTGCTGTTAATCTTCCTAAAAATAAATAAATGCCTATATTCTTGTGAACAATATAAAGCTGTTTTTATTAAAAATAACTTTTCATTTAAAAAACCGACTTCCGCCATTGTATTTGACTAAATATTTGGATGAAAAAAAATGATGAAAGAACCATAGTGGTGAAAGGTTTATGATACTTTCTGAATGCAAATGCTTGGTTTGCTGCTGAAAATATCAAAATCGCCATATGTATGCCTACAATATTTGAGGAGTTCCCTCAATTCCCCATGGATTACAGCATCAGAACTGCATTCTGAAATAAAAGGGACCAATCTGGAAGTATCTATACAAATAAAAAAAGAATTTTCCAAATCTGTTCATAAACGCCGGAGATATGCGCTAACAAACATTAAAAAAAAAAAAAAAAACATCCGAATTCATATCCTCCTTCTTTTTTGTGAAATCGGTTAAAAAAGTGGTATTGATGACTAGATAGATTTTAAACCGGTTTAACTTACGTGGATTATCATACATGATTAAGAGCATCAAAATTGCTTGAAACCTCGGATCATATTTGAAAATAATCCACGTAAGTTAAACCGGTTTAAAATCTATCTAATTATATAAAGCTAAGTTATTTTTATACAAATCATAAAGTTTCTGATAAACACATATTGCTTGGTGCAGTTGGGCATGAAGCTGTTTTTGGGAACTGAGGTTTCGTAATTTATGTTGACAGAACCAGTTTCTGAAGATACATTCGTATTTCAAAAAGAAAATGAATCATTGCGATATATTTTGTTTTCGTAGGTAGCCGTTGGATCAGCAAGGCCATCAGAAAAATAAAGTCACGAACGAAGTTATTGCTGTGACGGACAGACGACGAGTAGACACGGACAGAGATTAATTGTTAGGGTCATTAAGGAAGTGGGTTCAAATATTTATAAGAACACAGTTCCGCTAGCGCCAACGAAAAAAAAAATAAGTTTACGATACTCAAATATGACGACCTCTGTGGCGCGGCGGGCGAAGGTTCACCTGGGACGCAGGAGGTTGCGGGTTCGATTCCCACCTCGGAACAAATATTTGTACGATCTGCAATATTTGTTCAGGGTGTTCTGGGTATTTTTCTACGTATAATAAAAAAATATCTATCTACGTAATGTATTGTATTAAGTATATCAGTTATCTAGAACCCATAATACAAGCTCTGCTTAACTTGGGACTAGATAAAGTTGTGCGAAATGTTCTGCATTAAAAAAAAAAAAAACAAGTTTATTTATTTCAGACAATGCCCATAATAATGTTAGTACATGGTACATACATATAAAATCAAATAAATACAATTATACTGACTGATACAATTTCGATAATACATTATAAGGCATTTGTTTTAGTCACTTGCTGAGTAAACTTCACTGTTTAACTCAATAGATAAATATTGAATCAGCAGTTAACTACGTTCAGGCCTCCCAGGAGGGGTGATTAATAATAACTAATTATTAATAATTAATAATCACCACGCTTCGCAGGCAGATTCGTGACCGCAGTTTGTTGTTAAGCACTTAGCGGATGCTACTGTCCCTCCCCTGTTTTTATCCCTTTGTAAGGCTTTATCCACGGGAAGAGAAGGAGTGTTTCTTAGGCCAGACTCACCACGGTAATATTGCCTTGGTGAGTCTGGCCTAACAATATGTGCATTAGAGGACTTAAACTGTCTGGTGATTATAATGAATTAACTATTGGCTCAACATTTATTATTATTCATTTATTTCAATCAACATGGATCATATTGTTTTAGTTAGTTTCTTATCCTAGATTAGTTAAAGGTCAAAAATCAAATAGAATTTACATGCTAGCATTACATTTACATGTTGCATTTAGCTATGAGTCAACAGTTAACCATTAAGTCAACAGTTGACCATTGAGTCAACATAATCTGTTGACTCAATGACTATTGAGTCATCAGTCAGCTATGTTATGAGTCAACAATTAACCATTGAGCCAAAAGTTAACAAAAAGTAAAAGTTAAAAGTTAAAGTAAGTTATAGAGTTTTTTTAAATTATTTATGATTCACGTGGAGTTTTATGAAACAATCAGATGATAGAAACGCAGATAATAATGACAGAATTGAGAAATGAAGACATCAGGAAAAAGCATGGGCAACAGCATCGAATATTATTCTCAATAGGCCTTACTCTCTTATAGCGATTCAGTTCAAAAACAATTCAGTGCAAAATATCGGTTCATCGTTGACATCCGTCATCATTGAATAACTTCAATCTCAAAAGTCTATAGACCTTCTGCTACTGCGCCTTTAAATATAGCTGCGGACATCACGGAACCGATATTTTGTACTGAATAGTTTTTTAACTGAATCGCTATAAGAGCTCATGGTAAGGCATCTGATGTTCTATGATCGATCAAACACACTCGTAGTTGTAGAATTTTTCTTATCAGTAATCGATCTCTTGAAATACAGTAACCAACAAAAGCACCGCCTACGTAACCCACAGTGAGAGTACAAAATGTTCGCCAAATGCGATCCCCTCGCTACTCGCTGCCAAGAATGTGCGATTGTTCACTCGTTGCCGCCATGATGTTTATTTTAGTTAACGGAAAATAAAATGTTGTTTTTGCTACTGAACAGCTGACTCGATCTAACTATGATACGAAAGTTTTGTTTGCTCCGTTTACAAGCAACAACGACAATTGAAATGAAATATTATCATCATGTTGGTTCGATGACATATTTTACTAATTGTTTATTTTTTTGATATTTTGACGCAGGTTAGAGAGAAGTTAAACGCCTTAACTAATATATTTAAAAAAAAATGATGTAAGTAATTAGTATATTTTAGTAAAAAAAAAGTCAAGTGTAGACTAGAGTGTAACCATGTAACTTGTGGGCTACCATAGTAACCACTACATTTTTATTTTTTTTATACTTGGCAAGCAAACAAACATACGGCCCCCCTGATGGAAAGGTAAAATTATTAATAAAAATATTAATTAAAAATAATAATTAATTATTAATTAAACTTATTCAACACATTTGATTTCCCGTGGGAATTTAAAGACTTAGATTTTCATTTAGGTTTTCCTGTGAGCTATGCGTAAAAACCAAGATACGTTTTTTTTTTCGAAGTTTATATAAATAATAAAGTAAGAAATGGTAAATTTTCGTAATTTTCAATAACATCTACTAAAAAAAAACCTTTTTAAAATAAAAATGTTTGTGTTACTCAAAACAAGCTATTTTATTTGATATATCACATGAAGCATTTGACACAAGTTTCTTTTTTTTAAATTTTATAGGTTTCCCCCAAAAGCCCAAAAACCCCAGAAATCTCGTTGATTTATGCTATAGATCCGTGATTTGAAGACCTAACTCTGTATATGTACCAATATCCTGTCAATGTAAATAAAATAGTTAAAAAAAAAACCTAACAACATACCGAGAGCCTGTCTATAATAGGGCCTGTGATTAGAAGTTTTTTTGTGTACAAATACTATAAAGTAGTAAAAAAAATCCTAACAACCTACCGAGGTTCTGTCTATTACTATAACCTGTGAAAGAAGTTTTCTTGCGGTCTCAAGATTTTTTTACGTACAAAAATTAATATTATTTCCTAGATCTGAAACTTCGTGAGATTGCTTAAGATAATAAGTACTTTGCCTAAAAAAAATTAAGAGTCTGCTCCAAAACGCGTATTGTATATAAAAGACGAGCCCCTGTCGATTCGGAGAAAATATGCTGTGACATGCAGGCAGACAGACAACCTGCGCGATCCAATATTGGTTCCGTTGGTGCTCTTGAGGTACGGAAACCCAAAAATTAGAACTATGTCAGCATTTCCCCTTTTATTTTCGCAGATCCGGGGCGAGTCACTACTCTATAGATAAATGTATACTATCCACAGTAACATCTGATAGAGTACATTTTAACAATAGCAAATGGAAGCCAAGTTGTTATGTTCTGATTTTCAGCTATGTAGTTACAGCATAGATAAAATTCAACTGTGAAGCAGTCGCTGAGAGATAAGTGTAACGTTGATTTATTTCGAGATGAATATTTAATTGTTGCAAGCGTGTTGTGCTTTGAGATCATCTGAGTCAATCGTCTTTGCTGAAATTAAATTCGTACAAGTGAGATGCATAACATACATAACATAGCACTCAACAGTCACATACGTAGCCTTAATACCACACTAGGATTTCTTGTGTCGTAGGTATCGGGAACTACGAGTACCATGGTACCATAACACCCAGAACCATATTGCCATATTGGACCCGCTGGAAAAAGTTTACCTACTTTAAAATGTTAAATTAAATTTTTTTTTTAATGAATTTCTTATGTAGTTACCTACCTTAGCTCCTAGTGTTGTACTAGGTTTAATGTTTAATAACTTAGCCGAACCTAGTTATGTGCAAAATTATCCACTTACTTATAATTGTTTACTTACTATTGTGTTGTTATATGTGTAGGCAACTAGGTCGGTACTTACCTACTCCATTTTGGACAGCCTACTTATAAAAGTTTGCGTTTATTTTATATTTTTATCACTATATACCTACCTAAATTCTTATTAATTTTGTCTTGGAAGAGACAAGCCACCCACAACACAGGGTATCCTGCTAGGAGACTACTTTGCTTATATACCTACCATTATCTGGGTTTTGATTGATTGTTTTGTTTAAGTAGTTTTTAAGTGTGGCATGATTATATATTTTACAAATAAATAAAATAATAAAATAATTTTAATCCAGATCTATATTGTCACTTGGATTTTAGTCCTGGAACATGTTGATTTCCTTAAAACGATTTCATTTATTTTTGGCAAGAAATAAAAAGCACACAATACTGTATTGTGTACGGGTCTCCATTGTCAACAAACAGTTATGTGATGCTTGAATCAAATAAAATGTAGAACTTTAGGACTTGTGCAAGTTGATTGCGATTCACGAGTTATGTCTGGCATTTTATCACTTGTGGCACTTATTTATATTATTCTTGCTGCGATGTTGGCAACTTGACCAAATCGATGTAAACTAAGCTGTAAAGAAGTAATAGTACATTTATAGACGGTGAGTTGCCAACCTCCTTTTTCGAAAGTCGGATAATTAAACCGCAGAGTATTCTCTCTGTAGTTTAATTATCCTATGTTTAGTAGGTATAGTTGTAGAGTTTGTTAGGGATGCGTACCTAAATAGAAAAAAATGGGACCATTATAGAGTCACTGATTGTCCGTCTGACCGTCTGACTGTCTATTAAGACCTTTTTTCTTAGGAACGGTTAAAAGTGTCAACGTGAAATTTATACGAAGTATAAAAGTGTAAGAATTAATAGTGTTATGAAAACATCAAGTTTCTAACTAATTGCATTAAAAAGATATGCCAATGAATGTAAAATTTTGTATGGAAATCGTGGAAATGTAAAACCATGGTACCTACTTCCAGTAACTTCACAGTTCTGAAACTAGGAGACTGACAAAAATAAAGGAAAAACTCTAAAATTCAGGAATTTCAACTTTTGTCGAAAATAATGGTAAGATTTTTAGGAAAAAGTGGCAGAACTTCGAAAAATGAACTTCTTGTGAAAGAGTTCGCCCGGGGAAGTACTACCACCGTACCTATTTCTGCCGCAAAACAGTAATTCTCGCATTACTGTGTTTTGGTTTGAAGGGTACGGGTGCCGGTGAAATTACAGGCACATGAGACTTTTCATCTTTATGTCTCAGGGTCGGCAGCGCGCGTGTGATGCCTCTGGTGTTACAGGCGTTCATAGGCTACGGTAACTTCTTTCCATCAGGTGGGCTGTATGATTGTTTGCTTAACAAGTAGTACTTATACAAACAAAATAAAAAAAAGGGCTCTGAAAATTTCGATTTAATTTACGGGTCGGAACCCTCAGGAAACTTATTAGTTTTTTACAAATAGGGCTGATTACAGGTATCAGTTTTTTTTTATAAAAGCTTTACAAGAGTAGCCAATAGATGCCATTGTTGGGTAATAAATTGTAAAACAATTTAACTAATCCTCGCCTATCTGACAGATAATGTTAATCGTAAACTCATTATTTATCGTCTACCAGTTAAAGTCCATAAAGATTTAGTGCTGTGATAAACAGTGGCACTTTCAAGTCCAAAGAGGCACAAAGTTTGTTTTAGTGTTTACCAGGAGCATATGCTTAAACTTTTTAATTGAAAACAATTCAAATATATAACTATCAGATTAGAAGTTGAAACGGCAATGGGCAGATCTTATAGCTCGAAGAACTGATAACCGTTGGGGCATAAGAGTGCTTGTAAACGTCCGTTTTTTTCACCGGATAACGGACCGTCAATAAACGGATATCCTTGTATACATATAATACTTTTTACCGGATGGATGTTAGCTTGGACTGCCGTCTACGGTATGCAGAGAGACGGCACTCAATTTAAAGAAAACCGGCAATACATCCGACAGCGTCAACAGGCACCAATACACTGGCGTGGATGACCGCTCTTCTTACGCCGGACCGGTCCGTCGCGCCGACGGGAAGCGGTGGTGCATCCGGCGTAAATTGTTCGCCGGACTGATGTCCGGTTCATGTACACACATTCATTATAAACCATAAACCACCGTGAATCCGGTAAAAAACACGGTCCGTTATCCGGTGAAAAAAACGGACGTTTACAAGCGCTCTAAAGGTTCTCAAGTGGCGACCACAAACCGGACGACACAACGTTATGTATAATTTATATGTAAAATAATGATTATGACTATATATAACATAACATAAACCCAACAGTCACATGCGTAGTCTTGATTCCACACTAATATTCCCTGCGTCGTGGGTATCAGGAACTACGAGTACCATGATACCATAATACCTATACCAGTAACAAATATTTGCATATCATACAAACATTTGTCCCGCAGCGGGAATCGAACCCGCAACCTCTTGCAATTCAGCCAGCTACTCGTCCTTCACGCCAGAGGTCGTTAAGTAGAAAAGCTTGGACAAATCGAAATTGGAGGAAACTGGCCTGCAATTTCACTTTCTACGACTCAATGCAAAACGTAACAGGAATTTGATGTACGTGACTCATCCTGAAACGATGCAAGTGCCTGTAATTTTACCAATGAGTCAAGCCATCAAGTTTATCAAGAACTGCATAAGATTTTATGGTCACTTAAGGCTCTGATCAATCGGCAAGTACAACTTTCGCGAATGGTGCGACGCATCGCTGTAAACAACTACCTATCAAATGCAATCTAATGGCTCGCAGCAAGTAGCTCGAGGCTCTGATTCTAATTAATCTTTATTCCTACATTTGTTTTTGTATTCCAGACGGCCCTTCAACAAACAGCCCTTCCCTGCCATCATGAGACAACAAACGCACCCGATCTGACAACCGTTGGGGAATAAAGGTTCTGGAGTGGCAACCACAAGCTACGCAGTAAAAGATGGACTAAAGACGTAATAAAGGTCTCAGGAAGTCGTTTGATGGTGATAGCTCAGCACCGTTCGTCATGGCATTCTAGGGGCGGAGGCCTATTTCCAGCAGTGGACTTCTACAGGCAGGATGATGATGATATCAGGAGAGTAAATTATTATCATCGAGTACTTGTATCGAAAGGTTGACGCACATCCAGCTCCAGAACTGAATCAAAGTAGCAGACTGACTGGCGTGAAGCCAGAGACAAACAAACAATTTCCATTGATTTGAGCATATTTCAATCAAAAAGATAGGAATGAAAGAAAACAAATGTGTGTAATGTACTTTGGAATGCATTACCTGTTCAATCCGATATGTTAAATCTCTCCTCATTTTCATCATCTGTACTGTCATCTTATAATAGTATTATGGTATTTTTCTATGTATGATAAAAAATATCTATCTATGTAATGTATTTTATTAAGTACTAGCGGCCCGCGCGCGACTTCGTTCGCGTGGTCCCGGTGTTCCCGGCAGTTATTCTAATTTTTCTCACCTTTTAAACCTTCCCTAGACCTCCACGAACATTTCAAGACCAAGATAAGATAAATCCGTTCAGCCGTTCTCGAGTTATAGCGTCAGGAAGGAAAACCCGACTTATTTTTATATGTATAGTAGATATCAGTTATCTAGTACCCATAACACAAGCTCTGCTTAGCTTGGGGCTAGATAATGTTGTGTGAAATGTCCATTATTTATTTATTTATTTATTTATCTTTCTGTACGCCATCTTGACATTCTTTTATTATCACCAATGCCTTTAGTTATGTATTATTGTATTATTATTATTATACTGGTAGGATATATATTTATTATTTTGTTTTTTAATATCAATTTGTTGGTACTATAATATAATATAATATAATATCATTGTGATTATACAAAGATGTACGTCACCGTCCTTATTTATTTTATACTTTCTGTCCATCCTAAGGTTGTCTGGAAGAGATCGCTCTTGAGCGATAAGACCGTCTATTATAACTCTAATTTGAAACTTTGCATCTTTTTCTGTTTTTTGTTTATGGTGTACAATAAAGTTATAATCTATCTATCTATCTATGAAAAGTTTCATACGATTGTTTACGCCAAAAGATTTATAATTAGCATTATACACTGTTTATGCAAGTATATACTTATTATAACATCCTACACACAGGAAGACATAATTACATCTAGCTACTTGGAGGGCGAATCGGCATTCACACACAGACGCATTACGTGTCTGTCCAGTGAATCACTTCTATTTTACTCCAGTCGCTAAAAATAGCTTATTATTTTGAGAGCAATCACATCACCATCTGCATATGGGATAATTTTTAGTTCAAATGTAATAAGAAGAGGTGGCAGATGTTTTAATTGTCTCATGTTATTATAAGCACTTGCTAGTGGAAGCGAATCTGTGCAGTATTATAACTAAAGTGCGCTAAAACTATCGCTTACCCTTTCTAATAGAATTAAAGAAAAGGGAACGCAATAATTTTAGTTTGAGAATCATGCACAGAATTGTTACCACTATGTGCTCAAATCTTGCTACATGATTTTTTAACCGATTGAGCTGAAAAGAGTCATGCCGAAAGCGTACCATACATGATTCGAATATCCATGGATGGTACGAGCTTCATAAATTCCTATCATTACATTTTCTACAAAACTAGGTGGAAAATAAAATTCGTTTTTAAAAATCTAGATCGGCCCCATTATGAACGTTAAAAACTTTTAACATTAAGAGCTTTTTCGCCATGATGCATAGTTGGTCGGTGCATTTGAAATTGTAATCCTACGCCTCATCTCAAGAAAACTATAAAAGTAACATAGAATGGAAATGCTTTCTGCAAACTAGATAGATTTTTCAAAAAAATATTTAATTTTTTCTCGTAGTTTTGCAAAAACTGATGATGTACAAACAAATAAAAAAATATAAAAGTACCTGATGAACAATGGTGTACTATTTTGAATTTTGGGTACACCAATGTTCTCAGTTTCACCATGATTCTTTGCACACCTGTCATGTTCTAATGACAAAACAATCATAGGATTGTACAACTGTCTCTTCGAAGAGTTCGAAGGGGTGGAAATTGTCCATGAACATTCTAACAAAACTCCCATCGCTTTAATATACACATGCTTACATAGTATATTATAAGTTGAGCACTCAAAAATAATAATAAAAATAGCGATAATGTATTAGCGCGGATTTTGTATGCAAGTTTGTAAACTATACCTCATATACAAAAATGCATGACACAAATTGAATAACATGTTCGTCTGGTAAAGTCAGTCATTTTTTATATATTTTTTGTCATGTTTACGTTGTACATTCATTACCCATAAATCATAAATAAAGTCTCCAAAATCGTATAGATAATAAAATTTATAAACATTTTAAAGTTATTTGATATGTTATGATAGACGCTAAAGATTAATTAAATTATGGACGAATTTAATCTTTAAACGTGATTATTTATTACGGGGAGTAACGAGATTTATATTTAAGTAGCTGAATCTCCGTGACTTCGTCTGCTTTTTGATGTAGCCTATATATTAATCAGAGATAGTATAGCTTTCTAATAATGAAATATCTTTTGGAAAACGTTGTGAAGTTACCATTACCTTTTACAAACAAACAAAATTACCTTTTCATAAAAATAGTGTAGATATTGTAAATGTAAATACCGAAGTTTAAGTATCGACAAATACGTTAGACTTATGCGAAATACTAATTGTTTTTTTGATGATGATAATGTATACGTGTTCGCAAACGGCAAAAGAAAACATTGTGAGAAAACTGCCATATCCTAGAACCAAAAGTTATAAGACAATGTATCTATGTGTGCATGAAAGAAACCCCTGCCACCACACTGGTTCTTTACCCACTGGCCAGGCTAGGGCAATCTCAAGCTGGTCCCTGAGCCTATCCAGGATGACCAGGAAAGAACTCGTGACACGAAGTAGTATAGGTAGTAATAGCGTGCCTTACTTGTGACCAAACGAAAATCGAATAAAAACAATACTAATAAAGTCTGTTAAATCGTAACAGCACCGTGGTATTGAAACAGGAGTAATTTTGGTTTATAAGACAATTTAAAATTATCCTTTAGAGTAAAACACTTATGACTTTGACTTTAACTTTGAACCTGGGCGGAGTATCACACAAAAATATGCATCTCTACATATAAGCCATAGCTTTCACGGGACGATGTGGTCGCTCAGCGACAAAGTCCTTTATTTAAATTAAAAAAAACCCATAGCTGTGTATGCATTATGTAGATCTTTATTTTAATGTTTAATTTATCACTTACAGGAGCTTTGATTTTGATAAAAGAGGTTTTTGGAAATACCATAAATATTATCTTCTGTAATGAATAATCAATAAATTCCTTTTCACACCACCTGCTCGACAATGTCCAATTACAAATCATGCAACCTCAACGTAAAGTAAAGCATTGTCTCTCTAGGGATATAAAGTTGTATGAAACTCCCTAGGGATTAAAGTGATTTGAATTTGGAAAGTCAAATTCGTGTGGAAACTCGTGGAAAACTCCAAGTAAAAAAATGCCCATATGGCATTGTAAAGAGGTTTGTTCGAAAATCGAACTGGCCACCAAAGGCAGAACTCATAAAAAAAAGAAATAGGCGCGACTTTAAAGAATGTGAAACAAAAGAGATGTTAGGTTGGTGCTGTGTTTTTCAGTGAAATTTATTGCAATATTCTAGCAATATATAATTATGTCAATGGCAATATTAGCGTTAACAAAAAATGTCGAGCGATAATGATTCTACTCCAGAGTTCATCAAAACAGACGATACTTATTTTATGGAGCCCTGGCTTTTTATTGTCTCTCAGTAGGTGTGAAAAGTAGAGTATGCTCCTCTGGAATAAAGCCTGTCTTCGTCTTGGGCAGCTTGAACCCCTCGCTTCACTCAGGACTCTATATAACTCCCTCGCTGCACTCGGGAGTTAACTTTAGAGTCCCTCGTTACACTCAGGGTTCAATATGCCGCCCGCGACATAAGACACTGCTTTATTCCCTTAGTGCATAATCTACTATTCCCATGAAAAATAAATAAGATTCCAAGCACCATTGTATCCATCAAGTACCTTTTAAAATTTGAACTGATATGAATAATTATCAGGCTGGAGTTACATCTAAAACTCATAAACAAAATAAGTACCTAATTAAAATTTTAAAATAGCGATATAGATTGAAAACAAAAGATCGTTTCCGAATCTTTGATTGGGAATTCATTAATTTTATGATAGAACACTCCGGAAATGAGCTGTAATAAAATTACGAAGGCTTTTCAATCATCAAGCAATTAATCAGATCAAACATTCAACTAACGTAAAGTTAATTCACACCGACCAATTCAATTACACCAATAACCGTATCCAGAGCTCGTTCCAGGTTTTATTTTGTAAACATTCGTCTGGAACTTCTGAAGTGAGGTACTGCGAAGATCCTGAGGAGCTTCTTCTGAAAACTGAAAGGCATGAATTTAATTTATGATTTTTGAATTTGGTTGCGGTCGCTGCGCGCGCGCCGGCCTAGTGAAAGCTAAGCTCGGCTGAAAGTGTAGCTGCGCCCGGCTGGCATCCGCCTAAAATGGGGTGCTCGAGCGCGATGGTATCGTATTGCGGGTATAAAAAGAAACTTAGCGCCCCGCCGCCGGTCAGAACGGCTTCAAACGTGAGTACGCACGCACGCCCCGTGCGCTTTGATTGTGAGTGCAACCCGTCGCGAGTGCATGAGAGTGACGTAGACGGCGATCGTTTATCGTGATTGGATTGATTGTGAAGTGTCATCTCGGACTGTGAGCTTCCTGGTGTTCGGTTAATGGTTCATTGGACCAGTTGCCTGCAGAACGCAGTGGTGGTTGGATCGATTGGTAATGCTAGAGCTTTCAAGTTGAATTTATTTTAAATGCAATTGAAACAAGTGTTAACTTATTTAATGTTTGACAGTTGATAACATGTCATCCTTTCGAGTTTAAATTTAAATAAGCTTTGTAAAGTCGAAAAAAATTGCCCATTCAAAAATTTTCATTCGAGCATTTGAATTGAATAGTAAAGTTTAATGAGAATTGCATTCAGACCAATTGAATTCAGATTCAATTGAATTGAATTCAGAAATTGAATCAATTGAAGGAAACCAAATAGTGTGTCAAAGCAATTTGTAAGTAACAGACATTTGAAAAAAAAATAAGAATAATAAAGTACAGTAGCTAAATCTTAGAAATAAAGCAAGTGAGCAGTCAATCCCACTGACCCATCAACCAGCACCATAAAAGACAATAAACAATCCAGCACGGTAATCGGTTGGCGCTCGTCCAGCGTCCAGGCATCCGTGACGTAACATCCGCGAAGGGCCGAGCCGTTCGGGATAGCTAATAAAAACGCGAGCATAAAGTATTACGCAAACGCGCTGGCAGCGTTCCCGGGCGGCCGCGACTCGGGTTACACCCACAAATAGCACACGCGGCGCACGCGCACCGAGCGCCTGCTATCCACCGCTCACTCACCGCGCGGAGTCTGACCACCGGTGTTCTTACAGGAAGGCTCAAGGGCAACGTTCTCGTGTCTCGACTAGCCCAAAAGTCTCGTTAGCCCTCCGAAAATGCCGAAGCCAATTGCCCAAGTAGGGGATGACCCCGATCCGACCCCGTACCTGTTCGTTTCTCTGGAAACGAAACGTGCGGACCAGAGCAAGCCCTACGATGGCAAGAAGGCATGCTGGGTGCCTGACGATAAGGAGGGCTTTCTGCAGGGAGAGATCAAGGCCACCAAGGGTGAATTGGTGACCGTCAACCTCCCCGGAGGCGAGGTAAATGATTACTTTAAGTTGATAACATAGTTTGTAAACTTTGAGAGTAGGTCTAGGTCCCAGCAATGGAGACTTTGAAGGCTGATGATGATGATTGTTATATTGATAACATAGATGTGGTTGTCAATTATGAGTGATAAGAGAATATGGCTGATAAGCTTGAAGAAAGGTTAAAGCCGAAAGACAATTATTTGATGATTACATTCTAACCTTACTTTTTTCAAGGATAGTTAATAACTTTAATAATATTTCTTATTACCTTAGGTTGTTTATAAATACTATATGACTATTCTAATGAATGATGACGAATACTATAAATTAACTTAGAATGGTTAATGCAGTTTTAACACAATAATCAAATGTAATGATGATGCATATCAAGAACGTGACGATGTCAATACAACATTGGTTCCTGCAATAAACTTAGTTTATTTTCTTTCCAACTGTGTGTGGTTAAGTTATTAAACTTTTATCTTAAATGAGCAGGAAAAGACATTAAAAAAGGAGCTCATCTCACAAGTGAATCCTCCGAAATTCGAGAAAGTCGAAGACATGGCTGACTTGACGTACCTTAACGATGCCGCAGTCCTGCACAACCTTCGACAACGATACTATGCGAAACTTATCTACGTAAGTAGGCGCCAAAGCGCCTTTACCTTTATTACTTTCTAATATCAACATTTTTCCCGCAGACAAAAGACTTCAAGAAGGATCTTGTAGGTCAAGTCAACCCACCTAAGTACGAGAAATGCGAGGACATGTCCAATTTGACATACCTCAACGACGCTTCAGTTTTGTATAACTTGAAGCAGAGATATTACCACCAGCTTATTTACGTAAGTCGGCGGGCGCAGAGTTCCAGCCTTGCAGAGTGCCCTGTGCATGCCCTCACCTCTCCCATCTCTCAACGCTGTAGACACATTTCTCGATATCATTGGATACACACCAAGTATTAAAGTGCAATAGATGTCCGTGAACGGTGCGATTGATGTTGGATTAATATCTCATTCGGTTATAAATAGAATCATCAGCATGCCAGCTGAGGCTATTTTAGTGCATTTTATTTATCATGTGGATATTTCTGTACCGATTTATCATGAAGTTTCTCCGTCTTTAGACTAATTACCCAACATTGTGGGCAGCGATTCAAATATGATATATTTGTGTATAATTCTCCTGACTAGAAGTTTACGTTTTACTAATTACTTGTCATTCAATCAAAAGTGGGACCAATCATTGAAGTAAATGTGTCTACTATCCATTTCCCACTTCCATCTTGTGACTACCTATCCTTGGAACCGATCTTGAACCCTTGTACATAGGACAAGTCGGTGCAAAGGACTCAGCGGCCTCCAGTGGATTTCAGCTACCGATTTTCTTTTCGATTGTTTTCTTCTTAGAACAGTTTTCTTGTTTTAGAATAGTTTTGTGTTGTGTTTAGAGTTTACTTCCTCATCACGGAAACAGGATGTAGCTTTCTTTTGTCTGATTTTGTTGCAGAGCAAAAAGGTATCATTACAATACCCTGCTCTACTTTCTCCAATTTGTTTTTCTTCAGGATTCTAATTTCATACCTATAAGATAATTTTTGCTTGGCAAAACTCTTTGTTGTTAATTAGTTTCTATAAATCATGGACTTACGAGTTTTTCTTGTGAGACTCGCCCGTTAAGCCGTTGTAAAAACTCAATTTTTAATAAGATTCTAAAATAATAATTACGATAATTACAGAGAGTTTTTTCAAATATTTTTCAAAAGCACAGAGGTCAACAGTATCGATACAATACTCCCTCTTTGTTTAGCGTAGCTTTAAATTCTCTTTGGTGTGAATTATCATGTTATCATCCTATCCATAAAGACCAGCCTCTTCATTATGCATTTTTTATTTGTCCTTATTTAGAGCTTTACCTAGCTCTACCTACTAGCCTAATTTTAAATCAAAGTTAGCAGTGTCAAGTATGCATTTAAATCTCAAGGAATATTTTTATAAATCGTTATAATACGAGATTGACCCTTATTATTATGTATTTATTGTGAAAAGTTAACTAGTCATCAACATCCCTGTAAAATCTTCACATCACTTGATCCTTTGTCCGACTCAGTAAATTTTGTATTCTATCCATGTTCCCCAAACTTCACTTCCTTTATTTTTGCTCTATTCATCGTGTACACAAACTGGTTTGACCCCCAAATCCACCCCCATCTCATCACCATGCCCCATAATCTCGCTCTACCCACCACGCTATAACATACATATTGACCCACAGACTTACTCCGGTCTCTTCTGTGTGGCTATCAACCCCTACAAGAGGTACCCAGTGTACACGACACGATGCGCCAAGCTGTACAGAGGCAAGCGTCGCTCGGAGGTGCCCCCCCACATCTTCGCCATCTCCGACGGTGCTTATGTCAACATGTTGACCAACCACGAGAATCAATCTATGTTGATTACGTAAGTTCAAAATTTTAAAAATTTTTACTAATTGCTACTCATTTTACTCATAGTTGATTCACCAGTTTTTATTGATTAATAAAAGTGTAAATATGAACATAATAAAAGAGCCGAGCACCAGCACGAGCTCTGAAAAGATGGTGTAATTATCTAAGATAAAAGTAAAGTGGGCAAAAACGTCAAATCATGAGTATAGAGAGATATCTTCATTAATCAAAGTAATAGTAAGGTTATCAAGTAGAGACGATATCGCATCAGTAATGAACCAGTCCCTAAAATGTCTCAAGAAAAGCCAGCCCAGGCTCTACAAAATCAGCCGGTAAAATATTTCAAACGAGACGTTTTGTACAGTTTTTAACAAAATCACTTCCACCTTACAGCGGAGAGTCTGGTGCCGGAAAGACTGAGAACACGAAGAAGGTAATTGCGTACTTCGCCACCGTCGGTGCCTCCACCAAGAAGGACCCCGACGCGGAGAAGAAGGGATCCCTGGAGGACCAGGTCGTCCAGACTAACCCCGTTCTTGAAGCCTTTGGTAACGCCAAGACTGTGCGTAACGACAACTCTTCCCGTTTCGTAAGTATTACACACCTTTACTTAGTCTTAATTTTTAGATTTCAATTCTCAGTTGAAAGTTACTTCATTGAAAAGTTTGAAATTATTAAAAAATAACTTTATTGATTACCTACTTATTTTCTTTAAAATGCTATGCAAACAAATAGGAATTCCAAATTACCTACAAAGTTTCGAAAGCTTTTTATTATGACTATACTCTGTCATTGCTAAAAATTCATACAATTGTCCCATAGCGGTAATCGAACCCGCACTTCTCGCGTTTTAGCCTGCTATTCAACCGCCGCGCTACGGAGTTTGTCTTCTCAATACTCTTTGACGCCAGTGTATCCAACATTTCAAGTTTAAATTAATGTATCATACTTCATTAGGGTTAGATAAATTGGTATGAATTTATCGTATCGTTTATTAAAAACTGTGTTATCTTCCTTCCCCAGGGTAAATTCATCCGTATCCACTTCGGACCCTCCGGTAAACTGGCTGGTGCCGATATCGAGACCTGTGAGTACTTTTCAATTTACTTCATACTTATTACTCAATGAAATCATCTTTGGAAGTCTATTAAATTGGAAGGCATTCATTAATCTGAGCTTAGGTTTTTTAAATTACTTTAAGGTAATTTATTAAGCAAATGAAACTGATTGATCATACCAAACATGTTACAAAATCTCGTATGGTGACATTTTCTGAAGTTGAATACTTCATTGACCCTAAAACCTTATGTTCATTTAACCGAACCTTTTCATTATAAACACTGTGTCATATGGTTTTCTCGTTACTTCCCTTGTAAGTATTCAGACTTCCCTCAACTATTGGGAGTTTGCATAACTAATGGTTTAATTTTTCTTTCTTTTCCACCAGACCTGCTTGAGAAGGCTCGTGTCATCTCCCAGCAGACACTTGAGCGTTCTTACCACATCTTCTACCAGATGATGTCTGGCTCCGTCAATGGACTTAAGGGTATGTATGATCTCCAGATGAAAAATATTTGGCCTGATAAAGGCTGAATATTTTTTAAACCAATTAAATTTTCAATTCAGTTAAACATGAATGTAACCATGTTATTATGATAAAGTAATGCCATATTGGGAAAAACAATGCACTCAGCATTCAAATAATTGGCTTGATAAAAAATATTTACTAAACAACGTCTGAGGGTGATGATGGACACGATTTAGTTGGGCTATCTGCTAGTTCAACAACTCTAAAGAGACTTAATATGAAATCTATTTTTCTAAATTATTTACCTTTACTATTGTTATTACCTATGTCATGATCTACAACACTACACACAAACCACAGACAGAAACCTGTTCACACAATGATTAACTAACATGGATTTCAATATTTAGAGAGTTGTTTGCTGTCAAACGACATCTATGACTATTTCATCGTATCGCAAGGAAAGACTACTATCCCCGGCGTAGACGATGCTGAGGAATGTACTCTTACTGACGTAAGTTCAGCCCTCGAGAACAGAAGGCTGTGGAGAGTTACTCATAGTGTGACCGTCCACTGTCGCCGTAAGCAACCGGTCGGCAGTTGACTAATCTCGTCCTATACTGATTGAGATCTAGACTTTAGTCTTTACCCCTAGATAGTCTAAGACCGACCCCTAGACCATGGAGTTCGCATGTTTTTTAGATATTTAGTGTTATCACACCAGTTATATGACTGTGATTGGTGTCGTTTTATAGCCATCTGCCTCTTGTCAAACGACATCAACGACTACCACATCGTTGCACAAGGCAAGACGGTCATTCCCGGTGTTGACGACGGCGAGGAAATGAATCTTACCGACGTGAGTCCAGACTTCGACTACTGGCTCTCATCTCATTCTTTCTATCTCTCTCTCACTCTATAAGTTTCTTTTTCATACGGCTAACCGCTTGCTGCTTCAAGCCGAGGTGTGTCTCGGTCGTGCATGTGTATGTCAGAAGATTTTGGTATTTGCAGAGATAACGATGCTAAGCAACCGCATCACGGACTATCCCCTCATAAGTCAAGGGAAGACACGGATACCTGGAGTGAACGACGCTCAGGAACTTGAACTCACGGTCGTAAGTCGCGGACTGGCATGGAGCGTGCGAGTTGCTTCAGATATCCGTGAACTTATCGATGCAACAAAATATCTGACAGACACATCACCTGCCCGCTCCCTGCAAGAGTTCCGAAGGGCTTTATGCACAGGTTTTATTACACGGAACCCCGTTTTGGCACCAGCACTTCCACAAACTAATACGTACTCAATACAGGCAGGATCTTCGACAGGTACTAGGTATAATAATGTAGCGAGCTTATATTTAATTTGGTGATTTCGTCAACAGACAAGTGTTTGTTGTCCAACGACATCTACGATTACCATAACGTCTCTCAGGGTAAGATTACCATCCCCAACATGGATGACGGCGAAGAATGCATGTTGACCGACGTAAGTGTAGTTAAATATAGGACATTTTTGTGATCTCTTTGCATCACTTCGACATACGAACCCTGTATTATGTAACGTATACAGAATTTTCGGTATCAGAGAAGACCATTAATATGGACATTAATGGATAGAAAAATTTACGGTTTTCAGTTGACGTTTTCTACAAATATTCATAGAATTGGATTTGGAATACGATCTACTTGCACAGTTTTTTTATCATCTTCACATCGATTTTTCCGGTTTTTTTTGTTTATTCCATAGTTTTTACTTTTAAGACAGTAACAGCTGATAGATCGAACGTTTTTTTAGTATTGTATAGCAATAGGTACAAATTGTGCCAATTGTGAAAAGTCACCACGCACCGCGCATTTACAAAACAGCAAACCTGTGCACTGAACCTTAGAAATATCAAATGCGCTTGCTTTCATACCTAACGCTTCCACTTTGAGATATTAATTGTTTTCATTCTAGCTATAATGTCATCAAACCTTTGAAAACTTTAGTTTTACGTATTCTCAGACAAACTTTTTAAATTGAAAATGTTTTTTCCCATTTCTATCAGCATATTTACTTCCAGTTTAAAACTCTTTAGGTCAAATTAATCTTTCTTCAAATTACTTTTATAATTTTAATTAATTTTATTTACACACAAAAAAAATAATAAGTTCGTAATCTTATAATGTGGCGTAATTTTGTTCTCAAGTCCTAGTTTATTCATCTACAAATTTTGTCTCTTTATACAATTGGTCAGAGAATACGCCTCCTCACAGTTGCTCCGAAATCTAATACAATTGTTGGCATTGTAGCAAGCCTTCGACATCCTGGGTTTCACCCAAGAGGAGAAGGACAACGTTTACAAAATCACCGCCGCCGTCATGCACATGGGAGGCATGAAGTTCAAGCAGAGGGGTCGCGAGGAACAGGCTGAAGCCGACGGTACTGAGGTAAATATCATTGAACATTGTAAAAAAAATCTGATTGAAAAATAAAGTATTACTAATACTAAGCATAATTCAAGTGTCATAATTCATACTTTACTTAAACTTAATTATGTTGGTTAATCTTTTTTGAAAACGTTATCAACCCGATTTTATTTAAAAATAAATGCTCAATGCTTTCCAGCTCAAAATTAAACTTTGCCTTATTCAGATAATTTGCCTTAAATCCATAGTAAATTGTATTTTTATCACCAAAATTTTAAATTTACTTTATTTACTCAGTTTTCTCCTTGTATATTTGATTTCTTTTGTTTTTTACAGGATGGTGAGAAGGTTGCCAAGCTCCTCGGCATTGACTGCTTGGACCTGTACAAGAACCTGCTGAAGCCCCGCATCAAGGTCGGAAACGAGTTCGTGACCCAGGGTCGTAACAAGGACCAGGTCGCCAACTCCGTCGGTGCTCTCTGCAAGGGCATGTTCGATCGTCTCTTCAAGTGGCTCGTCAAGAAGTGTAACGAGACCCTAGACACCAAGCAGAAGAGGCAGCACTTCATCGGTGTGCTGGATATTGCTGGTTTCGAAATCTTCGACGTGAGTATCTGGGGAGATGGGACTTGAACTCTTGTATAAGCGGATCCATTCAAGAAAATACTTATTTTGGCATCCGTTCACATACTTATCCATCTCGAAATAAATTACTCTCTTCTCTCTACATGTTGTTTACCAACCAACATTGTAATTTCTTAAATGGTTCGGGCTTATAAATGTTGAATTGATGCAGTAAATAATTAAGGACTTCTTATTTACAGTATTCTACGCACTGATTGAGATCGGTCTTAAAAGTTTTGATTACCTAGCAGTTTTTGTTGTATCACAATGAATAACAAGTATTCCTAGGTAACTGAATCTATTCACTTACCTGTTAACTACTTTGTCCTTTGTGGAATGAAACATTGAAAATGTTATTTAACAGAAGCCACAGTGATATTATTATCATTTTGATTGTAAATGAAAAGTCTAGCCATTTATTTACCTGTGTCTTTAATTTTTGTAACGATGCTAATAATGATATCTTACTTTTCAGATCCTATTCTTTTAAGTTACTGAACAATTTCAGATTTCAATACTACTTTACACTTTCGAGCAGTGTAAAGAAAAATCTTTATGCTATATTAATCCCCATTTATTTTCTTAGTTCAATGGGTTTGAACAACTTTGCATTAACTTCACCAATGAGAAACTTCAACAATTCTTCAACCATCACATGTTTGTGTTGGAGCAAGAAGAGTACACGAAAGAGGGCATCCACTGGGAGTTCATTGATTTTGGAATGGACTTGCTGGCCTGCATTGATCTTATCGAGAAGGTATACCGAAAGTGCGACACTCTCGGTTGGACTTGGGCCATATAGTAGTGCCTACGTGTTAGTTTTCAGCTATCCAAACCCCGCTACTAATAAAACAGTGATTAACTCTATGTTGCGATGTCTATTTAACACTTCGATTATTTTCGTCAAAAGTTCAACGGTTTCGAGCAACTGTGTATCAACTTCACCAATGAGAAGCTGCAACAGTTCTTTAACCACCACATGTTCGTACTCGAGCAAGAGGAGTATAAGAGGGAGGGCATCAACTGGGTGTTCATCGATTTCGGAATGGACTTGCTCGCTTGTATCGATCTGATCGAGAAGGTAATTGTCGGTGGAGTGAGAGCACCCGTCGGCGCCTGGAGCAGTCCTGACGGAGTCGTGTTACCTGCGTTGTACTCTGAGCCAAAAGAGACAGGCTCGTCGTACTTTTGTCAAAAGGGACAGGCCCCGTCCACGCCTGGAGCAGTCTTGACGGGGCTTGGTTTCTCTACATTCGTCGTACTCTGAGCCAGAAGAGACAGGCTCTTGTACTTTGTGTTCAAAGGGTCAACAGACTCGTCCGTCCGCGTTCTTGCTAGGGACTAACTACGGAACAAAATCCGTAGCCGCTATGTCTTTGCCCTAACCTAACCTTTACCCGAATTATCCCTGCAGTTCAACGGTTTTGAGCAACTCTGCATTAACTTCACAAACGAGAAACTGCAGCAGTTCTTTAACCATCACATGTTCGTGCTGGAGCAAGAAGAGTACCAACGCGAAGGCATCGAATGGACTTTCATTGATTTTGGCATGGATCTCCAAAATTGCATTGACCTTATTGAAAAGGTAGATGGCGTATAAGCAACGATGAACGCTTGCCTCACGCCATCGGGCCTTCGAATAAGGTCATCTCTTATCCAATTTTCCTAAAACTAAGCAAAGACATTTAATTTGCCAAAGACGACTTTATTCGAGTGACCTGAACAATGCTCTAAAGCTCTTTGTGTTTTTTGTGTGATTTTTATCGTGTGTATTATCTGTTTTAAATAACATAACACACTCGTGTCTTTAATGCTTAATCAGATAATCTCGACTATCTTTTCCATGTGCCGGTGTGCAGATGAACGGGTTTAATCAGCTATGTATTAACTTTACGAACGAGAAATTGCAACAGTACTTTAACCATTTCATGTTCATACTAGAACAAGAGGAATATGAGAGACAAGGGATCCAATGGGTCTTTATCGATTTTGGTATGGATCTCCAACCAACGATAGATTTAATAGAAAAGGTATTAGTTTATAGCTTGGAGGTGTAGGCGCAGCTAGCAGAGCTTTGACCTAAACGCCATCGCCTGCAAATGCAAAAGTATTTATACCTGCACCTCTCACCCTGTAATGAGTAAGCAAATATATAGCTTGACCCACTTTAACGCGCAAGCCAGAGCAAGAGAGGCTATTGTGTAAACTTGTCTTGATTCCATAGAACTATGTAGCATTAGGCTACCGCGATCTAAAACATACCCAATACAATGCCTGTTATAGGATTGCACAATATACTCACTTTTTATATTTTCGATACAGTTTTGAATTTGCATAATCATAGCCGTATGTGCTGATATGAACAATAATGCTTCAGAAGTAAAACTTTGGTAATTATTCTAAAAACATGGCAGGTCAAATAAAGCTTCTTAGCAGGTTATGTTACAATAGGCTTCTTAATAAACCTTAAGTACAAAGTAAATAAATAATATTGCTACATGTATGTTATAAACAGTGCAGATACTACACTATTTCAATGCATGTAAGTTTGTGGCTTCAAAAATAACGCATAACTACTTTACCATTAAAAACATTTAGAATATTTTACAAAAATAATTCCCATAAATTAGTTTAAATTCGAATGGAAAAATATTTTAAAGTAGAAAAGTCATTTTAACTTCAACTTGTTTTCTGGTAACACTTTAAAAATCTAGATACACTACAAAATCACTTAGATACTTAAAACTTGCTATTCTACAAAATGTCTTTCAGATAACGTTGCTAATTTACTTCAGAGAATCAGTTTCATCATCATCATCACCACGTGAGTATACCTACTTCTCGGTCTAATCTCATCGGTCCGTTTCCAGCCCATGGGTATCCTCTCCATCCTTGAGGAAGAGTCTATGTTCCCGAAAGCCACCGATCTTACCTTCGTTGAGAAGTTGAACAACAACCACTTGGGCAAGTCTGCTCCTTACCTGAAGCCGAAGCCCCCCAAGCCTGGTTGCCAGGCCGCTCACTTCGCCATCGGCCATTACGCCGGTAACGTAAGTATCTACATAACTACATACTTTATTATTACAAAATAAACCGTCTTCAATATCTAATGAAATCTTGAGACTAGTTTTGGATACCCATATAAAATAATTAATTAAAAAATTGTATCACAAAAAATATCCTGATGTTTTGCAACAACATACCTACGTCCCGTTTCTACGTTAGTTGGGTAAATATAAAAAAATGTTTCTACTTGATCTAATTCATCTTCATTACCCCAAAATAGGTCGGTTACAACATCTCTGGATGGCTTGAGAAGAACAAGGACCCCCTTAACGACACCGTCGTTGACCAGTTCAAGAAGGGACAGAACAAGCTGCTTATTGAGATCTTCGCTGACCACGCTGGTCAGTCCGGAGATGCCAATGCTGCCAAGGGTATGTACCTTTTCACTTTGATACTTCTTTATTACCTATTTTAGATCTAGATTCCTTTTTATACAATTTTTTTAACTTACTTTGTTTAGCCTTTTATATAATTTAGACTCTGTCAGAAGAAGGTATCATGAGCTGTAATACTTCTTCTGTAAATATACCTAAGCGGCATAACAACCACCAAACATTGTATTACAACAGCGAGAACCTTACAGTCATCATCATCACCAACCATGATAACATGATACACGCCACCGTACCGAGCACCCAGATACTTCAAAGCTCGATCTATCTTATCTATAACATTGAGTGACCGAGATTGCTCGACGAATAAACCCGAAACCCCCATTAGAACCGGGCGTGTATCATCGAAATTGAAGTGCGCGCAGACGAAGTTGCGAGTGCGTGAGCTACTCGTAGTTATACATACCTACTTAACTATTGCAGCATCATTTATCAATCCATTTCTTCACAACATGGTGTCCCAAAATTGGTAAGCTATCCCAAGGGAGTCATTCTGCACATGAACAGTTTTTTGAATCTTTTAAATTAATCCGTAAATTATTTCGTAATAATCCAGCTCTTTTCGAGTTTTAGCAATTTTTCCCTGCAAACTTCACCATAACATTTATTAAGAGGTAAAAAAGTCTAAATTCCTCAATTTTAGAGCCTCCTAGTATTCCAATTTTAATAATTGTGAGGTTATTGGAAGTTTCTTAGATATTAAATTTTTGTAATTTCCATACAAAAATTACCTACACATTTATTGCCAAGTCTTGTTAATGCATTGAGTTGGAATCTTGTATTTTTACGGCACTATAGGCAAGCTCAAATACCTTTATAATGACAGACAAACGGACAACAAAGTAATCCTTTAAGGGTTCTGGTTTATCCTGTTAACGTACGGAACTCTAAAAAACGTCGATAAAGATTTTTGGAACAAATTGTTCACTTTGGTCCGCAGAATCACCCTCTTTTTGGGTAAGCATGTCAATTCCAAAACACCTTGTATCTATATTGACACTTGTTTCAAATAAATAGGCGCTGGTGGCAAGCGCGCTAAGGGGTCTGCCTTCCAGACCGTATCCTCACTCTACAGGGTAAACTGGCTATACAATGTCCATGATTTGCTTCTGTGATCTACGTGGCTTTACTGTCTTCGTCTATATACACGCTTAGGCTGGCATCTATAGGATGGATTGCATCGAGCTGTATATCACTGCAGCCTGTCACTATAGGGCCAGCCTCACACGCTTTCACATTAATTTCATGCCCGTCCAAGTATAGTTTACAGCACAGCTCATGTCGCCGGCAAATAGCAAGTGTAATCTCGACGAGTATTGTCCCGGCATCTCCGCCAACGTGTCGTTCTGTGATTGTCCTTGTACTAATATGCGCATGTAAATGTAATCCATAGGAGGTCGCGGTAAGAAGGGAGGTGGTTTCGCCACTGTGTCTTCCGCTTACAAGGTATATTATATCGAAATACATCGTGTTTTAGATGTTTTTGGTTTTGATCACCGTTGATGATAGATACAGCTACTTGGAGTAGCTCTACATCGAGATGATAATTTTGTTGTTTTCAAAAGAGGGGTTTAAGTCGCCTTCTCTCATAATTTATACTTAATCATTACATTTTTAATGTGTCAATTTTGTTAATTCACTTTCACTCATCCGTAGCAGATGCACAAAACTGACCCAGTGTGTCGATCGTAGCATATACCTACAGCAGTATTGTAGTTCACTTATGCGTTGCTACATTATCAGCTGAGCAAAACTTAACAAGCGTTTTCGTGTGCCAATGTGTTTTTTTTCATGTTTTAACCAAAATGTTGTGTGTTTTATGTGTTTTTATCATGGATCCATCGAAATACTTTTATACATCACCATCACATTATGTGTGCTGAATTTTTTGCATTATCTTGTGCATTACTTTGCATACAAGATCTACTGAACATACCAAAAAAAATAAGACTTTTTGAAAATGCTTGCTAATCAAAATTGCTACATCGAAAGGAGGTCCTAACCTTTGTCTTACCTACAGGAACAACTTAACAACCTGATGGCTACTTTGAGATCTACCCAGCCTCACTTCGTGCGTTGCATCATCCCCAACGAGTTGAAGCAGCCTGGTAAGTACCAATTCATTTTACCTAATTTATACCAGTAAATGCCCCTTCAATAATAAATGCAATAAGTATCAAATTATTGTAGCCTTTTAAAAATTTACAAATACCTTTCTATACTAGAAAATTTAAATCTATTGTACCTCGCCATTATCTGATAAAACCTTTTTATTGAGTTGCTCACCAACTTCATCGCCAGTATTTTACTTCCAAAAAATCTGTTGTTCTATTTATCTTCTAATGAAAACGTTCATCAATTGAACAAAAAACCTCACAAAAAATGGTTGTAATTATAAATCTCTCGCAGACAAAGCGAGAGTAGCCCTTTCTCTTCTTACAGACCATTTTTCTCCACACAGGTCTCATCGACTCTCACCTTGTTATGCACCAGCTGACTTGTAACGGTGTGTTGGAAGGCATCCGTATTTGCCGTAAAGGTTTCCCCAACAGGATGGTCTACCCCGACTTCAAGCTCCGGTAAGTTTCAAATAACAACTCAGCCCAAATCTATTTTGAATCCGAAGTGCTGCGGAAAGTATTTATGCAAAAACGAGTCATCAAATAGCTACTTTATTATCAAACGATTAAATTTATTTTGATACGATCATATTTTCGGCTCAGTCTAAACAAAATTCTTTGGCCTCTGGAACATTCAGGGCCGATTTTATTTATTGCACTGTTGACGTCACGTTAGCTCATGCAGATCTGAGTAACCGGCTAAAATTATTTCGATGACTCCTCAATCACACTTCCACTTTTGCAGGTGTTTCATCTTAGTTTAGCTACCATGATACATTTTGAATTTAACTTTAAAGAGATCAATGGAAAACGATAACTGATATACAATTTGATGAACAGTTACATGATTCTTGCGCCAGCCATCATGACAGCAGAAAAAGAGCCTAAAGTAGCCGCCTCTAAGTGTCTGGAATCCGTCGAGCTCGATCCTGAGAGCTATCGTATTGGCCATACTAAGGCAAGATGGGACCCTATTCCGTCATGTGGTGATAGCATGTCATAGATATGCACCGGCCCAACGATACTTCTCTAAAGAATAGAGATCGTTTTTGATCCCTTCCGTATGCACCCCATACAGACTTTTATTATTCCGTAAATAATTTTTGAATGCACCCTGAACAGATTTCAACCCAATTCAAAAATGTGTTATAACACATACTGAACTTCAAATTGTAAATGAATTCCTGAATAAGCTGATTAGTATGTCGACCCATTCCACCGAAACCCCGGTAGCCATTTATGATACAGGAGATGTGGTATCAAGTAGTACTTTGCATTTTAGACCATTCCCTCATTGTGTGTCCATATTTGATAAATAGTTACAAGATCCTGGCCCCTCAAGCTGCGGAGAAGGAATCCGACCCTAAGAAGGTCGCTCAAGTTATCCTGGACGCTACGGGTTTGGATCCCGAATCGTACCGTCTCGGTCACACCAAGGCATGTCATGATATCCCTAGTAGTTAGTGTTCCGATTTGCGGCGGGCGATCCCAACCCACATCGCGGATCGCTAGGCTTTTTCTACATGCTTGTCGAATTATATCAGCACCTATTGAGACTGGTGTCATATGTAGTTTGAAGTATTTAGTTTTACGCTTAACCTAGGGAGTCCAATGTACAAGACTCCCAGTTTGATTCCTCTTCCGTACCCACCTACATACATAATACATACCTTCACACCACTTTTATATTTGAATGCTCCTTAAACGCAGATACAAAATTCTGTGCCCGAAGCAGATCAAAGACCCTATTACACCTGAGAAAGCCACTGAGAAAATTCTCGAACATACCGGCTTGGATGCGGAGTCTTTCCGTCTCGGAAAGACAAAGGTAGACCACGCATGCCACACATGTACACGTCCATCTCAACTCTTCTTTACTTTCTTTGCATGCATTCGTAATCAGCTATCCCTTATTTTCCTATCTACAAGTGTTTTATAAACGTCTTCTTTTGAGATACAAATCTCGAATGCTTTACTAACTTTAGATTCTAGAAAATTTTGAATGTATGTTGTTTTATTTGTGACGCAAAAATGAAATTCTCAATGTCATTGACTCGGGCATTTCCTAATACTTTACGTGTGTGAGCAGGTGTTCTTCCGTGCCGGAGTTCTCGGTCAGATGGAGGAGCTTCGTGACGACAGGCTGTCCAAGATCGTATCTTGGATGCAGGCCTACATCCGTGGTTACCTGTCCCGTAAGGAGTACAAGAAGCTGCAGGAGCAGAGGTACGGAACCGTTTCAACAAAATAGTACTATCATGAAAACTTTAAAAAGGATGAAGCTTCATAAATGTCTTTGCCATACAGGTTAGCTCTCCAAGTTGTCCAGCGCAACTTGCGCAAGTACCTGCAGCTCCGCACCTGGCCCTGGTGGAAGATGTGGCAGAAGGTCAAGCCCCTCCTCAACGTCACTCGCGTCGAGGATGAGCTCGCGGTGAGTGTCCATCGTCGACTACCGTGCTTATTAATTTGATCGAACACTCTGACCCACTACCGCAAGGTAGGCGCGTGATTCAGAAACGCAAATAGAATCGACCGCACCCACCTGTCGGTTACGCGACACCAAAGCACCTGCTGCGCCATTTCTGGAATGGTGCGCCCGCCCGTGCCCCGCGCGTTTTCTCCAGCCGACGGGTGCGAGCGTGCGGGGGCGGTGAGCACCGCTGGAAAACTCCAGCGGAAGGCTCAGTAGTGGAGCGGTCGGCGGCGCGCGCACCCCTCCTAACTCGAACGAATCGACTCTTGCATTCCTTTTATTACATTTATGTTTTAATCAAACAAATCGAAAATGGCGGCAGTTCATATATCTTTGTGGGACGGGATCGATGACAGTGAAAAATTATTTCAGAAACTCGAGGAGAAGGCACAGAAGGCCCAGGAAGCTTTCGAGAGGGAAGAGAAGCTGCGCAAGGAGGTCGAGGCTGTCGCTGCCAAGCTGCAGGAGGAGAAGAACTCTCTGCTGGCCAAGCTCGAAGGAGAACAAGGCTCTCTGTCAGAGACCCAGGAGCGTGCTTCCAAGCTCAACGCCCAGAAGGTCGACCTCGAGAACCAACTCAGGGTGAGTAATACTTATTATTCTACTATGAATCTTACACGGTGATTAATATCAATTTAATTTAGTGACAGCAATAAACGATGAAATCACTTTCCAGGATGTGACAGCAACTGAATAGTGGCTAATATTTAGGTCGTGAAAATCTTGCGGTCGAGTGTTTTGGCTAATGAGCTAGCCTAATTAAACAAGATGAAAACTTGTTGAAAATGTAAACATCTTTTGCAACATTTAGTGAAGGCATACAGTGTAGTGATTCACTTCGCAGCAGGCTTCTTGACGTGATTCTTTAAATAAACAATGAATTTGTTTATACGGAAAATAGTTCGAAGAGTTAAAAATATACCGCAAGTCTGCAACTTGCATGATTTTATTGCAAACCGCTAAATTGCTAGTAGGTGTTGATAGACATGAACCAGATCCGAACAATAACACCTACCTACTCCTACGCAATTTTAAGAAGATGAACGTGCTTTAATTAAATTTTATTTATTTTATCTTAGGATACCCAAGACCGCCTTACCCAGGAGGAAGATGCCCGCAACCAGCTGTTCCAGGGTAAGAAGAAGCTCGAACAGGAGGTCTCTGGCCTCAAGAAGGACGTCGAGGACTTGGAACTCAGCGTCCAGAAGTCCGAACAGGACAAGGCCACCAAGGATCACCAGATCCGCAACTTGAACGACGAGATCGCCCACCAGGACGAGCTCATCAACAAGCTGAACAAGGAGAAGAAGCTCCAGGGTGAGTCCACCCAGAAGACCTCTGAAGAGCTCCAGGCCGCCGAGGACAAGGTCAATCACCTGAACAAGGTCAAGCAGAAGCTTGAGCAGACCCTCGACGAGCTTGAGGACTCCCTTGAGCGCGAGAAGAAGCTGCGCGCCGACGTGGAGAAGCAGAGGAGGAAGGTTGAGGGAGACCTCAAGCTTACCCAGGAGGCTGTCTCCGACCTCGAGCGCAACAAAAAGGAGCTTGAGCAGACCATCCAGCGCAAGGACAAGGAGATCAGCTCGCTCACCGCCAAGCTCGAGGACGAGCAGTCTCTGGTCAGCAAGCTGCAGAAGCAGATCAAGGAGCTGCAAGGCCGCATCGAGGAGTTGGAGGAGGAGGTCGAATCCGAGCGCCAGGCGCGCGCTAAGGCTGAGAAGCAACGCGCTGACCTCGCCCGCGAACTCGAGGAATTGGGCGAGCGTCTGGAAGAGGCTGGTGGTGCCACCTCTGCCCAGATCGAGCTCAACAAGAAACGCGAGGCCGAGCTCAGCAAGCTGCGTCGTGACCTCGAGGAGGCCAACATCCAGCACGAGTCCACCCTTGCCAACCTGCGCAAGAAGCATAACGATGCCGTCGGTGAGATGGGCGAGCAGCTCGACCAGCTCAACAAGCTCAAGGCTAAGTGAGTATCTTTCTTACTATATATATATTCTTGATCTCAAATAATTTATTGCACTTCACATAAAATTCTCGATTAACGACCGCACATCGGTGGTTTTATAGACCATTCTGGTTCCCAAAATAAGTTTAGATATTTTTTTATTGACTTGAATGGAAAATCCAGGGCAGAGCACGACCGTGCATCCTGCTACAGCGAGCTTAACAACACCCGCGCAGCTGTCGATCAAGTAGCGAGGGAAAAGGTAACATGTCATCCGTAGAGGCATGGTACCGCACGGGTTGACCCTTGCATGGAACTTTGTATCCAAGACATTCCACACACTCGACAGTATGACATTTGATTCAACTAGGTCCCTAAAATGATTGTCCTTAATTAAATATTAAAATGTTGTGTCATCTATCCAGGGCTGAGAAAGAGCGCTCTCAATACTTTAGCGAAGTCAATGACCTTCGCGCCGGAGTCGACCACTTGTCCAACGAGAAGGTAGACAGAGCCGTTTTGATGATATAAAATGTTTGCAGCCTTGCAGGGCAGACAACGCTTCGCAGCTTATGGCAATAATTAAGGATCTAATAGAAAACTAGACACATTGAAACACATAACCAAACCCATCAAAACTTTAAACCATCTAACAATGAAATCAATTGATAAATCATAACCATACAATGAGACAAAAGCTAAAACTGCTTTGAAATTGAGTGAACTAAATTAAAAACCAAAATAACCAATAGATGCATGAAATCAATAACCAATAAATAATAACGAATCCATTAATTGTTTTTACAGTTTTTACTAAATTAGAATCAAATACCGATGCTGCAGAAACCCAATCATATATAATATACAAACCTTGTTTATTTGCAAATAAAACATTACTTGTAACATCGAACCTTGCAACTACTCAGTTACCAATTACTGTTCGTACTACCAAAAAAAAAAACCATTGTAAGCGTGTGCCATAATGTAAATTTTACCACAGGCTTCCCAAGAGAAGATCGTCAAGCAGCTGCAGCACCAGCTCAACGAGGTGCAGTCCAAGGCTGATGAGGCCAACCGCACCCTCAACGACCTGGACGCTGCCAAGAAGAAGCTGTCCATCGAGAACTCTGACCTGCTCCGCCAGCTGGAGGAGGCCGAGTCCCAGGTGTCTCAGCTCTCCAAGATCAAGGTGTCGCTTACCACCCAGCTCGAGGACACCAAGAGGCTCGCCGACGAGGAAGGACGGGTATGTATACTATAGTACCTACCGGTGATACTGTGAGAGGTACAATAGTACCACTGATTGACAATCAACTATTATAACTGTCGATTTTACAGCTATCTTATTCCAACTTTTATTTTTTTCAATAGGAACGCGCAACCCTCCTTGGCAAGTTCCGCAACTTGGAACACGACCTCGACAACATCCGCGAACAAGTGGAGGAGGAGGCCGAAGGCAAGGCTGACCTACAACGCCAGCTTTCTAAGGCCAACGCTGAGTCCCAGCTGTGGCGCTCCAAGTACGAGTCCGAGGGCGTTGCCCGCTCCGAGGAGCTCGAGGAGGCCAAGCGCAAGCTCCAGGCCCGCCTCGCCGAAGCCGAGGAGAGCATCGAGTCCCTCAACCAGAAGGTTGTTGCCCTCGAGAAGACCAAGCAGCGCCTTGCCACCGAAGTCGAGGACCTGCAGCTCGAGGTCGACCGTGCTACTGCCATCGCCAACGCCGCCGAGAAGAAGCAGAAGGCCTTCGACAAGATCATCGGAGAATGGAAGCTCAAGGTCGACGACCTCGCTGCCGAGCTTGACGCTAGCCAGAAGGAATGCCGCAACTACTCCACCGAACTGTTCCGTCTTAAGGGAGCCTACGAGGAAGGCCAGGAGCAGCTCGAGGCCGTGCGCCGCGAGAACAAGAACCTCGCCGACGAGGTCAAGGACCTGCTCGACCAGATCGGAGAAGGTGGCCGCAACATCCACGAGATCGAGAAGGCCAGGAAACGTCTAGAAGCCGAGAAAGACGAGCTCCAGGCTGCCCTCGAGGAAGCCGAGGCTGCGCTTGAACAGGAAGAGAACAAGGTCCTGCGCGCTCAGCTCGAGCTTTCGCAGGTCAGGCAGGAGATCGACAGGCGCATCCAGGAGAAGGAGGAAGAGTTCGAGAACACCCGCAAGAACCACCAACGTGCCCTCGACTCCATGCAGGCTTCCCTCGAAGCTGAGGCTAAGGGCAAGGCTGAGGCCCTGCGCATGAAGAAGAAGCTCGAGGCCGACATCAACGAGCTCGAGATTGCTCTTGACCACGCCAACAAGGCCAACGCCGAGGCCCAGAAGAACATCAAGCGCTACCAGGCCCAGATCAAGGACCTCCAGACCGCCCTCGAGGAGGAACAGCGTGCCCGCGACGATGCTCGCGAACAGCTCGGAATCTCCGAACGTCGCGCCAACGCCCTCCAGAACGAGCTGGAAGAGTCCCGCACCCTTCTGGAACAGGCCGACCGTGCACGCCGCCAGGCCGAGCAGGAGTTGGGAGACGCTCACGAGCAGCTCAACGAGCTCTCTGCCCAGAGCGCTTCTCTGTCCGCCGCCAAGAGGAAACTCGAATCTGAGCTGCAGACCCTGCACTCTGACCTCGACGAGCTCCTTAACGAGGCTAAGAACTCTGAGGAGAAGGCCAAGAAGGCCATGGTTGACGCCGCCCGTCTCGCTGACGAGCTGCGCGCCGAGCAAGACCACGCCCAGACCCAGGAGAAACTCCGCAAGGCCCTTGAGCAACAGATCAAGGAGCTGCAAATCAGGTTGGATGAGGCCGAGGCTAACGCACTCAAGGGAGGCAAGAAGGCCATCCAGAAACTCGAACAGAGAGTCAGAGAGCTCGAGAACGAGCTTGATGGAGAACAAAGGAGACACGCTGACGCACAGAAGAACCTCCGCAAATCCGAGAGGCGTATTAAGGAGCTCAGCTTCCAGGCTGAGGAAGACCGCAAGAACCACGAACGCATGCAAGACCTGGTTGACAAACTGCAACAGAAGATCAAGACCTACAAGAGGCAGATCGAGGAGGCGGAAGAGATCGCCGCACTTAACTTGGCTAAGTTCCGCAAGGCACAGCAGGAGTTGGAAGAGGCGGACGAGAGGGCCGACCTCGCCGAGCAGGCCATTAGCAAGTTCCGCGGCAAGGGACGCGCGGGATCTACAGCGAGAGGAGTCAGTCCGGCGGTGAGTTAACTTATTTTTAGCTCACTCCCACATGGGGCAACCAAATCAAAGCCAAAAACGTATACTAGGTACTAACTGTGGCTGCAGTCTCCAAACGCTTTTTGTTACATCGATCGCTGCCCCGTTGTGAACTGTTTAGTTTTGGTTGTCCCTGATGAGGAGGCTTTTCGATTTAGTACGAAACTGTAGACACTAAAGCTAATTTCTTTCGTTCAGGCGTCCGTTAAAGGGCGTCCATAAATCAGCACTGGAGATTTATGTAAGTTGGCAACGTTTTGTTGCACGATCCCCACAGCACCCGGAACAGTGCGGTCCTGTAGAGAATAGAACCTTGAAATTAACATAAATTATATTTTTTTGTCGAAAAGTTCCATATTTATCGATATTTATTGCATCTGTCCGGCATGACGAGCATGATCCTCCTGCACGTGGATGGAATAATATGAATAGTTGTGCTTAAATATTGTTTTTTTTCAGCCCCAGCGCACGCGCCCCGCTTTCAGCGACGGCTTCGGTACCTTCCCACCGAGGTTCGACCTGGCGCCTGAAGATTTCTAAACGTTCCAAACCAAAAACAAACGGACTGTACAGATTTTTCGTTAATGTAACTTTTTTATACATAACAGTCGTTAACGTGTTACGAAACGTGAAACGAGAAACTGTAAAAATTTTTGTAAGCCAAATAAAAAAAAATATACACTTAGGTATCTAATCTTTTTACGAAAGGATATTTTGTAACTTGTTGATATTTATTATTTATATTATTTATTACTGTGGAGTATGTATCGAGAGTGTGGGGAGACGAGAGTCGCGCGCGCCACGCACGCGTATGAACTCACGAGACACGCCCCCCACCCCCGCACCGCGCCGGGGCGCGCGTGCCTCTCGAGACCCCTTTTGACATCTAATAAAGCGATATCGTTGTCATAAAATACTTTACAAATGAAGTTTTATTTATATTTTATTTCTTATTACATTTATTAATTGTTAATTAGTAATACCTACACATGCAAAGAAGCATGCTAAATGTAAGAAGAAAAGATAGTATAAAGTGTGTCACACACGTAGCAGATGCGGTAAGATATCTGTATCTGAGCGCGTATCTGTCCATATCGCTCCTTATACTAAACTCAAGGAGCAACACACATGTAGTAGATCACTTATATTTTACCGTCAAGCATCTGTAGGCACCGACATAAATCAAAAGATGGACAGATGATATCTGTGTATATCCGCATAGATAGATCCGCACCAAGAAACAAGTACAGACAGTTTGAAGGTTTCCGCGTGAATGTATCATTTTCGTATATTATCGTATCTGCTACGTGTGTGACACTTTTGGCCTTGCGCTTATAAGAAATAGAACAAAAATAGCAGACATAACACACACAATAAAGAAACTGAAATGGAAGTGGGCAGGCCATATAGGAATATCATATAGGCTTATTGAGAAGTAAGATAAATGAGAAGTGATCGAATGGTACCCGAGAGAAGGGAAAAGAGCGAAAGGTCGACTGTTCCCAAGGTGGAAAGACGATATCAGCGTAGCTGCAGGAGGGCTTTGGAGAAGGAAAGCTCAAGTTCGCATACTTTGGAAAAGGCTGGGGGAGGCCTATGCTGAAAAGCAAAACAATCAAATTATA
Source organism: Epirrita christyi (assembly GCA_951392215.1). Classification (NCBI taxonomy): domain Eukaryota; kingdom Metazoa; phylum Arthropoda; class Insecta; order Lepidoptera; family Geometridae; genus Epirrita; species Epirrita christyi. The sequence continues at coordinate 15,035,735 of OX595844.1, forward strand.
CCGATGTCTTATGATAAGATTTTTTAAACAAGAATAAGGATTAGTTTAGTAGAGGCTATTCAAATTGAAATACCTAGACATAACGCCGCCGTGGTGTGTCCGACTTAAGAATGAACCCCTCCTCCCGTGGATGTAGTAAAAGCCTTACCAAGAGATTGCACCCGAGGATGGGCAGCAGCATTCGCCTGAGAGTACTTAACACCAATTTGCGATCACCAATCCGCCTGCCATGCGTGGTGATTATGGCAAATTCCCCCATTCACTGTATGTGAAACGCCTTATACCTACTGAACTTCAACATCTGTTCGAGGAATGGGTTCCTAAAATGGCGTCTTCTGAATACTTACTCAATTTAATAGATTACTTAATTTTACGGGTGGTACAGACATAGGTTAGTAAGATTGAGAACGTTTTCAGTGACACTCCAGTCCATAGGGCAGTAGCGTGAAGTGCTGTAACTTGTCGTCGAGCCAAGTGCAAGTGTCAAGCCGAACTGTGCCAAGTTGCCAAGCCAAATTGTGTAGTGTTAAGTGCAGCCGTCTGAGAAAAAGCTTCAATCTTGCTCGACCTCAACAGCCGACTGGAGTTTCTGGAAGATGCCAGCAGCAGACTTGGATCCTTGAAGATGCCCATCCCACACCAAATCACCTCTAGCGTGCTTAAGACCTGCAGCGGGCTTGGATCCTTGGAGATGCCCATCCTACATCAATCCAGAGATGGTTTGGTGTAGGATGGGCATCTTCAACCGTGCTCAAAAAAAACACAGAAAAGTAACAAAAATATATTTTTATTATTTACTTAGCATTTATACTATACATAAAAATTATTATCTAAAAAATATCACATTCACAGCATTGACTCTTTACCCCAGACATCAGCTCCAATGTTTAAATAACGCTACTGCAACGGCCATGAGCGACAACAGGGAGGGGCCCGAAGCAAAGGCACCATTGTCCTCAACGTCTATTTCGGGGACCCTGTAGTCCATACTGCAGAAGTCCAGGTTAGCTGACGTGAAGCGTTGGAACTTGTCCTGGAACTGCTGCCAAGTACAGCCCTCGAGAGGGCACAGCGCGGTCTCCTTCTCGTTGATGAAGAACTGGACTCGGTGGGTCTGGGTGCCGGATTCTTGACACCTGGAAATAGAGATTCAACTGCTAATTTTTCCCAAAATAAATAGCTGCCTAAGAATAGACTCATCCCGTGGATGTCGTAAAATCCGACAAAGGGATTACAACAGGGAGGATGGGCCAAGCGTAATGATTATAGCAAATTCCCCCCATCTATGTAGTCCAACAGTTGACGTAAACCGGCTGAATACACTTTTTTGTTTATAAACTTAGGTTGAGTTTCAATTCTACTCGAGGTGTGTCTGGTCTATTCTTAGCCAGACACACCACGGCGATTTCACGGCAATCAAGTTTATGTCCATCATATAAAGACGAATATAGATAAGTTTTATCTAGTCACGCTTAACATCAAAAATCGTCCTAATCATGCGTAAGATCACGCAGGACATCAAACTAGCGTGTGATCAGATATGATATCTCTATTCAATACATAAGTATTAATAAATTATCTGTAAGTACGTCATTGATAAAAAATATCAGTAAGTACGGTGGCCTATGACAATAAAAAGCCAAGCCTACTGAAGGCTCAACCAGCTAAATCTGAACACAATTTAGAATACCGTGGTGTGTCCGGCCTACGAATAGATCCCTTCGTCTCCTACAGTGGATGCCATGATAGCCAACTCAGGGGTTACACCAGTGGATGGGAAGCACCGTGAACCTGAGTACTTAACACCAATACGCCTACAATATTGAATAGACGAACAAAATTATAGTAACAATTCCGCTCCTCAATGAAAACTCTGAAAGAATTTGGCACGTGTTTCGCCTCTCAACGAAACATCCTCAGGAAAGTGAGTCAGCTGTTTCTTGAGGATGCTTCGTTGAGAGGCGAAACACGTGTCGAATTCTTAAGAGTAAGGCCCCAGTTTGAAATCATTGCGTTTGGTCATGGCATGGCTTCTTAGAGAATAAATAAACGGGTGCCAACCAATGTATACTCACCTATTCAGAACAGCAATGAGGTTCACTGAGAATGAACCAATCGAGCTCGTCCTCCAGACTCGACCGGGATTCCTAAACGACCCCTGTATCTGGTTGGGATCCTTGAAGATGCCCAAGGCACACCACACCATCTCTAGCATGGTGTCGTGGGTGAAGTAGGAGGTGACCTTTCTGCCCTGACCCTGGGCTGCGGCTTCGAAGTTCTCGTATAAGTCTTTTAGAGGTAGTCCTCCTAAATTAACGTTGACCTGCATCATAAAGCAAAGCTTAAAAATAAAGTATAAAGTAAAGCTCTTTGTCAAACAGTTTGTTCCTCTGCCAATAAACTTTTGCTGATGTTCATTTACCTTTTACTTCCCGTTTAGGAGTAATTTTAGTTTATAAGACGATTCAAAATGATCCTTGTGATTTCAAAGAATACAATTCTTTTGATTTGATTTGAATGGACCTACCAAGGTACTTATTTTTGCCACCAATTACCATTGTAGAGTTCGGTTTAAAGCGTATAGTGAAATTACAGGCACGTGAGACTTTTTAACATAGGTTGACTCAGGTTGACGTCTAAAACAAAAAAAGTAATTCTGATATGCGTAGCGAATTGTTTTTATAGCCTCAAGGTCAACAGTACAGTCAACAAGATAATTGATTTACGGTTTCTGACGTCCAGAAAGGTATTTATCTTCCTTCAATGTTTTGATTTTTTCAACGAGCCTTTTTGCATAAGCCAAGAACAAAACATTTGTGTATGTAGGTACATGCATCTGCTAGTCTTTCAGAAGTTTACAGCTAGCATGGCCAAGACTGGGCTGTATTGCATCAAGGGCGAAAAGCGCTTTCATCACACTTAATTTTTCTTTAATTGTGTATGCACTTAACACTCACCCAAGAACCATAGCCGTTCCTATAGTAATGCCTGATATCATCCCGGTACTCCAGTACCACCAGGTCATGGTCGGAGAAGGCGGCACACCAAGGTGACTGGTGGATCTCAGTCCAGGATCGGTCGAAGCGGCAGATTTCGTAGAAATCATAGATGTTATCCGGGGTCAGCTGAGTGGTAAGGCCTAGGCGTTGCTGAACGGCATGTTGGACCTATAAATAGACGAAATGAAATGAAAAAGATGTGTCAAAGTGATCTGGGAGAACGATAGATAGATAGATAGAAAATTCTTTATTGCACATAAAAGAAGTACAAAGGCGAACTTAATGCTAGAAAGCATTCTCTTCCAGATAACCTTGGTGTATTGTGGAGAAAACCGAATTGGTAAATTCTTTTTTTATTTGAATAGATATACTTCCAGATTGGTCCCATTTTTTCAGAATCCGTTTCTGATGATGGAATCCATGAGGAATTGAGGGAACTCCTCAAATATTGTAGGCATACATATAGCGATTTTCATATTTTCAGCAACAAATCAAGCATTTGCATTCAGAAAGTATCATAATCCTTTCACCACTATGGTTTTTTCATCCAGATAATAGTCGAATACAATGGCGGAAGTCGGTTTTTTAAATGAAAAGTTATTGAGAAAAAGTTGTCAGTTGTCTTCAATATCGTCTTACTTACAGTAATAAATTCCGCAGATTTGTAATAATCGTTGAGCTGATCGTTTAGCAGTTGGCTCGTTTTTACTTCTTGCTGGTATCTGTCGCAGTTCTGATACGGCTGAAAGGTAATTGCAACAAAACTATTAGGCAGGTAAGTAAAAATGGTTGCGTCTGTTTCTTGAAGCTGGATGGACTGTCATTCGCCTGTCGGAATATTGAGATCCATTTGCGAGCAAACGGTCTGTTGTTGGACTGTAGGCTCGCTCGCTTGCGTTGCTGATCAATTTAGCTCCTATACAGTTGACTGTTGCGTTTTTTATATCGCGGACTTAGGTTTTCAAGCATGCATGAAGAGGCAGCGATCCAAAGTTTTTTTCAAGGTTTTTATTTGAGGTGTTTATTTGATTGGCGGATTATACTTTTAGCTCGGCGGTTTTACTCGCCAATGGATCATCTTCGCTTTAGATCTTCATTGCTAATCCATTAATAATGATTGTACATTACCTAATGCGTATTTGCGTTATGTACTATTATTTATTCTGTGGTTATAGGTATTTAAATATTTGATGTTTTTCAAGTCTTTGTATTTATAAATTGTGAATATTTATCGTCGTCGCACACAATTATTCAAAACTATTAAACTAAAACAATAGCATTGAATTTTATTGAATTATTATACGACCACGTCTTTAAAACAGTCTAGGAAAATATCGCCCCAACCAGAAATTTGAAGACATGTTACACAGTTCCTTGTTATTATTATTTGACGTCAATTATGTTCAAACTATGAAGCTGGAGCCGTATTAACCAACAGCAAGATGCCCTTTTACAATCACTTTTATTTTTATTTTTATTATCTCAATCCTTTTCTCACTTGGTGAGAAAATGATCGAGTCAGATCCTTTGGGGACATTTTATACTGATGATGAATCGGTACTTACCCTAACAACATCATCTCTTGTCCCAGCGTTTTCAATAGCCAGAGTCAAGTTCGTTCTATCAGACAGCCCATGTGCAAAAGCTATAGCACTGGTAATGGTTCTCTGTTCATTGGTAGGTGTAAAGTAATAGTCCTGTTCAGTGCCCTGGAGAAGATGAGGGTATTTCTCCCGGATCCTCGTGGCGATGTCGAAGAGTTCTTCATACCCTGTGCCCGTTAGAAAGCTCTGGGAGACTTCCAGGGTGTCGTTCCAGGACCACTTTCTTAAGTTATTAACGTCCTGGTGAATAACAGTTTTAAATTAAACCTACTAACGTCCTGGCCGAATACAAAAACCACCACACAATAAAGTTTGACGACTTCTGTGGCATAGTGACTGAGATGCGAGAAGTGCGAGTTTGATTTCTGCTGCGGGACATGTTTGCATGATCTGCAAATATTTGTTTCGGGTCTGGGTGTTGTGGTATCATGGTGCTCATAGTTCCTGGATCGCAGTATCGCAGTGTTGATGTTAGGAACTCAGATCCTCCCCTGGTGTGTATCAGCCGGCAGGGCAGTATACTCTTAGACCAGACACCTCGGGACTCCACCTGTACTCAAAAATTACAGTTACAAGAATAACACGTGAAACAATATCCTCACCTGTGCACAAAGTTGGCTTCGCCCAGCTTCAAAGCTAGCCACGATCTCATCCTTCAAAGAAGCTATGTGCTTGAGGTTCTTCGTCACAGTGGCCCCAGGGTTTCTATTGCCGTGTCTGTTTAAGGTCCATACGCTAAGCGCTTCGCAACCTACAAGAGTGGGTATTATAATCAGTTTTTTTATGGCTCGATAAATTGGCACACGGCCCGCCTGATGGTAAGCTGTTACCATTGCCAATTGACATTTGCAACACCAGGGGCATTGCATGCGTTGCAATGGGCATATGGCTCGCAGAACTGACAACAGTTAAGGGTTAAAGATTCTCGAGTGACGACCACAAACCGAACGACAGAGCAAGAAGAGAGCAAGATGGACTAAAGGTTGGAGCAAGTCAGTGAATCGGGGCGGCTCATGACCGTTCTTCGTGTCATTCTATGGGGGAGGCTATATCCAGCAGTAGACTTCTACAGGCTGATGATGATGATGATGCTGATGATGACTGCAATAACTTATGATACTTCTTTCACCGACCGTAATTAATTCATCTCAAAGTCTTTAGTTGGCTTTGGTTGTGTGCATGTCTCATAATAGTAGATTGTTATACAAGGAGCTAAAATTACCCATTATAGGTATACGAGGTAGTTTTACTCCCGAACTTTAGCGAGGGAGTAAACAGAAACCGAGTTTTAATGGGGCTTTAGCGCCGTGTGTTACACTCTACTTTTCACTACGATTGTGAGAAAATAAAATACTCCAGTACAATATGAAATACCCTCGAGAGCAATGAATCCGGGTCACTTAAAGAATCCTAAAAATCTCGGAAACTAAAAATGCTAGGTTAATGCAATAAATTGTATTTAATAGACAATTTAATACTCCTTAAATGAAGGTATTAAAACTTCTTAGTTATTGTAAAGTTATATCATAAAAAAAACAAATTTGAAAAAGGGCCACTTTCGAAGATGGAACTACGAAATTACAGCATTTGGTTTTGCTTTTGTTTGTAATCTGTCATTTATGTGGGTACATAAACCATGTTGATAGTGCTCTATATTCATTATTCAAGCTGAAATTATGTCGCTTACGCCTGAAGAATGCACCAGAATACTTACAATGCTGGAAACCGGCCGGAGTCAGCGCGATACAGCCAGGACTGTCGGTGTGTCGCTGTCAACAGTACAAAGAGTTCTCCGACGTTACGAAGAAACTGGTTCTAACCTACGCAGACCAGGAACGGGCAGAACCAGGTGTACCACAGCACGAGAAGACCGATACTTGGTGAACACCATGCTTCGAAATCGCTTTCTCACAGGAACTGAACTCACAAATCAGTTTCGACGCCTCGGAGGAAGTAACCCAAGTGCATGGACAGGAAGACGTCGGCTTGCTGAATCTAACTTAAAACCCCTTAGACCTGCAAACGGCCCTAAACTGGAGCGTGGGCATCGTATTTCAAGACTAAGATATGCCCAGAGCCACGTAAATTGGAGTATTGAAGATTGGTCAAAAGTTATGTTCTCCGACGAATCAAAATTTATGCTCTACAAGCACGATGGAAGACACAGAGTGTATCGAAGACCAGGGGAAAGATTCAAGCAAGCATGCATCGAAGAAAAAGTAGCCTACGGTGGTGGGTCTGTACTTGTGTGGGCCGGAATTTCTTCTGAAAGTCGCACAGAGCTGGTGATCATAGAAAACGGCTCTTTAACTAGCGTAAGATATGTGGAAGAAATCCTCAATGATCACGTTGGTCCATTTATGGTCAATTTAGGTGAGGATGCTATATTTATGCATGACAATGCCCGACCTCATACAGGTAGGATTGTGAATGACTACCTTCAAGAGATGAACATTACTCGTATGGAGTGGCCAGCGCGCAGCCCGGATATCAACCCGATCGAGCATGCTTGGGACGAGCTAGGCAGATGCGTAAAACAACGAAACCCTCCCCCAATCACGCTTCGTGAGCTCAAAATTGCTCTCACAGAGGAATGGGAGAATATTCCCCAAAATCGTATAAGGAACTTGGTGTACAGCATGCCAAACCGCGTAAACGCAGTAATGGAAGCACGAGGAGGCAATACGAAGTATTAAAATTCAAGAAAATCGTAATAAAGTTCAAAAATTTCATGATTCCTATTTTTGTTTTAAGGAGAGATCAGCAGTTTTTTTCTTTATGTAATTTTGTGTTAATAAAATGTATGGTGACTCATATTTTGTTTACCTTCATTTAAGGAGTATTACATTGTCTATTAAATTCATTTTTAGTTTCCGAGATTTTTAACATTCTTTAAGTGACCCGGATTCATTGCTCTCGAGTGTAGTTTATTTTATTAAAAATTAAATGTACAATTTCTTGTTTTTTCCGTCTTTTTTTTATTTCTTCTGTAGCCGCAACGCATTGCATGCATTCTACTAAAGAGATCGCCGATTTTAGTTCCATTTTCAAAAATAATAATTAAATAAATTAAAATAATCTCATTGTCATTTGACAGACAAAAATAAAAAATAAAACTTTTTCCCCTATAGGAAGAAATGCTATCTTTTCTTCGCTCTGGTACACCACAATGACGGTCTTTTTGAGCAAGAGGAGTAAAAAATCTATTGTTGCACGATAAGGCATTTGAACTCAAGCCCTCAGAATCAGACGTAGGGGCCTCCCACTAGACTAAACCATAGACCATCAATGCTGTCCAACAACCATGTACCGTGTGAATATTTCATAACATGGTATGTAAGCCCGGTTGTAGTACATATGGGTGCTATTCGGAAGTATCATAACATCCTACCTATTATGATAATACCACTAGAAAGCAATTTACACAAATGCAGCCAATTTTAGCTATGTTACTTAAATAGGTAATTGCTTCTGACTGTCGTGTTCTGTGTTATGTGGATTTATGTGACCATTAGATAAGGTTAATCTATAGGTACCTACATCTCTAGTGGTATGCTATTTTTTTACTTAACCTGGGTGGGTCGCCAGCTCACGCGAAAAAAGGAATTAGGAACTACGAGTACCATGGTACCATAACAACCAGAGCCGGAACAAATGTTTGTAGTCTTGATCCCACACTATGTTTCCCTGTGTCGTTGGTATCAGGAACTACGAGTACCTTGGTACAATAACACCCAGACCCGGAACAAATGTTATGTGTGTGTGTGTGTGTGTGTGTGTGTGTGTGTGTGTGTGTGTGGTGTTATGTTATATTATGTTATGTAAATATTTGTTCCGGGTCTGGGTGTTATGGTACCAAGGTACTCGTAGTTTCTGATACCCACGACATAGGGAATCCTGGTATAACAATTTATGTTGGGTTGTTAAGGGTGAAATCTAGGTAGACCTAGGAACCTACACAAAAGGTGGACTCAAGGTAGACCAGCTAAAGGTCGGTAGGTATTGAGGATTATACTCAAAATCTCGCTACCCGAAACCTGAGACATAATTCGTCTGTGTGTGGTAACATTATGGAGCAGATTATTATGACCATTTTAAATTAAAATAACTTACTCTGTGGAGTTGTGAAGTCTCTGATGTCTCCTCTCACGGTATCATACGGTGTCTTGGAAGAGTGTAGTGGGAACGGGCACTGCTTGTTCCAGTAGCATGCTTGTGTGCACGCGATCACACTTAAAAGTAACACTACTGGTTTCATCGTGTCAGTCGGTCCGCTTGTGACTGATAGGTACTGTTTACATAGGTTGATGTACTCTTTTTATCCCCACCGCACGTCCTATGGTAAATAGTAAAGGTCTGTGTAGATTGGAGCATTAGATAAATTGTTTGTCATGTTTTTATCCTATTAACATAATACGAATTTTATTCGTCTATAAAATTTATTATCTTTTGTTTACTTAGTAGTAGTAATTAAAGTTTTAATTTATCAGTTAATTTGAATCACCTGAGTACTTACTATTAAAAAAGTCTAAATAATTTACTACGCACCTACTCACGCATTTCTGAGAGCACTGTAAATAATACCTAACACTTCTTGTCTCGTTATGCCAACATGTGTTTTAAGTTTGATGACCTCATCACCCTAAACATGTTTATCTACTCTCATACTGAAATATAATGATTAAAAACTAAAAACAAAACTAAACTGACAGCCATTACGCACATGCCATCATACTCGTGTGATGCTATAAAAAAACTCGCCTTTTAAGAACCCTTATTATGCAAAAGTCATAAACTACTATTCACGTTGGATAAATTCCAAGCAAGATCAATAAATTCCGGTTTTCTAGACAAAACCGGATACTACAAATCTTAGCTTTGAGAGGCTTTCCAAACAAAACCTGGCTGGAACTCTTCTAGTAAGTAATAAAAATAGTAAGTATTAGTATTTTTTGAATTTTGTGTTTACTTGTATTAGTTTTTATTCTTTCTGTAGGTAAACAAAGATAATACAATTGTAAATACGACATATATAATAATTATTGTCATTATTAATGTCGTATATATTATCGTTGTCGTTTGTCGTATATATTATTATTATTGTCGTTATTTCTATCGTATTCATCAGATCATGAGAATACCCTAGCACAGCGAATAATGTAACAATCATGAAATGTGTGAAAATAATCGAAATATACATTTTGAAATGACCTGCCTCTAACTAACTAATCGACCTGACCGGTTAATAATTCAAACAAATAGTGATAGTGATAGTATTTCATTGATAATTAAATCGGTTACTCATTAAAAATAATCATAAGTAGGTAGATATTTTTTCTAACTAATTTGATACCAGTGAACGTAACTTTACTTCAAAATCATTGTGAATGTAATCTCCAATACGCATAATTCGACTATCTTAAAGATAAAAGCAATATCTCTGGCTGGTCGGTGTGTGTCTGTGACATGATACACACGCCTCCTGCTCATGTGTTGCTATTGGTTGATGCCTTCTTCACCGTGTCACTAGTTTTTTCTTGGTCATCCTGCTTTATGTTAGTGAGCAGCTCGAGGTATCACGGTCAGAATGGAGTCTTTTTTTACACGTTTATGAGAAGTGTACTGGTAGGGCGTTTGAACCCTCTACATACAAAAGAAGTTTGCTCCTAAATATTTTGGATATTATCACATCAAACTCCGACATTTTGTTATTATGATCAATAAACTAATCTAGACCCGTGGCTTGCCAGTTTCTTTTAAAATTAAATAGTTTACAAATAAAACTGACATAAAGATTTGTATGAAAATCATATTAATATGCTGACCAGCTGAGACGCAAGTGGTGCTGGTTCGATTCCCGCTACGGTACAAACGTTTGCATGATCTACAAATATTTGATCGAAATCTGGGTTTTGTGGTACCATGGCACTCGTAGCTCCTGATGTTCACGACACACGGAATCCTAGTGTGGGATCAGGACTGCGATATGTGACTGTTGGGTGTTATGTTATGTTATTTATAAATACTCAGTAGTATTACGTGCGAGTCTGAGGAACCTAAACCAACAATATTGTCACTTTACTACTGACAGTGACAATGTTTTGTTTTACTGGTTCATCAGTTTGTGGTGATAGTGAGAACCAAATGTGTCTTCAGTATATACAATCCAACTACACACACACATAACATAACAACCAAACACATACCATAGTCCTTACCCCACAATAGGATTATCTGTGTCGTGCGGGTATCAGGAACTACTAGTACCGTGGTACCATAATACTATAAGTAATACTGAGTATATCTATAATTGTGTTGTAAATAGTAGAGTACTGCTTTATTTCATTATGTATTTAGGTCTTTTTTGGTATACGTATACAGTTATAACTCTAAATATTCCTCTTCGTATCAAAACAATACATTGACACAAAATTAGAAGAATACTTGACGAACAACGTATGAATAATTTTGTGTTGTCGAATTATTAGAAGACTGACATGAGTTTTTGATAATTGGAGTTATATCTGATTACTCCTCCTGTATATAAAAATACTCGCAGGTTACACGCCTCCAAATTGTGGGCTTGTCCATGTCTCTTAACAAAGATAGCAAAATTACAATTTATTATAATAATTTATGGTAAGTACTGTAATAAAACAATTTCGGTACCGTTTTTTATTACACTTTCATGACAGTTTATCTAATAAGAGAATTTATATAAAAAAAGTCTTGCAGAAAAGTTATTTGGGTGTTAAGATTTTCTGTCTTCAACTTGCTGCAGCACAGTGAAGAAAGTATAAGATGCTTTGATAATCTGAAAACATACAAAATAATGTAAATTCCTTTCTGTACAATAACATAACATAACACCCAACAGTCACGTACATAGTCCTGTTCCCACACTAGGATTCCCTGTGTCGTGGGTATCAGGAACTACGAGTACACCATGGTACCACAACACCCAGACCCGGAACAAATATTTGTAGATCATGTAAACATTTGTCCCAAACCCACAACCACTCGCATCACAGCCGACTACTCGCCCGCGGCGCCACTGAGGTCATCCGAATAAGTTAGGTATTACAACAATAGTAGATAATGCACTAAGGGAATAAAGCAGTGTCTTATGTCGCGGGCGGCATATCGAACCCTGAGCGTAACGAGGGGTTCAAGCTGCCCAAGGCGAAGACAGGCTTTATTCCAGAGGAGCATACTCTACTTTCCACACCTTCTGTGAGACAATAAAAAGCCAGGGCTTGTTTTGATTTTTGCGGTAGTAGATTATCAATAATCTCAAAAGCGTCTGTTTTGATAAACTCTGAAGTAGAATCACTATCGTTTGTCATTTTTTATCAACATGAATATTGCAATAAAATTTACTGAAAATCACAGCACCACACAGTTCACATTCTTTGTAAATGCACCTTTTTCTTTTTTTTTTGAGTTCTGCTTATGGTGACCAGTTCTATTTTCGAACAAACCTCTTTACATAATGCCGTATGGGCACTTTTTTACTCAGAGTTTTCCACGAGTCTCCACACGAATTTGACGTTCCAAATTCAAATCACTTTATTCCCTAGGGAGTTTCATACAACTTTATATCCCTAAAGAGACAATGCTTTACTTTACGTTGAGGTTGCATGATTTGTAATTGAACATTGTCGAGCAGGTGGTGTGAAAATAGCTTTTCACACCACCTGCTCGACAATGTCCAATTACAAATCATGCAACCTCAACGTAAAGTACAGCATTGTCTCTCTAGGGATATAAAGTTGTATGAAACTCCCTAGGGATTAAAGTGATTTGAATTTAGAACGTCAAATTCGTGTTGGAAACTCGTGGAAAACTCTGAGTAAAAAAATGCCCATATGGCATTGTAAAGAGGTTTGTTCGAAAATCGAACTGGCCACTATAGCAAAACTTGAAAAAAAAAGAAATAGGCGCGATTTTAAAGAATGTGAAACAAACAGAAACAAAAGAGATGTTTGGTGCTGTGATTTTCAGTGAATTTTGTTGCAATATTTTTGTAATATAATATTATGTCAGTGACAATATTAGTGTTAACAAAAAATGTCGAGCGATAATGATTCTACTCCAGAGTTTATCAAAACAGACGATACTTATTTAATGGAGCTCTGGCCTTTTATTGCCTCGCAGTAGGTGTGAAAAGTAGAGTATGCTCCTCTGGAATAAAGCCTGTCTTCGTCTTGGGCAGCTTGAACCCCTCGCTTCACTCAGGACTCTATATAACTCCCTCGCTACACTCGGGAGTTAATTTTAGAGTCCCTCGTTACGCTCAGGGTTCAATATGCCGCCCGCGACATAAGACACTGCTTTATTCCCTTAGTGCATAATCTACTATTATACATAAGTAAAGTGATGCATTTTTTCTGCGTGCTTTATAGTGATGTGGTGGGTCCGACCTAAGAAGCGACTCCAGCTCCTCCCGTGGATGTCGTAAAACCAATGTGATTACACCAGGGGATGGGCAGCAGCATCGACCTGAGTACTTAAAAATGAATTCTGCTATCACCAATCCACATGCCAAGCGCGGTGATTATGGCAAATTCACATATTATTGCATTCTATGGGGGAGGCCTCGTCCAACATACAGGTAACTAATACACAAGACGCCATCTTAAAAGCAAAAAGATAGCTATTAAAGAGTGTATTCCTAGTTTATAAGACGATTCAAAAATGATCATTGTGATTTCAATTAATAAAACGCTTTTTACTTTGAATCAAGAGTCTAATGAAGGCATTTTGTAGAATTTAATAAGGGTATATGATATCGATACAAAAGGACATCAACACATTCTTAAAATATTTGAACCGGCCGAGAAATCTAATCAAATCAAATCAAAAGAATTTGATTTATTAAAATCACAATGCTCATTATGAATTGTCATATGTAAAAACTAAAATTACTCCTATTAGTTATTAAGTACGTGAGAGTAAGCATGTTCCTTGAACTATCTTCTTCTTTTATGAATGAATGAATAGTTTGGTTGCGGCTTCTGTGTTTATTGTATACAACTTGCGATTGTATCATCGCTTTTGTGTCAAAGCCACGAGTTTATTCTTTGAAATCACAAGGATCATATTCAATGGCGAGACGTATACGTACCTGCTTTTGTGTCAATATCCGTAATTTATGTATCTTTAAAAACTCACAGATGTAAAAGTAGCCAGTGAGAGTGTGGTGAACCCCCCGGCAGTAAGCTTTGCAATCCGACGCGACCGAACCATCACAATCAGCAGAGATCGCCTGAACCCCACTGGGCAGAAGTACCATGGACACTCATATGCAGCGTAAGAGATTTCAGAACTCTACAATGACAAATATTGTTATGGTCAAATATTTAGGGTGTCCCAAATAAAAGTATCAAGCTGAAGGAATGCCTATTGAGGACCAAAAATTCATAAAAAATACAAATAAATGCTGGACATTTCACACAACATTATCTAGCCCCAAGCTAAGCAGAATATACCCTCCCGTGGATGTTATAAAAGCCGGCTTAGGCCACCAGGGGATGGACAGTATCCACTAGAGTACTCAACACCAATACTGCGATCACCAATCTGCCTGCCAAGCATGGTGATTATGACAAATCCTCCATTGTATTCTATGGGGGAGGCCTCGTCCAACAGTGGGCGTCTAATGGCTGAGAGCTGATTCTGAGTTTTGACAAGCAATTGGCACGGACGTATGGTGTACTAGTTGCGCCCCGCAGTTTCACCCGCGTGAAAAATGATGAAAATTTATGATGATGCTGATGATGAAAAGTAGCCTATGTGTTAATCCATGGCGTAAAGTATCTCCATTCCAAATTTCACTCAAATCCATTCAGTAGTTTTTACGTGAAAGAGTAACAAACATCCATCCATACTCACAAACTTTCGCGTTTATAATACACTCGAGAGCAATGAATCCGGGTCACTTAAAGAATCCTAAAAATCTCGGAAACTAAAAATGCTAGGTTAATGCAATAAATTGTATTTAATAGACAATGTAATACTCCTTAAATGAAGGTATTAAAACTTCTTAGTTATTGTAAAGTTATATCATAAAAAAATCAAATTTGAAAAAGGGCCACTTTCGAAGATGGAACTACGAAATTACAGCATTTGGTTTTGCTTTTGTTTGTAATCTGTCATTTATGTGGGTACATAAACCATGTTGATAGTGCTCTATATTCATTATATGGAAGCACGAGGAGGCAATACGAAGTATTAAAATTCAAGAAAATCGTAATAAAGTTCAAAAATTTCATGTTTCCTATTTTTGTTTTAAGGAGAGATCAGCAGTTTTTTTCTTTATGTAATTTTGTGTTAATAAAATGTATGGTGACTCATATTTTTTTTACCTTCATTTAAGGAGTATTACATTGTCTATTAAATACAATTTATTGCATTAATCTATCATTTTTAGTTTCCGAGATTTTTAACATCTTTAAGTGACCCGGATTCATTGCTCTCGAGTGTATTAGTAGGATTAGTAGGAGTAGGATTGTAAAACGGGTTTATGCATGGAAAATGAGGTTCACGTAGTGTACGCTAGGGGCGCTCATCAGTGTCACCCATTCATTCTTCCGTGGTGTCACCATACAAAAACCCACACTACACTACACCAGACGTCCGTGTCATTTGCTTGTCAAAACTCAGAATCAGCTCTCTGATGATGGTAGTGAGAATATTATCATGGCTGCTGTGACGACAGCAGCATTCTAAGGTGAGGCTGAAAAACAGCGTGGCTGAGCCCTCGTCCTTTTCTCTTACACTAACTATTAAACTATATTATAGGTACTTGTACTTTTGTAACTAAGATTAGTGTACGTGAATAAATGCCCTTTTTTATTATTTTTTATTATAATATGTGTGTTAATCTCCTAGTTTTCGCAAAATTAGTTTTCGCTATCACAATAAGTGTTAATGAAGTGTGATGAGCTAAAAACACGAACAAAGTAGAATTTTGCGCCACTTACGAGACGAGGGCTCTCTACTCTCAACTGGGAACACGAGGATGAACGTTTGCGCCAGATACTTTTTGTAGATCATAATTATGTTGCGATTAAGTACTGTCAGCTAATTATCTTAGTTTACGTATAATTTAGTTTACGTACCTCCATAGAGAGTTGGTTTCCTTGATAACAGTACAGAAAGACTTGCAGGATCATACATAGCAGGTAGCTTATCATTGAAATGATACGAACTACATTCTTAGACGCTTCGTGAACCTCCTGTAAGTTGATTTAGGTATTTGCTACTAACAAAAGTGACACCCAACACTCAAATATATAGTCCTGCCTCCCTATTCCCTAACTGAAAGTCATTCGGTGACTAACGTTTGACAAGTAAAATGACCATCAATTGACAATTCTTAATGATAATTTTGAGCAATTGATGGTCATTTTACTTGTCAAATTTGAACCGAGTGACTTTCAGTTTGAGAATAGGGAAGCTGATCCCACACTAGAATTCCCTGTATTGTGGGTATCAGAAACTACGTAGGTACCATGGTACCACAACCCCCAGACCCGGAACCAAAAGATCATAAGAACATTTGTCCCACAGCGGGAATCGAACCCGCACCTCTTGCATCTCAGCCGGCTACTCGCCCGCTACGCCACGAAGGACGAACAAATTCTGCAACTGCTACATCACATTATTTTTTTCGATTCGCTTTTCTCAAATACACGACACAGGCTTGCCTAGTGTGAAGATCATTAGAAATATAATTAATTGGACTACTAAAACTACTGTATTTAGTAACTAAGTAGTAAGTATTCTAGTGTATTTGTACAGCAATTTTTTTTTTAATTATATCACTATATATATAATATAATTTATTTATTCACAAAACCAAGAACTCACAACAGCCAGCTGATAAGCAGTGACGCATATAATGACCATGGACACAGCGAATTGTCCCAGGATAGGCTCCGTGAAGCAGGCTTCGATCTCGTCAGCCGCTCGCAGCGCCGCCTGGTGGCGCATCACGATAACTCCAAGGCGAGATTTTATTAATGTTTCTTGTTCCGAGTTCAGCAAATACTTTAAAAATCATTGGTACATTTTTATGTCGTAGCTTATATACGCTATTTTCGTAATTATATATATCAGCATCGATGGTTCAGTGGTAGAATGCTCGCCTGCCACGCGGGCGGCCCGGGTTCGATTCCCGGTCGATGCAAAATACTTTTTGCATTTATATTTGTTTTTTTTTTTTAATTTTTCTTCATAACTATCACAATTGAATATGAACAATTTGGTAATATTACCTACCTTACTCATTTTGATGCCACTGCTTAGGTTTTTTAGTGCTAACGCCGACAGCTTCAGTCGGCAACGACAAAGAGCCATCAGTGTCGTCATCATTGTATCCAAACTGACATTCAATGCTGCAGCTATAGATAAAGCTATACTCTGTGAAATTAGTATTTTTTAAACTCTCGCGATTAGAACACATATTTATTATATTGTCACGGGTATTTATCGCGTGTACATCAGTGAAATTAAGCAACTCTTAACATCCTCAAATTTTAAGTCCACCACTGCTGAACATAGGCATAGGCCTCCTCCATGGTATGCCATAATGTTTGACCCGCTAATAATGTATGCCCTTTGGTATATTATCATCATCATCAGCCAATAAATATTTAGCTGGCCGAGCAATATTTGTATGTATATAATATGTTTTGATATCTCGAAAATGGCTCGAACAATTTCGATGAAATTTTCTATATGGGGGTTTTGAGGGCAAAATATCGATCTAGCTAGGTTTCACCTCTGAGAAAAGCGTTTTTCAGAGTCACACAGATACTATACCTGATGTGCGTAAGTAATCTCGTATGCTGGAGACTTATATGCATCGTAGGGGTACCTGTGAGGAAAATTGAATGTTCAATGAATTCACTGATACATAGTATACTTACACACCCACCAAGAAACCAGGGGGTTTACTCGTACTCATAATTTATAATACTCATTTATTTACCGTAGGAGCCTACCGTATATAGGAGTTAACACAATTAAGTACATAAAAAAAATTATACAACTTATTATTTATAACTGCTGTAAATGGGCGTTGTCAACAAATTACAATCTAGAAAAGTTCAAACATTAAAATATACCAAAATTACAAGATTCAAAGATAATTATTGGTGTGATGTGATGATGAAATGACGTACACGCAGCTGGGTAAATGGACGACTAGGATAGAATAGGGGGATTCTTTGGGAAGGCCACTAATATTTATTCAGTGGGAAGGCCTCGTCCAGCAGTGGGCGTCTATCCGCTAATGATGTTAGCAAGCAAGATGTTTGCAAAAATTAACCGGCTTACTGTTTTGAATGTTTTGTTATTTTAAGCCATACATTTAAATGAACATAAAACGTTACAAACGTTGTAGGTTTGGTTCTTTCTTGGTCACCCTATAAGTCAGTTAAGCATGGCTTACAGCAATGAACAACAGACTTATGCCCGGTTTCCACCAAAGCAGAGAGGAGCGGAGACGAGAGTTGATGTGTTTGAATAAACCAAACCGATTACGTTATTTCTACATCTCTTCTCCGCTTAGCTTCGGTGGAAATGGATCAAGCGTAGACGAGAGGACATGTCTCATTTTTCTATAGAATTTTGTGCGGCGAGCGATTAAGCGGCGTGGCAGAGCGGAGAAGTGTCTAGTCGAAGTCTAGAGAAGTGTCTCCTCTCCGCTTTGGTGGAAATAACCTGCTAGCTTTGCAGCACATCTCCTCGCGTCTCCTCTCCTCTCTGCTTTGGTGGAAACCGGGCCTTATGTACTCCTAACAAACACCTTCTTGCTTGCTTACATTTGGTTTTTGTTTATGTGTGCAATAAAGAATATATAAACAAACAAACGGAATATTACTGACCATGCTCGCAACGGCAGACTGTTCTTTTCCGCACTGGCGGCCCAACCTAGCACAGTTATCGCTGAAAGCGCTGTATTCAAGCCGAAGAGTATCGAAGTCTCTCGGTGGTACCTTAAAATAAAACCATATTTGTAGAACTTTACTGTTTCGAATTCACGGCTAATTCAAATTAGTCGTGGTAGTCGCGGCCTTACAATAGGACTCCTCCAACTCCTCCTGTCAATATCGTAAAAGGCGACTAAGGCTGCGTTTCCATTCCACCAGAGATGAGTGAGGATGCGTAGCGAGGAATGTGTTTGTTAAGAACCAATAGAATCACTTCATTTACCTATAGCCTCGCTTGGCGCAGCTCTGGTGGAAACGATTTAGCGAGCGAGGTTTTTATACGTACAAAACAAGTTATCACCAATCCGCCTGCCAAGCGTGGAGATTATGGCAAATCCCCCCATCATAGGGGAGGTCTCATTCAGCAGTGGATGGCAAATACCGGCGATGAAGACTGTTTCAAATTGCATTACTTATTCGAGATTCATATGAAGCTGTCAGCAATCTGTAAAATTAAAATAAAGTAATGTGTAAAACTTACTCTTTTATGATTGTTTTTCCTTCCGCCTCATACATAGCTCGTATCTCGTGATCCCCCTCATCAATAATGTGCTGAATCGCCTGGCTTCTCCACCCGACAACTAACATCTTAGCTGCTAAGGCGCAGTTGGTGAACAGCAGGAATGAGGTGTTCACCATGAGGGGAAGGTTACCCCAGATTTGCACCAAGTCACCCAGTTGAACAATTATGTAGATTCCTGGGTAAATCAAATTCTCAAACTCTCAAATTGATTAAATATCTTCTTTCTTTTTTATGCTACTTGGCAAGCAGACAAGTTTACGGCCCACCAGATGGAAAGCAGTTACCGTAGCCTATGAACGCCTGTAACACCAGAGGCATCACACGCGCGCTGCCGACCCTGAGACATAAAGATGAAAAGTCTCATGTGCCTGTAATTTCACCGGCACCCTTCAAACCGAAACACAGCAATGCGAGCACTACCTACTGCTTAGCGGCAGAAATAGGTACGGTGGTAGTACTTCCCCGGACGAACTCTTTCACAAGAAGTTCTACTACTAACAAAATCTATCTCATTAGAATGTGACGATGTTAAAAGATATCGTTAATTTACCGTGGTGTGTCCGGCCTAAGAATAGACCCCTCCTTCTCCTCCCGTGGATGTTGTAAAAGTCGACTAAGGGGTTGCATCAAGGAACCAATCCAATCTAGACTCTGTCGAGTAACGAATCTGCTGAATTACGAATCTGTCCAATTCAGAATCTGTCCAATTCAGAATCTGTCCAATACCGAACAAAGGACTGCGATCACTAATTCGCCTGCCAAGCGTGGTGATTATGGCAAATCCCGCCATTGTATTCAATGGGGGAGACTTCGTCATTGCACGACCGGATTTGAACCCACGAACTTCACGTACGTTGTACTGGGCCAACATGGCTCTCTTAGATTAGGTTACCTCGTAATTTATCTAATACTACCGGCATGCCCAGGCTTCGCACGCAAATCGCTACCAAACTTCACAGGATTACACGCTGGGTTAATCTGAAGATTGCCTGAAATTTTCATCAAAATCGGTCCAGCCGTTTTGGAGTCCATAGGGAACACACACACCCATCGATTTTTTTAATATATAGATAGATGGGTAAAGTTAATTTTTGGAGCTGAAAATGAACTCTGTGATCACTAAAATAATGAAAATACCTCACCAACTAAAAAGGAGAACCAAAAAACCCAGTAGACCCTCAAAAATATCTTCATTAGCTTTGAATGAGTGCCTGGGACCAGAAATCCAAATAGTTTTAGCAAGTTTAAACACACGTGCAGAGGCAAATTATCATTCTTCAATAAAATGTTCATTGTTAGAGATCTCTCTATTACTTCACGTAAAACGTGCTAGTAGTTAGATTGATGTTTGTTAAAACTTTACTTTTTTTATGTTTTAAGTCGACATCATTCAGAAGAGAATAACATTTTGTTTTGTCTGTATATTAGTTTGTCCTACTGTGAAGCAATGAATTAAAATTCAGTGAAACTGAATACAGATTGAAAAATGTTTATTTGACACGAAAACAAACAGAAGAGATGTAGAAAGGTGGGACATAGGAAACCAACAGAACAAAATTAATGATATGCCTACCAAGGAACAAATAGGTACAATTTTTTTTTATTGATTATGAGACTAGGTATAAAATGCCGACAAACAGTCATGGTAATAGGTACTCCTCTAGTTCCTACAAAACATTAAATTAAATCCGTTATAATCAAGGTAAGGTAAATTTCCTATAATTTTTGGCGATTTTCGTTTTGTTTTTAATATTATATAATCCTACTTCCTATGTTAAAAATATAAAATTTTATGAAGATGGATGTTTGTTACTTTTTCACGCAAAATCTACTAAACAGATTTTGATGAAACTTTGCAGTATTATAGCTTATACATCAGAATAACATATTGGCTATAATTTATAATAGAGGTTCCACGCGGGCTGAGGCGCGAGCAAATGCTAGTAGGTAATAATTTGATAAATACAATCGCATACAAACTATTGTGGGCTAAGGCTAAAATCTAGGAAAAATTGTCAGATAAGCTATATTTTACGAAATATTCATATAAAATGCCTGTATGAGCGGCGTAGGGCGGTTTTTTATGTGAAGATTTATTTCAGATTTTTTTGGGGCGTATAAAAAAAAACTTCAGAGAGCAGAACTTACTTCAAAACACTAAAATGTTGCACACCCCAAAACAACAAGCATTGATTGACACCTTAACAGATGTTTTCCAACATCAAACACCGTACTATTAAGTTATTGAGTTAATTGATACCTTAACTTGGTTTAATATTACGTTGGTCACAATAGCTCGAGTTGTTAAAAGTAAAATGTTTTAAAATATTTTCTCAAAAGCATCATCATCATCATCAGTTTGTACAAGTCCACTGCTGGATCAGCCCATATTACCTATGCAATGGGGCGGATTTGCCATAATCACCACGCTTGGCATGCAGATTGGTGTTCCCAGTAGGTATTGGTGGATGATTATTTAAATGATTGTTTTCCAAAGTAAGCAATAATAACAATTAAACGATGATGATTAAATATCTCCATGTAGATTTAATAAACTCCATATATTAAATCTACATGGATATTGCCAAGTTTAATGTTATGTTTTTAGTTAGTAGTAGAACTTCTTGTGAAACAGTTCGTCCGGGGAAGTACTACCACCGTACCTTTTTCTGCCGCCAAGCAGTAGTGCTCGCATTGCTGTGTTTCGGTTTGAAGGATACGGGTGCCGACATAGGCTAGGCTAGGCTAGGCACATGAGACTTTTCATCTTTATGTCTCAGGGTCAGCAGCGCGCGTGTGATGCCTCTGGTGTTGCAAGCGTCCATAGGCTACGGTAGCTGCTTACCATCAGGTGGCCCGTAAGCTTGTTTCCTTACCAAGTTGTATAAAAAAAAACAAGTACCTACCTACATCAGTCACAGTGCTAAGTACATAGATAGGTACAACTATAAATACTTAGGTATATCAATTAATTATTAAACGCTTTTCAGTAAAAGTATATCAACCAACAATTGAACTTGATCATATTGCATAAGATCTTCCTTCTCATCATAAATCTACATTGTATTTTGTAAAGTTGGTGTGTGCTAAATGTTTATTGAACGAGCGAAGCGAGTTCTCTGAGTCAAGTTGGAAGAATCGGCGTTTGTATGTATGTATGTTTGTCCGATGAAAACTTCCAAACGGTTAATCCGATCTTCATGAAATTTGGTATGGGGGTAGATAGTATTGGTACAATTTGTAGGTAAGGTTATGAGCTATATCGATCAGGTGGTTGCTGAGATATTGGGGTCCAAGAGGGGGAAAAAAAAAGCGAGACAGTCAGATCAAGTGGGGTGTCTAATGAAAGCGCTTTGGTTGGACATTTCAAAACTGTTTTTAATAATTATTTAGCTTTAGTAGTTTTCGAGATATTAGGGAAAATAAAAAACGTAAAAACCCAAAATTCTAGGGTACTTCCAGCAATCCCACAATGCTTAAATTTGGTATGCTTGTGGCTTTTGTGTCACAACTACAGGGAAAAGTCTGAAATTGAAGAATTTAGAAACATGTACTCCATAAAACAATAACCAATATAACATCCATTGTTGACCTCCCATTTCTAAGAATTTGAATGACGTTGGAGTTCTATGGTTTCATCAAAAGGACGTTATCAATTAATTCGTCAGGTACTTGATATAGGTACTAACAGGTATGTAATATAACTACGCCCCGTTGCTTAGCCCTATTCAAAGGTTATTTCGATGATGTGTAGGAAATTAGAGTAGTTACTGGTAGATCCTGTACTGTACTGGTAGACATCGAGGGGAAAATTTTCAAAAATAATAATAGAAAATATGGAAATTACTTAGTAAAGTAGTCGGGCTGATAAAGGTGTTATCGCGAGGTCTCAGTTCGGGGCGAATCACTAGTGTAACTAAACTACCAACCTAGGTACTCGTTACATCGTAATGGGGAAGAAAACTGGCAACTTTTGCCACCGAGGGCGCTGCGGTCGCTTGACCCAAGGAATGCGTCAGTATCTGTCAAATACCATACAAAACTTTGTTTACAAAAAACTTTAACTGGTATTTAAGAAATAATGCCACGTTGTGTAGCGATTGGTTGCAATATCAATGGAAATCATGCATTTCCCAAAGATTTAAAAATGAAAAACTATGGGAAAAGGCCACCAAGATCCGTAACTTTAAAGCTATCGGAAATTCGAGGTTATGTTCTAAGCATTTTATAGAAACTGACTACTCTCCAGGAACAAGTTCTTCTACAGGTTTGTGTTTTTGGGCCATAGTTATCTATTTATAATGAAAATGTATGTTATACATGATAAATTGTATTAAATATAGGTACCTACTTACACCTTTTTCTTTTCAGGACTGCCTCGAGTGCACAAATATTTAAAAAAGAATGCGATTCCATCCGTTTTCTCTTGGACAAAACCAACTTCTACCGCATCGGATAGGGAGCAACGATATTTTCGCCGTACATCAAGAAAATAATTGTTTTATTAAATTATAAAATTTTATTAAATATTGAATTACTAAAACTACTATGCAGAGTTAAAAAATATTTTCAACCCAGAAAATAACATGAAACATAAGAAGTTATTACAAAATTAGATAGAAAATAGACTGTAAATACCTGATGACCAGATCAGCTTTTCGGCCTTTTAGTGAAGCTCCTCGGCTCTTTAATTCAGCTTTTAACTGAGAAACCGTCCACGTAGCATACATTTATCACCACAATAGCTAAATGGAAGACAATTCTAGGTTTTTTGCTGTAAAATCGAAGATCACAAAAAAACTAAAATGTCAAGATGCTTTGTTATGAGTCAAGCGTTAGCAGCGCCATCTGTAAATAGTTTTGCGTTTTCTTGTCCAGAGATTTATGAAGTTGAAATAAACGCCATCTATGAACATGTAGAGTCACTTAGTGCTACGCCAGGCTACGAGTCAGTTGCTTAGGTTTATATCGTAGTTTGTACCTGAGCTACGTGGTTCATACATCAACCATTAATTGCTTGCTATCGTAGGTTTATTATTGAAAAGATGCAACCTTACAAGTTTTTGGTAAATACCATTGACGCCTTGTTGCCATAATTTGTTTTGTTTGTTTGACTCATGACTTTGACTAACTATAACTATGTAGTGGTTCGTCCTACAGAGACTTCACGAATATACGCGATGTAGCTTCCTAATTTCTTATACTTTCTAACCGACTTCAAAAAACATTTGGATAAAACTTTCACGGGTGCAACTCAAGGTCATCCCTTATACAGAATCATCTACGATGAAACCATTGAAATTGGATTAACCAACGGGGTTATCGTAAGTATATAACTGAAGAATTCATTATAACCTCCTTTTATGAAGTCAGTTAACTTATGAAAATATTCTAGCAAGTGTATATATTCTTGCAGGAAAATTATAGACAACATTATAATGTTTAGTGTATCGAAGCAATCAAAGTCTAAACTGATTCTACAACAAAATTCAAATTCCAACAAATAGCTCAACAGTTGATGCTAATTGATTATTCATTTTATAGGGTCGTTTTATGAGTCCAAATTCTTACTGTTTTACTTTTCCCTGTAGTTGTATCAGCATGGCAAATTTCAGCATTGTGGGATAATCACTTATTTGTGTTTTTAATTTTATCTATAATCTCAAAAACTACAAAATTGAAAATACGTTTTAAAATATACAAACACACTATAATGAAACATCCCAATTGACCTGACTGTCTCATATTTTTTTACCCTCTCTTGAATCACTATATTTGATTTCGATTGATCGAACTACGCGAAACTTAAGTCCTGATAGTTCAATCAATCGAACAGCAAGGGTTTTTAGTAGTTCGATCTATTTCAGTCAATTGAACCACAAGGAAATTTATGTCCTAAGGTTCAATTGATCGAACTGCGAGGATTTGTGTGCTTATGACACTTAATTTGATAAGCTAGTAGAATTTTGCAACCTCTCACTGGTTGAGAAATATTTATGGTGGAAAATATTGTTATGATGATAATGGCAGTAAAAAATAAAGTAGGTATGTTAAAAAATCAATATGTATATAGGTATTTACAAATACCTTTTCGTATCAAACAAAATCGTAATAAACAAAATGTGCATCGTCTCTTGGACTACGCCTAGTGCTGGGTTCCAAAGTTTGTTTAACTCAAGACTAGATGTCACCACTAGTAGATTAGAACGCGCTATCGATTCCTAGGTTGGAGAACTCTTGTTCTCCAACCTAGGAATAGAACATTCTAGCTCCTTCTAGCTCCTTCTAGCTTTTGTTTCTACCACCACAGTAGTAGCACAGAATAAATATTTAGTAGTGGGATTTGGTTTTTGTTTTTTTATTTTTTACAGAGTTCACGCCTAAACAACACATAATCTGTGAAAATTACAACTAGGCTTAGTAATGGGGTCCTATTTGGCACCCTTTGGGTAAGGAACCCTAGCCTTTAAAGCGTACATAATTATTTTAACAGCAAAACTCACTGGTAATTAAAGATCCTAGTTTTAATTGCAAGAAACATGGAAACCGTTGATTTAAAACCAAAACTATCGGCCTTACGTAATAATTACAGTAAAAAAGTAATTATATTTGCCTTTGCGTACATTTCCCAAAAACATGCTATTATCAAATTGACAGATTGGATCAACAACATTTTTAAGACAAATGAGAAGACCTCCTGTTTTTGGAGGTAGTTATGAAAGGTAAACTGACACTCAAAAACATAAGCTCAGTCCAAAACAACTGAAGTTTTATAATACCATTTAATTTCAGTCATTTTAGGTTGGAAATGGTTAATCTGCTTCCAAGATCTCATGTTTTTCTAGCTGTTTCTTTGCGTTTCTATAATAAACTTTCGGAAAGCGCAAATAAGATTTAAATCTAACTGAAGGAATCATTATATCTAGAAAGCGTATCACACTCTTTTGTACTCCCTCGAAAAAACGAAGAAGATTAAATTTTTTTTTGCTGCCATAAACTGTGGATATTTTACTCAAAATACATTTAAATTAATATTTTATTCTATTTCTAGTCTATTTGCTCTCTTGACAGTGTTTAAAAGAATTAAATGGTATCGACTGACTACCTATTTTAATTTTCATTTGTAACGTAGTAAGTACGAACTGTTGTCCACCTCTGAAATCTGTAATTAAGAATTCGTTGCTCGCTCATGTTTACCTTCATTCGTTACATTTGTCCGGACAGTCGTAACTGAGCCACAGAATAAGTAACCAGCGCTACATTGTCAGAAATGGGGTTTTTGATAAAAAATGCAAACACATCAGCTGGTTTGTCTTTGACGGCTTTGAAGCTGGTTGGATTCTGGGCTCCGGACGGCCTGCGTAGAGATGAGAGGCTTTTGTATAGCTGCTACACTGTGTTCTCCTTTATGTTTCTTTTGGGTTTGTATTGTTAGAAACTTTGCTATAATTTTTCTGTTGCCCCCTTCTTAGTATGTAGTTAGATACATAAACTGATGAATTATGTTTCTGTTTTAAAATACGTAGTAAAACACGAGCAATAACAATAAACAATTACATAAAATAATCTGCAAAGAAGGTTGGTTTACAATAGAGGATTTTTCAAAATAGCTAACGTAACTTACAAGTACAAATTAAATAAAAAAAAAAAAACTCACAATAAATGTATGATCGAGGTGAGGCCACGCACCTATTTGACGACCTCTGTGGTGCGGCGGGCGAAGGTTCGCCTGCGACGCAGGAGGTTGCGGGTTCGATTCCAGCCTCTAAACAAATATTTGTACGATCTGCAAATAATTGTTCAGGGTGTTCTGGGTATTTTTCTATGTATAATAAAAAATATCTATCTATGTAATGTTATTGTATAAGTATATAAGTTATCTTAGTACCCATAACACAAGCTCTGCTTAGCTTGGGGCTAGATAATATTGTGTGAAATATCCAACACATATTTATTTATTTCTGCCGCCAAGCAGTAATGCTCGCATTGCTGTGTTTCAGTTTGAAGGGTATACTGGTGCCGTTGAAATTACAGGCACATGAGAATTTTCATCTTTAGGTATATCTCAGGGTCGGCAGGGCGCGTGTGATGCCTCTGGTGTTGCAGGCGTCCATGGGCTATGGTAACTAATTTCCATCAGGTGGGCCGTTTCTTGTTTGCTTACCAAGCATTATAAAAAAAGGTATCTTAAGGAGCACGTCCCATCTATCTGCCGTCTTTTTATTAATAACTTTTCCTTATATCTTTTGATAGGCACCTACCTCATTATCCAAGTAGTAGACCTATTCCTCATCTGGGGAGATCTGCCTCTCATGACCGGAGCAGCGTTCCTGCTCTTCACCAACTTTGCCCAAGCCGCGAAAATCTTCAATATCTTGAATCGGCGGCAAATCATCCAGTGTATCATTGCTAATGCTGATCGTGTTCTGACTAGAGTGGAGAGTGTAGAAGCAAGGCAGATTGTTAAAAGGTATGTTTGAGTTTTGAGTTTTTGTAAACGTCACGTAAACGCTGCGTGCAAAAGTCGCGGGAAGTCGATGGATGGAGGCGGCTCAAACCCGTATGTCATGGCGACCTAGGGGATAGACCTGTGCCCAGTAACCCTATGACTTCTACAGACTGGTAAAGATGATAATATATCGTATGTAGTCGAAAGTAGGGAAATGCTTGATAAAATTACGTTTCAGGACTTGGCGGTACACATGTACATCCAATAGGTTTAATGGCTTTATAGTTAAAACACACAATCGTTAAAATATACAATTATTGCCATGAACAATAGTCTAAACGTACTTGTGTCAAAATATACAATTAATTATAAAGTACCTACTAAGTATTGATAGAAAGAAAGAGTGCCAAAATGTACGACGGGTCTTATATTAGTTTCCAATTTGTATGTTTTTTATTTTATAGATGTAACCGAGAGACAAGCTTGCAACAGTGTATCTACTTCACTTTGACAGTCATTACAACCATTGGCTGGGCGGCCAGCGCTGAAAAGAATCAACTACCCCTGCGAGCTTGGTATATTTACTTACTTAATACTGTATTTGACGACCTCTGTGGCGCGGCGGGCGAAGGTTCGCGTGCGACGCAGGAGGTTGCGGGTTCGATTCCCGCCTCGGAACAAATATTTGTACGATCTGCAGATATTTGTTCAGGGTGTTCTGGGTATTTTTCTATGTATAATAAAAATATCTATCTATGTAATGTATTGTATTAAATATATCAGTTATCTAGTACCCATAACACAAGCTCCGCTTAGCTTGGGCTAGATAATGTTGTGTGAAATGACCAGCATTATTTATTTATTTATTACATCTAGATGTTGAACTAACTTATATTATACCTTTATTATTATATCAGCTCCTCCATGCTCCGAGGCACCACACAGGCACTTCTCACCTAGTAGTAAAAAGGATCATCAAATTAACCAAGCCGTGTTTGTTGCTCTGATTCTTCTAGGCTTGGTCGCGTTAAAACAGAAGTAATTTTAGTTTATAAGCCGATTTGTGCCATGGTGTGTCCGGCCTAAGAATAGACCCCTCCTTCTCCTCCCGTGGATGTAGTAAAAGCCTTACTAAGAGATCACACCAGAAGATGAGCAGCAGTATCCACCTGAGTACTTAACACCAAACTGCGATCACCAATCTGCCTGCCAAGTGTGGTGCTGGTTATTATGGCAAATCCCCCTTTGCATTCTATGGGGGAGGCTCTTCTTCTTCAACAGCCTTTGCTGTTGAAGAGAAGAAGAAGACGATTAAAAATGATTCTTGTGATTTCAGTTAATAAAATGCTATTTGATTTGTTTGATAGCTTTTCCATGCAATCCGTTACAAATGGTTTATAACCAACTTCAAAAAAAGGAGGTTAAATAAATAAAAAAATTCGACTCTTTGTTTTTTTACTATGTTAACTTTCAAAATAATCAACTGTAAATATTTTAAGGTACCCATACGACACGAAAAAGTCTCCAGCGTATGAGTTGACATACATTCATCAAGTCACGGCACTGTTCATAGCTGCATATCTGAACGTGGGCAAGGATACTCTGGTGACAACGTTGATAGCTCAGTGCAGGTGTCGGCTCCAGCTGCTAGGTCTGGCACTTAAGAATCTGTGCCAAGACCTGCAAGTGTCTAAGTGCAAGGTACTTATCAATTTACTACTAGCTACCCACAACACAGGTTTTCCAATGGTGCTTGTGCACTTACAAATTTTTGTCAACCTACAAAGTTATTGTTACTGATTATTATTTATTTATTTATTATTATTTATTTATTAGTATTTATTGTAAGTACTTATTACCACAGCTTAGATTTAAACAATATTTGTAAAACTCTTTTTTCATATGTTTTGTAGCAATTTTAATAAAATAACTTTCGTGAATTATATCATTAATTTTCCGTTTTATAAAATGAATTTGAATAAACATTAAACTTTATTTCCAGAAATTGCACAATACATTTGTCTCGTAGCAGTGCTACGAAAATCGTAGCAGCAATTTTAATAATGCGTTTATTGTTAGCGTTTAAATACCGAAATAACTGACCAAGTCCTTGTCGGACTCGTAGTATCGAAAAATAGTAGTTATTATTATTTATTTAGTTCTGAAGTCAAGACACACATTTTCCCTGATAACTTTTCATCTCATGATACCCGAGTTGATTTTAATGAAAGTTTCCACCGTGGTTCACAAAAAGCTTCTAATATCAATAAGTTTAGAAATGGCTGGAGGCTACATAGAAAAATACTTTAGTGGGGTATATCTCGCTAAAAAATGGTGTAGGAAAACACTGCCTCATTTAACAAGACTTTAACAATACCTCACATGGAGGGGTGCGCTAACAAACACCCCGACATTACAATTTATGGGAAGGTAGAAACTAAAAATAACATATTGTTTTCTAAAAATTGAGTACTATATTTATAGTACAACAACAATATTTTGTGTATGTTGTTACATAGTTGTAAAAGTTATGACGTAATGATGGATAGACGGACAAACGGCTCGAACAATCTATAAAGGTTCCATGTCAGATTTGGTACCCTATAAAGCAACCTTTCTTAACACACTTTTTTTGAATTACCACAACTAACTAATGACCTTTGGATCGGGAATATAATTTAGTGACACAGATTTATAACTTTCCAGCAAATGCTGACTCCAGAGCAAGAGTTCCTCGTCTGGACACGTCTCCGAGACTGCGTGGATGAGCATCAGACTGCGCTGGAGGCGGTGGAACAGCTTCAAGCCTGCTTCTCAGCACCGACCTTCGCGCAGTTCACTGTGTCTCTCATCATCATTTGCGTCACTGCCTTTCAGCTGGTCTCGGTAATAACTAAGATTAGATACTGTTTATTTGTTTTAAATTGAAAAAACGTATTTAGTAGTTATTTGTTAGCAGTAGAACTTCTTGTGAAAGAGTTCGTCCGGGGAAGTACCACCACCGTACCTATTTCTGCCACCAAGCAGTAGTGTTTGCATTGCTGTGTTTCGGTTTGAAGGGTACGGGTGCCGGTAAAATTATAGGCACAAGAGACTTTTCATCTTTATGTCTCAGGGTCGGCAGCGCGCGTGTGATGCCTCTGGTGTTGCAGGCGTCCATAGGCTACGGTAACTGCTTTCTATCAGGTGGGCCGTATGCTTGATTGCTTGCCAAGTTGTATAAAAACAACGGCTAATTACCACTTTTTTTCGTCACTTTTGACAATTAAAATGATTCAATTCTATATTTTATTTGTTACCCTGATTTTGAACCTGGAATAAAATAACCATAATAATTACGTAATGGTGTGTAGCATTCTATAAAGCTAACTAGCGCTAAAAAATATAATGCGGTCCTTTTAAAAATGAAAAGTTATCAGAACAGGACCGCTATAATTTTATCGTGGGCACAGAATGCCCAGAATCAACACCATTTTTTGTTAATTAACCATTTTTGTTATGTATGTTATTTAACTTTTCAGCAAACTGGAAATACGGTGCGGCTTCTGTCAATGGGAACGTATCTCTTGAACATGTGCTTCCAAGTTTTCATATACTGTTATCAAGGCACACATCTATCTGAAGAGGTATTTCATGGAATCAAATTATTTTTTTATCCCCTATTGAATTATTATTTGTAGCTGCTTTTTTCTTTGATGTATTTTTATTTTTCTACCAGTTGCGCCCCGTAGTTTCACCCGCGTGAAAAATGATGAAAATTGATGATGATGATGATGATGAAAAGTAGCCTATGTGTTAATCCAGGGCGTAAAGTATCTCCATTCCAAATTTCACTCAAATCCATTCAGTAGTTTTTACGTGAAAGAGTAACAAACATCCATACTCACAAACTTTCGCGTTTATAATATTAGTAGGATAGGATAGGATAGGATATATGTAAAAATTTATGTGTTCATGTATGTGTATGTTCCCTATGGACTCCAAAACTGCTAGACCGATTTCAATGAAATTTTTTGCAATCTTCAGATTAGCCCAACGGGTGATTCTGTGAAGTTTGGTAGCGACCGGTTTTTGTTTTTTTTTGTGCTACTCGTGTGAAACCGGGGCGGTTCACTATTATGTCATAATATGTTTAGAAAACCTATTTTTTATTTTCATTAAAAAATAGATATAGGTGAGATAGATATGTTGATGTAGGCACCAACATATCAGCACGTGAAAATCTCTTAAAATAGTTAAGAAAGTTATTTTTGTAAAATTATTTAATTCTCTTTGTAGAATAAGTTATAAAAGTCATCAAAGCTGTGTTTTTAACACAAATCATCAAAATTCTTGGTCTATCACCATAGATCATTAGGCCCTTTTCAAGGCCATCAACCTCAAGCTTTTCTCTAAAGCTCCTAATGAAGGGTCACCAAGAAAGAACCTTCAACCTTCAAACTCTTCACTCTTCTTCAGTTGCTTTGCACAGTTTACTGTTAAAGTTATTTTTTTCTGTTCTAGAGTTCGGAAATAGCAGGAGCAGCATACCAGTGCCCATGGTACTCCTGCTCTGTTAGGATCCGGCGATCACTGCTCGTGGTGATGGTACGCTCGCGCCGCGTCGCCAAGATCACCGCCGGGGGTTTCACCACACTGACACTTGCTACTTTTATGGCTGTTAGTTATAATTCTAATTCTAATTGAAAATGGGGGAGATAAGATCTGCACTGACTTCCCGCATTGGGGTGTATTGTGCATTGTCCCCCTGCTAACCCTAACCCAGCCAGCCCAACTCCTTAAAATAACGGAGAAGGACTCTGGGTTGATGGCAGCACTGCTCCAGTGTCCCCGAGTGAGAAATGGAAGAAGTCAAACAGGACTCTATCAGCTACTGGAGTCCGGTTTTTCCTGGCTTCATTTGTGGCCGTGCAATCCAATATCACTGTCTCCTCATCCTGAAGACAGCCGCGACATAGCCCACTGTCCAGCTGTTAGTTATAATTTATCTACAATTGGTTTATTTTGCATATAGTCAAACCAGTGCGTGTTGTCATTGCTGACTTACGACACTGAGACGAGCTTGCTAACAATTGGCCATATATACAGGCTCAAAGTCACGCAGCGGGCTATGGAGAGAGCTATGCTAGGAGTTTCAAACGGTATGGTAGAGGGATTTTTTAATATAACTTAGCAGTGAAAAATACAGAATTAAATTATGAAGCAGTACCCTATAGCAACATCAAGCCTTCAGCTACACTAGGTACAAGCATGCAGAAAGAATTTATTAGGAGTTTACGGTAATCCAAGGATGATTGGAAGGGCAGACTAGATGAATATGTGGATGTTTGTGGGTCAGGATCAGGATCAACTGTGTAACTAAATTCCTTGTTTCAGATTATCAAAGCCTCATACTCCCTTTTTACGTTGTTGCAGCAAGTTGAAGAAAAGAAGTAATGAAAATAAAGCATTAGTTTTTTTTTATACCGTATATCAACCAACAGTCACATAATAACGTCCTGATCCCACACTAGTTCCCTGTGTTATGTGTATCAGGAACTACGAGTACCATGATGGTACCACAACACCCAGACCCAGAACAAATATTTGCAGATCATGCAAACATTTGTCCCACAGCGTGAATCGAACCCGTACCTCTTGCGTCTCAGCCGGCTACTCACCCACCGCTCCACGGAGGTCGTCTATTGATGAGCTTTAAAAACATTGATTTTGTCAAACACATAGACATACATAGATATTATTTTAGATTAGATATAAATACATATGCATACATAGACATAGAATTGAGTTTTCTTTATCATGCCTATTGCATGTTTTCATTTTAACAGATTATTGATTATTTGATTCAATCCGGATGCTATTATCTGAATAAAACTTTAGTGTTCATTTAATAACTTAATTGGAGTGTTGGCTTATGAAATGTCAATAAACTTATATGAAGCAGGAGTACACAACATTTTTTCCAACGTCAGAATTTCTTCGTAATTATTTGTAGAGTCTGTTCAGCGAAAGACCCGTCGTGGGATTGGAGGGCGCTGCTGTGCTTAATTACCTTTTTTGTTAAGCGGGCAATACAATAGCGCATCTAATCCGTTTTGATCTCATTACATCTGTTAATATTTCTTATAGTTTGTAATTTAAAATGTCGACAGAAAGAAACCAGCTTCTAATTCTAGTTTGAATATGTAGTTCACAACGTTAGTTTACAATTTGGTCACAGTGTAGCGTGTACTGTCTTGCATATTTTTGCTGATGTTTATTTACTTTTGAATACCACCCTAAGGTTTTTAAGTTATCATGTACTATGTATCAGCAACTCTTTGCTCCGAGGCATCACACAGGCACTTCTCACGTAGTGGTAAGACGGACCATTTATGTAAGCCAAGCCGTGTTTGTTGTCTGATTCTTTTAGGCTTGGTCGCGTTGGAACAGGAGTGATTTTAGTTTATAAGACTATTCAAAATGATCCTTGTGATTTCAATGACTAAAATTCTTTTTGACTTTGACTTTGACTTTGGTCACGACGGGTCTCTCGCTGAGCAGACTCTACCTAATTATTTTGTTCCTAGCTAGTTAGAAAATAGTTTTTTTAAACTCTCGTGATTAGAACACATATTTATTTATATTGTCACGGGTATTTATCGCTTGTTACCTTATTAACCTTAAAAAGTATTATTATTTAGTTAGAAAGTATTTAAAGTGTTATTTCATCTATTTTTATCTACGATTTGATTAATGTCACAGTATCCCATCCACATGACTAGAGCGATATGGCCCGCATGTCTCAGTGGCTTATCTGATAATGTGTCTGTCCAGTTTAACTAACTGCGATGTGGACCATAATCAAAGAAATATAGTACAGTTTTGCATGAGTACAAATCTCGCATATCACTATTGTTAACTAGCTGCAACCCGCGGTTTCACCCACGTGAACAATGATGAATAAGGAGGTATAAGGACAGGATGACTATAAAGTAGTCGCGTTAGATTGTGTTCTATTATTAAGACTTATTAAACGCACTTCCATTATAAACGAAACGAAACGAGGAGTTCCATACGAATAATTAAGATCGTGACTCTGATGTCCAGATAAATAGAACGTACTTCACGGTGACTTAGGTCCAGATATAGAACGTACTTCACGGTGACTAAGTCTAAGCCTTACTTTGAAATCGTTCCGTCACTGTCACACAAATGTGACACACACGCGTATTAGAGAGAGACGGACAATTTCAAAATAAGGCTTAGACTTAGTCACCGTGAAGAAAGTTCTATTTATCTGGACATCAGAATTCAAAAGTTGAAGTGGCTATGTCCAGGCATATAGCTCACAGAGCCGATAACCATTGGGAAAGAAAGGTTCTCGAGTGGCAACCACGAATCAGATGACCCAGTATAGGACGGCCCTTCTCATGATGGATCGACGAAATTGTAAAGGTCGAAAGAAATTGGTGGATGGAGGCGATTCAAGAAAGTTCACATATGACATTTAACATAACATAATACACAACAGTCACATACGTATAGTCTCGAGCACCTGAGATCCTAGGATTCCCTGTGTCGTGGGTATCAGGAACTACGAGTACCATAGTACCATAACACCCAGACCGGGAACAAATATTTTTAGAACATACAAACATTTGTCCCGCAGCGGAATCGAACCTGCAACCTCTTGCATCTCAGCCAGCTACTCGCCCCACTGCGCCTCAGAGGTCGACATTTGAGGAATTTATGGGGGAGGCTTTGTTTAACAATGGACTTCTTACTCTTCCATATTAGTTAGTGACTGTATAGTTAGGTATAATAGGTACTTGTGTAGCTCTACATCTTGCAATAAAATAGACACGTAGTCTTGGAAATAAAAAGGACACCGTTCGCCCATTAGAGTGAGCTTCCTTCCACCGACTTATTCAACGGCTGATCAGTTTGATGCTGGCGGGTTGATTGGTCAAATCAGCCGAGATCACAGCGCGAGGCGGGGCGCGCTGATGTTTATTTATCTGTTGTGACTTTGTAGGGTAGGTGCAGGTAGTATAAAAGATTAAGATTTTTTTTTACTATAGGAAGATAATATATTGTCTTTAGAGTATAAAGAAGTGTAAAAGCCAATGTTTCCAGAGTCAATAATTTATATCAAAATCAAAGGCATTACGACAATTTTGAACCTAACCATAATATTGTAAACTCGTGAATTCATTTCCTTCTGAAATATTTTAATAATTTGCTAAACCAAAAATGACCTTATCGCTGATAACGATCTCTTCCAGACAACCTTTGGATGGACCGAAATGAGCAACGATATAATGGACTGCGGTATACCTACAAAGTAAAACAAAGTAGGTACTATAAATTCATAAAAAAAATAAGTTATAAACTGTATTGACTAATACCTACGTATAGTTCCAGTTCAGCTGGGGTCCCACGGCCTGATTAATCACAGATACAGACGCAAAATTACAGGCGACGCGCCGTGGGAACACCTCGCCTGCAGACGCCTGTCGTTGCCTCAAGACATCGTCCAATCAGCATGAGTACGCACGCTCCCTCCCCACCCTTTTGTACCCGCTGGCACAGGCCAACGGATCATGGGACCGGGCACGCCTGTGCATGCCTGTGCCGGCGCCCGAAATCCATCGCGATTGGATTCCGCGCATGGGACCGGGCATGCACAGGCGTGCCCGGTCCCACGATCTGTTGGCCTGTGCCGGCGGGTACAAGAGGGCGGGGAGGGAATCTGAATAAATACAATGCAAATATGTATATAATGTTGTTTTTATACATATAAAAAACAGTTGTGCTAAGGATCTAGTACAGATGTGAATAAAAAAATATTACTTTCAATTTATTCATTTGTTTATGATAACGAAATGTGAAAAACTTGTTTTCTTTCAATCTTTAAGTTTTTGTCAACAATGCACACCAAACCTAACTCCAAAAAAATAGTTCCATCGGCAATATCGCACTTGTTGCGGGGAGGCGTGTCCGCCCCGCCTTCTTGCCGAGCCTCACTTTACTCCGGCCTCAGAACCTTACAGCCTCCCAAAGAGGCCTCACCCGTGCTTAAGAGTCAGTGGTCAGTCAACTCGTCGATACAAGATGTCTTCATTACTCAAGTTCGATATGCGGGTCCTGTCGCCGGAACGCTGACGATTACTTCATAAGGTAAGTCAATCATCCTCAGAACAATAACTAAAGCTAGTCATTTTTATTTATCACGGATTTTATAGAAGTTTCTAATTTTCCTTGACTGTAACTTAAATATATAAAATCAGGGATATTTTTTTGTTTTGTTGTATTCTTCACGTGCCTTGCAGGAATTACAAGGTGCATTACATACATATACGCCTATTTTCCCTGAAGGGGTAGGCACAGCCTCAATAGTTCTCTTTTCACCGTGGGTTGCACAATGGCAGGAATATAGACGTGACAAGTGGTGAGCTCATTGTCGCCATTGCTTTCCACGACCAACTCGTTTAACGCTTTCTTCCATTACTAACACACTCCTAAATATAAGCCATAAGCTTTTAATTTTTTTCGAAACTTGGGCTTATTTATCAAAGCTATTAAAGAAGATAAGGTTTTTGGGTTTAGTAGAGAGACCATTGGTTATGTAGTAGCTGAAATACGAAGGTCGTAAGTTCAATGTATTTTTTCACTAGAAAATGGCTGCAAATCTGCAATTATTAAGCGCTGTTAAACGGTCGCAAGGAAAACATTTTGAGGAAACCAGACTTGTGGCATGTACATGAAAGGGGCTTCTACTAGTTGAACTGAATTCTTTCACTACACTGGTTCTTTCAAGGGCCTTTTCAGGGACACCATACTGTCTTTGACATAACGCAGGGTGTGTTTAAGCCGCGTGGCCCAATGTCCCTCTGCAACCTCGACTACTAAAATGTAAATTTGCAATATACCTAATTTAAACTACATGATTTTATTAGGTTGATATTAAATTTATAATATATCAAGCGTAGCGTGTGCTGTCTTATAAACTTTTTCTGATTCTCTTTACTTTTGACTACCTACCTATGGTTTTTATGTTCTCATTTTTTATGTATCAGCTGTTCTCAAGACAAAATACAGGCCGTGTTTGTTTGGCCTAATTCTTCTACGCTTGGTCACTTTAGAACAGGAGTACCTAATCTTAGTTTAAAAGACGGTTCAAAATGATACTTGTGATTTCAATTAATAAAATACTTATTGACGTTGACTTTGGTGACTAAGAAAGAACTAGTCCACGATGTACGAAATCACTGATTCAATTTCCGCTGGTACCAAAATGTATGGTCACATTTAATTACATCATCTCGGGTTTCAAACCCGCATCCTTTGTATAAGGATTTCGGTGTAATCGCCTAGCAACAGATCCGCTTCCTCAGTCCTTGTTCTTTACTTTTGTTTTGTAAAACCGGCGGGAAAACGATTAAAGTACCTACAAGCGTCAGCGTCAATGAACAAATGGCAGGTAGGGTGTATATTATACATATATACCTACTTGTTCCAAGGTCAGATAATATTGCTTTTACTTGTCGAATCTAATAATAGGTGCTTAGTTTTTTCTGCGAACGATAGCGTTTTGATGAAATTTGCATACCATTAAATATATATATATATAAAAATTAAATTGAAACTTCCGTGAAAGGGAATCGTTTTAAATTGAAAAATGGTGGTGGTAATTAGCCGTTTTTTCAATTTAAAATAAAAACAAAGGTGTTATAAAGCTACTACATATATATATATTGCATATTGCGATGTAGTAGCTTTATAACACCTTTGTTTTTATTTTAAATTGAAAAAACGGCTAATTACCACCACCATTTTTCAATTTAAAACGATTCCCTTTCACGGAAGTTTCAATAAAAAATTTATTGGTTTAAGTTAGTCTAATATATTTTTGAAATATTAAATATTATAAATATTTAAAAATCCATTCAGATATTATCACTGGGAAAGATTATGTATTTAATATTCGCACACAATAATAACAAACGCAGGCAAACTGACCTACATACAGCATTTAGGCTCACTCATTATCCTTCAAGTTCGGGTGCAAATAACTTACGAAAGAATGTAAGCTATTCCGGTGTTTCAAACTTTTACATAATCATGTTTTCGTGTTAAATCTTGATGTAACAATTTATAATTATTTAATTAAGAACAACGAATAGTTTCAAGTTATTAAGATTAATCAAATCCAAATTTTTGGAAAAGAATCATAGCATATAAAATTCTCTTAGAGCATAAAATACTATAATATTATATAAACCACCCAATCACATAACAATTATTACAATTATTATTAATCACATAAGAATAATAATTATTAATTATTGATATCTACGGGTATGTCATTATTTTACTATCCTGATGTTTTGATACCAAGATAAGTCATATTAGAAGTATGTAGATAACATAACATATCACCTAACAGTCACATACATAGTCCCTGACTACCCCTGATCCCTCACTAGGATTCCCTTTGTCGTGGGTACCAGGAACTACGAATACCATAGTACCACAACACCCAGACCCAGAACAAATATGTGCAGATCAAGCAAACATTTATTTCGCAGCGAGATTCGAACCCACACCTCTTGCTTCTTAGCCGGCTACGTGCCTGCGGCGCCACGGAGGTCGTCAAACCATCCTCCCCCTCCGATATCGAGGAGGAGGATATCCTCGGTGACCGCAGGTTGATAACTCAAAACGGCTCGCAAAGTTTGATACACTCTCAAACAATATTAGCAGTGTCTTAGGACGATCGTTGATCAACATTCGGGTTTACTGAGATTAGAAAGTTTGATGATACACTATTGATGTTTCCTTAAGTGATCAAATATAATGTGGAGATGTCTTAGTACCCTACTAGTATTTTAAATATTTAGGGAAACTACGTTGGGCCCCATAAAAAAGTTATTGGCGCCCAACGTGGTACAAAGACAATCAATTTGAATAAACTAAAATCTATGCCTTATTCCATTTTCTACTTGCAGAGGACACAGTAACTAATGGGTGGAAATAAAACCTATCTTAGAACCTTCCTTGAAGTAAGACAAAACAATTACAAAAATCGCATTACAATAGCCGTTTTAAAGAAAAATTGGTATAGACAAGACCTAACAGCATGATCTTGTTCCGTGGGAGGACCTTTGCGCCATCTCATTTGTTTGGAAGATCAGTTAGGAGGGCCCATGCAGCGGTCGATTCGGCTGAGGATCTCAAAAGGCGCAAATATGCAAGTTTCGAAAGAGCTTCCCTTTCGGGTTCGTGGGGTACCGCTGGGCCGGCTTTTAGGGTGTCTGATCGAAGCGACGCGTGCTCCGAGAGCTGGCTCTTATATGGCGCAACGCACATTACATTCAGCGTGACAATGCAGCCAGTGACTTGGGGACGCTTCTGTCTGGTAATGATTTAGATCAGTTGAGCTACTTGAGATCGTTTGCAACGGTCTTTAGATAGCTCAACTGTACTTTACAAATTTTGTCAACTTGTTTCGGTTGTATTATTCTGTAAATAAAGATATTTTATAAAATAATAATCATAAAATATTTTGGCGCCCAACGTGGTATATTTCTTTTATTTGTTAAATATCACTCAATCTGTAAGACGTGGAGGGGCACGTCTCTCAAAGTCTTATTTTGTTAGAGTTATCAATTGTAAAGCTAAATAATTACATTATCTCCGGCTTTGAAGTTAAGGAGCGGGAAAACGTCAAATCAACAATACGGCCAATACCAATGTTTCGAGTTACCAAATTCAACTGATCCGCTGAGTGGAAAGTTTCAGTCTTTTGGAAACAACTTCTCAATGCCTTTTGATCTTGTTTTTGTGTAAGAGACCAAAATAAAATTGTATACATGCACATGCTTCCATGACAATTTCTGGAGAACTCTTGTATACCCCTTTGAGATTTTGGTTTTATGTATTTTATATTATTTGCTTAGATTCATACTATAACAACTTGTAATTTATGTAAATTTTTACTGGTTTACCTGTTACAGCTGTTGAGATACAATAGGTACAATAGTAGTTTTTTAAGGTTAACAAAAAAAGTAACTTATTTGATTCAATTTGTATGAGACTACATTGAAATCTAAATATCTAAATT
This sequence comes from Epirrita christyi, assembly GCA_951392215.1. NCBI lineage: Eukaryota > Metazoa > Arthropoda > Insecta > Lepidoptera > Geometridae > Epirrita > Epirrita christyi. The sequence goes on from OX595844.1 coordinate 15,076,418, forward strand.
GGTTCAGAAATTAAGATACCAAACATTTGGTTTTTACCAAATATAAAAAAAATATAATCGTAAAAAACATGTCAACGGCTTTTTTAACCGACTTTCCAAAAAAGGAGGAGGTTCTCAATTCAGATGTATTTTTTTTTTTATGTTTGTTACCGCATATCTCCGGCGTTTATGAACCGATTTGGAAAATTCGTTTTTTATTTGAATAGATATACTTCCAGATTGGTCCCATTTTTTTCAGAATCCTGTTCTGATGATGGAATCCATGAGGAATTGAGGGAACTCCTCAAATATTGTAGGCATACATATGGCGATTTTGATATTTTCAGCAACAAACAAGCATTTGCATTCAAAAAGTATAATAATCCTTTCACCACTATGGTTCTTTCATCATTTTTTTTTTCATCCAAATATTTTGTCAAATACTATGGCGGAAGTCGGTTTTTTAAATGAAAAGTTATTTTCAGTAAATGATGGATCTGACATGTGACCCACCTGTTGTTAAGCTTCTAAAATCCTTTAACTTTTTACGGTACTCTTAATACTAGCTAACAAGATTAACTTTTACATTTTTAATACCTTACAAATACAACATAATATAACACCCAAAAGAACAATATAACTACTTGTTGCCACACTGTGATGTGTCTGTAAAAGCCGACTAAGGGATTACACCAGGGGATGGGTAACATCCACCTGAGTACTTAACACTAATACTGGGATCACCAATCCGTTTGAAAAGCGTGGTGATTATGGCAAATCCCGCAATGCGTTCTATGAGGGAGGTCTCAACAATGGACGTCTAAAGGCTGCTGATATGTTTGTACTAAAATAGTGGGGAGATTTAAATTTTACTAAATTAGGTAACTTGTATAAATGTTAGATTAGATTGTTGACTCGTCACAAAGAGACGGAATCCTAGTGAAGTATGCGCGGTGCATAACTACGATCCCTCACATTGTCGAGATGACATGTTTTGTACGTAGTAAGATAGCTATAAAGGCGCAGACCCACCGCGGCGCATGCTGTGCACGAGCACGCGGCGCATTTTAGCTGCGTGGATTTATTTGTTCGACAACGTGGGTCTACGTTTCCACTGCAGTACACACTATACACGAATACTAACCTACGACTATGTGCAGCGCTAGTAGCCGTGTACCGCATGCACAGCGTGCATGGCGTTTGACAGTGTTTTGATATGTAAGCGCCTATTCGAGCAAGCCACGCATGTATCAATGACGTCAATAAATAAATGCTGGACATATCACACAACGTTATCTAGCCCCAAGCTAAGCAGAGCTTGTGTTATGGGTACTAGATAACTGATATACTTAATACAATACATTACATAGATAGATAGTTTTTATTATACATAGAAAAATACCCAGAACACCCTGAACAAATATCTGCAGAACATACAAATATTTGTTCCGAGGCGGGAATCGAACCCGCAACCTCCTGCGTCGCAGGTGAACCTTCGCCCGCCGCGCCACAGAGGTGTCAATTGATGCGTAACGTGTCCGTCATGGTCCGTGCGCCGCGGTGGGTCTGCGCCTTTATACATCCTTTGAAAAGAGTCACGTGATTTTGACTTTTGAGTACTTATTTTGATAAATAAACGGTAAGAGACGACCATAAATCTTGTAAATATACTAAAATTTGTTTTTTTGTTTGGATTTTCTTATTAGAATTCGTGGCTTTCTTCTACAACATTTGTGTATTTAATTGTGTTCAGCTTTTGCATAGTTGGGTTTTAGTTTTTAATTATTATACTTACCTATTAGTGTGATTTATTTTTGGCATACCCTCTTAAATTGAATTGTGGAATTCTTAATCGGCACTACCTTTCATTAACTTGCCTTCAAGCATCGAGATGGATGTATACATATCATGACGAGTACGACGTTGTACTTAACATTGCGCTGTTTTATTTGTACAAAATCGAACACAAAATTCTCCTTGATGTTGGCATATTGTTGGTTAAAATTTACACAAACCCAATCACAAATAGAAAGCGGGACAAGAAGCAGTGGTAAATATTTGTCGAACTCAAAGCAATTAACTCGTAAATTCTTCGAGACCGATTCTCGGAGAGGAGTGATAGTTTTTTATCAGAATTGACACCACAGTAGTGAAGTTATATTTCTCTTAAAATGAGTAATAGGAAAATATAGCAAGGAATTTTACTAAGGGATAAAATATTGGCACAAAAATGTAAGTCAACTTACTGATTGCCTTTTTAATTAGATTCAATAAATTCAATTTGTTTAAGACCTTACGATCTTTTGTTTGATTTTTCTTCGTCCAGAATTGGAAAAGTTAATAAAAGGGCCAGTCTGTTTTAAAAATATCATGATATATCAGAAATAGATTCTCGAATTAAAAAAAAATTGTTTCGTCGTTTTTAACATTTTTGTATCTTTCGTAAGGTTTTTGATTAATCGTCTTATTGTTTTTTTCTGGCTTTCTCCCTATTCAATTCAATTTTTATATGTTTGATATTTTAGTGTTTGTGTGTTTTTTGTTAGATCATAAATAAACTTTTTTTCTTTCTTTCTGTCTTTCTTTCTTTCTTTCCAATTCATTTGGGGTCAGCCCTTCTAGTATTTTTGGCAAAAATAAATGCTTTTTCTTTCTTTTTTTCTTTTGTAGTAGTTCTGCGCCTGAGCGCACGCATTGTGGGCAGTTGTGTGTCAGTTGTGGCGTTGGCTAGTTTCATCACGTTTTTAATGGTTTCATCAAAGTTACTGGATGTTGGCCACGATCTCTCTTTCCCGCTTCATCATCATCATCATAATTGTCATCATCCCGTTTCATCACATGACCGTACCAGCGCAGGCGGCTTTCCTTGAGTTTGTCTTGTAAGTTTGCAACTCTAAAGGTACCCTCTAATAAATTATTTCTTATCTTGTCCATACGGGTCATGTTCGGGTATGGGTTGTCACCCACCACCAACGCGGCATTTTCATCTCTTTCACATGCATTTTATGTTCATATATATATATACCTTTCGTGTCAGCAATTAGATAAATTTAATAGAGCTGGTTGTACTGCTCGTTTGTAGACATTTCCTTTGTTTTTATTATTTATTCTCTTCCATTTTGCAGTCACTTATGATTTTAGATAAATTATGTTTATTTTATAACTCAGAGCATTGCCCACGCTCGTGGTCTTTTGGAAAACCAATATACATATAAATTAATTCTGCAAATTGCATAGTAAACGACACTGTTTAACTTTTGAGTCGTTTCAAATGAATGATAGCGAAAATCTCACGTTTTATGGACTATAACATCTGAATGCCCCATAAAGGGCACACAAAGCTTACATAATACCCCTTACGTATAGAGTTTGCATATAACGTTTCAATTTTGTGTTACTTTCATTGGGGTTGAGGAGTACTTTTTGAATAAAGCCCAAGAAATGAGTAGGCATCTACATTTTGGTCAAATCAAATCAAAAATCAAATTAAAATAAATTATTCATTGAAATCACAAGGATCATTTAAACTAAAATTACTCCTGTTCCAACGCGACCATGCCTAGACTGGTAGGTCTATATGCCAGTGAATTTGTTTGAACAGTGGCCTTTACCGTTTGAAACAAGTAGTTAATGTCTTTACCTAAATGTATAACTCATTGGTACTAACCAACCACCTGAATTGAATCCAAAACCTTTAATTTACCACTTTGATCAACAACCTATCATTCTAAAATCTCCTAAAATACTTAATCTATCAAATGAATACAAATAGCAAAGAACAATAATGTGTTAATCTATCTATCTATGAAGTATGCCCATTTTCATTACCTCTACTTGCACAACGCATTAACTCTAAATAGATCACCGATACGGGAGGTTTCTTATCGCTAATTGGCAAATAAAATGGCTAATCCTACGATAAAACTGTTCTAACAATGTGGGAAATTAACAACGATCGTGGAGATTTTTTTCTTTTTAACATTTTTAGGTAGAAAAACGAAACTGAAATAAGTATAATTCATTAATAACTAAACAAATGGCTCTATAGGTAACACATTAATTTACAAATTTATTCTAGCCTCAGTATATTTCACAAAGTTACAAGCATTTTTTCTAATAATAGCTTTAGGACTCAAGTTCTTATGTTGAAAAAAAGAATGATCAAAATCAATCGATAATTTGCGGCGTAAAACATACAGTCGAATTGAGAACCTCCTCCTTTTTTAAGTTGTTTTAAAAGTATAATTTAAAAACAAGCTTTTTATGAAATTAGTTCGTTTGATGATGATTATGATGACATCAGTTAGCAGTATCCTAAGAGGATCAAAAAATATGTTTAAAGCAAAAAAGCAATAATTTCTTAAACATAATCTCCCACTTTTTCAAATAATGTGTTCTCAAACCAAGTTTCTACAAGGGTCACTTTTCATTATTTTTATTTGCCAAGCAATCTGTTTCGATGGCGATGTTTGTGGGCCGAAGCTGAATGTTGACAGCCCTTGGAAACCCTTGGTAAACATCCCAAATTGTGCGTACTGAGCTGTAATTGATTTTTAAATGTTTTTAGACTTTGTTAGTCGAATGAAAAGAAATCGGAAAGGAAAAGACCACGCTTACCTACATTGGGATATACATAAGAATATATAAATAAACTTTACCTTAAGATTCAAGGATATAAAAAGAAAATGGAAAACCATAAAAGAGGTTAACCTAAATGCAATTAAGCCCATAAGAAATCAATATTACTAAAATATTTTCCTCATTTCATTAATTACAGAGATCTAAATAATCCTTCATCTTATCTTAGGCATCTTGGCCTCCTGATCAAAACATAAAAGCGGAATAGCAGCCTTTAGATATCCACTGTTGGACGAGGCCTCCCCCCTATAGAGTACAATGGGGGGATTTGCCATATTCATGACGCTTGGCAGGCGGATTAATGATCCCAGTATTGGTGTTGACTACTCAGTTGGATGCTGCTTGCTCAGGGATTACACCAGTGGATGGATGGGCATCCACTGGTGTAGTCAACTTTTACGACATCCTTACGCGGATGTAACAGTCGGAGGGGTCTATTAGGCTGGACACACCACAGCATATTGGTTTAGTACAAACGGTTAAACATACCTGAGGGTTATGATTGATTAGTTTTCCTAGAAGCAGCTGGCTGCTAAATTGTAGTGAGAAACGCATAGCTGCCTCTCTTCTTCTTTGTCGTTTTACTCTTGGCAGAGTGGTCGTGGTCATCGCTTAAGCTACCCCAGTTTCAGCATAATTCATGTTCCAGGGGGAGAGTCCAGGGCCGGAGCGACGCAACGGGGAGAGCGATACAGAGATGCCTCCGCCAGAAGCGTCGCCCGCGCCCTCCGCGCCCCCTCCTGACCTGCCGGCGACCACTGCCCTTGTGCCCGTGAGTATCTACCATGTTTATCATTATCCCATTGGTTCCATCGCCATTTTACTCTGGAGGAGTGCAGGAAATTGTGGATTGTATAACTATGTTGTACCCTTTGGGCCACCAGATCGATAGGTGTTACATGATCCCCTGAATGATTTATATCTATGGTTTAGTTAGATAGCTGGTTTTCACTAAGCTACCTCGGCAAATATATTTTAGGATTTCAAAGGATCTTCAAAGAAATTCACTAGTTATTCGGATTTATATGTTTTCTCAGGCAGTAAAATTAAATATCTGATGAAAAAGCTATAATTTATAAGCAAACAACCTTTTTTTATGTGAGTAATTGCCAGAATTATCATGTGGCCCAACTGAAGGAACCAGGAAACTGGTTAAGGGGTAACCCCAGCCCATTACAAATGCAATACCTCTCACGTGGTTCAAGTCCACCTAGGACGTGCCCTACTTGGCACCCGGTATCCTGAGACATAAAGATGAATAGTCTCATGAACCTGTAATTTTACCGGCACGCGTGACGGTTCCATACCCTTCAAACTGGAATACAGAATTGTGAGCACTACTGCTTGACGGCAGAAATAGGAACCTCACAAATAGGAACTCTCTTACAAAGAGTTACTACTAGCAAAAAATTCGTTCATTCGTAAAAACAGATTTGTTCGGTACATCAGCTAATTAACAAAAGTCACTTTCTTAATATTTTCTGTACAACAGCCTCCAAAGAGCCGATCCCTTGTGGTATCTTTAACACCTCCTCGCGAGAGGGAGACTTGGGCGAAAAAGGCAGAATTTTTGCTGGCAGTGGTCGGGTTTGCAGTCGACCTTGGCAACGTCTGGCGGTTCCCTTACATCTGCTATCAGAATGGTGGTGGTGAGTAAGCTTGTTTGTTTTCAAGTACATATTCAAGTCACTAGGTAGAGCCAACTGTGGTGTGCCAAATGTAGATTTAAGCTCTGATTAATTTTAAATTTTGTGAAACCTGTAGGTAAAGCCTTTTTGCTCCAACATAATACTGAGATCCAATGAAATTATCATTAATTAACTAATTTGAATTAATGAACCTCTATGAAAATATCTCATAATTAATTGGGACACTACAATAGTAGTGAAACATGTACCTGCTTTGTTCTAGCATTTTTGTGCTGTATACACAGTAGAATTACTAAATTTTTCCATGAATATTTACAATTTTTGAAATTTTCTGTAGGAAAATTTGCAGCAGAAAAATGAAATTTTTAACCATGACATCTATAAAAATCCCTATAGCAAACTTAAATCATCAATTTTCTTTTAATAGGTGCATTCCTGATTCCTTATTGCGTTATGCTGCTGTTTGGTGGACTCCCCCTCTTTTATATGGAGTTGGCACTGGGGCAATACCATCGCTGCGGCTGCCTCACCTTGTGGAAACGGATATGTCCTGCATTGAAAGGTAACATAGATTTTATAGACTTAAAACATTTTCTAATTTGAAGATTGCGAAGCCTGGCAAACACCTGACAAACTTTCAAATTGTCAAATTATTAAACCACATTCAGTACAAATACAGATTTCAACAATGCGTCAAAGTATTGGAAACATCAGAACAGCCAACAATACTTCCCCAACGAAGCTAAGTGATTGTCAAGACTCTCTGCCACAACTGTTCCCTCGGGAATTTCTCAGATTTGTATACTGTCAGCTCTTAACGTATTGGTTATCTATTACAATCGTTTGCATTCTATTGTAGAAACCTCTTGAGATTTTTACAGTAATTTAGCGTTCCAATCGAACACAATATTTGAGATCTGGGTAGTCGTCTACAAAAAATAAACCAGCTAAGTCAGACTCCCGCACTCAAAGGGTTCCATACCATGAAGAAGGTACTTGTTTCATTGGAAAGATTCAAAAGATAAGGCATTTTATACGGAGTGAGACCACTCATCAGAACTTGTAATGTTTATATTTTTTTTTTTTTTTTTGTTCTTCTTGGCAAGCAGACAAGCTTACGGCCCACCAGATGGAAAGCAGTTACCGTAGCCTATGAACGCCTGTAACACCAGAGGCATCACACGCGCGCTGCCGACCCTGAGACATAAAGATGAAAAGTCTCATGTGCCTGTAATTTCACCGGCACCCTTACCCTTCAAACCGAAACACAGCAATGCGAACACTTCTGCTTGGCGGCAGAAATAGGTACGGTGGTAGTACTTCCCCGGACAAACTCTTTCACAAGAAGTTCTACTACTAACAAAACTATCTCCTAAACTATAATTTGTTTAGACAAGCATCATTTTATATGCTCCATATCGCACTCATTCGCTGGGAGTTCGGAGTTGAGAACTATTTGGGTTCAAACGATTCTATATAGGTCCGTTTTGGAACATACGACATTTTCTTCTGGTCTCGTGGATACCACAGAGTCTGCAATCAGTGGATGTTGTATATTCAATTGATAATAATTGATCACATCCACAAGCTCAAACACACGCAACGGACTATGAAGAGAGCTATGTGACTATGCTCGGAGTTTGTGCCAGATAAAATCTGAAATGAGGAAATCCGTCAAAGAAGCAACAAAGGTCACTGACAGAGGTCTCAGAATTCGCAAGTTCAAGTGGCAATGGCCATGCCATTAAGCTCGCATACCCAATAATCACAGCCAAATAAATAGTTCCTAATTACTCATACCAAAAAAAAAAACATTGTATGCGGAAATCAGTTTTTATGCATAAATATCAATTCCATGAATAAAATAACAATAAGTACAAAAAAATTACATTTAGTCAAATAATTAATATCATAAAATCAAAAAAAAAAAAAATAATAGGTACATTACTGGAAACACAAACAATTAGATTAATAAAAATTATAATAATGATGTCAATAAAAATAATCATAGTTCATCAAGAGAGTAGAGAAACTTATCCAGAAGGAAAAAAAAGATTAAAGGTTCTCTAGTGGCAACCATGAACCGAAAGACGTAGTTTAGGACGCTGCTCCCCACTAGATGAACCGATGACATTGTAACGGTCACAGGAAGTCGGTGAATGGAGGTGGTTCAAGACTACCGAGGTCTTCTTTGAGAGAGGGTGTATTTAGCAGTGAACTTCTTTCGGCTGATGACTAAGATTGTAACGATTGTTACGTTTTGGGAGAGGGCAATATTGGGGTACCCTAATAAAACAAACTTTATGTGCACGCGCTTTGAACTTCAGTCTAGATTACCAAATATAGAGTAAAACACCCAAAAGTAGTCTAGAAAATTAATTCAATGAAATTAAAAATCAGAATGAATAAGTCAGAAATCGCTTCTAAGCGATAAGATCACCCATGGTACTTTTAATTATTTGTTTAATTTTTCATTACAAAAGTAAATAATAAAGTATTTTCTATTATATTATATTCCATGCAGCAAAATGGCGTAGTCTCTAAAATATATTTTAATAATAATGAACTTGTGGACATCGTAGAGGCTCTACGACGTAGCAACCAAAGCTATAGCCATAACGTAGCACAGAATGTTTTTCGGTAAAACATTTGTAACATTTCATTAAAATATATAACTTAAGAATAGAATAGAATAGAATAAATTTTATTTGCAACAACATTATATATACAATTTAGCAAAAAGTTACACAAAACAAAAAATAAAATAAAATAAAAAATGTTGTTGCAAAAAGGCCCCAACTCAGCATATGCAGAATGTAAACAACCTACGCTGGTCTTCCGTTGGAGCCATTTTGCAAACTTCTGTACCTACCTACCTACCTAACCTACGTATGTAATCTGTGTCACATTTGCATCCCCCACCCTCTTCCATAGCCCTCTTTTTAAAGCAGGATATTATCCTAAAATCCAAACATCCAAAAATCTTTTTTTTTATCCAAACGGCTTTTCTTAAAGTTTAAAATCGCATGTCATATTTGACGATAAAACTGGTTTGCACTTCAGAGTGATGTTTTTTTTAATTAATCAAAATATACAAATTCGATTCCCGCCTCGTAACAAATATTTGTACGATCTGCAGATATTTGTTCAGGGTGTTCTGGGTATTTTTCTATGTATAATAAAAATATCTATCTATGTAATGTATTGTATTAAGTATATCAGTTATCTAGTACCCATAACACAAGCTCTGCTTAGCTTGGAGCTAGATAATGTTGTGTGAAATGTCCAGCATTTATTTATTTATTTATAGATAAAAAATATGCGGTTAGAACTTTAACAAGTCTAGCTATTTAATTCGTAAAAAAGATTGTGTTGTTGCCGTTCAAAATTAAGAGCATTTGAATGCCAAAGCTTTTTAAGAGTGGTCATTTGTTCGATTTTTATTTGCAACACCAGGCTTTTTTTAAAAATTCTGTTCGGTTACAACTATTAGTGTTTTGTTCTACCTACACTTTTTTTGCATCTTATCTCGTTACGTCGCACTGGGCGATCAAAATACTTATCTTTTGAGATCAGTCCTCGCCTTAATAAACTGTAAGTCAAGTGGGACAGAGTCGTAAAGTTTCACCATTCGGAACCATGCTATCTATAGACAAAAGTCTATAGACTTCCTTCGGACGTCTTATAAATATACAGAAGCCAATGCTTTTAACGCCGAGACAAATAGTGTTGGTGAGTGGATGAAACGAAGGCCCTCGTTAAAATGTATGAAACGCGGACTGAGGTCAAGTGAAAAAGTTTTTGCACGAGAGACAGTTGCGAAGTTTGGTGGTTTGGTTTGGGGGGTCAAACCCCTGTATATTTAAAAATCAGTGATCATTTAACCCAACTAGATTCTTTTGTAATTTTTTTTGCAATGATTTACTGTTTCTAACTAAAGCTATCAATAGCTATATTTTTTTTTAGTTTCTCTTATAAGTAAGGCTGGTGGAACCGCAGGCGACCCCTAGTATCATTACCCAATTACTTCTCTTACCGACTAAATTTTTAGTAAAGTATTTTAAAAAGCAATTTTTTAAGGTCCTGCCCCCTAATTACAGTAGCAAATGGCAATGGGAATCAATTTGACAGCCTTAGCGCTGTCCAAATTTGGCTGGGGTGCTATTTTTTAATGTCATCGAGTGTCTAAACGCCAGTAAAATTGCCGTTAATCCGTAAGTGCCTCCTCCAGTAAATTTCTTGAAAAACGGTGATTTGCGGCCTTTTTAACCGACTTCCCAAAAAAGGAGGAGGTTCTCAATTCGGTTGTATTTTTTTTTTTTTTTAATGTTTGTTACCGCATGTCTCCGGCGTTTATGAACCGATTTGGAAAATTCTTTTTTTATTTGAATTGATATAATTCCAGATTGGTCCCATTTTTTTCAAAATCCAGTTCTGATGATGGGATCCATGAGGAATTGAGGGAACTCCTCAAATATTGTAGGCATACATATGGCGATTTTGATATTTTCAGCAAGAAACCAAGCATTTGCATTCAAAAAGTATAATAATCCTTTCACCACTATGGTTCTTTCATCATTTTTTTTTCATCCAAATATTTAGTCGAATACAATGGCGGAAGTCGGTTTTTTAAATGAAAAGTTATTGATGATTTAGTCGATCGGTGACATCCAAAAATCGCACCCTTAATCTAGTCCTACTAGTGAATCTAGTACTTCGTGAAATAGTGAAGAGATAAGTACTGAGTATAAAGACAATGACATTCATACCGTTCGCTATCGAGCGGCCGCCAATGAAGTGAACTGCTAATATTTGTGCCGCAGATCAAGTCTACCTACTGACGACTTTTCCACGGTCGACTCTATACCTAGTTACATAGTTACCTATACTAGCAGAGTAACTATTTAGTGACTACGATCTAGTTTATCTACTTGAATTAAAAGTTTGGGTTCTATGGGTGTTATTATAAAAAATACCCTTAGTCTGCGTTTAAACCAGGACTACTAGTCTAGGCTTAAATATTGACCTAGGGTATGTACGACTGTAATACAAAAGAAGATGGTTTGTTTTCCAGAAGCAACTTTCGAGCTAGATATGCCAAAAAATTACATAAGCTTGTACTATCTCTGTTTTATCTAAAACCAAGCAGTCCCCTAGTTTAGCAATGGTCTATAAATTGACAGTTGATTGCTTGTTAGAGGTAATAATTTGGACATCTCAATTGTGATGTGACACAATCCGTCAGTTTGATACTTTGGAAATTTGTGAAGTAGCGCGAGAATTGATTTCGGAAAACAAACCATCTGCTATCGTATTTAAAGTCGCATATGCCTAATGTCGATATTTAATCCTAGACTAGTACGCCTGGACTAAATTCAGATTTAGTCCATGTTCTGTAATAAGGTGTTTTGGAATGACAAGTCTGGCGCGGTGGGCGAGTAGCCGGCTGAGAAGCAAAAGACAGGTTCGATTCCCACTGCGGGACAAATGTTTGTATGATCTACAAATATTTGTTCCTGGTCTGGGTGTTACTTGTGTAGTTCCTGATAGCCATGACACAGGAAATCCTAGTGTGGGATCAGGACTATGTATGTGACTGTAGGGTGTTTATGTTATGTAAGATCATCGTTACTTCAAGTTCAACATCGTCATCATCATCAACAAGTCCATTACTGGAAAATGAATGCCATAATGAACGGCATTGAACCGAACTCTGGTAACCACCATTAATGACATTGGTTCATCCATAGAGGCCGTCCTACACCTACACTGTTTATCCCGGTTCGTGCTCACCATTCGAAATTATTCCCTAGTGGTTGTTAGTGTATGTAATAATAATAGGTAATCATATTTAGTCATATTATAAATATCTAAAATGAAAGAGCTAATGTTAAATAGTTGCACCGCATTTCAAAAATAAAATGTAAGGCGAAATGCAACCAACAGATTTGTACACAATGAATGATCCAAGAGTAGAAAAAAGGTACCAAAAATTCACGAGAAAGATTTTGGAAGAAATATTGTTTGGTACGGCTAATAGATCACGAAGTTGTAGGAGCGAGCGACCCAAGTTATGATTTGACCAATCACAGTGTACAAGTCGCCCCTTGGCACCTTTTACAAAGACATCAACGATAAAACAGAGCTTTAAGAAAAGTTAACCTTTTTCAGCATTCAACAAAGTTTTGCTAAACTTTTCAAAGTTTTGAAAATTCTAAAGTGCGTGCTCGTATTTATGGTTCGAAGAACCACGAAGAATTAGCCAAATATAGTGAAACCTTATAATATTTTATAAAACCTTTATGAACAAGTATTTGTGTTCAACAAGTAGGTACATATGCTAAATCCTATCCTACTAATATTATAAACGCGAAAGTTTGTGAGTTTGGATGTGTGTTACTCTTTCACGTAAAAACTACTGAACGGATTTGAGTGAAATTTGGAATGGAGATAGTTTACGCCCTGGGTTAACACATAGGCTACTTTTCATCATTATCATCATCATCAATTTTCATCATTATTCACGCGGGGGAAACCGCGGGGCGCAACTAGTAAATTAATAAGCTGTTCGTCTGTTTATCTGGGTTTAAGCAGCCGTACGAGGTAGCCAATAAAAAATCACGCATGATTTATTGTTGTCGCATGAATCTTATGTGAAAGATTAAAATGCAAAAAAACATACAAAACTTCTTGAACGTAGGAATAAAAACTTATTAATTGTAAGTAATCAAATTGAATTTTGTTTTTTTTTTACTTCACTGCGTTCAATGAAAAATTTAATTATTTTGATTGAAAAAAAACCCCTTACTTTTGATAAAATTAAGAATCAAATCAAAAGAATTTTATTCATTGAAATCACAAGGATCATTTTGTACATTTAATTTTAATAAGGAAATTTAATGATGTTTGTCAATGTCAAATCTCGGATATACTGTGATGAATACTTTTCGAGCTTAGTATATATAAGTACTGTGACTAGGCTGCGGAACCCTTCACAATGTTGCGATTACTTTCTCTCTGCCTTACACTATGCGAGGGAAGCACATGACCAGTTTATTAAAATAAAACTAACATGTTAAGTTGCACTAAGAAAATCATTCTGTTTCCAAGCACCCTAATGGATACTTTATGAAAGCAGAACACTCTATTATACTTTCTTATCAGTTATCACTCACTCGTTCTGCGCATGCATCACCATTATCACTCAGAATGTGGCCATTCCATATTTATGGCGTGGGAATCGAACCCGCTCCCCTCCATATCAATTTACAAGATCTGTGTAACCGATGTGTTTGAATTTTAGACGTTGGTTCTGGATTTTTTGTTATTTTAGGTTACCTACGTGAGAGTTTCAAAGAAAGATAGTATGGGAGTCATACGAGATGTGACGTCATCACGTGGACCAGATTTATTCGAGAATACGGGCCGGTGTTCTGTCGATTTATCGACTCTAGTTATCATTACAACGCCATCTTGCATCGTATAAACTAATTACTGAGGCGATGCGATATCATTTGATTACCGCTCGACAGATGGCGCTGATTTGATTCCCGACATGGCGTCTTGGATACGTCAAAGTTGGCGCGAAGTTTAGCGATAATTAATTTGATTCTGACTGTGCGAAGATTTATTGTGAGTTAATAAACGGATAAATGATGTTATAGTGTTGCTCTGGGGAGCTAGTGATTTGAATGTCTCATCTAGATTATTAGGTACAGTAAAGGGGGAAATCAAATTATTTACACTTTTGTAATTCCGATCAAAGATCATTTAATCAAAGAATCATCGACTTCATTATCGTATTTCTTCCATCAGGTGTAGGCTACGCCATCTGCATGATAGATATCTACATGGGCATGTACTATAACACCATCATCGGCTGGGCGGTCTACTACCTGGTAGCTTCGCTGGCTTCCATCAACTCCGAGCTTCCATGGACAAGTTGCAATAATGAATGGAACACACCGCTATGCTCTCCCGTCACGGCACCCCAAACCAATCCAAATGCTTCTACACCAGCTAAGGAGTTCTTTGAGTAAGATTACATTTCACAAGAAAAGCCACAGTTCCTTTAGAAGTTACTTATGGTGGATCGTCTCGCAATAGCCGCGAAATTCAAATTTTGTTCGTGTTTTTTGCTCATCACAGCTCATCAACACTTCTTGTGATAGCGAAAACTGAATTTGCGAAAATTAAGAAACCTAACACACATGTTTTAGTTGATAGTATCTCTTAAAGATAATTAGTTCAGCTACGAATATTGTTCAACAAATTTTACAGTGTTTTTATTTGGTGCAGGGATATCCGTAGCTTAACTAATGATATTTATGTGTTACTATCAATAAAAACATGTGTGTTTGGTTTCTTAGTTTTCGCAAAACCTGTTTTCACTATCTCAAAAAGTGTTAATAAGCTGTGGCGAGCAAAAACACAATAAAATTAAAATTTCGCGTCACATGCGTGACGATACACCGGTTTTAAAAGACGCCGCAAAACTTGTTCACAAATGTAACAGCCTGTACAAATTGACTTCATTCCCCTTTTTTTCCCCCTAGGCGAAATGTCTTGGAGCAGCAGAGATCGAATGGTTTGGACGATATGGGGCCGATCAAGCCATCTCTTGCTCTTTGCGTCTTTGGTGTCTTCGTGCTTGTCTACTTCTCATTATGGAAAGGGGTCAGAAGTGCTGGAAAGGTATGACAGCCAGAAATCATTTATCAACTGCATGAAAGTCAATATCCCTTAAAAAACTTTTTTTTTATTCTCTAACTATTTCTTTAACACAGGTGGTGTGGGTAACAGCTTTGGCTCCTTACGTGGTGTTGCTTATTCTACTAGCAAGAGGTGTCACACTTCCAGGGGCCACGGAAGGCATTCGCTACTATCTTACACCTGAATGGCACAAACTTAAGAATTCAAAGGTGAGATTCCCAGTTTTACAATTGAAATTATTGTGGCTTAGTATCATTTTAGAAAAATTACGGCTATACACCACGTACTTTACTATTCTCCTGCTGACGTTTCGTTGATCATTTATAGGTCCTTCCTCATGAGCACCGACCGCGACCACGCTCGAATGTCGTGAGACGGGAACTGTATTGTCAGCAGGAGAATAGTAAAGTACGTGGTGTATAGTCGTAATTGTACAAAAATTCCCAGTTTTGCTTAAAGTATAATTAAATTTTTCTGTGAGTTGGTTATTACTTGTCATTTGATAAAGATCCGGCTTGATGATTTCGTGTTAAGTATCATAACAGAATTCATATAATTTAACGCATATTGATTTTAGAAATGATCACATTTAAACTTTGCAATCTATCTTCAGGTGTGGATCGACGCAGCTTCCCAAATATTCTTCTCCCTGGGTCCTGGCTTCGGAACCCTCCTCGCGCTGTCCAGCTATAATAAGTTCAACAACAACTGCTATCGGGACGCTCTCATCACCTCTTCAATCAACTGTCTGACTAGCTTCCTTGCGGGATTCGTCATCTTTTCGGTTTTGGGGTGAGAAACATAATTATCTAACTATCAAATGATTAATGTATCTACCAGTACATTATTCGCTCAGATTTCCAACTAACTGAAATGGTTCAGACATTTTCCATATCAAAAAAACATAGAAAATCAACCATTTACCATTATATTATATTGCCATTGTTTATGGATGTCTTTGAGTAGTGATGTAAGCATTGTTTTTCTTAATTTCCTCTATCACTACTCCACAATCTCGACTTAATCAAAACTGAGAAAGTAATTGGCGTTTTGTTCTCCTCTTCATAATTAAGATGACCCCAACTCTTGGCATCTTTATGTCTTCTTCTTTATCAGCCTGTTTACGTCCAAAGCCGGACGAAGCCTCCCCAATTGAACACAATGGGGGGATTTGCCATAATCACCACGCTTAGCAGGTGGATTGGCGATCACAGTAATGGTGTTAAGAACTCAGATGGATGCTGCTGCCCATCCCCTGATTAATCCCTTAGTCAGTTTTGATGACTCCACGGGAAGAGAAGGAGGGATCTTTTCTTAGGCCGGCCACGCCACGGCATATCTTTTTATAAGACTTTGAATATCTTCCACCAGGTACATGGCACACGTGCAAAACAAGAGTATCGAAGAAGTGGGTCTTGAAGGTCCAGGGCTCGTCTTCATTGTGTACCCTGAAGCCATAGCTACCATGACCGGCTCTGTCTTCTGGGCGATCATATTCTTCCTCATGCTTATTACCCTGGGCTTGGACAGCACTTTTGGTGGTAAGGCTATCAACGCTACGTGTTGTGAATGGCATTTTTGAGTTTTAACCGATTTCAGAAACAGGAGGAGGTTCTCAATTTGGTTGTATTTTCTTATGTTGTTACTTCATAACTTCGTCATTTAAAAACCCATTTTGAATATTATTTTTTTATTTGATAAGATATACTTCCAGATTGGTCCCGTTTCTATCAAAACCCAGTTCTGATGATGGAATCCATGAGGAATTCAGGGAACTCCTCAAATGTTATAGGCATACATAAAGTAATTTTGACATTTTCATTCAGTTATGGTTTTGTTTACCTTTAGCAAATAAAAACATACAAATAGCCGAATTCAATGGCGGTAGTCTGTTTTTTAATGAAAAGTTATGTTTATCTTAACTCTTTTATTTCGTGTTCTTTTGAAACATGTGTCCTTTTTTATGTGTGGCTTTTGTTTTTTATTAAACACATATTTATTTGCTGGTGTTTGTAACAAGACATCTACACTTGCTGATATCTAAAACATAATTTTCTTTTACCAATTTGTTACAACATAACATTACACCCAACAGTCACATAAATACGTAGTCATGATCCCACACTAGGATTCCCTGTGTCGTGGGTATCAGGAACTACGAGTACCATGGTACCATAACACCCAGACCCGGAACAAATACTTGCAGATCATACAAACATTTGTCCCGCAGCGGGAATCGAACCAGCATCCTCTCGCATCTCAGCCGGCTAATCACCCGTCACGACACAGAGGTCGTCAACTTAGTTACTTAGTTAAGGAGTGATTTCACCAACAAATAAACAGGTGATTAATCAATTGTTTAGCCTAATGTATGTTTTTGACAGGTGTTTTCAAAGATTATCTGTCACCATATCATCTGTCATGGTGATTCCTCTCGCATGTGGCGCGAAATTCAAATTTTATTGTGTTTTTTGTAAATCATAGCTAATCAACACTTCTTGAGATAGAGAAAACAGATTTTGTGAAAACTAGGAGACCTAGCACACATATTTTAATTGATAGTATCTCATAAATGTCATTAGTTAAGCTACGCATATCTTTAAACAAAAAAAAACAATGTAAAAATCATTGAAGAGTATTCGTAGCTGAAGTAATTGATCTATATGTGAAACTATAAACTAAAACATGTGTGTTAGGTCTCCTAGTTTTCGCAAAATCAGTTTTTACTATCTCAAGAAGTGTTGATGAGCTGTAATGAGCAAAAACGCAATAAAATTTGAATTTCGCGCCACATGCGAGACCAATGGTTACGGTAATCGCTTGTTTATTTGTTAGTGAAATTAGACCAAAAAGTACCTAACGTAATTGAACTTTTGATTTGTTAAATAGGTTTGGAAGCAGTGACTACAGCACTTTGCGACGAGTATCCAAGAGCCCTTGGCAGACATCGTGAGATATTTGTCATCTTTCTACTGTTGTTCATTTATATCTGCGCTTTACCTACCACCACTTACGTAAGTACACCTACAAGCAATCGGAATTACATTCTACAACAAATACAGCATACTGACCCTACCAGTTAAAACTTGAAGCAGGTACGACGGCAAAGCTATACCCTGGTTTTTAATCTTAGACAATTTTTGTAAACAAAGAAATGTCAAGATATGCCACTGTGTGGCATATCTTGACATTTCTTTCTTTTGTTCTTTCTTTCTGTGTGATACATGATACTTAAAAACAGTGACATTTCTTTGTTTATAAAAATTGTCTAAGATTAAAAATCAGAGTACAGATGGTTACCCCGCGTCACAGATACAATAATAGTTACTGATCTCACGTGCCAAATAACTTAATTTTTGATTGTGCAGACATTTTAATTTTTTCTTTCACCTAAAATATAGCTTAGTTCTAAATACACAACTTGATATAAAAAAAGTACGGAAAAATATGAATCATTCCGTTTTTACTTCAAACTTTAAACATACCTGGGGAAACCAATTCGCCATCTGTACCTAACTGATAATAGATAATAGTTTTTTACATAGATTAGAATGTAGGATTTCTTCACACGTTGCACTTAAAATTGAATCAAGTTATTCTCGCACCGCGAAAGATAGGTGATTATATACCACTCTCAAACAAAATGTAAGCATTAAAATATTCCTAATATATGAAGTCATGAAGTCTAGTCATTCTAATCAAACTCCTAACATTATCTTACTATAATCTAACCTACATCAACGTACGTGAATATAAACATTACTTCGATAAGAACGTATTAGTAAGGCAAGTAGTACAGCGGGTGCGGCGAGTCAGCACAAAACTTTATTGCGTTGCGATAGCCGACCCGAGTATTATAGGCCTGCCCTTAATACCGAGAAATAGACCGAAAAAGTAAGAAAGTTAACCCGTATAGACCTCGTGGTCTCGATAAATTTTGATCAAATGTTGACGAACGCATTAACGAATAATAGCGATCAAAGAACTATCTAGGGGCGTTCTTTAATAGTTATCGTGGACAATAACTACGTAAATTAGGTACCAATACAGGATTTACAAGGCATCTTCTGCAGATTAGAATTTTCTCAAAATAATTTTGTTAGAGAGAAAAAAGTCAAAAATCAAAGCCTTTGAGTTTTTGATTTCTTTGAGCTGCATGGTAAAAAATATGTCAAATATTGTATTCTACCTAAGACATGCAATAAATTCATTTATAAAAAAAAGTTCATCAGTAAATCCACAACAAATCTTTACAAAAACACCCCACTAACCATATACAGGGGTGGAGTCAGGTCATCCCTTAAGTGGGACATGAATAATGCAATGGAATACATTCGCACCTCGAGATAGGACGCGTGATTTATCTGATGATATTCTGTTTTACTCGGGCTATTTATTTACCGGAATTCATTGGGACTTATAAATTATCTATACCTACCTACTCACCTCTTGCGGTGTCATGGACGCGTCAGTTTTATGCTTGGAGACTTCTCATACCTTTCATCTAGAAGGCTGAACAGCATCCACCTGAGTGCTCAACACCAATACTGCTATCACCAATCCGCTTGCTAAGCGTGGTGATTATGGCATCCCCCACAATATTTTATAGGGGGGGAGGCCTATGTCCATTAGTGGACTTCTACAGGCTTATGACTATGATGAAGTAATTAGTAGTGTAGTAGTGCCCATTATTATTAAAACTAATAATTTGACACTTGTTTATCGATGAGCATAAGCAAGCGATACAAAAACACCCCACTGTAAGTAGATAACCAGGCATGTAAAATCAGAAATTGTACAAATAAAATAAGATAGATAAAAGATAAGATAAATGTTTATTGCCAAATAGTTTTACAATATATCATAAGGTTAAGTACAACAAAGCACAAGGATTTCCTTAGTTGTTTAAGAGATTATCTTTAAGGCCCAAACTAGGCGTAACAGCCTGTATCTTGGGTCTCAAGAGATCGAGTTATAAAACGAGTGAAGTTAAAATACTATTGACTAACATGGCTTTATGTTCTAGTTTCTAGTTTGATGTTTGGTCAAACAGCTGTAAGCTACATTATATCAACACAATCCAAAATTAGAATTTCCTCGTCTCCAGAACCTCTTACTGTTTGTAAGAGAGTAACTTTTGTTACTGGAGTTACACTTCGTACCTTCGGGTCTAATTCCTCTTAGTCTTAGTTTGGCATGTGTTTCTGCGTAACTCCTGCATACAAATTAATATATATTCTATTCTATTTTATTCTTATTATGCTAAGCGTCTCAAATATTGCTTTTATTGCTAAAAATATCTTCATCTACCCCTAGGGCGGAGTATACCTCGTAGACCTGCTCAATGTGTATGGACCAGGCCTGGCCATCCTCTTCGTAGTCTTCGCAGAGGCAGCTGGCGTGTTTTGGGTGTATGGAGTTGACCGCTTCTCAGAAGATGTCAGAAGCATGCTGGGTCACACCCCGGGGTGGTTCTGGAGAGTGTGTTGGGCTTATATAAGGTACCGTATACCGGCTGTGGCGCCTTATAGCGCTGTGCAGTGAATTGCTACGATTAAGCTACGCCGTGCCTACGGAACTACGGTTACGTAGACGGTCGTAGGGGTGTCTACGGCGTAGCGAAAATCAGCTTAGCTGACATTTTTAAAACAGAATAATTACGTAATAATTAAGTAATAATTAATTTTCAAGTACCGATATATTGGTGGAAGCACCAACAGGTTTCAACCCTAATCGAGGGTCTTCATCAGAGTGAATGCGATCCGCGCTACGCTTTTTCCGCGTCTCTCGCACTGCGTCTCTGATTTCGCTCCTTTCGGCTCGTCTGGCGTGGGGGCGATTATTCTAAGGTCCGCGTCATCACGCGTTCTTCAGCAACGTCATTTAGGTCAGGTTGCGGTGTTCGTTTAACAGAATGAATTACATAATTCATGAAAGTTATTTTAGTAGAATAATTACAGCCAGATTAAAAACACTTTAATTTCCCCAGTCCCGTGTTCCTGTTGGTTCTTTTCGTGTTCTCTCTGCTCGCCCATGAGGAGATGCTGGGTGGGGAGTACCAATACCCGCCCTGGTCCATAACGGTGGGCTGGATCATGACAGGCACCACGGTTTCATGCATTCCACTCTACATTATCTACAAGCTGATTATCACTCCGGGTAGCCTTATGACTGTGAGTAGAACTATGTATTTGTAACTATCTAGGTTTCCAACTTCTTTTTATTCATATTTTACCCCACAAATCTTTAATCCCTTTAATGATGGAAGAGGAAGAAAGTGGTTAACTTATCTATTGCTTTTATGTCCAGTAAAATATAAGGTATTTTCTAATTATCAGGTTTAGACAGAACCTTCAATTTGCCAGTGTTATCCATGGTCAAACAACAAAGGTTGACAACCTCTGTGGTGCGGTGGATGAGTAGCCGGCTGAGATGCGAGAGGTTGTGGGTTCGAATCCCGCTGCGGGACAAATGTTTGTATTGATCTGCAAATATTTGTTACGGGTCTGGGTGTTATGGTACCATGGTACTCATAGTTCCTGATACCCACGACACAAGAATTCCAAGTGTGGGATCGTGACTACGTATGTGACTGTTGGGTGTTATGTATGTTATGTATGTATGTTTGTTATCCATGGTCAAACAACAAAGCTCTTCTTATAGTCTATTAATCCAGACTTTGACCTATCTGTTGAAAGCACGACAAGCACACAAACATGCAACGTTTCACTTACATAAATTACTAGAGATTCTTCTTTTTGCCATTGCATCAGAACAGTTCAGGGGGTCTCATATAGTGGTTACATTCTTATATATCCTTTGTTTATCGTTAGCGTTTCCAAGTTTGACGAACTTTTTTTTCTTTTACAGCGCATCAGGACAGTCCAGCGTCCAGTAGAGATTTCAGTTCCTCCGGTGGATGCAACATGCAGCCTGTGACCGGAGCGTGCGGTCCACTGGGACAAACCACCAGCACTGGAGTGGCTGGTATAACGTTCCATAAACTACATAAATAATATTGAATATTTAAAACTACTTTAGAACAAAAACAAGGAAGATTATGTTTAATTGATGGAATAAGTATCATTTTTGTGTTATATTTTGAATACGTTACCCATTAAAATAGCTTTGAATTATTGTATTTAATATAAAAATACATAAATTTGGTATCGTATATATAGTATGTAAGTAGGTACATATACCTACTTACTAAACTATTATTTATCTTGTTTAATATTAGGCAGAGTGCTTCGATATCTATAATATTTAAAAATTACCTATAAGCCAAAATGTTTGTAAGTATAGCTATCGTTGTATTGATTACCATTATATTAACAACTAAAACTATATATTCTACTTTATATTTGTATATATTTAAAAGTATTGCTGTCAGACTATAAAATGTGTTATAGAACTTATAGAATGAGTAAATTAACCACGAAATAAATAGGTAACTTTAATTGTAAGTTATTGATTCTTAAGTTTATAAAACTTATAACTAAGCGAACCTCTTAGTAAATAACTATAATTAAACTAATAATATTATGAATATTTCTGCATTTCTGGGCAATTAATGCAAAAGTATATCATAATATTATACTAATATTCTATTCTAGGTAAGTTAGTGTGTATAATGATAAAAATGGTGTTTCATGGGAACACACGCATAGAATAATAAATACCAACCTTCTCTTATTCTTAAAGTATATAAAAATTTGTACATTTTATATTCTTATCTAGTCAAATATTTATTACGATTAATATTACTACTCATATTTAAATATTGGTAGTAGGCAGTTTGGCATAATTATAATTTTGGTCTAATTAGCGTACATTTCAAATATATACAAAATAATAACTTTGATCTTGTAGAATTTGAATATAATTGTATATTAATCTTAAGTAAACAATGTATTCTTTATAAATATTCATTATAACAATAATCTTATTAGCAATTTCATTAAATATTATCAAACTATTGTAGAGTTGTGATTCTAGAGTAGAT
The DNA here is from genome assembly GCA_951392215.1 of Epirrita christyi. NCBI lineage: Eukaryota > Metazoa > Arthropoda > Insecta > Lepidoptera > Geometridae > Epirrita > Epirrita christyi. The sequence goes on from OX595844.1 coordinate 15,099,401, forward strand.
AGTAGAAAATATAAAATCGAGTAACTTTAATACTTTTAGCTTAAGATATACTTAGGTAACCTAGTTCATATTCCAAAATGTATAACTTATAGCGTGTTCAATAGTAAAATATATTCGTATGTTCATATGTACACTCCAAGTTTGGACGTTATGTAGTTAGGTGTTTTTTATAAAAAAAAGTTTAAAAAATTGTTCATATACCCACAAAGTTTTAAATGACTGGATTTTTTATAATTTATTTTTGTTACGTGTTTATTGAATATTATTATTATAGTATTATTATTATTATACTTTTTTGACGGTTGTGTAGTTTTGTCTTGTATTAGAAAATGTAATCGAGTTATGAATAATTGTACCTATATATAATTAAACAGCAAATGTATAGCTAAGTCCTGTGCCAGCCATTACAGGTCTTACTAGCCATTTGTTTTAACCAAAATTGAGATTTATTTTATTAAAACTCTGTACCTAAACCACACATGTACACATGCAACAAGAAATACCTTCCTATTAATTTAATGAAACGTCAGCAAAAATTACAGAAAACAGTGGTAATTAGTCGTTTTTTGGTTTTGAAAATGATTCCCAACCACGAAAATTTCAATTCTATATTCCTATTAGGTATTGGCAGCCAAAGAACCTCCAATAGAGCATTATATTATGATTAAAAACCATATAGCTTAGTGATTCTGGGGGAGCTATAGGCCAGAATACACATGCCTGTGGGTGGTACAAAATGCATGCGAGTCTCCCTCATCACTTCCCCGCGAGGTGAAAAAAACAAAGTAACAAGTATGTGTATTCTGGGCTTATAGCCAAAAACCCTCTGGTAGTTTTCACCAAGCCACTCAAGCAATAGACCATAAAATAAGTAACATACAACCTATAATTTGGAAGCTAAAGAAAAAAAGAAAGTCAAAGCCTACGTGATTTTGACAATCAAAAAATCAAAACTGACATAAATTACTAAATAACATAATGACATAAATGATCACAAATAAATTAGGCAATCTACATAATAGAAAATTTTACATGTAACAGAATAGGTATTCATGAAAAAGGGATCTGAAGATGTTTAGGATAGGAGCGCGTGCTTATATGAGACTCCCATCGCGTGTATGGCGGGAAAAACTGTGAGCTTCAATACAAACTGCGTATGTGATCCAAATTTGAATTTTGTAGTTATAATTTTGGAGTTTTGCTGTTATATTGTTGAAAAATAATACTGAAAATTAAGGCAGAAAAGGCCGTGTGATTAGTGTGAAGAGCTTTTAATGTAGTACTTTGAGACTGAACCAGAATTGGAACCAATCTATGCTTTAACGTCATTTAGTTTTTTTACGTATCCTTTCATCAGCTAATTCGATTTGATCATGATCAATGGTCGTCCCAATTTTCAAATGATCTATCTGCTCCACCAAGGGCATGGCTAGCGACGTAGAGCAATTTAACTACCCACTATATAAACTCTTGGTAGTGCTATCATTGGTACGCGTAGTTCCTAATACCCCTCGACTTTTAATGTATATATGGTTAAAGTAACCAATGCCCGACACAGGGAATCCTATAGTGACGGATCAGGACTATTAATATAACTGTTGGGTGTAATGTATACTCACAACATAACTAAAGTAATCAATGCCCACGACACATGAAATTCTAGTGCAGGATTAGGACTATCAATTTGACTGTTGGGTGTAATGTTATACTCACAATAATAAATATAGCTAATGCACACGACGCAGGGAATACTACCCAACAGTCATAATCAATGAGGGCTAGTTTCCACCGGGGCAGAGAGGAGAGGAGACGAGATCAAAGCTGGCAGGCAGGCTTGACAGGTAAAAACGAAAAGGAAATGACAAAATTGGATTGGTTTATTCAAACACATCTCCTCTCCTCTCCACTCCGGTGGAAACCGGCCCTTACTGTTGGGTAATGTTATACTCACAATAAGTTATTTTCGCAAATCTTCCTTTGCTTCAGAACCTATGCGACACCCACATTGAACAGCTCGCACGATGGCTAAGCTGCAATGGCGAGGTGTGGGGCGTGGGCCCAACCGCAGTGTTCGCCAGCGCCGCCGCCCTCTTCCTTTTCAACGAGTTGGAAGCCACGCTATTCGTGGTCGGCGACCATGTCAATATCTCAATGCTGGAGAAGACTTTGGTTGTAAGGGCCTCATTTAAATCATATTTTTTTAATAAATTCAGTGGGTCAACGACTTGTAAAGCTCACGAACACAGTGCAAGGAGGAGTGGAGTGCTTACCCAGTTGTGGACGCAGAATATGCTACAGAATGATGATAAAGCTAGAGCTACCAGATTTTTTAACCGTAGTGCCTGCAGAAAGTACCTTTGTAGCGACAAAGGTACTTTCTGACACGAAAAAAAAAAACTTTAAAGAAACTTCTTACGACGTTACTCACCAACTATTTGACTTAAATATAAAAGTCATTTTAAAACCTCCATCTAATTTTTGGAGACCTTTCTAAAGGTACCACACGCTTATGTGCACTGTTTTTTTTCATGTCTTTGTTACATTTATGGACCTTTATTTTTTTGTAGTTTCACTACACCATTGTTTGATGGTTCATAGGTAAAATGGCTGATACGGACGTACGGACAGACGGACAGGACGAAATTATAAGGGTTAAATTTTGCCATACAGAACCCTTAGCAGGCTCAGACGCATTTGAAAGTCTCTTGTTAACATACCTATAATAAATGCAAATATCTAACAACTCAACCAACTCAAGCGTAACCCAACTCGGCTAACGCTTTCTTCCAGTAATAACACACTCCTAAATAAGCCAGCAGCCAGGACAAATCTTATACCAACGAAAATTGCCCAACAAGTCTGGGTATAAACTAAGTAAGTACTTATACTTACTTATACTTATTTCAGTCAACCATGGTGCTGGGGATGCTCGCGCTGATGATTCACCTCTGGGTCTGTTCCATGCGTTTCTTTCAGTATTATCTGGATACACTCATTAGAGAAGTAAGTACAACTTCATATCAGCTTCTTTATTCACGGATTCCCCTGAATCCATACCACACAGATTTTTTATTATTATCATCATCAGCTGGTAGACATACACTGCTAGACGAAGCCTCCCCCATAGATCGTAATGGGGGGATTTGCTATAATCACCACGCTTGGCAGGCGGATTGGTGATTGCAGTTTTCGAGTTAAGCTGAGGAAGATGCTATTGCCCTTAGAGCATTTATAGCTTTAAGCTGCTGCCCATCCTCTGGTATAAACTCTTAGTCGGCTTTTAGGACATCTCCATTTCATTTTTTCTCATTTTTAGACGGAGGGATTCTATTCTAAGGCCAAGCACACCACAGCAATTTACTATTATCCAAATAGCACAAACAGATTATTGCTCAGCCCTCCTATTCCCTAACTGAAAGTCACTCGGTGACTAATGTTTAACAAGTAAACTTACCTTTAATTGACAATTCTTAATGATAATTTTGAGCAATTGATGGTAGTTTTACTTGTCGAATGTTAGTCACTGAGTGACTTTCAGTTAGGTAATAGGGTACAGATCCTGTATTACCGCTTCTTTCAGAGTCCAAACGTACTTCTTGAGATGACCACCGCGGGCTTTCTCGGAGGCTCGCCAGAGATGGTGGCCCTCGGACCCCTCACGCGGTTCCTTCGCACGCAGCAGCCCCAGATTCACATCACGCTCTGCTGGTTCCTCTCGCTGTGTTACGCAGATTACGTTCGCAAGAACTACTGCCAGCGATTCAACATGCCGTATCTGGAGCAGTGGTTGGTTTAATAAACGTTTAGTTCCGACGACATTAGGTTAGACTTCAAGCTCCAGAGCCTGGTGATGGCCAGCATCAGATGAACAGGGTCTAGGGTACTGCTGAAACTGAAGTGTTTAGTTTTTCTAATTTAAATCGAACACTGAAAATTGCCGGTGGTTTTTAATTTTTATATTCGGAATATTAACACAGAACCGATACTTTGTAGAATATTTCTAACCTAAAACTTAACGTCCCCCCACGTCTGAACGAATAACAGATTGGTAAATTAAAGCTGGTAAATCAAAAAGCTCTAAGAAACTTACTATTGATGATAATTTTTAAACATTATTTTTCGCAAGTTCTGGATATCCGTAGTTTGTTATAAATCAAATCAAAGAGTAGCACAGTTATTATGTGCAGGTAATTAAGTGGTGTCGATGCTGTAAAGCATTTCCAAAGCTAAACCACGAGAAAATAATCGTATTCCCTTTCAAATAGACTGAATATGAAAGGGTCGCTATGTTAGCGTGAATTACTTTTACCCCCTTATTCATAATCATTTTTGAAACCTATTTTACTTAAAATATGTTTTGTCTTGTTTTGACGTATGACATTTTACATCAGAGAGAACAAAACAAAAGCTATTTTAACTAAAATAGGTTTATAAATTATTATGAATAAACCCTTAGAATTGGGAAACAAACAACTATATTATATATTTTAGGCACAATCTGTGTTAGCCGACACCATTATGAAGGACGTTTTAGAAATTTTGTCATAATCAAAATACAAATCAGTAGTTATGTTTTTTTTCAACAATCAACTTTATTTTATATTTGTGTGCTGGTGGCGGCAGGCAGGCAGAGTTGCAGACACGGTCGGCCAGGACGGTGAGCTCCGCCATGAAGCGCGTGCGCAGCTTCGTCGGCGCCGTCCATCGCCGCCTCACTGGCCTGACATCGGACCCAGACCCTAATACGTAATGCTTTTCTACTGCCTTGAGATCAGACCTGCAGTAACTTAACACTCAACAGTCACACACGTAGTCATGATCCTACACTAGGATTCCCTGTGTCGTGGGTATCCAGGAACTACGAGTACCATGGTACCATAACACCCAGCATCTGATCACAGCCAGCACGTTCTCGTAAGCCGAGGGTATGCCCAAGTTCCAGCAGTAAAGACAATGCATTACCTTTATCGCAGGAGGACCAAATCACAAACAGATTCTCAATGGACAGATTCTTAGGTCCTGAAAGTGTCCAACCAAAAGTACTCCTCTGCCTCTGTTTACGACCTCTGTGGCGCGGCGCGCAAGTAACCGGCTGAGATGCGAGAGGTTGCAGGTTCGATTCCCGCTGCGGGACAAATGTTTGCATGATCTGCAAATATTAGTTCTGGGTCTGGGTATTATGGTACCATGGTACTCGTAGTTCCTGATACCCACGACACGGAATACTAGTGTGGGATCAGGACTACGTATGTGACTGTTGGGTGTTATGTTATTTCTACAAACTTCACCATCCCAATTTACTCCCGTGTTATATGAACCCCTCTCCCCAAAGTCTTTGGCTGTGCCTGGTAGGTAACTACGAGTACCATGGTATGGTACCACAACACAATAGGATAACCAATAAATAGCCATCCGTATATAGACACAATCGTAAAGCCCGACTATGGAAATCGCAATCCTAATCGTAGCTTTAGGCATGACATTGTTTACTAGAGTGAAATCGCATCGTCCATCAAGGGAGAGGAATCAGTGGAAGTCAGTAAAGCGCCCTCAGGCGTGTCTATGGCAGGGCGCGGGAGAGTGTTCAGATGCGAGGGCCGTCAGGGAAAGGAGATGTGTGTCCGGCTACTCTCCCAATCCAGCGAGACGACCATTGACGCTATTGAGAAACTCAGAAACTATATACAGGTGAATGTGTAGTTTGAATCTATAGAATATTAAGAATAAGAATAAGAAGCATTTATTGTTAACTGTGTAAAAAGATCGTAGGTACAGGTAATGTGGTATCAACAGTCAGCCTATTTCGGGCGTTCCATTTAGCTGTTTTATATCTATTGGTAAGTGATTATATATTTTTCATCCCATCTATTCGAAAAGGACGACTTGGTTCGCCTTTAAGTGCACCCAAAGGTGGTGTTTTCTGTATGAAGCTTCTATAAGTGCGCCGCAATTATCTTTGCCGCGCACTTTTTAAATTTGGAATATATCGAACTCAAATAAGTGCGCCGCAATTATCTTTTACGGCCCTTTTTGAATTTGGAACATCTTGAAAAGAATCAAACACAAATAAGTGCGCCGCAATTATCTTTTCCGCGCCCTTCTTAAATTTGGATCATCTTAGTGTTCAGCGCCAAAGAAGGCGAACGCAAATATTGTTTAAATAAATACTGGCTGGTACGACGGCCCATAGTCGCGCCACCGGCTGAATAAAAAAAAACAAATTAGAAACGACGGCCCGCGATTTCGTCATTTTTAACCGACTTTACAAAAAGGAGAGGTTCTAAATTCGGTTGTATTTTTTTTTAATGTTACCTCATATCTCCGGCGTTTATGAACCGATTTGGAAAATTCTTTTTTTATTTGAATAGATATACTTCCAGATTGGTCCCATTTTTTTCAGAATCCAGTTCTGATGATGGAATCCACGAGGAATTGAGGGAACTCCTCAAATATTGTAGTCATACATATGGCGATTTTGATATTTTCAGCAACAAACCAAGCATTTGCATTCAGAAAGTATCATAATCCTTTCACCACTATGGTTCTTTCATAATTTTTTTTTCATCCAAATATTTAGTCAAATACAACGGCGGAAGTCTTTTTTTTAAATGATAAGTTATTCACGGATTGTTAGAAATTCATGGTTTTGTTTTGAAATAAAATATGAGGCGCCTTTTATTTTCTCATAGTGGGTGATGAAAAGTAGAGTGTAACACTCGGGCGCAAAATATATTTTTGGCTCGGGCGACGTACTTTGAATCCCTCGCTACGTTCGGGATTCTACTAAAGAATCCCTCGCTATGCTCGGGATTCTACTCTAGAATCCCTCACTTCGTTCTGGATTCAAAAAAGCGCCCTCGCCGTAAAAATATTATTTTGCTCCCTAATGATACAATCTACTATTGATAGCCGTATAATATGTACTTTTATAGAACATTGTATTATTAACTTGCGGAATGCAAATATTGTATCTATACATACTACGTAAATTGTCGGCTCGACAGTTTGGTTTAGTTCAGTTTGGTTCTTGATAGTTTGGTTTACCAAATAATTTTAGTTTATAAGACGATTTCAAATGATCCTTGTGATTTCAATGAATAAAATTATTTTGATTTGCTTTTATTTGATCAATTCCACAAACCGGACGACGCGGTAGAAGAAGGCCCTACACTCATTGGACTAAAGACATTATAAACGTCGCAGGAAGTCGGTGGATGGAAGCGACTCAAGAGCGTGCGTCATGGCATTTTAAGGGGGAGTGTCTATGTCCAGCAAGGCTGGTGATAACAGATCAATTTGTTTCACACGTAGATTCACCAACTTCCCCAACCGAACAAGCCGATTTATTTTATTTTTATTTTACTTTATTGGGGAAAACAAACAGTTAATACATTAGGATATTACTAAATAACATTGTTTATATAAATATGAGTAAATGTACAACCCACGACGTTATCCACGGATTACTAATTGCAAGATGATTTAGTCCCGTTGAACGTAATGACTGAGATAGTCATATGTTATCTACGGCTATCTTTGTTATAATACTTGGGAAGCAAACAAGCATACGGCCCACCTGATGGAAAGTAGTTACCGTAGCCTATGGACGCCTGCAACACCAGAGGCATCACACGCGTGCTGCCGACCCTGAGACAAAGATGAAAAGTCATGTACCTGTCATTTCACCGGCACCCGCACCCTTCAAACCGAAACACAGCAATGCGAGCACTACTACTTGGCGGCAGAAATTGGTATAAATACGGTGGTAGTACCCCGCACGAACTCTATCACAAGAAGCTCTACTAATACTAACAATTATTCTGTTTCACTCCACAGTCAACAAGATGCATATGTAGCGATTCACAAATCCCCGGCATCGCTAGTTCTGTCGCAGCCACGCCCAAAGAATCTTGACGAATTCCCCTGGAGGTCAATTGCAACACTGCCCCCAAAATGAAACTATCAACCTGTCTCTGAAATAAGTAAAATTGATGGTGAAATTAACCTATTGTCCTTGAAATAAATTATTTTGATTTGTTATATTCTATTGATTTAATCTATGTTAAACGTTTGTTTAACAAGGACGGATTCCTGTGTATTCTCTTGAAACTCTACTCCAATCCTAATTCAGGGTTGGTAGCGCCATCTATTAGATTTAGATCAACCAACAGAGTTACCTGTCCTTATTCCATTATACATTCCTGATTGCACATACAAATCCGCACGCGAAAACAATACGCCTTGGGACGCGACCGCTATCGCTCCTCCGCAAGTAATACGCAAAAAAAAACTATATTTCCACTTAAAAATCATAAAATAACCGCTACACCATATTTGGTCCTATCGAACCGGATCGATTAATTTGCTTAATCCAATTTAATCTCAGAATTGTTCTGTTATTTCACTAATTTTTCTACTATAAAATCAGCTCAGATATCATAGCTTCCTATTTATGGAAAGCAATCTAAATTTCAGTAATTGATTTCCAAGATATAATCAACATTCCACAGCATACATACGTGCCCTTTGGGCAGCCGCCATATTTAACTTTTTCTATGAGTGCTTTTACCAAACGTCGACAAACTTATTTATCCGCAACGCAATTTACCTACCTATTTATATAGGTAAACAATTTTTATATTTAGTTACGTTTGGGAGTTCGCTTACATAGATTCTTATGGTTAAAGATTAGGCTGGTCGAATAGTTAGTACCTACGGATAAAATTACCTACGCCATTTCTTACCTACGTTGCTACGTTGCTTTTACGTACCTAGTTACGAAGTTTCGCAAATCGTTGTCCAAGGTTTATCATCCGCAATATTATTAGTATACATACCCATCGTGGGGCGTATCTGATACCGCTATACAACCGCTATACATACCTATATAATATAACGCAATTAATCGCTATACAATACCGCTATTTCTTACGACTACGTGCCCATATAAACGTATTCATTTCTTATAATTTCTATAATTTCCGCTATCAACATAACTCCCCGCAATACCTATACCTATTCGCTTGCATTAGATACTTACAGCGTAGGTCGCAAATATGGCTCCTACCAAGAACGAAAAAAGGCTTGCATTGTTAGAAGGGCTAAGATTAGCTTATTTTGAGCGCCTGCAGATAGCCTATAATTTATCACTAAAGGTTATTGATGATGAGTCGCAAGAGAGATTCCTAGCTACTTCTGAAACAATGGACAGTGTTCGGGAAAAATTCCAAGAAGTAATCGAAGAAATAAATGAACTAAAATTGGAATCTGTCCCGGACTATGTTCCCAATTTTCAAGCTTGGATTTCCTTCGAAGAATTGTATGGTTTCGTAAAACGCAAGTACAGTAAATTAATGACGTCATCGTCAACAGCTGAGAAGCCTACTTTAGGTATAAAACCCGATAGGCCTAAGCTTCCCGCAATAACAATTCCCGAGTTCAATGGAGATCCCAAGAATTGGACTTTGTTCTACTCGACTTTCCTAAATATGGTACACCGCAATGAAAACCTCACTAACTCTGAAAAGCTTTATTATTTAATAGGTAAACTTACTGATAAGGCTAAATCCATAGCTAATGGCATTCTGCCAACTAACGAAAATTATCAGATAATTTTCAAGGCACTAGTAGATAGGTACGAAGACAAAAGAGTTCTAGCCACGTCTTATTTAGACCAAATAATCGATTACAAGGCAATCACGTCAGCCACGTCGGATAGCTTAGAACGCTTTGTTGATACCTACGCGTCAGCAGTTTCAGCTCTTAAAAATATTAACATAAATGATATCTCCGATTTTATTTTCTTGCAAATCGCGCTTAGGAAAATAGATACGGAAACCGCACGTACCTTTGAACTAGATCAAAGAGGTTCTGACCTACCTACTTTTCATAGTTTGGTTCAATATTTACGCGATCAAGCTAAAATATTGAATCGACTACCTACTACCGCAAAGAAACCTAATGATCGGAAGCTCGAAAGCGATTCTCGTCAAAAGGTATCACATACTTACGTCAGTACAGTAAATAATCCTACATATAACTGCAAATTATGCCAAAGTCCCGCCACATCGGGGCATTTATACAAATGTTCGCAATTTTTAAAGCTACCAGTGAGCGACCGCTTCAAATTTGTAAAAGATAACAATCTATGTGTTAATTGCCTAAGTGAATCACATAAAACAATTAATTGTAAATCTTCATCGACCTGCAGAAATTGTAATAAGCGGCACCATACGTATTTACACTTCATAAAGATCGATAGTCCAGCGCGAATTGATAACTCATCTAGTTGTGACAGTGTGCATGGACAGCCTGCCGCTGCGACGTCCAACCAGCAAATAAATTCATTGGTAGGCCAGGTAGCAGCTGACAAACATGATGAGGTTACTTTGTGTGCGGCTAATGGGATTTCTGTCTTATTAGGAACGGCTAAGATTGTAATTTATGATTCACATGGTACCGCACGAGTATGCAGATGTATTATCGATAGTGCATCTCATAGCAATTTTATCACGCGAAAATGCTTACAAAAATTGGGTTTATCGCCTGATCCTTATCAGGAGACGGTCATTGGTTTTGGTGGCGTACCTACCAACATTAATGGCTCACTAAACCTGCGATTTCACTCATGTTTAGACCGCAATATATTTTATGATATGAGGACTTTAGTTACCGACCGAGTAACTTATAAGCTCCCAACCGCAAATATTGATACCTCCGCTATACCAGAGTTTGATCAGCTACTCTTAGCTGATGATACTTACGCAACTCCAGGGGACATTGATATACTGATTGGTGGTTCCCTTTTCCCGCAAATGCTAGGCTCTCATAAAATACAGGCGAGTGCCGGCACACCGTACGCAATCGAGTTCACCCTAGGTTATGTAATTATGGGTGAAGCACCAGCGCTGAATAATCATGCTTCTTCTGTTCTGTGCTGTTGTACTTCTTTGAACAGCATGGACACGATTCTAAATAGATTCTGGGCGATGGAGGAGGTTCAAGTCCCCCCCATTCTAAGCCCAGAGGACCGCGAATGTGAAGAAATATATCGTCACACTACGACGCGCGAAGCCGATGGTAGGTACGTAGTAGCCCTGCCATTTAAAAATGACGTCACTTCTCTCGGTGACTCATACCAATCCGCTCATAGGCGCTTTCTTTCATTGGAGCGAAAACTTCAAGCTTCGCCTGCTTTGAAAAGGGCTTATGACGAAAATATTCGAGACCATTTAGACAAGGGATATCTATCTCTGGCCGCTCCGGAGACAGAGTTAACTAAGAACTTGCCTTCTTATTATATTCCGCACCATCCTGTCTGCCGGGAAAATTCTTTAACAACAAAGGTGCGCATCGTCACTGATGCTAGCGCCAAAACAACTACTTCCAAATCATTAAATGATATTCTATACGCTGGTGAAAATTTACAAGGCAATATATTTTCAATTCTGATAAACTTTCGATTGTTCGAAGTCGCCATTTCAGCTGATGTCCGTCAGATGTTTTTTTGTATTGGTCTACGAGAATCTGATTGGAGGTTCACCCGCATTCTATACCGCTTTTCACCGGACGAAAAACTTCAAGTTTATAATTATTGTCGTGTCCCATTCGGTATTAAATCATCGCCATTTCACGCTTTACGCACCGTTCGCCAACTGGCTTCAGACGAAGGTGATGATCACCCAATGGCGCGCAAGATTATAGATTTTGGCTTGTTTATGGACGATGTTGTCTATAGCCTTCCTGCTGATAGCGCAGTCGAAGCAGCAACCTCAACCATAAACTTATTCAAAAAAGGTCAATTTGATTTAATTAAATGGACAAGCAACTGTAAAACAGTTCTTGATGCTATTCCGCAATCGCACCGTTTATCGGCAATAAAAGAATTTGATGATTCAGATTCCCACAAGGTCTTGGGACTTTGTTGGTCACACAAATCAGACAGTTTCAGCTTCAAAATTTCGGTACCGACGAGAAATTGTACAAAACGTAATATTTTATCCTGCGTCGCTAAGATTTGGGACGTTTTAGGGTTCCTCGCACCCGTCACATTGTACGCCAAGCTTCTAATAAAGGAACTTTGGTTGTGCAAATGCGACTGGGACGATACACCTCCTGATAACATCGTAAAGGCCTGGACCCAGTTCACAACTGAACTCTCAACTCTTAACGAAGTTTCGATTCCCCGCCATGTTGATATAAGTACGAACAGCACGGTCACTATCGTTGGCTTTGCTGATGCTAGTGAAAAGGCCTTTGGGGCTGTTGTATACTTTCATGTATCCAACAACGGCTCCAATTCCGTTCACTTGATAAGCGCAAAATCCAAAGTTTCTCCTGTCAAGGTTGTATCTCTCGCCCGCTTGGAACTTTGTGCAGCGCTGCTGCTAGCCAGGCTCATTCGAGTTATAGTCGACACCTGTTCTGCGAGACATCAAATAAGCAACATCTATGCATTTTCCGACTCTACGGTAGCTCTCTGTTGGATACACTCCTCTCCTCACCGCTGGGGTACTTTCGTTGCTAACAGAGTAGCCAAGTTACAGACTGAAATTCCATCGCAACACTTTTACCATATTGAAGGGGTAAACAATCCTGCTGATTGTTTATCACGTGGTCTAACTCCATCGCAAATACATAACCATCCACTTTGGTTCACCGGTCCCAAGTGGATATCTAAGGATATAGCAGATTGGCCTGCGATTCCTTTCAATCCATCAAATATATTAGCTAGCCCGCCAGAAGAAAAACATACTTCATTAATTTCAACCGCAAATCCAGAACCATCGGTTCTGATAGAGCTAGCTTCACGCTTCTCTTCTTGGCCGAAATTGCTTCGGTCCATAGTATACGTTCTACGATTTTTAAAGGTCTTGCCTTGCCACAATTATATCACAGCTAAAGACCTGGAACGAGCAGAAGAACGCCTTCTTCAAGCTGTCCAAAATACTTATTTTGCTGAAGAAATTATAAAAATCAAAACAGGCAAAATAAATAAACCCGCTTTTCAAACTTTGAAACCTTTTATATCGGAAGGCCTACTCCGAGTTGGTGGTCGCCTGCAAAACTCTGATCTCGCCTATGAGCATAAACACCCGTTACTTTTACCGCGAAAACATCACGTCTTAGATCTTCTTATCGATTATCATCACAAAACTAACTGCCACGCTGGTCCTGCTTTGTTGATGTCTATTCTTCGACAGAAGTACTGGATATTTTCGGCCAGAAATATCATCAGAAGTAGAGTTCACAAATGCTTAGCATGCTTTAAACTACGGCCGAAACCAGAATTTCCCGAAATGGCTTCTCATCGATCGTGCCGTGTCATAGAAACGGTTAAACCATTCGTTCACACGGGAATAGACTATGCAGGTCCTCTGAATGTAACTCCAATACGCAAACGCGGCGTACGTTCAATGAAGGCATACATTTGCTTATTCGTATGTCTCACTACGCGCGCTGTGCATATAGAGCTGGTAGGCGATCTCAGCACTTCTAGTTTTTTATCGGCCTTTAAAAGATTTATTTCAAGACGTGGTCCCGTGTCCAATTTATATTCGGACAACGGAACAAATTTCATAGGCGCTAAACGCAAACTGAATGAGCTATACTCATTTCTAACTTCACAACATTTCCAAACTGAATTCGGTAATATGGTATCTGAAAACCGAATCAATTGGTATTTGAATTGTCCCGCTGCTCCCCATCACGGCGGAAACTGGGAAGCCAATATAAAAAGCTTAAAAACGCATTTGTTTCGTGTAATTGGCGAGCAAATATTATCAATAGAAGAAATGATAACTGTCCTCACTCAAATAGAGGCAGTTATGAATTCACGCCCCTTATGTAGGACGCTCTCTTCTGATCCGTCAGAAGCTCTAGCCTTAACTCCCGCACATTTTTTAACTCTAACACCGCTAAAGTATTTACCCGCAAATAATATAACTGAAGATAAACTACATCTTCTCCCGCGATATCAGCTTCTTGATAAGCTTGTGCAATCATTCTGGCATCGTTGGAGAGCCGAATATCTGCACACTCTACAATCACGGCAGAAGTGGAATACAGAGTCTGAACCTATGATTGTCGGTACCGTAGTTGTTGTAATAACAGACAATGTTCCCACCCTTCAGTGGCCATTAGGTATTGTAGAGGAAATTTTCCCTTCTTCTGGGGATGGTAAAACTCGGATAGCGAAAGTTCGTTGCGCGAATGGACAGACCTATCTCAGACCAATTGTTCGACTGGCAAAACTCCCTAACCAGTAACTCCGCGCAACTCTATTATATCTTTAACTATTTTTAAGTTTGTTTAGGTTAGGTAATAAGCACTCATATTCAATTTCTTAAAATCAATCCGCAAATACAGTTTAATTTACCGCAAATATGTTATAGAGTGGACTATACTAGTTTGCTCTCCCTTCTCTTCTTTTGAAGGGATTCCTTCAAGCTGGGGGATATGGTAGCGCCATCTATTAGATTTAGATCAACCAACAGAGTTACCTGTCCTTATTCCATTATACATTCCTGATTGCACATACAAATCCGCACGCGAAAACAATACGCCTTGGGACGCGACCGCTATCGCTCCTCCGCAAGTAATACGCAAAAAAAAACTATATTTCCACTTAAAAATCATAAAATAACCGCTACACCAAGGGTGTTATTATTTTGTCGTCAGAAAGTACTAGATTCCTTGGTCATTTAGTACTCTTGAATTCAATACTAGCGCACAAATGGAGATTGGTGGAATTTTATGGAACTAAGTGAAATCTAATTTCTGTCCCTGTTGTTCTTCACGAGTCAACACGCGTGCTCTATCAATTTCAAACATGATATGGTTCAAGAGTGCCAAACAAGCGTTATTAGGATTTAAACTGGATTGGCGATTAGAACTGTTTCCAAGAGTACACCTGCTGAAAGGATAAAAAGGACGGAAGTGCACTCGAGAATAAAAATCATTAAAGGCCGAAGCATACCGGCTGCGTACGCGTATGTCGTCGTGCACGTCGTCGTACCATGACGTTGTAATGTATGAAACTCTATGAGATATGGCACACCGCTTGCGTGACGTGCACGCAAGCGTGTACATATAAAATGATGCATATACGCATCCGGTGTGAATTGGCCTTAAATATCAGTGAATGCTTTTACTTTATAAATAATATACTTACCCCCTTATTCATAAAACTGCGAATGACCCACATTTTTTAAACCTATTTTAGTTAAAACAGCTTTTTTTTATTGTTTTGTTCTGTCTGATGTAAAAGTTATTTTAGCTATCAAAGGTTTAAAAAAACTACATAACATCCAACAGTCACATATGTAGTCCTGAGGCCCAATTCTCTAATTTTAAATCATTCCAGTCTTGTGTCAGTCTCACGCTTTCGTATAGTAACTATTACATATTCTTCGCAAGAAACGCTAAGATTAAGTAATAGTTACTATACGTGACAGTGCGACTAAGACGAGATTATACTGCGAATTGAATGTTTGTAAATTAGAGAATTGGGCCTCAGATCCCACACTAGGAATCCCTGTTGTCGTGGGTATCAAGAACTACGAGTACCATGGTACCATAACACCGGTTTGTTCCGGGTCTGGCCCGGAACAAATTAAATAAATATACACGATATTACTTAATAAACACTAGAAATTGAAAGAAAATAAAAATAGACGTATCTTCGAAAAAGTGGAAAAATTCGAAGAAAATTTATTGTCTAGGTAAGAAAAGATAAGAAGACATTTATGTCTATGAACATACAAGTTTCGATCACAACGGTATAGTCAAGCCCAAAGAGGATATAAACTGATTTGACAAAATGTACAACACAGTCATTTTGAAGTTTTGAACATGGTGACATAGAAATCAAAATAATTTTGTAAATAAAAATACCAAATTCAAACCCAATGCTGCCGATGTTTGGATTGACTTGAGTTCTGTGATGTTGCAGACATTTAGCAAATTCTTTCACGAGGAAGGGTCTGAAGTAAGTACCTACTTTTCTACACAGCACAGCAGGTAACCATTTAGGTAACATTTCTGTAACAACCACCACATATAGAGACCACGCGGAAATAGTAATATCTATTGAAAGATACCTACCTACCCAATATGTGGTTTTAGTCCATCGCGCCGCAGTTTCAGGGCATTCCTCTTTCCACCTCCGCGAGCATTGGGATTCTGGGAATTGAAATTTCTAACGAGGTCCAATATGGGAGTAACTTAGAAGTAAAGGCAAAACTAACTTCTAAAAAACTTGGAGTGCTTAATCGTGCAAAACAGTATTTCACGCCAACTCGGCGCTTTCTTCTATACAAAGTACAAGTTCGGCCACACATGGAATACTGCTCTCACCTATGGTACGGGGCCCCCAAGTACCAGCTGCTTCGCTTTGACTCCCTACAGAGAAGAGCCGTTAGAATCGTCAACGACCCCAAGCTAACCAGTAGGTACACTAGAGCCGCTGAGCCTGCGCCGAGATATCGGCTCGCTCTGTCTATTCTATCGACTCTATAATAGGGAGTGCTCTGAGGAACTATTTGATCTTATACCCGCTTCCAGGTTCTATCATCGCACCTCTCGACATCGGTTGGGAGCTCATCCACACACCATCGATGTGTGGGTCGTTTTACGAGATCTTTTCTCCCACATACGTGCAAATTGTGGAATGAGCTCCCTTTCCGCTAAACTACAACATAAACAGCTTCAAAAAAAAATGTGAAAAGGGTCCTCCAAGGCAGGCAACGCCTCGGGTGTTGCAGATGTCAATAGGCGACGGTAACCGCTTACCATCAGGCGGGCCGTATGCCAGTTTGTAGAGCCATAACATAAAAAAAAATTATAATGTTCTTATTTCCAGCTAGTTGAATGGGCAAAATGTGGGGAGAGCTATGTCACAATGACACCAACATTGCTGTGGGCAGTAGGAGCAGCAGCACTAGCGCAGCGGCTTCTGACTTCGTTATTCAGGTAATTCTGTATACTATGAACAATAACATAGGACTGAGAGGACACTCGCTGAAGCTGCCAAACGCGGGCCAAGTACCAGCAATCCGAGGATGCACATATTGCTGATACGCGTCGTGCACACTTGGAACCGGTTACCAGACTCAGTGATTAGTGCCCATCAGTGAACTCTTTCAAAAATAGACTAGACAAACATTTCAAGTGCACTGACAAGGCCTAAGATATACACGCATCAGCTCAGAGAGCCAGTGTATTGTAAATAATAACTCAAGACACTGCAGACACTATCGGCCCCTTTCATCTACAACCAAAACAATAGTTAAATGTGCATACTGAGTAACTGTACCAGACGACGCAGTGACGCAGGTTAGGACAGCTCGATAGACCAACCACATTTTAAATATCGCAAGACGACGGTAGATAGCGGCAGCTCAAGGCCGTTCGTCGTGGCATTCGTTGAGGGAGGCATATATTATGTTTAGCAGTGGACTTCTTTCGGTTGATGATAATGATGCTGTTATTCTTTAAAGAGATTAAGGAGATTGAGTATAGAGTAGTCTTGATTTAAAAAATAAACACTTTTCTTTGGCAGGAGGTTTCTCTTCCGAAGAGTGCCAATGTGGGAGCAAGTAATGCAGGTGAGTTCGTGAGCCGAAGCTGTTGTAGACAATTTACAAATATATTTACTGAAATTACTTTTGTTTACAGAATTTACTCTTCATCTGGATGGTGATCTACAGCCTGCATTTCTGGGTCGTTCTCGTAAAGGTTCTCAAGATGTTCATCGAATATTGTTATAAAAATGTGAGTCGCTTTTAAAGGACCACTTTCAATATTCTAGATTCTTGGTGTCATATATGGGAAAAAAGTTCACAAATAACGACTATGAATTCGCAATGAAGACGGCCCCTAACTGATTTATCTATAATTTTTCGTGAAAAGTCATTTGCTGTAGGCTCGTTCGTCGTTCGTGACCGTTCCTCTGTCTCTGCTACTACTTCCAACAGTGGACATTATCCGGCTCACGGAACATTAGCCACATCAGCGCCATCAGCTCTTAACCTAGAAACTTTCTATATCCAGGCCTTCTCAGACATACGACCTCAAACCATGCCACTCTCCGCAGAAGCTTTGAACACTCAGAAGGTGATGCAGCAATGGGTGATATTGGTGTGTGGAGCGGCGCCTTTAGCGATCTACATACACACGCGGCCTCGACCGGAGCCCCCGCCGCTAATGATATGGTCTGTGCCTCCAGATCTAGACTCGCGTGATGAAGAGCCGTATGGCCGATGACTGAAAATAAATGTAGTTTTCTTGAATTCAAATAATTTTTTGCAACTACAAACATTCGTAACATAACATAACATCCAAAAGTCATATACGTACACTTGATCCCACACTAGGATTCCCTGTGACTTGGGTATCAGGAACTACGGGTACCATAACACCCAGACCCGGAACAAATATTTGCAGATCATACAAACATTTGTCCCGCAACGAGAATCGGACCCGCAACTTTTGGATCTCAGCCGGCTACTCGCCCACTGCGCCACAGAGTTCGTCAATGAGGTCGGTGACATTTCAGGTCACTAATGAAAAGCAGAGAGCAATTTATCTCAACTTACTATTAGTATCTCTTAGCGAACGTCCATTCCAAGAGAACGAGAGAACATTCTCTCGGCGATTCCTGAATTGGGGCTAAGACTTGTGATCCCTGAAGTTTATCACACTTCTTATAAGTTTAAAAGGAATCATGTCAAAAATGTTGCCATAACATTCTTTTAGTAGATAGTACTTAGAACTAAGAGATACCTATAGGTACACTCGCACAATCCTTTCTTCAGAACAGATTTGAACCCAAGCTTCTATAACTTCTAGAACTATGTCAAGCTTTTACGATTCGCAACTATTGCTTCAAGGACCGTTATAGCTTACGTGATTCCCAGATTCTAGAATCATGTTAGCTTCCACGATTTCTAACTTTTCTCGTTTCCAGGATCACAACAAACCCCTGGCAGCGTCGCGAGATGGGCCCCTATGGGTATTACCTGAACCGGCCGCCCTCCGAGCTGCAGTCTTCTATATCCGGCCCTCAGCAGCCCATGCCTCTACGGAGGGCCTTCAGCGACTCCAATATACTCATCAAAGAACCTCCAAAGAGGAAACGACACTCGAAATCTATCTAGAGATGAAGGAATCTTAAGACAGTTTTTGTGATGACTATGGATTTTTGTAGTGGCTTTGTGGATAATTTTTTTGAAAATTAAATTTATCTTGTGGATGATTTATTTTTATTCAAGTAGCGTCAACTGGCGATTGTTGTAAGTGCCTCAATTATAAGTGTGCGTAAGGATCGAGAGAATTCCAGATAGGCCCATGATGTTAAGCGGTAACCCCAGCTCATAACAAATGCAATACCTCTTACCTCTACGCCCTACTTGACATTGCACTGCGCCCGTCATACCTGAGACACAAAGATGAAGTCTCATGTGCCTGAAATTTCACCGGGACTCATACACTCTGTGGCCCCCAAAGACCCTGAGACGCGTGTAATGTATCGGCTCCGGCTGCCGGAGGCGCGGAGTGGTGCGCAGCGCTTCACCACTCCGCGCCAGCGATTTTGAAAAAACATTATAGCGCAATAGAAAAATAGAATAGAAAATGCTTTATTGTACCTACACCCTTGTTTGTTTTTTTAGAGCGTGATAGACAAGACTATGCGGATGAGTCTGAGTCGGTTCTGTCACAAAAAGTGAAACAAATCGAAATGCGGGGGTGGTGGTTTATTCCACTATGTTCACCTGGGCGAACAAAGTGGAATTATAAGTCTCTTTTGATCACCTTAGCGTTAGAAAAGGGAAGCCAATCAACATTCAGCCAACCCGCATTTACCTGTATTCTATAGGCAACCCTTGTAGTATACGTGATGATCTCGGAATAATGTGTCATTATTCTGAGGTGATGATACGCCCCTCGTAGCCTATAAAAGGATCGGAAAGTTTGCTTACGCGTTCACTTCATTTCGGGGTCACGCGGGTAAAATCCTTACCTATTTTTGACCAAGGAGTTTTACTATGCAATTTGACAGCTAAAATCATCACCAGCCAGTACATACCTATCCCCCTTACTCAACAATACAAAACTAGATGTCACTAATAAATCATGTAGAATCGTAGATCGCGCTGACGAAAACACATGCTTGTGTTTTATAAGCCCTAGATTGACTAATCTAGGTCATACTAACCTTGCGTAGAGTATACCGCGATCAGGAAGGCGGTTGCTCCGGGCTGACTCCGGCCATTGCACTGCGGCCGGGGCAAGTCGGACTGTGACTCTCCTTAGGGATTGTCGTGCGTAAAATTTTTGCTAGTTGGACTTGCGTGTTGCGCAGTCCATAGAAAATACAAGAGTTGTAAGCATGGAAGAACAATCCCCTTATGATCGAATTACCTTAAACGCGAGATGCCAATGAGGGCATTATACCTAAACATGAGATTTGCCTAAAAAGCTGTTTACCCTAAACGTAACATGCCAAATGAAGCAGTATGCCTAAAATGTGAAATTGACAAAGAAGCAGTTTGTCCAAAGTGGATGCCTACAAAACAAAATGCCTAAGTGATTAAATGCCTACAAAGGTGAATGTCTAAGTGGTTAAAAGCCTACTCAGGTAAATGTCTATTTACATAGTGGTTCTCTTCTCTCTATATAATATAATTAAAAATTTATTAAAACATTATATTTTTTTTTGTTAAGGGTTTTTTGTTTTATGCAGGTCACCTTCTATTCTGGCTTATTTAACAGATGACCGTCTCCATTTCAGTATAATTCGTATAATATAATTTAGAGACCTACTTTATAAAAAAAATAACCACAATAACAAAAATTTTCGATAGAGATTAGCAAATATTATGAGACAATATTTTACTATGAAATCGACCTTACGGCTGCCAATCCTCTTGATATTTAAGGCTTTGCTAACAGTCAACTAACATATTTGACTTTCCGCTTCTTGGTCATCCTTTTTTTTTTTTTTTTTTTTATGCTACTTGGCAAGCAGACATGCTTACGGCCCACCAGATGGAAAGCAGTTACCGTAGCCTATGAACGTCTGTAACACCAGAGGCATCACACGCGCGCTGCCGACCCTGAGACATAAAGATGAAAAGTCTCATGTGCCTGTAATTTCACCGGCACCCGTACCCTTCAAACCGAAACACAGCAATGCGAACACTACTGCTTGGCGGCAGAAATAGATACGGTGGTAGTACTTCCCCGGACGAACTCTTTCACAAGAAGTTCTGCTACTAACATCTTGTATTTCAGGCAAACTGCTTTACAGGTAATTAAAATTTAGACAAACTGCTTCCTTGTCAATTTCACATTTTAGGCATACTGTTTCATTTGGCATCTTACATTTAGGATAAAATGTTTTATTAACAAATCTCATGTTTAGGTATAATGCCCTCATTGGCATCTCGCGTTTAAGGTAATTCGATCATAAGGGGAACAATCTTCCATGGCTGGTAAGCATTCAATTTCACCCGAGATCTTAGAGTTCGAGGGTGTAGTTGATCGCTTACATCCGAGAATAACACAACTTTACACCACAAATGTTAGGAAATTGGGTAGCCTTAAACTATTGTGAAAGTTAATAGTAAAACGGGAACAATCATGAAGAGTCAAAGTTATTGGTGTTCTACAATTGTGAAATTTTTGCCTCATTTTGAGCACGCGCCCAAGGTTTTCGTTTTTTGCAAAATATTTTATACTAGTTGCGCCCCGCGGTTCCACCCGCGTGAATAATGATGCAAATTGATGATGATGACTATGAAATGTGTTAATCCAGGGTATAAGGTATCTCCACTACAAATTTCACTCAAATTCGTTCAGCTGTTTGAGCGTGAAGAAGTAACAAACATAATAGGTAACAAACTTTCGCGTTTATAATATTATACACATTTTGGCTGCAATGGCTTACAAATAAGATATAGATATTAATATACTGTGACGGGCCTTTTTGTAGGACTATTTAAGATAAACATTTCTATCATACATTACATATGTGTAACTCTAGCGGTTTTGGCAGCGCACGCCAGACTCGCAGATGGTAGATTTTTTCCTAATTACTTGACACTTATCGTCATATTATGGACAATTCACACAATATCTTTATAAATTGTAGCCTATGTGTTATTCTGATGTATAAGCTATATTATTGTAAAGTTTCATTGAAATCCATTCAGTAGTTTTTACGTGAAAGAGTAACAAACATCCATCCACACTCACAAACTTTCGCGTTTATAATATTAGTAGGATAAATATTCTTTCTTTTTGTAAACTATATGAACTCATATCAAAAACCGGCCAAGTGCGAGTCGGACTCGCGCACGTAGGGTTTCGTACCATTATCCTATAAAAACGGCAAAAAAATCACGTTTGTTATATGGGAGCCCCCTTAAATATTTATTTTATTCTGTTTTTTAGTATTTGTTGTTATAGCAGCAACAGAAATACATCATCTGTGAAAATTTCAACTGTCCAACTGTGACGGTTCATGAGATACAGCCTGGTGACAGACGGACGGACGGACAGCGGAGCCTTAGTAATAGGGTCCGTCTTACCCTTTGGGTACGGAACCCTAAAAACTTATATATTCTAGAGCTTATTAAAGGCATTTTGTGAACCTATAGCGTCTAAAGCATGTAGAGCAGCATTATGCTGAGACAGGGCCTGTTCGGCTCCACACCGCATCGCACAGAGCGGACTAGTTTGCACTTTTGTTTGTTTATTGCAGATATGTAGGTAGGTATATACCCATCTTCTACCTGTCTGTTCTGTGTATGTGCGTTGTCGAATATATGTATTTAATTCCAAAAGAGGCCTACTGAGGCTCTACCTACCCCTTTGGGGAAGAACCATATGCAATATTACTAACAAAACCTCGAAATCACCAAAAATTAAAGATATATTGAACATATTATACATTTATTCGCTAGTACTAACCAACAAAGATCCAACAAGACTCGCTTCGATGAGAACTGTGTATGAAAGAGAAACATGAAGTCAGATATTGCTGATGATGTAGTCAGAGTTATTATTAAGATTTTATCATATCCCAGAAATAGCCGAACGGGCGCGGCTTGTCCGGCCTAAGAAAAGACCCCGTCTCCGCCCGTGGATGCTTAAGCATCTATCTGAGTATTGAACACCAATCCGCGGTCAAGCATGATGATTATGGCAAATCCCCTTGTAGCATTCTTTGGGGGAAGCCAGCAGACATCTTAAGGCTACTGATGAACCTCCCCAAGTGAACGCGCTGAGCAACTGCGCGACCGGTCCGCTCGACGTCAAATTCTTGGGATATTATAAAATCGGGTATTACAATCAGAAAGTCATCTTGAAACCACTCAATACTTTGCAATACTAATTCAACAGAACGCAATAAAACTCCAATGCGTAGATATTAGGTACGAAATAGCTTAGCCATTTATCGTCTTAAAGCAAAGAGCCAATCAAAGATTTTAATAAAATCTATAATAATCTTATGGCAAATGATTGAGGGCTGACACTAAGGATAATAATTACCCTATTATATTAGCATATTTTAAAATATGTTATATTGGCAATACTAACTCTGATTTTTAATCTTAGACATTTTTTGCAAAAAATGAGGATAGCAGAGCAAAAAATATTCATTATTTTTTGCTACCCAAAATCCAATAGAATATAAAATCAGAATAATTTTAACGTATATATTATTGCGTAAATTGAGTTTTTGACAAAGTTATATGAAAAATAAATATTTACCAGTAGTACATATTCAAAGATACTGGTAGCACATACATATACACATAAATGACACTATGTGACTACACACAGTGCCATATCTTGACATTTCTTCGTTTACAAAAAATGTCTAAGATACAAAATCAGAGTATAGGATACGAAGCGTACCTACGATGTATTTAGTTACACAGTGCTCCTGTGAATGGTATTATTATTGCGATTTTTTATCACTACTTCTTTGTGCCGTGGTGTGTCCAGCCTCAGAATAGACCCCTCCCTATCCTCCCGTGGATGTCGTAAAAGCCGACTAAGGGATAAAACCAGGAGACGGGCAGCAGTATCCACCTGATTACTCAATATATTTTTATTCTGTGCATCACCGTTTCGTTACTGCTTCGCTCGTTACTATCCATCCAAAGGTTGTCAGAGAAGTAGCTCTCAGCGATAAGGCCGTCCATTGTACTGCTCATTTTAATAAACCCTATTATGTATTCCTGGTGTACAATAAAGTGTTAATCTATATACACAGAGTGTAAAAGGACAGCTCCCGAATACTGAAGGTACCGTAAAGCTACCTATGCCATAGCTATACTATATAAAATAGCGGCGAGTTCACAGAGTTCAACCCTCCCGGCCAGCTGATTGACGCGCAGCCCCAATATTTCTTATGTGGTGATCATTGCTTTTTTAAGTTTTTATTTATTAACGTGTTTTTAATGGTGGAAATTAGGTGTTTGTGTTCCTTCTATGATGTTTTATGAATATTTATAAAGAAAACACGAAAAAAGCGGCCAAGAGAGAGCATTTTCGTGTTTTTTCAGCTTAAATATTTTCAGAATCATGGTCAGTTTTCGGGAGCAGTCTTTTTACAGCCGTTATATCTATGAATACCTGCGATCACCAATCCGCTTGCCAAGTGTGGTGATTATGGCAAATCCCCCTTTTGTATATATGGGGGAGGCTTCGTCCAGCAGTGGACGTCTAAAGGCTGTTTAAAAGATGCTATAATTTACGAGATGTTCAAATAAAATTGCTTTTTGAGGCGTCGGTCATTTATTTTGTACGAAGATATCATGTTTGCATTAGGCTTAAGTATAGAGTGGTCCCGAACTACAATAACATTGTAAAATGGCACAACTTAGGAGCTCACGCTTTTAACGTGCATCTATAGTTAATGAGTTCTTGCTTTCATTTACATTGTCAAAATAGAAAATATTGTTTGGTAAAAACTGCGCTATTAAAGAAACGATTTGTAAACCGCGTAAACAGATCCACCCAAAAATATATATAAAAAACTTATAGGCAAAAGCGACCTTATCGTTAAATGAAATATATTTCATTTCATTTTATTTTTAATTTAATTTATGGCTAACGGCAATCAAGACAACCATTATCGATTAAATAATGGCACTGAAATAAAATAATGACAAAGTTGCTGCTCGCTCACACTGTCTGTATAAAGCGATACCGTGAAAGCGAGTACAGCACAGCAGTGAGCGTGCGACAGCACGTGAGTAGACACCGTTTACAGATCGTTTCTTTATTGGTGCGGGTTATACAGGCTGTGGCAAAATGATGGACTTCATGTTAAGTACCTTTTATCATTTAGATAAGAGTTTTGTCACTTTACAATAGTAACTTTAGATGACTTTTTAATTAAGGTTTTTAGTCATTAAATCACATTATCTTGTTACACCCTGTATACTTAGGTAAACATGCATTGGCAACTTTAAAAAAAACAAAAGGAGTTTAGCCTATTGAAATACTAACTATAGTGCTATCATGTGTCTCCGGTAGACACTGCCTTTTTCTTCACGTCGAAACTCTTCAATGGATCGTTCTGGCGCGCCTGGGAAACAAAAGATAATATATGCTAGTATTCATAAATCGATCTCAACTCTGAGATAGATCTTGAGTGTAACAAAACAATGCATTCAAAATTTATCTGATAGTCGAGTTCGATTTATTAATACATGCAAGCATTGCATTACATGGTGCATATATTACTAAATAAACTAGATTAGCAGTTGCCGCATCAAATTGAAGCCCTTCAAAAGAACACCACAGGCGTCATCCAAGTAATTCAGCGGACTTTTTGAAGTAAACCAAGAAATAGCGGCAACAAAATGTGTAAGTGCTATTTTTGTCGATCACAAAAACAAAATTGACAGGCCTTACCTCAGAATTATCAACAATTGCAATTATTTAAGTGGCAATAGGCAGGCCATATAACAAGCAGAACCGACAACCGACGGGGCTAAGTTTTTCGAATGGCGACCACGAAACGGACGACCGAAGGATTTATTCCCACTAGTTCCTTTTGGCAGTTCCTTTAAAGGAACTAATGGGACATTTTTTTAGCACTAGTACCTTTGAAATAATCAAAGGAACTAGTGGGAAAAAAAACGATCCATTTGTTCCTTTAAAGTAACTGCCAAAAGGAACTAGTGGGAATAAATAGACCGAAGCACTGTTTATTTTTTTCTTCAGTAATTATGACGGGCCTTGCTCATGACCCACCTTGATATTATACGGTAACATCAGTCAATTACAACTGCAATACCACTTAGGTCACGTCTACCTAGAACATGGCACGGTTCACAGCGCCCGTCACTCTGAGACATAAAGATGAAAAGTCTCATGTACCCGTAATTTCACAGGCAGTTTCAGTGTAACACGAACTATAGTTCATATAGTTCAAGATAACGTTGTGGTTGCAAGAAGTCGGTGGATAGAGGCGGCTCAAGACAGTTCACCATGGCATTTGACAACCTCTGTGGCGCGGTGGACGAAGGTTCGCCTGCGACGCAGGAGGTTGCGGGTTCGATTCCCGCCTCGGAACAAATATTTGTACGATCTGCAGATATTTGTTCAGGGTGTTCTAGGTATTTTCTATGTATAATAAAAAAATATCTATCTATGTAATGTATTGTATTAAGTATATCAATTATCTAGTACCCATAATACAAGCTCTGCTTAGCTTGGGGCTAGATAATGTTGTGTGAAATGTCCAGCATTTATTATTATTTATATACATCGAGGTCTACGCCCTGGACAATTGGCTGAGGATGAAGGCTCACCTGGTACTTATGTCTCTTCTTGCTCCCGAAGGTCTGTTTCCTCTTCTTAGCAGGAACAGGTGCTGCTGTGTCCTGCTCCTCTTCCACCGTCTCCTCACTCCTCAGCGCGGCCGGCAGCAGGTACTCCGGGACATGAGCCAAGTGCTGTTGAACCCTCACGGTGTGCAGGGCCTTATCACGTCTCAGCGCAGCGAGATCTGATGGGTTCTCTTCAAAGTAGCCCTGGAAGGAAGGTTGGTTAGATAGAAGGTGGTAGGTGGGGGGGTGGGGAGGGGCGAGGGTGCTTGGTGAGTCATCAGTGAGAAGATTAGTCGTTCATCAGATGCATTCATAAATGCTATGTATGTATTGTTCATCATTAGAGTACTACTTCATGCCACCCCGGTTCTTTCTTGGTATTGCGTTAGGTCGGAGATCAGGGATTTGAACCCACGACCTGAGGAGCGGAATCGGAAGTGAAGGTCCCTACTAGGTCCCACTAGACCATGCGTCCATTGATGTCGCATTAATACGATTGTTTAAATTTTAGTGGCAGTATAATACTCCTTATTTGCAGCAGTGAACATTTACAGCTGATGATGATGATGGTGATGGTGATGATGATGATGGTGGTGATGATGATGATGAAAACCCTCCATAGTTTGTGTTAGGGTACCACAAGCACAACATATTAATCGGCACACAACGGAGACGCGGTGCTGTTTCGTGTCGATAAATGTGATCTTACGCATATCAAAACTGGAGTGCTAAAAGCCCTAAGTAGAACCAAAGGGTCTTAGCGGAAAGGCTATTATTAACCGACCAAAAAAGAAGGTAAACAATAAGTCACATGTACATTTTGCATGTACACCATTATAAAGCTCCATGATATACAAGTAGCGGCACGAAACTCTAGCGCTGAACATTATTGCGCTAAAGTCAAAAGTAAGGTATCTTGGGCGGGTTCTCTATCTATATATTTATCTATCTTATTGTAATTGTATTGCTTGCGCGACAGTAAACATGCGCAACTATCCCCTCCAAGATTCGTTCAGCGCTAGACTTACGTGCCGCTACTTATAATTGGTTTGATTTGAATAGCTGCAAACCGTAATTTGTTCATTTAACTCACCTGTAATTTATTAGTTTAACTCACTTGTAATTTATTTGTTCAACTAATTATTTATTTATTTGTTCCAACTCACTTGTAATTTATTTGTTCAACTAATTATTTATTTATTTGTTCCAACTCACTTGTAATTTATTTGTTCAACTAATTATTTATTTATTTGTTCCAACTCACTTGTAATTTATTTGTTCAACTAATTATTTATTTATTTGTTCCAACTCACTTGTAATTTATTTGTTCAACTAATTATTTATTTATTTGTTCCAACTCGCTTGTAATTTATTTGTTCAACTAATTATTTATTTATTTGTTCCAACTCACTTGTAATTTATTCGTTCAACTAATTAGTTATTTATTTGTTCCAACTCACTTGTAATTTATTTGTTCAACAATTATTTATTTATTTGTTCCAACTCACTTATAATTTATTCGTACAACTGACCTGTAATTTCTTGCAGTTGATAAGTTCCTGCTTGATTTCCTTGAGTCGGGCCTCTCTCACAGCGATGCGAGTGACCGCTCGCCAAGCGTCACGTGACCGGTACCGGAAACCCTCCACCTCTTCTAGTGCAAATTCATATTTCCTGAACACAAAATTATAATATTGCAGACAATCAAATAACTTGATAGTTTTACTGATTCTTTTTTGGTCAGCGTGCGACTTATGTTTAAAGTCATACTCTCGTCAACATTATGCCGTTTTGGGACATAACATAACACCCAACAGTCAGATACGTAGTCCTGATACCACACTAGCATGCCCTGTGTCGTGGGTATCAGGAACTACGTGTACCATGGTACCATAACACCTAGACCCCAAACAGTTGTTAGTAGTAGAACTTCTTGTGAAAGAGTTCGTCCGGGGAAGTACTACCACCGTACCTATTTCTGCCGCCAAGCAGTAGTGCTCGCATTGCTGTGTTTCGGTTTGAAGGGTACGGATGCCGGTGAAATTACAGGCACATGAGACTCTTCATCTTTATGTCTCAGGGTCGGCAGCGCGCGTGTGATGCCTCTGGTGTTACAGTCATTCATAGGCAACGGTAACTGCTTTCCATTTGGTCGATCCGTAAGCTTGTCTGCTTGCCAAGTAGCATAAAAAAAAAAAAATTGCCGATCATGCAAACATTTGTCACGAAGCGGAAACCAGTGTGGGGAAAGGATTATATGCGGGTCCATGCATGCGCATGTGACAACTTCGAATGTTTGGATGGTACTTGGCAGTGAAAGATTGGTACCACCTTTGTGACTGCATTTAATTCTAAGAAATGAAAACTTACTGTAGTACTTTTTGCCCTCCAAATCCTTTTGACAAGTGTGTTTCTATAGCATCCATTAGGGGCTTCTCTCGTATCGACACGAATGTGAGTACTGATCCCTGCACAAACGAGTAAAGTATGATAGAAAAATTTACAAAGGATGTCCACGCGGCTGCGCCATTCATTACTTGGCGCAGGCGGGGAGGATATTATATTGGAGTTTGTAATAAAGCTCATAATCATCATCAACCTGTAAAGTCCACTGCTGGACATAGGCCTCCCCCAAAGAATGCCACAATGAGCGCCTTTCATCAACATCCTGACGCGTTTTTTTTTAAATTAATTGCCCTACTTTTTTCCTTTCTGCAAGCTAATGGCCTGCCCCTTGCCACTTGAACTTGCTAATTCTGAGAGCTATTCCGTTGACCTTGGTTCATCCGTTTCGGATTCTATCACGTAGTCAAACTCTTAGCATAGCTCTCTCCACAGCCTACCGTTCAGCTTTAAGCTTATGTATGAGCCGAATAGTTAGCGACCACGTCTCAGTGCCGTAAGTCATCACTAGCAACACACGATCAGTATAATAAGCATAACTTTTGCATACTTTTGCTGATGTTTATTTACTTTCAACTACCTTCCTAAGGTTTTTAAAATTTGATTTACTATGTATCAGCAACTGCTTGCTCCGAGGCACCACACAGGCACTTCTCACCTAGCGGTAAGACGGACCATTTATGTTAGCCAAGCCGTGTTTGTTGCCTGATTCTTCTAGGCTTGGTCGCGTTGGAACAGGAGTATTTTAAGTTTATATAAGACGATTCAAAATGATCCTTGTGATTTCAATGAATAAAAATTATTTCTATTTGATTTGATAAAATCTCTTATTTCGGTAACTACATATTCCCACCGTTCTCACTCCCTCCCTGTCTATTTGTCATCCAAGTAGCACCTTCAGCTTCATACCTGGTTGTTTCCTCTGGCAGTTCGGCCTGCTCGGTGGACATACGAGTTCACATCGAGCGGCGCATCAAAGTTGATAACGTTGGAAACATGTTGGAAATCAATGCCGCGTGACACGCCGGATTCCTTGTCCTTTCTCCGCTTCGATGTTTGCTGAAACAATCATTTAGATCTTAGAAACTTTACAAAAGCTGTACAATACTAGTGATTTAATTACAGAAGTGTACAACTACAAAAATATGTAGGTATGGTGTTAGTATTTTTGGAGAAAAACAAAGATAACTGACGTGCACATATTTATTATATTGTCACGAGTATTTATCGCGTGTTAACTTATTATTTATTATTCCCGTTTCGAATGCGTTAAAGCAATCATGGTCGCGGGCTGACTGGAGTACATGGAGCTACCGTCGAGAAGTGGTGGCAGCTGCAGAAACTACCCTCACTTGGTCTTCAGAATTAGAAATGGTCGTATACATAGTCCGGCACACCACACTAACCGTATCTACGCACTGAGACAACACATCGCGACGCGCACACCTACCAATGATAGGATTCCACGACGAAGAGAGTCTAAAACCGTCTTCACGGCACTTTTACTGACGTACACTTTTATAGCTCATGTAGAATCTGTTCAGTAAGAGAGCCGTCGTGGGCAAATTGTGAACTAACGTTGTGAGCTGCATATTGCAGCCATAATTAGGAACTGATTACTTTCTATCAGCATTTTGAAGCATAAACTAAAGAAATAGTAACAGTTGTAATAGGATCAAAACGGAACAGACGCGCTATTGTATAGCCCGCTAAACAAAAAAGGTAATTAAGCACAGCAGCGCCCTCCAATCCCACGACGGGTCTCTCGCTGAACAGACTCTACCTAAGCTACAAAAATGCACATCGTTTATCTTCGTTTTTCTTGAAAAATACTAACACCAGAGAACGGGCCAGACACCAGACAGCTTAAGTAGAGATTACTATGTCTTCTCCCGTGGATGTAGCCAAAGCTGACCAAGGAATTACACCAGGGAATGGGCAGCAGCATCCACCTAAGTACGACATCCAACATAAATACTGCAATCACCAATCCGCCTACCAAGCGTAGTGGTTATGGCAATCCCTTATGATTAAATTACCTTAAACGGACGATGCCAATTAGGGCATCAATCCCCCCATTTATATTTCTTTTCATGAGGGAGGCTTCGTCTAGCTGTGAACCTGTAAAGGCTGATGATTATGATGATACAAAACGAAAATTAAGAAACATTACCTTTTTCTTCTTACTCCTCTCCTCGATCGGAAGTATGCCTCCATCAGGCTTCTCCAGCGCCTTCTCATCGGAGGCCACGATGATCTGGTACCGGCCTCTGTTGAACTGGTCCACTGAGAGACATCTCACGGCTGCTGGAAGCTCTGAGTTTAGGACACATGAGCCGATTTTGAACTGTTCTAGGTAGAGTTTTAGTCTGAAAATAAGATTGAAGTAATGATTGATTTGATTTGTAAACAAAAGAGTGTCTGCAAGGCTAAATCCTTTTTCGACACTGGTTCTTTTACTGTGTCATTGATCTAATATAGGGTGACCAAAAATGAACCAGTGAAGAATGAACCAAAAGTTCAAAATGTATATTGAATAATGTTTCTAATATACATCAAAATGCGTAAAAACTTGTTCAGTTTGTACGTGAATGAGGCAATAAGGCAAGTCAATCAAGATCTCATGAAATGTTTATTATAAAAAATTATATAACTTTTTTTTTAAGGTTTCCAGCAAACTATTGAATGCGTCCCATTTAAGCCAGCAGGGCAGTGACACATTGGCCGAAATTCTGTTAGGTTTTATAGACTCTTGAATCAATAATTAGCCCTAGTTAGGTTCATTCATCACTCCTCGCGATGGACAGCAGCATCCACCTGAGTACTTAACACAAAACTGAGATCACCAATTCGTCTGCCAAGCATGGTGATTATGGCAAATCCCCCCATTGCATTCTATGGGGCAGGCTTCGTACAGCAGTGGAAGTCTAAAGGCTGTTGACGAAGGGTTCATTATCATTATTTCAGCCGGTTGGCATCCACTGCTGGACATAGGTCTACCTCATAGAATGCCATGATGAACGGACTTAAGCTACGTCCACCCAATGACTTTCCACAACCTTTACAATGCCGTCGTTAAGGGATATCACCATTTAAAATACCATCTTAAAACTTAAAACTTTTTTTTTGGAACTTGCTTCGATTTTCGACGTATTCAGCTCCATAGTAGCAAAATCCAAGTCTACAGGTTTAATGAACCAGCTCATATGTGAGCCGGTAGAGCATGTTGGCTGTATCTGATGTTGGCGCAGCCAACACGCTCTGAAACAGGCCCACATCAAGCCGGTTACCATTCACAATTTTATAAATTTTCTCTCTCATAGACGCACCCCGAACACACTCCATTGAAAGGTGGTAAACACCTTCTTTTACCCCACAAGCTTCGCAATCAGAACAATTCACTTTCTTCATCAAATTTTTGAAACTGTTTAATGGCATATTATATCCAGAGCGCAGTCAATGAGCAATCACAATAAACTTCCTATTTAAACGAATATTGTCAAACCATGGTATATGAGGAGGATCACTTTGCATAATTCGGTAAAAAAAAAACTTAAACTTACTTGTAACACCTATCCACAGTCCTCACAAAAATGATAGTCTTTCCTCTGATCAAATTCAGCTTCAACAGTGCATACAGAATGGCCGCTTTATCATCTTCCTCTGCAAATAAATGGTAGTGCTGCAGCTGTGATGATGGAGCCAGCTCGGGCTCCTCAAGTTTGAGGGTCACAGGGTTACGGAGCGCAATCTTCTTGAGGCTAAGCACGTCATCTGATAAAGTGGCTGATGCCAGCACTGCTTGGTAGATCTTTGGCATGTGACTGTTAGAAAATGGTTGTTTATTTTATACTTGTTTGTAGTAAAAATTGCATGAAAGATGGCTACCTGGAGCGCCAGCTTGGTCGACTTGACGACCAAGCTCCAACCACGTCACAGGGAATCCTAGTGTGGGATCAGGACTATGTACGTGACTTTTGGGTGTTATTTTATTACTCAAAAATATAATTTGATATCAATTGGGAATTGATGGTCATTTTACTGTCAAACGTTGGTCACCGAGTCACTTTCAAGATAAGGATAGGGTGGCTGGTACTCGCTATTAGAAAAAAAATCTATAAAAGACTAATTGCGGCCAGCAATTAGACGCTGAAGGACTCACGCATGTATGTCCTCCGCTACGGCTACGCCATATGAATAAGACAGTTTATTTATTCTATGCCTATGTCTCGGCCCAAATTCTCATATTCGTCCATCAGCGCCTGATTTGCCGGCCGCGGCAGTAATGTAGTATTTTCTACAAAAAACTTTATTCTACCAAAGGAACACAAATTGAACAGTATTTACCCCAACAACTCCTTGATTTCATCTTCATAACCAAAAGAGAATATCAAATCAGCCTCATCCACCACCATAACAGCTAAATCTTCCTTCAACCTCATATTATTCTCTTTAAGATGAGCCAGGGCCCTCGACGGAGTGGCCACAACTATATCTGGTTTGTCAGAGAGTAGGGACTTTTGGATCTGTGTGTCTCCACTGGATGAAATGTCTATACATCGGACTTCCCGGGCACATTTGATTGTTAGGTCACCTATTACTGAGGCAATCTATAACAAGATATGTAAATGTCACTCATGCATATTTATAGGGACATTAGCATCATCATTACACACAATCCACATTAGTTTTATAGGGTCAACCCAGGATTTTTTTTTATACTTCTTGGCAATCAAACAAGCGTAAAACAAGTGAGTACGGTTACTAAAGTTGTAACCGTAGCCTATGGACGCCTGCAACACCAAAGGCATCACATGCTAGGGCTATGTCCAGCAGTGGACTTCTCCAGACTGATATTGATGATGACTGTTAGATTATAAAACTAGATAGCAGGGTTTAGGGACCCATCCATGAGCAGGGTGGTTTACAATTAGTTAGTGCCAGCTAGAAGTTGATCACATAATATGTAGTAGTAGTTATTAAAAACATTTGAAATAAAAAAAGCTAAAATTAATACTTTACCTGTCCACATAACTCTTTACTCGGAGACAGTATCAGTGCTCTGATACTCTGGTGTGAGGTTGTATTCTTCAAGTTTAATATCTTCTGAATAACAGGTATTGTGAACGCTGCAGTCTTGCCAGAGCCTGTACGAGCCCTCATGAGTAAATCCTTTCCTTCCAGGAGTAGAGGTATAGCTGTCTCTTGAATCAGTGTGGGTTCTGGCCAGGCTAGTTGGGAGATGGCCTAGAATTTACAAGAATTATATAAAGTGAAATATGTTCACCGCTGAACTTAAGCTTCCCCCAAAGAATTCTACCATAAACGGTTTTAAAGTGTGGAAGAAAAAACGAAGCAGGCCGATATCAGAGCTGCTCGATGGACCAATATGGAAAGAATTGGAGGTGGCCTAGAGGTATAGTTTAAAATCAAAACAAATGATTTTGTGGGTCCCTCCCACAAAATAAATTTGAATAAAGAAGGTAGTCTAGTAGAAATCGCTACAAAGCGATAAGACCGCCCATTGTATAACGTAATTAGTTTTAGTTTTTGTTTGTGAAATCGTTTCTTTTTTTATATATTATGGTGTGCAATAAAGTATTTTGTATTTTGTCAGTCTTTTTTCCTCAGTGCCCCCTTATCTACACTACACCCCAACTAATATTTTCTAACTTTTATATAGCTAAACTGCGTAATTTACCTTCAAAATGCGGTCGTCCAATTCCATTTCGTGGAACATAACCTTTTTTTCTTCCGCCATGTTTGCGTTGGAACTTGAATATTCAATGAAAGCAAAACTATTTGTCAATAAAATGCTTTTCTTTCTCCTGAAAACCTACAGAAGTTGACTCTAGCTAGGTACTGCTATAAATTGTTGTAAACATATTTCTTTCAATTCCAACCAACGTGCTCACAAAACAACGCACATTCTTTCTACCCACAGAATTCACAGAAATCAGAATAATGCCAATCATAAAAAGTGAAGTGAAGTTATTTAAATGACATTTAATTTGTCAATTTTGACATCTACTTCGTAGTCAGCATGGACTTATTAAGTCCATGCAGTCAGTCAGTCATCAGCATCATCATCATTGCTCTATACTTCCTTTGTTGGTGTGGGAAGTGCGGGTAAGACTGAGGGCTGTTCATATTCGATAAAAAAATATATTTATCCTCAAAGCATTTATCCTATAAGGTGGTGTCGTTATAAAACGTATAGTTAGCGACCCCTTCTTGTAACTTGCGTACGGCATAGCCTTAAATTTCAATAAATAGTGCCTAAGACCTGCAAAACCTATAAACCTACGTAGTTACGATATAATCAAAGATATTTGAGTTTTCCTGAGGCTAAGGGCGCTGGAGCGCGGCGCGCAGCGTGCCGCACCGTACGTACCTACAGGTGAACCGATAATAATAGTAATTTTTAAAAACCCCCATTTTCGTCCTCAGTGGCAGCCTCGAAGCAGACTGTGGCATGCGTTTGGTCTATCGCGTGCTCCACTTGAGCGTTCATTGCATTGCTGTGGAGCAATGCAATGCTTACCGAGGTACCTATAAATTGAAGTTTGCCACTTTATCCTGACCATTCGTGCCCCCCTATTCCATAACTGAAAGTCACTAGTCACTAGTCGGTGACTAACGTTTGACAAGTAAAATGGCTCAAAATTTTCTTAAGAATTGTCAAAATGATGGTAATTTTACTTGTCAAAAATCAGTCACCGAGTGACTTTCAGTGCTTTCAGTTAGGGATTATGGGGGCAGACCTCGCAAGTTGTCTTTGAGGAATACAAAAAATCTGACACGCACTTGGCTGGTTTTTTATTATGTTGGCATTAATAAAAATGTTTTAGTATTTTTTGCCGCAATCACAAAAGGAATGAACTTTGAATTGAAACGAACGAAACGAACAATTTTTTTTATCTGTTTGAATGATTGGCCGAGCGAGTTGTAAAGTTACCGTATTGTTGATTTTGTTGGTTTTTATTTTCAGTAAAACTCAGCTAAACTGTTTCATTTTCATTCTAACTTGATGGTTTTTCTCTTAAACTATCATCCAAGTTTGTGTAAAACCCAGTGGCATCCCGTTTCCCAAACAACATGGTTAACCGCAATGATGTGACAGATCGCAGTTCATTGCCATAGGAAAAACTTGAAATGGTGTTTCTTCCGTGTGGCCGAATTATTCAGTGACTAATGCGCGTATTTTGATCGTGGATCCTATTGTAGTGTTTGGTGCATCAATATGTCGAATTTTACGGCGCAAGTGTTGATGAGAAAGGGGAAAAGGGGAGCAGCTGCCTATATACATGCGGACTGTGCTAGCGGTTCTCCGCAGCACTTGGGTCCTGTGCTGGACGTGCTGCTGAACCCTAGCAAAGCTATTGACGAGTGGGAGACCATAGACTGGTGTCGGTGGCTGCTGGCCGGCGGGAGAACCCCTGATGAATTCGCAGCTGTCGGTGAGTTTGCTATAACTGTACTCTGTCTATCTTCTCTTTCTAGGTTATAGGAATTGTCTATTGAGGCTCTAGGGATTGTTAACGCGATATTTGCAAGTCTATAAGTTTGCAGTTTGGCCTTCCATTGTTTGTTCTAAGGGTTTTGTTATTGTACCTATGTAGGTACTTTGTTATTGCATATTTTTTACTTCAATGAATATTGTAGCTTCAAAACTGGTGTTTGTTTTGTTATTTGAACTGCAGACGCAGAAGTCACTCATGCACAAAAGCTACAACTGTTTATACAAACAAAACAAGTAAACAAATAGTTTTGCTTGGTTTTCCTTATATGTATGTTAGACTATAATGACTATATTTCTATGGGCTTAATGTTTGGGCATGAAAGCCTGAAATAAATTTATTATTATTATTATATCTGAATTAGGTTGGATGGTAATTTTTCCCTACATAATTGTTATGTATACTTCCTTAAAACTATTGGCACATCGTTCATTGTGAATTGATTCCCATAATAACCCATCAATCACAATCATCTGACAACTAAACCATATTTAGTAAATACAAAACATCTGTTTTAACAACCACAAAGCCTTTATCAGAAGCTGTCGACCCTCCTCTTCATGATTCCAATGTCGTCAGATGTTTCACAACCTTGTGACATGAGTAATACACAGACTAACAGTATTATTGTTAAAGCTTAGTCAATGTCAGTTGTGTTTATGGTTTTGTCTTTATTGACATGAACAAACAAATCCAAGGAATACAATAAAAAGTACTGTATTTAGCATAATTACTTAATAACATTATAAGGTGACGCCAAGTGCCTTCAAGAACTAACTAAAAATCATGATGCGCTGATCAATTCTGTTAAATTGACAGCTGTTTAAGAAATAACAGGGCTGACATGTTGGCAAGGGAAGGAGCAAAACTTGTGCCAATTGAAAAGAGTTCAGACCCATGACCCGGACCCCAATTCCAGTTGCAAATGGCAATGGGGAACGCAACAATGGGGATCATTTTGGCAGCCTTAGTGCTGTCCAAATCCTTTGAAACTTGAAAGGGGGAGTATTTATATCAAAAAAGTTTCCCCTATTTAAGTTTTATAAGATTTAGGTAGAGATACGGCTGCCAAAATGCTACTGAAATTGGGAGGCTGATTCCAGTTGAAATTAATGCTATAATCTAAAATCAATACCTAAGTACACTATCATAATCATTATCAGCATCTCACCCACAGCTGGGTGTTCACATCAAAGTCTTATCTGCCATCTTCTCCATGGCGTCAATCCATGTAGCAGGTGGTCTGTCAGCCATAAGTAAACCATACTGAAGTATTTTTATACAGCCTGACCCGACACAATAGTTTTGTTAGTAGTAGAACTTCTTGTGAAAGAGTTTGTCCGGGGAAGTACTACCACCGTACCTATTTCTGCAGCCAAGCAGTAGTGCTCGCATTGCTGTGTTTCGGTTGGAAGGGTACGGGTGCCGGTGAAATTACAGGCACATAAGACTTTTCATCTTTATGTCTCAGGGTCGGCAGCGCGTGTGTGAAGCCTCTAGTGTTGCAGGCGGCCATAGGCTATGGTAACTACTTTCCATTAGGTGGACCGTATGCTTGTTTGCTTACCAAGTAGTATAAAAAAAAAGAATGTTCCCTGTGTCGTGGGTATCAGAAACAAATAGTGCTATGGCATAACCACACCCAGACCCAGAACACATTATTCGCAGATCTTGCAAAGAACTGTACCGTGGCGAGTATCAAACACGTATCTCCCGTTTCACCAGGAAACTGACCCGCTGCCCATTGGATATTGTCAAACGCTATGTGAATTTGTAATTATTATTTTCAAGGTCAAACTATTTAGTCAAACTGATTTGACTATGAGGAATAATTTTCCTGGGGATTAATGCCTTTGTATGTATGCACTTATAAGGTAATTCCTTGACCTTTATACTTCATGAAGTGACTGAAAGGTCAATGTTAAATTTCAGTCAATACAAATATTTTACATTTGAATTTAATAAGTTTTACTTGCTTACACATGGAAAATATTGTGTCTAGGTACATTTAACCTAATAGCATAGATAAACTATATTAGTAGTTATATATTTTTTTTATCTATGCTAACAAGAAAGAAAGTTTTCATGTAACATTTAATAAGATATTTAACTACTTTTGTTATAGCCTCGTAGTCCTGATCCTACACTAGGTTTCCCTGTGTTGTGAGTATCAGTAACTATGTATGAGTACCTATCACAATACATGGAACAAATATTTGCAGATCATGCAAACATTTGTCTCACGGCGAGCATTGAACCCGCACCTCTTGCATCTCTATACTTTGTCTCTTATTTAGTGTGTACTTGTACATTTATATTGTAATTTTTTTTTAAAGCTTTTCGCCGTATATGTACATACAATTCTTGCGCAGCGGTAATCGAACCGGCACCTCTTGCGTCTCACTCAGCCGGCTACTCGCCGTCGCTTCACGGAGGTTGTTAATTCTTGTCAATTTATGAATAGTAGACCATCATCATCATCATGGTGCAGTCCACTGCTGGACATAGCCCTCCCCAATAATGCCATCTAGTCAACAAAATCATACATAATAAGCTGTAGGTACGCCGTGAGATAACTAGAACGATGACATATGAATTTTCGCCAACTGCCGTGTCGCGAATACCTGCACTCGCGTTGCATGACCTGAATCGACCGGCTCGAAGCAAAATACATTACTTATCATACATTGAAACGAGTAGACATATCGTTTTATCAATTTACTTTTAACCAAAAAGATGGCTATACACATTGATATTATTGTATATTACTAGATCAATGGTTATACAGCTACTGATGGTTTTGGATATTGTACTTATTTCACGTAAATTCACGGGTTGTCGATTGCTTATTTCGACCAATTACCGACAACGTTAAGAAATATGAAAAAATTCTGGCGCCTACCTAAAAGTATACAAAAGTTCACAGAGTATTCAAGGAATGGATGATTGGGTAGCAACTTTTTTACAAATATAGGGCTAGTTTCTCCTACATTAGTTTGATTCCTCCGGAGTTAGTCGGGTTTAAGATATATTTATTCCTCATAAGAAATACATTTCACTTATATGAGAAACTAAAAAACTAAATGCAATAGCTAATTTTGTTGAGCGTGTAGGTGCATAAAATTAAATAAGTGTCACAACATTAATACCTAAAACAGTAAGGCCACCAGAAATTGATAGTCTCCTTATTCTATGAAGTTGTTCGAGAATCATGCGCGACAATGTGGGTAGTTTTCTGCAGGCTGATCGAAAACAAATAGAATAGAATGCAAAGCCGTAAATACAGAGAACAAGCGTAACTGGAAGTGTCATATTTTGTGTATCAGTGTGGTGTTGGTGGTAGGTCGGCATTTAAGTACTATTCCTTAATAAAGTATAAGTAATAAGTAAATTTATTGTTGTATAGGGCTTCTATTGCTTTTAGTTTTTTGGATAATACTCTATGATTTTGGGTACACCTTGTTTATACTTTATGGTTAGGTTGTTTTCACCAGTCTCTGTGCGGCGTTTTAATTCTTCTTTAAGATTATATTAATCTTTAAGTTATTCACTGCAGTAGTACTGCAAGCAATATACTGTGCTACTCAGTAGGTAGGTACTAAATCGATGGCAAAGTTGGTCAGATATTTTTGTATGCTCTTATAAATTTTTCATATAATAATTATAACATAATACCTACAATGTTTAATTGCTTTGGTCTAGATTAGCTTTAGTGAGTACTCTAGCTTGAGTGAAGGCGCTGCAATCGATTAAGGTACTTAGGTACCTATCCTATCTTATCAATATACAGCTATAGACTACTAGCTGCGCTCCGCGTTTCACCCGCGTGAACAATGATGAAAATTGATGATAATGATGATGAAAAGTAACCTATGTGTTAATCAAAGGTGTAAGGTATTTCCATTCCAAATTTCACTCAAATCCGTTCAGCCGTTTGAGGGTGAAAAAGTAACAAACATAGGGTTTGTCCATTCTGATCACGCGAAACGAATCACGTCCTTTCTGATCACGTGATCAGACAGAATCATACCAAAACATACTCACAAACTTTTGTATTTATTTAAATTTAGTGTGATCTTTTTTTTTATGCTACTTTGCAAGCAGACATGCTTACGGCCCACCAGATGGAAAGCAGTTACCGTAGCCTATGAACGCCTGTAACATCAGAGGCATCACAAGCGCGCTGCCGACCCTGAGACATAAAGATGAAAAGTCTCATGTGCCTGTAATTTCACCGGCACCCGTACCCTTCAAACCGAAACACAGCAATGCGAACACTACTGCTTGGCGGCAGAAATAGGTACGGTGTTAGTACTTCCCCGGACGAACTCTTTCACAAGAAGTTCTACTACTAAGAAAACTCCGAAATTCTAGCCGTGATCTCCGAAACTCTAGCCTTTTCTATGAAACAAAGTAGGTAATCAAGTGATCTCATTCTTTGAACCCATTCAAAAAACGAGATTGACATAATTCCGTATAAGCCGTTGTGCTTCCTCGATTATTCAGGTAGTTTAGTCATTGGCAAAGACGCCTTATAAACCATAAACAGCACACCTGTTGCTGTTGTGCACGAAAGTAGCATTTGCAAGGCCACTGAATCCTCTCAACACACTGGATCTTTCACCATCGGCCAGTTTCAGGGTCACCATACCTCAAAATGGTCACTGACCTAATGCAGGGTCACCAACAAAGAAACCAACAAACGGCAGTTGTTCTGGCACATCGGATGCGTCATTGCTAACCAAAGGGTCTGTAAAAGTGACAAAGAAAACGCTCTTCAAAGCTGGGGCCTTACTCTTGAATCCATTTCTAATTATTGTCCCATGACAATTTCAATCTAACCAATGATAACACTTCATTTGGCGTCTTGAATGTCAACCTAGCGCCAAATTAATTACCCTAAAAATGGGAAGAAATATTTTGTCCATACGACACCTCTGGGTACAGAAAACGGTTCTGTGTGATCAAAATTTTGATGTTCCATCTTTTTTATGTTGTTATTACCAGAGACTAGTAATTATTACTCTAAAAATGGAGGAAATTATTTTGACCAGGAAAAAGCGTTATCATTGGTTGGATTGAAATTGTTATTAGACAATAATTAGTATTGGATTCAAGAGTAAGGCCCCAGGTCTTGGTGAACCTCTCCCTCTTGTACACGATGTGCAAAAGCAATAGTCGGTGTCTGTATTGTATTCGCGAAGTTTTATTTTTAGTTACAAAATAAGGAAACTCCGGTCATATTAGTTATAAATATGAGTTGCCCATAGTCATCCTGCGTTTGGGAGTTCATATCTTGCTTCCTATATGTAGTATAGACTAATATTAGCCCGCGGCTTCGCTCGCTTTATAGCGGGGTAAAAAGTAGCGAAATGTTTTTGCAATACCTAACTACCTGCAACCAAAAAAATAATACCTTCTTAATGTTTTGGTCACGCAAATTCTCATCGCATGCGTTCGACAACAGCGGCTGCCTCACGTGTGCCCGTTCGGGTAAACAAAGCATCTCCCCTCCACAACACAGGGTCCAACGGCAATGACACCGCAGACAGCGCAATATACCTACAGTGTCAAACAAAAATAGGTTTAAAAAATGATTATGAATAAGGGGGTTAGTATCTAATGTCGCGTGTGTCTTTTTGTAGAACTATTTAGGGGCAACGTTTATGCCATAAATTGTTGTACGTTATAATATAACTAACATACAACTAATAAAAAAGAAACCGGCCAAGTGCGAGTCGGACTCGCGAACGAAGGGTTCCGTACCATTATCTATAAAAACTGCAAAAAAATCACGTTTGTTGTATGGGAGCGCCTTAAATATTTATTGTATTCTGTTTTTTTAGTATTTTTTGTTATAGCGGCAACAAAAATACATCATCTGTGAAAATTTCAACTGTCTTACTATCACGGTTCATGAGATACAGCCTGGTGACAGACGGACGGACAGCGGAGCCTTAATAATAGGGTCCGTTTTACCCTGAGGTTATGGAACCCTAATAAAAAGTGAATAGCTTCACCGTCATCATCATCAGCAGCAGCCTGTTTACGTCCCTTACTGGACGAGGTCCCCAAACCCAAATTGAATACATTATAATTCAAATAGATGTGCTAAATGCTGGATAGATCCCTTCGTACGGCTTTTACTACATCCACGGTAGAAAAAATCTTTAAACCAGTGATAAAAACGCTCGGGTGTTATCTTAATTTAGCGAAACCTGCAAAACCGCCAAGCTTTGCATGTGCAAAGGCATATTATGTAATATCATAAGATGGACATTGGACATAAAGATACAGGGATCGTGTATCGCATATAAACGCACCTACGTGAGTCACTTGGTACTTTTGGCAGCCTTTTTAACCGACTTCACAAAAAGGAGGAGGTTCTCAATTCGGTTGTATTTTTTTTTAATGTTTTTAACTCTATATCTCCGGCGTTTATGAACCGATTTGGAAAATTCTTTTTTTATTTGAATAGATATACCTACTTCCAGATTGGCCCCATTTTTCAGAATCCAGTTCTGATGATGGAATCCATGAAGAATTGAGG
Source organism: Epirrita christyi (assembly GCA_951392215.1). Classification (NCBI taxonomy): domain Eukaryota; kingdom Metazoa; phylum Arthropoda; class Insecta; order Lepidoptera; family Geometridae; genus Epirrita; species Epirrita christyi. Next base: position 15,142,729 of record OX595844.1, read on the forward strand.
GAACTCCTCAAATATTGTAGGCATACATTTGGCGATTTTGATATTTTCAGCAACAAACCAAGCATTTGCATTCAAAAAGTATCATGACCCTTTCACCACTATGGTTCTTTCATATATTTTTTTTCATCCTGATATTTTGTCGAATACAACGGCGGAAGTCGGTTTTTTAAATGAAAAGTTATTGGTGTTCGCTAAGAGCACTAGCTGGGGGGCTAACCCGCCCATTTTGAGACGAGGTCGCAGTTATACCGAGTGCATTGACACTCGGTGCGTTTTGTATCGACGGTGTTATTCACCGGCCGTAGCGAGCGTCGACCTCGACCAGCTGATCGCAGACACGTGCCGTCTCAGAGCCCTCTTTGCCTCTTTGTTTCTAGAATAGCGCAGAAAAACTGATGTAACTTCGCTTAATTAGATGATCGAGTACATACCTTTAGTACTAAGTCTGTGGCAGACAGATACCTGCTACATTGCTCACTGACAATGTAGGTAGTATTCTTATTAGATAAACATCTTGTAATGCCTTGGATCAGGTACGTGTATAATGAGAAATAATAACTTGTTTGCAGTAGCTCTTGCTTTATGTCATCGATAGGCATAACAAAGGAAGTCGTTTTTGTTGCAGACTTTTTTGAAAATTTTGATGGACCTTATTAACTTGTCGTGGCATTCTAGGCCTATGCCCAGTAGTGGACTTCGCAGGGTGATGATGATGATTACATTTTTGAAGTAGTTTAGTTGAAGGACAATAGTTTATTAAAAATTGTACAAACTCTCACTGTTTTTGTACAAATGCGGAAATTGTACGAATGTGTACGACTCCAAAGTTCCGAACCCTTGGGCTAATGACAGTAAAAGTGATCAAAGTGAATTGCTAGAATTAATAATACCTTTAACTAAATATACTTACACTTCTCATCAAAAAAATCGAAACACTTTTCATGTTTATGTGTTTAATGGATTACCTACTAAAAAAGTACAAACGGAAAAAAAAATCATATAAGTAGGTACCTAACAGTGGGTCGTACAAGGTTACGAAGGAGGGTAACTGCCAGCAAATATAATGATCGCTTTTCAAAATAAAATAAAATAAAAGAAATAATCCTCTTATTTGGTTATTTGTCGCCAGAAATCTTCGTAGTGTTTCGATTTTTTTGATGAGAAGTATAATTTATTAGGTATTTTATTCTGGCGGCTGGCGCGAAACCAGTTGCTCGATTCTTCCACATAAATTTGTTTCGCACCAAACTGTCTTTTATACTACCTACGTCAGATAATATTGGCAGTTATACGGCATTCAATTTTTTACCGACTTCACAAAAAGGATGAGGTTCTCAATTCGGTTGTATTTTTTTTTTATTTTTATTATCTCATATCTCCGGCGTTTATGACCCGATTTGGAAAATTCTTTTTTTATTTGAATAGATATACTTCCAGATTGGTCCCATTTTTTTCAGAATCTAGTTCTGATGATGGAATCCATGAGGAATTGAAGGAACTCCTCAAATATTGTAGGCATACATATGGCGATTTTGATATTTTCAGCAACAAACCAAGCATTTGCATTCAGAAAGTATCATAATCCTTTCACCACTTCACTTTTCTTTCATCATTTTTTTTTCATCCAAATATTTAGTCGAATAAAATGACGGAAGTCGGTTTTTTAAATGAAAAGTTATACCATCTCAATTGATGCCGTGGTGTGGCTGGTCTAAAAATATACTCCTCCGTCTCCACCCGAGGGTGTTGTAAAAGTCGAAGGGATTACCACCAGGGGATGGGTAGTTGGTAGCATCCACGTCAGTACTCATTACCAATACTGCGATCACCAATCCATCGGCCAAGCGTGATTATGGCAAACCATATGGCATGGCATTGCATTCTATGGGGGATGGCCTCGTCCTGCAATGCACGTCTACCGGCTGATGATGATCTTAATTGATATACTTAAGTACCTAATATTATGATCAATGATATTGATAAGTCCTTAAAGTACCTGCCTTGCCTCCGTTTACGACCAGTCCCCCAATTGCAGTAGGAAATGGCAATGGAGAACGCAACAATGGAGATCATTTTGCAGCCTTAGCGCTGTCCAAATGTTTTGTAACTTGAAATGAGGAATATAATTAGGCAGTTTAGTAGTTACTATTCAGTATTTAGAAGTTACTATTCAAGTTGCATAAGATTTGGATAGCGCTAAGGCTGCCAAAATGATCCCCATTGTGGGCGTTGCCCATTGCCGTTTGCTACTGTAATTGGGGGGCAGTTATGCGCCCATCCATACCTATTCACCCGTTACACTTTCTGAAGATAGAGCAGTTTCTGAAACTGACTAATTTTAGTCGATCTATGCGTTTGACGCACAGTAAACGCGGTAAAGTACGCTTCCTTTGATTTCAGGAAGATCCCTACAGTGGATTCGTTTTTCCTTAGAAGGGAAGAGCAATAACCGTACTCCGTGTTCACTGTTTAGCTATCGTTAGATAGTGGGCTGAGCTGTGCACGCGACCCGTAATTACTGATGCGTTTCTGCAGACAGGTAATTGCGTAATGTGTTTACTACCTGCTAATTGACTGGTTCATCATCAGCCTGTAGAAGTCCACTGCTGGACATAGGCCTCCTCCCTAGAATGCCATGACGAACGATCTTGAGCCGCCTCCATCTACCGACTTCCTGCGATGTTTATAATATCTTTAGTCCATCGAGTGGAGTGCCTTCCTCTACCGCGTCGTCCGGTTTGTGGTCGCCACTCGAGAACATTTATTCCCCAACGGTTATCAGTTCTTCGAGCTATAATGACCTGCCCATTGCCACTTCAACTTGCTAATTCTGAGAACTATATCGGTGATCTTGGTTCTTCTACAGATTTCCTCATTTCGGATTCTTTAACTTAAACTCCTAGAATATAGTCTTTGAGCTTGTCTATACGGCCATTAGTTAGCGACCACGTCTCAGTGCCGTAAGTCATATACGTTCCAATTCAGAAGCTTGAAAACATCCTCCAATTGACTGGTTACCCATATACCTATTTATGTTGCGTTATCAGCAATCAACAATCATAGAGTATTGGAATGTTTTCACGTCTGGGGTGTGATTTTTGAAAGTCATCGAGTGGTTAAACGTCAGTAAAATTGCCGTTAATCCCCGATTTCCATATTTCTATATATTGAAACTCATTGATGACTAAAATTTGTATACCTATGATATCAATACAAGTGCCTCCTCCAGTACGTTTCTTGATAAACGGTGATTTGTGGCCTGTTTGATGATATTTCGTCACTCAGTGACATTCAAAAATCGCACCCCTGTTGTCTGTTCAAAATTCTTTGGCTGCCATAGCTGCATTGAGATTTCTTCTAGTGTATTTTCAACCGAAACATCGCTTACCATCTCTTGCAATGATGGTCAAGAATCATCTTGATTGAGGTGTAGGATTAGAATTTTTTGTTTTATGTATCTTTCGAAATAATTTGTTGTTTGACGGCGGTAATAGTACCTAGCCCAAAATAGCCCCGCTCCATTAGTACCTTTAAATAAATTGTTCGACTGGTTTCTTTTGATTCGATGCCAGCTTCGTTATGTACTTGACTAAGCTCAGTGGTATTATTTAATTTCAGTGTCGACAGTAAAACTAGAGGCAATAAAGCTGAACGTTAAATTACAGTAGACACGTTAGGCTAGCAAAGTCTAGAACGCAAAACATGTTTCCAACTTCTGTATGCATATATGAATCGCTTTACAGTTAAATTGGGCACTTCTAACCTTTTTTTTTTGTGTTGCTGTCTTTTTACCCACCTGGGGTGCGATTTTTGAAGGTCACTGAGTGACTAGATATCATCAAAAAGACTGCAAATCACCACTTTTCCGGAAATGTACTGGAGGAAGCACTTGTATTGGTATCATAGGTATGAGAAATTTAATCATCAATGAGTTTCAATTTATAGAAATTCAGAAATCGGGGATTAACGGCAATTTTACTGACGTTTTGTCACTCGATGACATTCAAACTTTGTGCCCCTGAGGCCCAATTATTGTAATTATAAAACATTCCATTCACAGTATAATATCGTCTCAGTCCCACTGTCACGTAGTGACTATTACTTAATCTTCGCGTATGCATGCGAAGATTTTACTGGAGGAGGCACTTTTTTTAATATCATATTTATAAGAATTTTAGTCATCAATGAGTTTCAGATGTATAAAAATTTGGAAATCGTGAAATATACAAGGAATAAACGGCAATTTTACTGACGTTTATTCACTCGATGACTTTCAAAAGTCGTACCCCAGAAACGTAGAACTTTAGCGCCTCTATTTATTTGCCAATCAGCAAAAGCACCCTATCAACCGTGAGCGTAAACCTGTATCGCCTGCCTCCCTATTGCCTATCAAACTGGTAATCGCTTTCGATTACAATTTCCCAGTACACTGCGCCACTAGGCAATAGGGCTTGATTTAATATTTATTTTGCTGGATAGCGCCAGTGAAATAATCGGTACACCAGCAGGTCTAAAAAAGCCACTTCAAATGAATCATAATATGGATCATAATACGATTCATATAAAGGAATTGCTAAGGATCTGCTGAGAATTCGGAAAATGAATTGCTACCAGATGAATTTGCCACATTGAGCAATTCATCTGGTAGCAACTCATTTTCCAAAATTTTCAGCAGATCCTTCCTATGAATCCAATTTTTTGCAATTCCTTTATATGTATCGTCGTATTATGATTCATATAAAGTGGCTTTGTTAGACCTCCTGACCAATGAACGTTTCAGGCAACGCAAAGTAATGCCAGCCACGCACAGTTCGTCACTTAATTCCATACCAACAAAATGATCAGTTATGAGCTTAAGAGGCACATGCTAACGAACTTTGTCTTGGTAATTATCATCTGTTAGCTTTTCAATTGTATGTTGTGTGAGATAATTGTGGGTGATGTGCTGTCTTCTATCTTACAGATCAGATATTATTATTTAAACTGTTCGTTAAGATGCTCAACGTAGATCTGAGGCCTTACCATGAGCTCTTATAGCGATTCTGTTCAAAAACTATTCAGTACAAAATATCGGTTCGTCGTTGACATCCGTCATCATTGAATAACTTTAATCGTAGAAGTCTATAGACCTTCTGCTACTGTGCCTTTAAATATAGCTGCGGACATCACGGAACCGATATTTTGTGCTGAATAGTTTTTGAACTGAATCGCTTTAAAAACTCATGGTAAGGCCTCTGAAATTTACCTATGGTTTGTTAGAGCTATATGTAGATGGCGGCTGGCTTAAGTTCCGCCTGTCTACTAGATTATGTCGCTTTGATATTAGAATTTACCCCAAACTCTGGGTAAATGAAATTTTATGTCAAACAAGACGTTTGATGAGTGTCAAATGTGTGCAAAGATTAGTCGGGCAAGTGCCATTGTCCCACAGGGCGGTTGTTCTGATAAATAAGGCGTGCTCGGTTGTTGGGTCGGACTGGGTCGGCTATTTGCCCGACCGAGCCCTAGTTGTAAACAATCTTGTAAGCAATAAATGAATTACTATGAAATAATGATATTTTACACAACAATGGCACTAATGTCCTTATGTTTACTCTAAAGCTCACTAACGAAACATACATTTAGAACAAAATAATGAAGCAAAACTACAATTTCAATGAAAACTGTTGAAGCACTTGTGTAAAGTCAGCCCAGGGTTGTTATTCCCCATGACCCAAGAGAATCCATGTCAATAACGTGTGACGTCATAACGTGTTCTAAACGCAAACGTAGTTCCTAACACACCATGGTGTGGAATCGAAAAACTGTATTCCGTATGCCTCGTGCTTTCTTTCTGGCTTTGCCTCATACCACAATGCACAACATTACACTCAGGCATTGTGAAATCCAACTTGTGTAGTTAAAAATATAGGTATTTGCTAATAAAATAGTGAACATTTACGAAAATACAAAAAGTAAACAAAACTTTGAATGAAGCAATCAAAGGTCACAAAGTATTAAATGAATGGTTGAATGGCAAGCTAATGGTGGGCAATTTTCATACAAAATAAATGTTACTGCCGCTCCATTTTGTTCCTTGCTCCAAGCATTGTCCTCATTATGCATGTGTGACATTACCTAAACTTCCCAGACGCACAAAATATTCATATTCATATTCATTTATTCATTGCTCTTATGCAGTAAGTATATTAATATTAGTAAGTATTGGTCTTATTATACTAGATTAGTTAAGTACTTACACATAAACCCCGTTAGGGCGCTGCAATTTTATTAGATAAGATTAAATTATTATATTATTAAATTAAATTGTATGCATGCATGACTATTTATTCTTAAACAAACAAAGCGGGTCAATAAACAAATGTCAAAACAATGGCAACTTTATGTCAATACAAATTACAAATAAAAATGTCAAAAATTAAACAAAATTAAACAATAGAGGTACAGAAGGCCCGCTCAGTATTACAAGCGACCCTTCTGAGATGGCCTTCTTTACATTTTGTGCAAGATGTGCCTGATTAATCACAGTCGTATAAAGCTTACACGCTAACATCTCTGAATGACGATCGCGCAAAAACGCACTTTCTTGGAAGTCGTGTTGGAAATTTGGGCAGCACTCCAGGAAATATTTAAACTGACAAAACGATAACTTTTCTGCGCGCAGCACGTAAATCAAAAGAATTTTATTAATTGAAATTACAAGGATCATCTTGAATCGTCTTATAAATTAAAATTACTCCTGTTCCAACGCGACTTACAATTTGCTTTCAAAGATTACTTACAATATTTCTTACTTTAAATACTTACTAAATATTTTCAGTGTTCAGTTCATCAATATAATGCGATTAGAACCATAAAGTAATCTTACAGAATATTTTGACAGTTTTAATTTAGTGGATTCAATTATGAACAGGGTAGTAGGCTTAGTACGGGTTTTGATAGTTTTCGAAGCAATATGAACTTTCGTGTCCTTCCATACATTTACTTGCAGCACCCTTAGCGAAAACTGAGGACACAGTCAGTAAATGTATGGATGAAAACGAAACTTCATATAGTTTCAAAAACTATCAAAACTCTTAATAAGCCGCCAGGGTGACTTTGCAACTTTAACGGGCTCGTTACAATGCGATTCACGTTCATTCGAATCCAATATTTGAAGATTCATGGTAAATATTTGACGTTTGATTACCATCGGCATTTTGGTCAAAGAATTAGGCAACCTTTTGTCGTATTGTTATTTCAAAGCGGTTATGCCTCCTAGATGTCTTTGAAGTTTTCTTGGCAAAGAGGGCTTTTCAACTTCGATAAAAAAAATAAGTATTTTAAATTGTTTCGATAGATGGCGCTGACAACTGAAAATGCCAAGATTGTCAAATGTATTATCTGTGGTGTACGCGTACTAAGCTATTATCTAACTAGTCTGTGGCTATTAGTCATGATATTCTGTTTGTGTCTGCTTCTTGAGTGTGCGCTAGTGATTTCGTGATGTTTTTAGAAGTAAGCAAAAATAAATACCACGAAACGAAAATATATCTACGTTGTTGATGTTGACATTTAACTTTATTTTGACACTTGACATTTACGTAACAGAGCAGCGCCATCTATTTTCAACGCTGAAAGCATGATATGAAACAGCCGTGAAAACCCCTCATTGGCACGCTGTTAAGTGCATCATACACGCAGCAGACGCGGTAATATTTTATATGCGTATAAAAACTTATCGCATCTGAAGGTATCAGACACGCAGCAGATACGATAATATACGAAAATGATACATTCACGCGGAAACCTTCAAACTGTATTGTATTTCAATTTGTATACACAGATATAATCTGTCCATCTTTTGATATTGTCGGTGCCTACAGATGCTTGACGGTAAAATAATAAGTGATCTGCTACGCGTGTGTTGCTCCTTGAGTTTAGTATAGAGAGCGATATGGAGAGATACGCGCTCAGATACAGATATCTTACCGCATCTGCTAGGTATGTGACACACTTTAGTCTGCATTCAGACTGCATAGTTTTATATTACCTATCGATTTCTCCGTGACATTGACCTAACTGGCTGCATGCCAACAAGCATTGTAAATTTGTGATTCATTCCTTGTCCAACTTGCTCTATATGGACGAAATACCTACCGGATTAATTTCGAAACAGTTAAATAGGTTTTAACAGTTTAAGAGGATTTCTCCTGAAGCTAGCAAAAGGGCGTACCCTTTTGCATGCGAACGAAGTTTGCTTCTAATTTGGCTATTATTTTTTCAAGCTTCATAATACTTTGAACACATGATCAGTACACTAATATCTAGACCCGTGGTGCGTTAGTTTGTTATAAAATTATACGGTTACCAAATCATGATTAATAACTTTTCATTTAAAAAACCGACTTCCGCCATAGTATTCGACTAAATATTTGGATGAAAAAAAAATTATGAAAGAACCATAGTGGTGAAAGGATTATGATACTTTTTGAATGCAAATGCTTGGTTTGTTGCTGAAGATATCAAAATCGCCATATGTATGCCTACAATATTTGAGGAGTTCCGTCAATTCCTCATGGATTCCATCATCAGAACTGGATTCTGAAAAAAATGGGACCAATCTGGAAGTATATCTATTCAAAAAAAAAAAAAAATTCCAAATCGCTTCATAAACACCGGAGACATGCGGTAAAAAACATTTAAAAAAAAAAAAAAAACCAACCGAATTGAGAACCTCCTCCTTTTTTGGGAAGTCGGTTAAAAAAAACTGACGCACCACGGGTCTAGATATTAGTGTACTGATCATGTGTACAAAATTTCAAGGAGTTACATGAATTATATTGAAGCAAACTTCGTTCGCGTGCAAAAAGGCATAAGCGCCCTACCGGCAACCTCCACTTAATTTTTTCACGTGGCGCTGATGCGGGGACGTTGATTTCTAGTCTAAAATTCTGTGTCGTATCTAAATGACATAAGAACTATTTTACCTAAGCATCCGCCGTCCGATGTTTACGTATTTCCGACCTTAAAACTCGTTTCGTCAGGTAGACTCTAATCACCATGTCAAATGGAGCAGCTTACATCCACGCTCCTTGGTTTAACAGCACGTGCATTTGTTTGTTTTCGTCATTAGCCGCGAACCAGTACTTTACCACAAAATATAGGTTACAAGGTACAGAAGGCCGGCTCACAGCCCCCCCTCGGTACACGGAGATCGTCGTGGGTACGCGCCTATAACCCTTTTGACTTGCGAGAAGAAGAAGAAGAAGAATTCCCTAGACTTTGAGCTAGTTTCAATAAAGAACAATTTTTTTTTTTTTGTTATTTTGACTGATCATATACATATATTCCGATGCGTGTCTATGTGTGCGTGCGCCTGTTATCGCTTGGTGTACTGAGCTGGCCTTCTGTTACCTATATATTTTGTGACTTTACTGCCTTTTAACTTGAGCAGTGCATGGCTATATTTGGATTGACTTTATTTAAGTTGTGTGTGTGCTTTGGAATTTATTTTGTTTATTTTCCGCATAGGAATGCACTCAATTAAAATATCTCAAACTTGGGGTGTTTAAAAGCGACGAGGATTATTCTTCCGTATGGTGGCGCATGCGTCCCGTGCAGATCGTAAATTAATTATCATAATTCATAACATAACAATAACATTCAATTGTCACATACCTAGTCATGATCCCACACTAGGATTCCCTATGTCGTGGGTTTTAGGAACTACGAGTACCATGGTACCATAACACCCAGACCCGGAACTAATATTCGCAGAACTGAACAGACTGTTGGGGAATAAAGATTGTCTAGTGGCGACCACGAACCGGACGACGCGACGCAGTGTAGGAAGGCAGCTCTCGATGGACCGTCGACATTTGAAAGGTCGCAGGAAGTCGGTGTATGTAGGCGGCTAAAGACCGTTCGTCGTGGCATTCTATGTCGGAGTACTATGTCCAGCAGTGGACTTCTACAGGCTGATGATGATGTTGGAAAGATAGCCAACTAATCTTTCTGCGAGACGCTCCGCTCTTCCTATCTAGATAGATGATGATAGATTCCTAGAGTGTTCCACGGCAAAGAGGATCCTAGTGTGGGATCAGAGGCCCAATTCTTTAACTAAAAAATAGTTAAAATAGAGTTCCGATCATGTTTCGATCTTGTTTCGATGTCTTAAATGTCAGAAATGGTATTCTCCTGACATAAAATATAACACTGTTATGTGATTATATCAAAATGTGACCGAAACTTGAACGATTCAAAGTTTTTTCGATAATTTTAGCATAAGTAGATGGAGTCTCTCTTTAATCTTTCCAATTATATATATGTAACTATCCTACTCTAATGGTAGTCACCGTGAATTGAAAGTAGACTAAATTGTTATTTATGAGGGAGCAGAATACAAACTTTCTGTCAATTTACAATTCAGTCTCGATTCTGTTAACTTTCAGTGTAGTTTTAAAATAATTTAGAGAATTGGGCCTCAGGAGTGTGTAATATGACCGACCGGTGTTATTTTCCATATTATAAAGAAATATATGCAACTGTTCTAAACTTCACCTTCATTGTTTCAGTGCGAAGCTATGACAAACACGACAAATGCGGCCTCGTATGGATACCGCGCGTTGTCGCGTACCGCTGTCGCACGTGCGGCATTTCGCCGTGCATGTCTATATGCCGCGAGTGCTTCCACCGCGGCGACCATTCGACGCACGACTTCAACATGTTCCTGTCGCAAGCGGGAGGTGCTTGCGATTGCGGGGACAAATCTGTTATGAAGGAAGACGGGTACGTATCCAATACCATCTTTATTCGATGCGAGTAAAAGTCTCTCTGCCAAAATTGCCTTACTATCTCAGGTGCCTTTATACTTGCTTTAGATTTATGGCAGTATTTGGTGGCAAGAGTTAAGAGTTTCTGAATCACCATTTCTATCTATTCACATCATATCAAATCATAATAATTTTATTCAATGAAACCACAAGGATCATTTTGAATATATGGGTTGCGATTTTTGAAAGTCACTGAGTGACTAAATATCATTAATAACTTTTCATTTAAAAAACCGACTTCCGCCATTGTATTCGACTAAATATTTGGATGAAAAAAAAATGATGAAAGACCCATAGTGGTGAAAGGATTATGATACTTTCTGAATGCAAATGCTTGGTTTGTTGCTGAAAATATCAAAATCGCCATATGTATGCCTACAATATTTGAGGAGTACCCTCAATTCCTCACGGATTCCATCATAAGAACTGGATTCTGAAAAAAATTGGACCAATCTGAAAGTATATCTGTTCAAATAAAAAAAGAATTTTCCAAATCGGTTCATAAACGCCGGAGATAAAAAAAGAAATACAACCTTATTGTGAACCTCATTTTTTGTGAAGTCGGTTAAAAAGGCCGGAAATCACCGTTTTTCTGAAGATATTCTGGAGGAGGCACTTGTATAAATATCTTAGGTATGAGAATTTTAGCCATCAATGAGTTTTAGGTGTACTTAAGTATAAAAATGTGGAAATCGTGGAATAAACGGCAATTTAACTGACGTGTACTCGATCACTTTGAAAAATCGCACCCCCTGTTCCTGAAACTGTTCTGTTATTGAATAGTCTTCCGGCGCCCACTGGCTTAACACTACCTGTATTCAACCATAAACAAACGTTTATGGTTCACGTCTGTGTTGTCTGTTGATCTGCGATAACCTCTGCCCGCTACTGCATTACCGTTTCAGTGCAAATAATGTTTTACGCATAGGGATTGCAATCCGGACAGATTTTCAATCCTCGGATTGACGCGGATCCGGCTGCATTAGTGCTATGATAGTTTGTGTATCTAATTAATATGTATTTTCTCAAAGGGTTAATATTCTAAATAATCTTACAAAAAGCATAATTATGTAGCTAATACAAAATCAACTTATTATTATCTTTATGTAAGTATCCATATCTATTATACAAAACAATTAACAATAATTAGCCTTAACTTAATATTAGAGTCTATATTCCACAGCAAAAAATATCAGTTTGTGTGAAATGTAGTTAACCTATGAGGCGGTGTCGTCGTTAAACGAATCACATATTGTATAACGTTTCATTTAAAAAACCGACTTCCGCCATTGTATTCGACTAAATATTTGGATGAAAAAAAATGATGAAAGAACCATAGTGGTGAAAGGATTATGATACTTTTTGAATGCAAATGCTTGGTTTGTTGCTGAAAATATCAAAATAGCCATATGTATGCCTACAATATTTGAGGAGTTCCTTCAATTCCTCATGAATCCCATCATCAGAACTGGATTTTGAAAATGGGACTAATCTGGAAGTATATCTATTCAAATATAGAAATAATTTTCCAAATCGGTTCATAAACGCCGGAGATATGAGGTAACAAACATAAAAAAAAAAAACAACCGAATTGAGAACCTCCTCCTTTTTTGTGAAGTCGGTTATAAATGGGGTATAAAGGGTTACGGGTAGAAAAGTGCATAACAACGGCATCGCTCACACGCAATTCTACCTATACAATTTATACGTGAAATTTTGCACAGAAACACGTTCTTGTGCCGTCATTCATGCCATAGTTTTTCGGTTCCCGCTCCGGTCCGGTAAGGATCCGGTAAATATTTCCGGATCCGGTAGGTGCCCAAATGATGCTGGATCCGCCGGACCGGATTTCAATCCTTATTTACGCACTACGTGCGTCAGTGTTCGGTTTATTACGCTAAGATCAGTGAACGCAAAAAGCAGCTAAGATGCAAGAAATTATGTGAATTAAACTTTTTACTGACCAATAAGAAGAGCAATGTTCAATTCAAAACAAAGACATAAAATAAACAAGTATCAATATTAATTTTAAGCCATATAATAATAACTAGTGGTTCGCCCCGAACTGAGACCTCGCGATGACACCTTTATCAGCCCGACTAATTTAAGAGGGGAAGAAAGGGTTTTGTATTTAACGGCTATGTAAGTATGTTTGTATGGATGATCCATCAGAAATCTAGAACTATCGAGTCAATTTCTCTCATATGAAAGAGATTTTGTGAAGCAAGAAAAAAGTTTTTTTTAATTAAGCAGTGCCATCTAGTTTTGTTACCTAATTTTTAAAGATTTAAATTTTCTACTCTAAAAATGGATATTACAAAGAAAAAATCCTCAATTTTCGACTTCTCCCCGTAGAACAAAATATACTTAAATAATAAATTTCAGCATTACCCGAGAACTTGGAGTATCAACGAGATATTTTTTTGCATATTTTACTTTCTTTACCCTTCTAACCGATTTCTAAAAACATTTACTGAGAAATAAAAATTAACCTCTATAGGTAATTTTTCTACACATCATCGAAATAGCCTTTGAATAGGACTAAGCAACAGAGCGTAAATACTACCTGTAACTATACCTGTTAGTATTTAAAGTACTTGACGAATTAATTGATAACGTCCTTTTGACGAAAACATAGAACTCCAATGTCATTCAAATTCCTAGGAATAGGGGGTCAACAATGGATCTTATATTGGTTTGTTGTTTTTTAAGGTTCAGGTTTCTAATTTCTTCAATTTCAGACTTTTCCCTGTAGTTGTGACACAAAAGCCACAAGCATACCAAATTTCAGCATTGTGGGATTGCTAGAAGTACCCTAGAATTTTTGATTTTTACGTTTTTTATTTTCCCTAATATCTCAAAAACTACTAAGGCTAAATACTTATTAAAAACAGTTTTGAAATGGCTAACCAAAGCGCTTTCATTAAAAACCCGACTTGATCTGACTGTCTCACTTTTATTTTTTTTACCCCCTCTTGGACCCCAATATCTCAGTAACCCCCTGACCGATATAGCTCATAACCTTACCTACAAATTGTACCAATACTATCTACCCCCATACCAAATTTCATGAAGATCGGATTAACGGTTAGGAAGTTTTCATCGGACAAACATACATACATACACACATACATACAAACGCCGATTCTTCCAACTTGACTCAGAGAACTCGCTTCGCTCGTTCAATAACGTTTTTATTCAGACAACTACATAGTCCAATATTGTTAGTCAGTTTATGATTAAAGGTTAGTACTTAATAACTAATACAGATTTAGTCCTCTGGGAGAGCTTCCACACCAGAGGACATGCATAATTATTTGTAATGTTTGTTATTATTTGCATATCATCGCAGTAATAACATAACACCCAACGGTCACATACGTAGTCATGATTCCATACTAGGATTACCTGTGTCGTGGGTATAAGGAACTATGAGTACCACGGTACCATAACACCCAGACCCGGAACAAATACTTTCAGATCATACAAACATTTGTCCCGCAGCGGAAATCGAACCCGCAACCTCTCGCATCTCGGCCGGCTACTTGCCCGCCGCGCCACAGAGTTCGTCAAACTAAGGCTTACTCACTTGGCCCGTTCTGCTGCGGGGGCGATGGTGACGTCAATACGACCTCAATTCTAACAAGATTCGAATAATCGGGCCTACGCTTCTAATAAATATTGAACGGAAGACAAGCAAAACAAACTATATACGAAGTTCAAGACGGTTCAGATATTAAAGTCAATTTGGCACACGTTAGATAAGGCTTCGTCATTATCACAGATCTTGATTGCATGATGTATATCATTTGAGAGGAGGTCACTGGGAGGGCGCTTACGTCCTTTTGCACGCGAACAAAGTTTGCTTCTAATTTGGATATATCTCTTCAAACTCCATGAAATTTTGTATGATCAGTACACCAATATCAAGACCCGTGTTGCGTTAGTTTCTAATAAAATTGTATGGTTACCAAATAATAAAATAAATGAAACAAATTTAAAAAAAACTGACTCGCCACTCGTCCAGATATATTAGTGTACTGATAATGTGTACAATATTTCATGGAGTTTTAAGAAATAATAGCCAAATTAGAAGCGAACTTCGTTCGCGAAGCGCCCTTTTGCTAGCTACCGGTGACCTTCTCTTAACTGACAGACAGACTCTGTCTAGAAAGATCCTTTTTGAGTTGAGTTGTAAATGGCAGGATGGCAAGTGAAATCACGAGAAAGATTACCTATAATGTCAGGGTGACACTGTAATGCGATACCACGCGAGCCTTGGCACACATGTTGATGTCTTGTCGTGCATCGAGCGGACACGACCATCTGCTAACGTATATCAGCTAGTAAATGAAGTGAAATTATAAAGATTTATTTGACACGTAAACAAATACAACAACAAGCTAACAGAACAGAAGTAGGTAGACAAACAATTATTAACATTTAAATACTAACTATTATGAATAGTGAAATATCCCACGCACCCACTCTGTTCCACTCCAACCGTCCAAAAAGTCTCGCCAAAATGACATTCAGCTCAGCATAATGCTGAGTAAGTAAATGCTACCAACTCAGCGCTGATTTTAAGCTGACACCAAGCAGTGACGTAACCTACGCCAGAACCCCTACTGCCCAACTGCCTACGAAGTTTGAGGTGATGTACGTGATAGCCAAGACGAAGCCGAACCACAAAACGGATAGAAAAACATCCATCGTCATGTTTTTCTATCCGTTTTGTGGTTCGGCTTCGTCTTGGCATTCAAAGACATCCAGAATTCCAATTCAAACCGGCATTATTCAAAGACATCCACAATTCAATTGAAACTACATCGGTGACATCACGCTCACACTCTTTTGTTGGTTCTAAGGCTCTGAGAACGTAATAGGTTAGGACGATATGCACAGAACTTCTAAAGATGATATGACACGTTTTAATCAAAATTTATACATTACCAACAGCATACTTTGATGTTGAAATAACTTCTTTTTAACCGACTTCACAAAAAGGAGGAGGTTCTCAATTTGGTTGTTTTTTTTATGTTTGTTACCTCATATCTCCGGCGTTTATGAACCGATTTGGATTTTTTTTTTATTTGAATAGATATACTTCCAGATTGGTCCCATTTTTTTCAGAATCCAGTTCTGATGATGGAATCCATGAGGAATTGAGGGAACTCCTCAAATATTGTAGGCATAGGTATATATGGCGATTTTGATATTTTCAGCAACAAACCAAGCATTTGCATTCAGAAAGTATCATAATCCTTTCACAACTATGGTTCTTTCATCATTTTTTTTTTCATCCATATATTTAGTCGAATGCAATGGCGGAAGTCGGTTTTTTAAATGAAAAGTTATTATTTTTTTCTTTTCTTTTTTAACAAGTCATGATCCCACACTAGGATTCCCTGTCTCGTGGGTATCAGGAACTACGAGTACTTACCATGGTAACATAACATCCAGACCCGGAACAAATATTTGCAGATCATACAAACATTTGTGTCGCGCAGCGAGAATCGAACCCGCAACCTCTCGCATCTCAGGTCGTCAAACCGACCGGACTTTCATCAACGATAGCTTATCATGTCAGATAGACACCGGCAAAGTCGAAATGTAAACAGCCGACGAAAACAATAGATCCACGTTGAACTTGACCTAGAGGTAGACCTCGGGGCCAGCCGGCTGCCAAGGTGACCCCCTTATGCGGACCATTCTGTCACAGTATAGTAATGAGTGGTTTCTTTTTGTTATAGCTGTGATTATGGGCTGTTGTTTATAAGTACTGATAGCATGTTAGTGATTGTATTGGATGGTTATTATACCTCGGAACGATTGTTGATAAACAAAATCAATAGATTTGGGACTTTGAGCTATTCAATGTCGTTCATGGCGTAGAAATCGTCTAAAGTCTAACAAAGCTCTCCTATACTTCGTTCGCGCAGTAGAGGGCACGTCGTTTTAGTTAGTCCCTTTTCACTACGAGAGACGATGTGTACACAAACACATTACTAAATGGCTGAGTTATTACCATACATGCATAGATTTATAGTAAAGATACGCTTGACAGACAAAACAATAAAGCAATGTCTCCTTATAGCAAAATCAGCGCCATCTCTCGGATTACATTATAACTACGTTGAAATGAACACAAAAACCCGAACGCCATAACCTTCTTGCTTATTGGGAGTCTGGTTATTTACAACCAAGAAACTCGCACGCGTATCAATCCTTACAAAGTTATAGCGTTTTGCTTGTATGGCGTTATTGAATTGGAGAGCGATTTACCAAGGAAATAAAATTGTTTTCTGTAATTAGGGAAAGTTCAACATACAAAATTTTGCCATACCGATGATAAGAAATGCCATATTTTTTTAAGCTACACTTTGCAGAGTTATTTCTGCAGCCTTTCGCCACTCAATACGGCATTTTGTGGCAAAACGATCGCGCGCGGTGTACGTCACCGACTGATTATCGTGGTGTCAGTCAACTGATTTTTGACACCGGTTTATTTGGCGGTTATCTAGCGAGCGTCCGCCGTGTCCTTAGTGTATGTCTATGCATACATGGCTAAAAACTATCACGCATTTTCGTTATTTTAAATATGGTAAACTAGTCCCATGGTTTTGCTCGTTTTATAACAGAATAAGTAGCCTATTTCTCAATCCAGGTCATAGTAATGTGTACCTACCAAAATTTTATAGAAATCGGTTCAGTCGTTAAGGTGCGAGGGAGAAAAAAAAACAAACTTCGTGGGATAACGCATTCTCCTAAAACCATCCCTCTACAAGAGAACCCTGTTGCCTAAAAATTCAAACACTGGTGACCCAATAAACACCACACAACCCCTGTTACCTAAAACTGCTTTTGACGTCACAGATCAAAGGTCTGAGTCTAAGTAGTGCACTTGTTCTCCCGACTCCTGAATTACGAGTCGATATTCTTATTTTTTTTTGTATGGTTATATATAGTTTCTCTACAGGAAAGTATAAAACCACATTTCGACTTGTAATTCGGGAGTCGGGAGGACGAGTGCACTAGACTAGACTCAAGCCTCAGAGCCAAAAAAAACATCGAAAGCTGTAAAAACATCCTAATTCTTAAAGAAGTCCCAAATTATACCAATGAACCACCGCTAAATGGCTATTTGACCTTGCGAGCTTCTGCCCTGGACCAGTTGACCTTGGCTGCTACGTCACAGACCTGAGCCGACTAAGCCCATTATCCCAGTTCGTTTTTTTTTTAAATCGAATTCCAATATAACACGCTCCCACACATACCTAAACTAATCCTTATTTCGGCAACCCCTTTTGCCTAAGCTATAAGTTCTTTGTTGACCTTGCACATCTCCTGGGACTGACTGACCTTGGCTGCCAGTGACGTCACTAACTAGTTACGTCATCTCATCGAGACTAAATTGTCAGTCATATTGTTTTTATTACGTTGATGCTCTGTTTATTTGCCTCTTTGTTGACTTTGACATTGACTTTGATGACTCTTTGTTTATTTGCCAAAATGTAATACATTATGCGACTTAATATAAATTTATACATTTGCAAATGAGGAAAATGATTACTTACTTTAAAAAAATGTGGTATTCGGACAATTTATGCGTTCTAAGAAATTATCAAATGAACCACTAAACATTCTCGAAGGTTCGATCTTTAAGTTTTACGAAGACGAAAAGTTTAAAATATAGGTTGTGGTGCAAAAATCTTAATGTTAAAATTATGCTGCGTACGATCGTTACACAAGGCATCAGTGCCATATATTTCTAATGAATAAATCATATCATCATCATCAGCAGCCTTGGACGTCCACTGCTGGTCGAAGCCTCCCCCATAAAACACAATTGGCATAATCACTACGCTTGGCAGGCGGATTGGTGATCGCAGTATTGGTGTTGACTGTTGAGTACTCAGATGGATGCTGCTGCCCATCCTCTGATATAAACCATGGTAATTAAATGGTAGACGTTAGAAATAGTTAAATATCCACCAATGGGATTAGGTTTAATCTTAGACATTTCTTGTCACTGTTTGTATAAGTGTCATATATGCGTATCATATGTGTTTATACACATATATTATAAATGTCTAAAATTAAAAATCAGATTATAGTATAATGTCCAGTTATTGAAATTTGATGTTCATTTTGAATAACATTAAACGTTTTTCCTTGATTTAAAAATAATTGTCGGCTGAGATGCGAGACGTTGCGGTTTCGATTCCCGCAACGGGACAAATGTTCCGAGTCTGGGTGTTATGGTACCATGGTCGTAGTTCCTGATACCCACGATACAGGGAATCCTATTGTGGAATCAGGACTATGTTTGCGACTGTTAAGTGTTATGTTATTTCCTTCCTACAGGACATCTGCATCAACAAAGTCTATTTTATTTTCCAGCTTCTGCAGTAATCATGGCAACAAGTGTCCCCGACCTGGCACCGCTCCGGCCGAACTGATGTGTGTCGCCGAGGCGATGATGCCGCGTCTCATCCTACGACTGCTGCAACACTTTAGAGAGAACAGGTAGACAACATCACCCTGTATCATACTTACCTTAAAAAAGGTTCTCTGCTTCGACGTCTCTGGTCACTGCACGTGTCCGACCTTCGGTTATTCTCATCTGACTAGCTACTAATTCTGCTATGTGCTCATCAGTTTATGTGGTAGTTAGATTTAATGTATTTAGTTTGTAGAACTTATTTACATATATTATATTATATTATATTTTTCATTTTATAAAACGGGAAATTTTCACGTACTGGGGTGCGATTTTTGAAAGTCACTGAGTGACTAAATATCATCAAAAAGGCCGCAAATCACCGTTTTTCAGTAGATGTACTGGTGGAGGCACTTGTATCAATATTGATAGGTATAAGAATTTTAGTCAACATTGAGTTTCAGATATATAGAAATTTGGAAATGGTGGAATCCACGGTAATTTTACTGGCGTCTAGTCAGTCGATGACTTTAAAAAATCGCACCCTTGATCACCCTAATCTAGGGTATTCTTCAGGGTGACTATCCACGCTACACTCTCTCCGCTTCCCTCCTCGCACTGCGTCGCTAAGCTCAATGACGAATGCCCAAAATTCTTGGAAAATCTTTAAATGGATTCATAAAATATATAAGCGTTCAAGTTTCTGTCATATTTTGATAAACTTAATCACATTTCTTGTTGTATTGTCAGTTGAGGAGAATACCATTTGTGGCATTTTATGACATCGGTACCAGCAGGGCGATTCTAGAACGTCGGAAATGTTTCCGATCGGATTCGTTAGTTTCTCATTTCGATGTGGTAAGTAACTAAAACAATTTTCTAAAAATTTTCTCTAGTATATCACAGTAATATATACAATGTAAACTATTTTTTACTAGAGAAAATTGTTTTAGTTACTTACCACATCGAAATGAAAAACTAACGAAACCGATCGGAAAAATTTCCGACGTTTTAAAATCGCCCTGCAGATCCCAACTATATTTTGACTTTTTTTATTACGAGAATTGGGCTTCAGTGTGTCAGTCGATTTTTATTTTTTTTCATATTATGGCGAATAAGCCAGTTTAAAATATTGTAGTAAATTCAATGAATTTTATGCAACGAAATGTCATGTACTTATGTAATTTGTTAAATTTTTTGTGATCAAATTTTACCTTACGCGATTATTTACCAAATTATAGATCAAGTGTTTTGTTATTTCAGCATT
This sequence comes from Epirrita christyi, assembly GCA_951392215.1. Lineage (NCBI taxonomy): Eukaryota > Metazoa > Arthropoda > Insecta > Lepidoptera > Geometridae > Epirrita > Epirrita christyi. Next base: position 15,163,253 of record OX595844.1, read on the forward strand.
GGCACACAAACCACATCTCCATCAGACAATTACCGGATAGCGGTCCAGGAGTGCGAGGGGTACGTTCAGATGCTGATGGAGTTCAACAATATGGGTGACCTGATGCGTTCCGCTATGACGAAAGCGCTTATAAACCCTCAGGTACTAACAAAAAAATCTAAGTTCTATTTATAGATTAGGAGGATACTTAGGTATATTATCGTTTTCCCAAGCATTTCTAAAACTAGAAAGAATGCGTCATCTAAAAGGTTTCCCAAAACATGTTTGCATTCCCCGAAAGGGGGTTCTTCTACTTATGAAATGAAAATATAGATCCCGATTTTTTTTTTTTTTAACTTATTTGATTAAAAAAAACGGAAAAAAGTTTCCCTAAAATAACCTGTTTCTTAATTTTTTTATTAAGAAATTAAATATGGCCCTACTTTACCGTAGTTCCGTAACCAGCTACAAAAAAATAAAAAAAAAGATTTATTGACGAAACCAGTTTCGTACGGAAACCAGTTTCGTACTAATAATTATATTTCAGCATATTTTCATCTTATCGTAAGTCCCTTCTGTTTTCACGAGTGGCAGTCATATTCCACTGATGAACTGGTACTCTTCTGTCTGCCGATACACCTTAGCCGCCTTGAAGTTAGCTGTATCGCGTAATAGACAATTCAGTTCCCACAAAGTCCATTGCGCAGCCAAACGGCTAACTTTAGGCCGCACTGGGGGTTATCATGAGCTCCTATAGCATTCAGTTCAAAAGCTATTCAGTACAAAATATAGGTTCGTTGTTGACATTTCCCATCGTTGAATAACTTAAATCGCAGAAGTCTATAGACCTTTGCGACTGTGCCTTTAAGAAGGCGTAATAATTTTGCCCAACAAAATCGATTTATAACTCGGTATGTACGGGTTCTACGAGTTAAATATTTTGGAATATGAAATTTTTATATTTTTGCATTTATTTTGTAAAGTTGAAAACACGATATGTAAAAATAACCTCGATAGTTTTATTTAATGAAAAATCCTTGTTTCCCACACGTTTTGAAAGAAATCTCAGGAACCCTACGGTTTTTCAAGATAAATTTTACTACAACAAGTAGGTAATAACTATTTATTCTTATGCTAAAATCAGTTTTTTGATAAACACTTTATTTTCGCCATAATAAACAAAAAACTTCATTTTTGTGCACGACACTCGCTAGCGCGAGCGAGATGGCGCGCGGGTTATCGCGTACGTTAAAGAGGGAGCTAATTTGTAGTATAGTGCCCTCTTAAATATAGTTGCAACATCACTGAACGGATATTTTGTACTGAACAGTTTTTGCACTGAATGGCTATAAGAGCTCATGGTAACCCAGCTGTAAATCTCTATTGACGTTTTACTTTCAGATGTATCGCAACTTGACAAAGCCGCCGTTTCCTGAGACGGAGTACGGGTTCTACATGCGGGAATCCAACAGGGTGTATAAAGAGGCGATAGAGATGTTTCCGGCTCCAGAGCCGCCGGACGAGTGAGTACCTGCCACCCTGGTGGCTTGACGCTCTTTTCAGCGGGGTTCATATCTCCCACAGTATCAATTGGGGGGTCGTTTTAGGAGCCTCTGGCGTCTCCTACTGAGTCTGAGTAGGGGCTGATTGCCGACCGGCGTCTTCCCTGTGGAAGGGGGTGGGGGATGCTGCTGGACATAGGACTCCCCCAAAGAATGCCGTGACGAACAGTCTTGAGCCTCCTACATCCACAGGGGCCGGTTGCCAACCGGTGTCTTCCCTGTTAGGGGGATGCTGATGGGCATAGGTCTCACCCATAGAATGGCATTTCAAATTTCAACTAAATCGCGCCCGCTGTTTCAGCGTAAGGGAGTAACAAAGTTAGTGATTAGTGATATGTTAAAGATAGGACCGCATCCGTCAAAATGTCAAAAAAAAATTGACTTGAGGAATTCCTCATGGATTCCATCATCAGAACTAGATTTTGAAAAAAAAAACAAAATGGGACCAATTTGGAAGGATATACATTCGAATAAAAAAAGAATTTTCCAAATCGGTTTATAAACGACGAAGTTATGAGGTAAAACACATTTAAAAAAAAACAACCGAATTGAGAACCACCTCCTTTTTTGAAGTCGGTTAAAAATGACAAAAATTTTCAACATTATTCTTTATTGAAACTAGCTCAAAGTCTAGAGAATTCTTTTTCTTCTTCTCGCGATTCTACCGGTTATAATTAGTGATTAAAATTGTATGATTGCTTACAGATACCGCGATTTGCCCGCACTAGCTCCGCTGCTGACGCACCACACGTTGCTGGACGAGTTTATATTCTGGACGTTCAAGTTCGAGTTCCCCCAGAACGTGGTCTGTTTCCTGCTGAACATGCTGCCTGACCAGGACTATAAGGTATTTATATTCTTCGTGAAATTCTATGGGGGAGGCTTACATCAAGCAATGTACAGTGGCGGAACGAAAAAGTTCGTCAGTTTTCAAAGAAATTTCCTTGCACATATTACCTTTTCTAACTATCCTACTGAGCAGTTTGCTGTATGGAAAACCATAATTGAATTGTTCATTAATAACTTTTCATTTAAAAAACCGACTTCCGCCGACTAAATATTTGGATGAAAAAAAAATGATGTGAAAAACCATAGTGGTGAAAGGATTATGGTACTTTCTGAATGCAAATGCTTGGTTTGTTGATGAAAATATTAAAATCGCCATATGTAATGCCCACAATATTTGAAGAGTTCCCTCAACTCCTCATGGATTCCATCATCAGAACTGGATTCTGAAAAAAGGGACCAATCTGGAAGTATCTATTCAAATAAAAAAATAATTTTCCAAATCGGTTCATAAACGCCGGAGATAAGCGGAAACAAACATAAAAAAAAACATACGACCGAATTGAGAACCTTCTCCTTTTTTGGAAAGTCGGTTAACAAAGATCAAAATGGCAAACCTTCACCTTCACCAAAAATCAGCCAGCGGATTACGTATTTATGTTGCTAACAGTTTCAATCGGTCTCAATGCTGTTTCTATTTACAATGACGTTTTTGCGATCACTTAATTAACGCAGATTGCCAACAAAGCTTGATTGCAACTAACTAGACTGCATAAATGACGCACAAAAACATTATTTCAAACAGAAACAGCATTGAAAATGAATGAAATTGATAGCAACAGCATTACATAATCGAGCCACAGTTGCTTGTTTATGTTTTAACACGAGACCTTTTTTTATTGAGATGCCATGGCATCTGAAGTGTACATTTTCGTGATATTGACATTTATTGCAGTTTCAAAATAATTCATCAAAAATAGACCCTAAGGTGACGTACGTTTTCATTCTACCACTGACATAACATAACATACATAACACCTAACAGTCACGTACATAGTCCTGAACCCACACTAGGATTCCCTGTGTCGTGGATATCAGGTACTACAAGTACACCATGGTACCACAACACCCAAACCCAGAACAAATATTCGCAGATCATGCAAACGCTTGTCCCGCAGCGGGAATCGAAACCGCAACCTCTCGCGTCTCAACCGGCAACTCGCCCACCGCGCCACAGAGGTCGTATTACAGTCAAATTAGGTGATTTTTTGCACAAGTGTGGAACTAATTAGATGTAGTCATGAAAACTTTTCTAATTGTTTTGTATGGCTTAAAAATCACCTGTAATAGTAAGCATCAGTAATTTCACCCTCCGGAACAGGGTGAAATAGGGTGAAAACCTTATAATATCCGTAACTTAATGGGGGAAATTGAAGTAGTCGGTGCAATTTGGCATAGACTTTGAACCGTTATGATCTACATTTGCACCAAGTATTTTTTAAATCCGACATAAGGAACATACAAAAAAATCATTTACAAAAAAAACTTTTTGTGGTTATTACGACTCCGGGAAAATTAAGGTAGTCGGTGCAAATTGATAAGACTTATCAGAAAAATGTTCGAAATACACTACCAGGTTTGCACCTTGGTGCGTCTCATGGAAGGCACTTTTCCATATTTTATTGTCGCTCTACTTCGGGGAAAATTAATGTAGTTCTGGAAATCGACTTAAACTTATTCATTTAATTAGTACTACATCCGCCGGAAGTTTTAAACTGGTTTTTTTTACGGAAGATGCATTTGTTCAATACTGTGTTCCCTACATGCACGTGGTTTTTATTACAATCATAATGCACTAAGACAGTCTCTCTATACGTAGTTTAACTTACATCAAGTAACTTCTTTCTATTTTAAAATTTACGGCCTTTTTAAGTTTGTACCTAATATTTAAAAGGGTTCCGTAAGCGCCAGAAACGGTGCAAACCTAGGATAAGCTTCTTTTCGTGTCATCTAACGTTTCCATAAAAATCCACGACTACACGATTTAGGTCCACACTTTTTGCTAATTTGCCTGTACTATCGTCCATCTCTGTTCCACTGTTCTTGTACAGACAAATGATGACTATAATTCTCTGTTTCATTCCCCAGGAGCACCTCACCCGTACATTCGTGATGCACTACGCCCGTATACCTCTTGTCCTGGAATCGGCGGCCGATCCGGACACCCTGTCCAACCGGGTCGTCCACATGTCTGTCCAGCTATTCTCCAACGAAGCACTAGCCCTGCGCTGCGTCCAACAACTGCACCTTCTACACGTCATGGTTCTCTCGTTGCGACTTATGATGGGAAAGATTCTAGTACAGAACACGTTGCACGATGCAGACATGAATTTTCATTACGTGATAGACTGTACTAAGAGAGTTATGAAGGAGCATTGCTACTGGCCATTGGTGTCCGATTTCAACAATGTGCTGTCTCATAAGAGTGTTGCGTTGCTGTTCTTGCAAGATGATGCGCTCGTTGATATGTGGTTCCAGTTCCTGTCTTATTTGCAAGGTGAGTGTTGAGATAAACTATATTACTAGAGTCTGTTCAGAAAGAGACCCGTGGGTTTTGAGGACGCTGCTGCGCTTAATTATCTTTTTAGGGTTCCGTAGCCAAAAGGTAAAACGGACCCTATTACTAAGGTTCCGCTGTCCGTCCGTCCGTCTGTCACCAGCTGAAATTTTCACAGATGATGTATTTCTGTTGCCGCTACAACAACAAATACTAAAAAATATAATAAAATAAATATTTAAGGGGGCTCCCATACAACAAACTTGATTTTTTTGCCGGTTTTATAGATAATGGTACGGAACCCTTCGTGCACGAGTCCGACTCGCACTTGGCCGGTTTTTTTGTTTAGCGGACAATACAATAGCGCATCTGTTCCTGTTTGTTCCTATTACAACTGTTAATATTTCTTTAGTTTATGATTCAACATCCTGCCGACAGAAAGAAACCAGCTCCTTATTAAAATAACACCCCAACAGTCACATACATAGTCATGATCCAACACTAGGTGTCCGTGTGTCGTGGGTATCAGGAACTACGAGTACCATGGTACCGTAACAACCAGACCCGGAACAAATATTTGCAAATCATGCAAAAATTTGTCTCGCACGGAGAATCGAACCCGCAACCTCCCGCATCTCAGCCGGCTACACGCCCGTAGCGCCACAGTAGGCCGTTTTGCTAAATCAAGGTAACAGTTACTGTATCGCCCCCTCAGGTATGAACGTGAACATCCGCGAGACGGGCGGGCACATCGAGTTCGAGCCGTCGTCGTACTACGCGGCGTTCTCGTGCGAGTTGGAGGCGGCTGCCTACCCCATGTGGTCGGTGCTGAGCCACCTCTCGGAGCCGCAGCACGCGCCGCTCGCGCGCCGCATGCTGGCCGCCGCGCTGACGCATCTGCAGGACTGGCTCGATGCTGTACACTTCAGTGCACCTAACGTTCCGAAGGTACATACATTCATCATCATCACCAACCTGTTTACGCCCACTGCTGGACGAGGCCTCCCTCGTTGAATACAATAAGTTGGAGGGAGGGGGACCCCAGGTCTAGCTGACGCATCTGCAGCTAGTGTTTTTTTCATTGCTCGAACTCCTTATCATACCTACGGTTTGTTATTTATTTTGTAGTAAGACCAGAGGGCGATTCTAAAACGTCGGAAACGTTTCCGATCGGAATCGTTAGTTTTTCATCTCTATATGGTAAGTAACTAAAACAATTTTCTAACAATTGTTTAAGTTACTACATACCACATCGAAATGAAAAACTAACGAATCGCCCTTCAGCTTGTTACTGCCTATCAAACTGGTAATCGATTTTGACTACAATTTTGCAGGACATTGCGCTGCGTGTTTTAGCTTCTTTTCCAAGAGCAGAAATATTCCAAACATAAAGCGCAATGTACCGTAAAATTGTATTCGAAAGCGATTTCCAGTTTGATAAGGAATACGAGGGCCATATCCCAGTTGTAACATCAGGCGGGCCAGTTCCGTCACTTATTAATAAAACCGACCAGTATGTATAATATGCCTTTGTTTGAACAGACGGAGGTGATGCACGCGTCGTTCCACTTTCCCCTGCACCGGTACTTGGCTGCGTTCCTGTGCTGCGGCACGCGCTGCATGGGGTTGCGCGCCGCCGACGTGCTGCCCGCCGCCGATCTGCTGGCGCAGCTGGCGCTGCATCCACTCAGAGTGCAGGTCAGTGAACTTACGGGTTACGTCGCAGAGAGTTGGGCTTACAATGGAATAACCACGGGTCTCATTCTGAGGCCCAATTCACTTATTTTAAAACATTCCAGTCACAATATAATCTTGTGTCAGTCGCACTGTCTCGTATAGTAACTATTACTTAATCTTCGCGTATACATGCAAAGATTAAGTAATAGTAACTATATAAGTGACAGCTGACAGTGCGACTGAGACGAGATTATGCTGCGAATTGAATGTTTTTAAATTAGAGAATTGGACCTCTGGTACTAGCTAACGAAACGCACAGATTAAAATGGCAACTGGGGTGTAATGGGCTGTTACACGTTTGTTACATTGATTAGTTAAGTCTTAGGCGTGGTATGATCCTAAAATCCAAACGTACAAAAAACTTATTTTTATCCAAACTAGCTTTGCTTAAAGTTGAAAATCGCATATTATATTTGACGATGAAACTGGTTTGCACTTGACTGTATTAATTTAGAGGGTTTTTTTTAATTAATCGAAATATACAAATATAAAAAAATATGCGGTTAGAACAAATACATGTCTAGCTATATAATTCTTAAAAAAAAATTGTGTTGTTGCCGTTCAAAATGAAGAGCATTTGAATGCCAAAGCTTGTTTAGGGCGGTCATTTGTGGGATTTTTATATTTAAAACCAGACTTTTTTTTCAATATTCTGTACAGTTACAACCATTATTAGTATATTGTCATCTACCTAAACTATTTTTTGCATCTCATTATTTAATCTCGTAGCGTCGCACTTAGCGTTCAAAAATTATACTTTTGAGATTTCCAATCTGGAAACGAAACAAGAACTGCAACGTCATATCCGTCGTGACGTCCTCTGTGGCGCTGCGGGCGAAGGTTCGCCTGCGACGCAGGAGGTTGCGGGTTCGATTCCCGCCTCGGAACAAATATTTGTACAATCTGCAGATATTTGTTCAGGGTGTTCTGGGTATTTTTATTTATTTATTTATTTATACTTTATTGCACAAGAAAATTATACAAAAAGGTGGGCTTAATGCTAAAAGCATTTTCTTCCAGCCAAACCTGGTATGTTCGAGCTGGTGGTTGGCGTGCAACTTAAAAACTAACACAAATACCTGAAAACATTAAAAATAAAATATAATAATACATACAAAGTTCCTATATAATATGACATAACACACCTACATAATAATAAATGAACATAATAATAAACTAAATAAATACACAGAAATATAATATCATAGAACCAAAATAGAGATAATATAATGTACATACATTAAGAGTATAATTTTCTATAGAGATGTTCTCGAGTAAGTCTTTTGAAGCATTCCTTAGAGCCAACTTTCCTCAACTCAAGCGGGAGATTGTTCCAGAGTCGAACCGCTTCAACAGAAAAAGAATTTCCACGAAACGAGGTGCTATGCGCAGGTGTATCTAATAGGAGATTGTCAGATGACCTCAATTGTTTGTCATGTGTGTCAGTACGAAATTGAAAGCGACTCTTCAGATAGACAGGTGTGAGAGGATCTGTAAGAACAGAGTAAAGAACACATAGAGTTCTCAAGTTTCTGCGCTCACGAATTGGAAGCCATTTAAGTTTAGCTCGGAAATTACTCACATGGTCATACTTCCGAAGACTTATTATACTTCTTATTTTTCTATGTATAATAAAAAATATCTATCTATGTAATGTTGTTATATTAAGTATATCAGTTATCTAGTGCCCATAACACAAGCTCTGCTTAGCTTGGGGCTAGATAATGTTGTGTGGAATGTCCAGCATTTATTATTTATTATTATATTATAATCCAGTTTATAATATTTCTTGTGTGCACGATAATCAAATAAACACATTACAAAATCATTCATTTATTAATTACGCTACAATTATTGAGTAATACAAATTAGTTGTTGAAATATAGTCCTTATTACTAGTTGATCATGGGCGTGAACTCCGTGGCGTCGGGTTCAGTGAATTCGGCAGGTAGGGGCTCCGCCTTCACGTGCTTTGAGAAGTCGTAAGTGAGCAGTTTGACGGCTATGAAGCCTCCAGAGCCGCGTGTCCCGCGATGGATTATACCGGCTCCACTCGCCAGGGCACCACCTAGGCCATAGAAAAAGAAATTAGCTATAGGAAAAAATATATAAGGAATAACGTTGTCAAATTCAAACTAGTGTGGCATTATACACATACATAATACATATACAATATACATTATACATATACATTATACATTGATAACATGACTAACATCAACTTTCCCAACACTTGTTGGTTCCAACTACGTAATTTCAGTAATTTTAAGTCTTTTTTTACCTTTCCATAGTAGTACAGCTGGTAAGACGGATCGAACTCTACTCTGAGAGCGATCTTAAGTGCGTAACAATTTCATAATTCGGTCGTCATAATAAATAATAATAATAATAAAATTCTATTAATATAATACATGATACATTAAATTATAAATTCCATTGGCTCCCGACCTAGTTAAAAAAAAAGTATTTCAGGAGCCAGTGGCTTCTCCCATCTTACAGCAATAATAATTATGTCCAACGTAGAAAGTGAAAGTACTCTACGTTACTAGTAATAATGATACTTCATTAAAAAACTAAATAGAAAATAAAAAACTTAAAAATACGCACTCTCTCAAATTTTGTTTATTATCATCATAAGCCTGTAGACAGTCCATTTCTGGACACAGACCTATCTCATAGAATGCGACGACGTCCGATCTAGATCTGCCTCCATCCACCGATTTAATACGACCAAAATCTGTCCAAAAGTCTGTATCTCTGTTGATTACTAAGCTAGTTTTTAACGTAGTAAGTCATACCTTTGGATGGTACTACGGGCTGGATATCCACAAATGGCACAGTACTCTGCGCCGCGTCCGCATCAAAATCTGTGTGCGTGAACTCGATGTATTGATCGTGAGTCGAGTCGACTGGTAATGGCGTGTGACTGCGTGTTGGTATATCCGGCATAAAGAGGTCTAGTCTCTTTCTGGAAGTAAAAAATAACATTTGTTAGACTTTGTTATAACCAACCGGTCACCAACGTGATGCTGGGAGTCTAATTTGCAAGCATTCACAAGAAAGAACTGGTGTGGTAAAAGGATCCACTGCTGGCCATAGGTCTCTCTCCTAATGCCATGCTAAATCCGCATCCGATCAATTAAATTAAATAATCTAGATTTGCAATAGAAACTTTATTACGTGTAACGGGGTATCTAGCTAGACATAGTGTCTATGCAAAAGATGCGTAATGCAAAAGCGCTTGTTAGAATATTGAGATAAGCGATGGTCGACAAATGCCGCGCATCTTCTTTTTATGTCCGATCGGTAATACCTTACGCTCGGGTATAAAATTCTCATAGTTTTATAAAAGTAAACTTATGGGAAATACTAAGATTTTATAATATCCCAGAATATATCAACTAGGCGCGGATCGAACCTGCGTCCGTCTCCGTGCACGCTACTGGTCGTATCCTGCCTAATTGGTAGTTTCTGGTTATAAAATCCTAAATATAAATAAAAACAAATGTTACCTTGGGCTATCCAAAGCCCCTTCGGTATTGTCGTTGCTGATCCACTGACTCTTTTCTGGTGATAATCTTCCAGTCGTGTAGTTGAACGGCGTCGATTTTATTTCGAAGTGCAGATGAGCTCCTATCATACGGAACCTGAAAAACAACATAACATAACACCCAACAGTCACATACGTAGTCCTAATCCTACACTAGGATTCCCTGTGTCGTGGGAAGGAACTATAAATACCATAGTATCATAACACCCAGAGCCGGATCAAATATTTGTAGATCATACAAAACATTTATCCCGCAGCGATAATCGAACCCGCAACCTTTTGCATCTAAGCCGGCTACTCGCCCGCCGCGCCACAGAGGTCGTCAACAACACAACACTTTTATTGTTCATTTCGCTTTGAGATTTTACTATTGTGTTGTTGATGCATTTTGTTGCTGTCTATGAGTTTGCACGCAATCGTCGCCGGGGTATATGCATCTGCTTTTAGTAGATAGTAGTTTAGATAATAACACCCTGGCCATTTCTGGCCTTAGTTCACTCGAAATTCATGTTCTGTCATCATAATGTCTGTGATCATCAAAGATAATGAATTACTCACCTGACGCCAGTCAACACATGCCCAGAAGGTGACTCCAATTCGTCTAAATCGATAGCTCTTCTCTCATACGTCAAAGTATGGTAATCCACTCCGTCAATCACTCCCACATCTGATGGGTCAAACTTCTGTACGGGCAACCATTCCCCTGGAGCCACCGATCCTCGCTCGCGAAGCTCGCCTTGATGAATCTGAAGGTGAAATACTTTTCCGAACTTGACTAGGCGAACTCCAGTCACGACCCTGGAAAAATCAAAGAGTTTCAGGTATCGGAAGGTTAAATGATGGTTAGAGATGGACTCCCGCACACCCATGCTGTTAGAGCGAATGTGGGAATGTCTTATGATGGGATCGTACCTTTCTGTCTATATCCTTAATTCACGTTGTAGGTAAGCTTAACTACTTACTTTGAAAAGTGATAACTAAAAAACATAAAACCCTTAAGCAGTACCGAAAGTTTATAGCAAGAAAAGCGCCAAGAGATTTTGCCATGTTATCTAAATGCCCCGCAGTATCAATATATCTAAGTTAGCCACTGTTGTGTTTCTGCTACCCTACGATTCTGTGCTGTCAGTATACCCGTAGATGTGTTACTGACTTGCCCTTCTCGATATCAGCTACAGCCTCTCTCATGCTGAAGAAGCGTTCGCTCTTGGACACATCCTCCTCGCAAAGGCAGATGCAGTACGTACAATGGGAGAGGAACCTCCACCAAGAGTCGACCTTTGGAGAAAAATAGCATTATTCGTAATGTACTTCCAGAAATCGCTAAAGTGTAAAAACTGCGCAAGAGATGTTGGTAATGCACCGATCTACAAGTTGAAGGCTAAAACTAAAACAAGCTTTTCTAAACAAGTTCTGTTTGTTAAGACAGATTGTATCAAGACAACTATCCAAAGCTGTAGATAAGCTAACGGCTACATAACAGAACTGATCAGACTAGCTTCTATCCTAAACCCAGCAATAGTTCTGACAACAGCCAAACATTGCGTTTCCTAACATGATTTAGCTCGAAACGTAATGCAACTAATTTATAACATTTCTCCTAATTTCAACAAAAACAGCACGGGTGTATGGGAGTCCCTTTAAAAAGGGACTAACTTGTTGTTCTTGACGTCAGATGTCGCGTCCCAGAGACTGAAGTAGCGGTGCGAGTAGGTACTGTCGTCGCACAGGCACATGCAGTAAGAGCAGTGCCAGAATAACCAACGCCACCAGGAGTCGACCTGCACATAGTCTTATTAGAACAATTTCTGATAAATGTTATCAGATAACACAACATCATATCTACTTCAATGATTCTTGGGTGGGTTTAGATTCTTGTAGCTTGTCATCATTATTAAGACCGCATCATACATACTGCTGGTTTTGAGGCCTTCTCCAAATTATGACATTCCTTTGCCCAGAGCTGATCGCATCCAGGTTATTCAAGTAAATAAATAAGAGATGTGAACGGAATTCTGTTTCGTGTGTACAGATTTGTGTAGTCAATCTACTGACCCCGTTCGTGATTCTCGGGTTGGCAAAGATAAGCTCGTCAGTTCAAAGGATTACTTATGTTGTATGTAAATACTACTGATGATTGTAACTGTCTGACGTCTGTTCAATAACATACCTAACCACAGCTATAATATTGACAAGTTGTCCAAGTTGTTTTAATCTGGTGGCTTTTTATACTACGCAGTTTAGCCAGTTATCTAATGTTGTTCAAAAGTAGGGGTTTTTGGTTTTATATACCTTTGTGGTTCCTCGCGTGCAACTGCCCACGGTTCCCATCGTTCTACCATTTTCGAACTCGATCCAGTCGTATCGCCTATTGCTGGTTCGACTCTGAAATCGAAAAAAACTGGTTAAGTTCTCTTGATACTTGTTCCAAATGCATCCAAGACATCTTGGAAATACGATACGTTCTGAAATACGTGTATATTTATCATTGCTCAAAAGAGGGGAAGGTCTCTCAAGTTTATAAATACTTATTCATTCAAGCAAAACTATCTCATATTCAACGAGACTAATAATAATTAATGGCCGCATTTAATTGGAAACGCAGAACGGATAACGACACTCCTAATTAGTACGTATCGCTTATTGCCTTGAGAACCCTACGCGGCAGTTGAGACAAAAATAATTCCTTAGGTCAATCTCATTGCCAGTCCAGGTCAACTTCGCTATATGAACCTCTTTACTAATTCAATGGGAATTATGTCGGTTTATGTGTATTCATGTTTGCGGGGTATTGCAGTGGTTCAGAAACGGATAAGGTTTAGATACAGCTTTGTCAAAGATCACTGCTGATTCAGTCGGGTTATAATTCTTCCCCTGTAAACCATCATGTATTTCGTTCTGGTATTGCTTATAATGCTCATGTGATGTTGGTATGTAAAGTACAAACTGTTGGGTTCACTTACCGCTGGGCACACCCACATATCACTATCGACGTAGTTGCACCCTATGATTCTTCCGGTGCACCTCCTCTGTTGTCCACAGAACTGGTCCTTGAAACAGTTGTGGTTTTTCGCCAGCGAGTAGAATGCGCAGTTCTCCCGACAAGTTCCTTCTGGGTTCATGTCGACTTCATTTTCGATGTAGCCTTGGAGAAGGCGCGTTACTTGATCGTAAGTTAGGCCTGGAATTCACGTAAAAAAATATGTTTTGTCTTCTTAGCGTAACTAAGCAATTATTAGCTACTTCACAAAGATATGAAGGGTTGAACCGCATAGTGTCTACTCTGGTATTTTTGCAGGGTCTTTGTCAATCTGCGGGAAAGCCAACTTTGTTAGTTGCAGTGCCTGCTAGTTAAATCAGTTTGATCAATTTAATCTTAAAACCGGTTTTTAGGCCTTTGAATTTCTAGTTCTTTGTTGGGCGTTTCATATCTTAGGTTGCTGGGATATTTTAACAATCAGTTTTACCTTCTTCATGCACTGAAGGGTCACATCTATACAAGTCTCTGCTGGCGAGCGAAAGAGCGGCTCTTGCCGCTGCTGCAGCTTGGCCTGTTCGTTCACTGTACCTCTGCCTCGTCAAGCTGGCTTCTTGTGTGTAGTTTCCTGAAAAATAATGACAGTTCTTGCTAGTAGGATTGGTTGGTGTATCAAATTGCTAATACATAGTTTTATTGGAATGTTATTTGCTTACTATTGTTTTGGCTCTATCTGTTTGTATTGTCCTGTCGCAAGGAAATCGGCAATGACCTAATGGACAATCGTCCAAGAACAATGACTATAAGTTATTGTCACTCTATAATCTCGCTGTCATTAATTCCGATTTTGAATCTATCTAGCGATATGTTTTTTGTTATGCGTGGTTGTTCAACTATTATTGTAACAAATCACGTCTCCAGATAATATAATAATTACTACACTAGTGTAATTTACATGAGTCACTGCACTTAAGTCAGCAAGGCAGTTCCATCATATTGAGTTCAATGTTAACTCATCGCATCCTACGTACTTTGAGTCTCTTCCGTCATTTATATCATGATCCAATGTTCCTCACCTATAAATATGAAGCTAGGGTGACTGACTGACTTAAATTATACCTGGCTCCAACTTGTGGTCGGTAAACATGGCATTGAAAGCATATTCTGTTCAAAGCATTTATCAAGAAAGGTTTTTACATCTTCACTCTCGTGAGTAAAAGACACTGCCCCACTGCTGCAAAGCCCCTCTGAGCTTGCCAATCTTTACGATCTAACACTACGTCTTCCGCTGTTGGAACATCTACTTTTCAATAACTATATAAGGTCTTAAAAATAAAACAGTACAACAGAAATTATTACGCGTCATCATAACATGCTTAAACATAGCTGGCGATGGCCAATCTACTTTAATGGCTTCACGCACCTAATGGATGTTTGTTTGGTTGTATTATTCTAAAGAATATTTATGGTTTTGTATATGGCAAAATTACTACTAGTTCAGGCAAGCCATTGTCAATATAATCTGACTGAACTATAGACAACGTTTTATGGTTTTGGTCAATCTTTAGTGTGCATAAAAAATCGATGACAAATTCTGCTGTTGCTGCTTACCTATGAATTAAGTGATTCATGACCTACTTTGTTTCCATCCTAATATTTATTTTTCTGAGTAAAGCTGAGACAAAGAAACCGGTAATTGTGACGTGCTTGATCATAATTACACACACTCCATAATTTGCTGACATCTCCGTGATGCGTATTATAACTGGGGTGCGATTTTTCAATGTCATCTAGTGACTAAATATGAAAAAGGCCGCAAATTACCGTTTTTCAGGAGATGTAACTGGATGAGGCACTTGTATTTATTTCATAAGTATAAGAATTTTAGTCATCTATGAGTTTCAGGTATATAGAAATTTGTAAATCGGTGATTAACGGCAATTGTATTGACGTTTAGTCACTCGATGACATTCAAAAATCGCACCCCAGTACTTGATAATACATTACTATTTGTATACAGTACATATTTTTTACTGAATGGAGTTTCAAATTAATGTAATATAAACTTCCTTATTGACACAATAAGATCGTTTGAATTTTATATTAAATTTTACATAATATAACATATTGTTAGCTACTCGTATATTGCCCTGATACTGAGTTTTATTACATAAGTAACTAATGGGAGTAAAGTAGGTATGTAATAAAACTCATATAGTTCATACAGTCCTCCTTCTAACCTGTTTGAAGAAGAAGTTATGGCAATTTTGTATTTATTTGTCCAATATTTTGAGAAATTAGGTTTGAATGTTTGAAATGCCTTGTATCACGTTCTAGAAGCCTCGAATGAGCGACAATGAGCCTGTTCTTCAGCTCCTTGCGTCGTTTTATCTTACCTTTTCCATATATCCTTAGCAGCATCCACGAGAACTGCATCATAGCGTAACCCTTGATCTCCGTCAGGGCTATTGTGTTATACATATCGTAGATCAACTGATGCGGTGACATTTCCAACTCGCATACGTCTGTGCCTTGGTCCTGAAAGCAAGTAGGAAAAGGTAAACAAAATTGGCATATCAGTATAAAGTGTTTCGAGACTGTGTTCTGTGTCAGGCTTATAGCTGTTGTAGGGCTTGATTAACTTGTCATACTAGCTTGAATCAAGAAAGACTTTATACAGGCTGCAAAGTGGCAACTTATTGATCTTAACAGATTTATACGATTGTCAGTCTTTGTTTTCCATGTCTATTTAATTTAGAAATTTAACCATAGATTTTCCTAACTTTAAGACTACTTTTTTTTCGGGTTTTTTTGTCAATACTCCTAAGGAAATTGCATCGATTTGCTCGAGACGATCTTTCTCTAGACGATAAAGTAATTTTTTTGAAGAAAAAAAAACATAAACCGACATCTTTCCAAAAGCGCTGAATCATTTTCGATAAAACTTATATGGGACCACCTCTGAAGTATGAACCAAACAATAAATGAATCATCAAAATCAATTCATAATTGATGGTTTTTTTTTAACTTTTAACTGCGTAAAAAACATACAAAAATATAGTCCAATTGAGAACCTCCTTTTTTTGAAGTCGGTTAATAATGTGGTTGCATGGCAATAACATCTTATTTAATGCTAGGTATGTGAACTTTGAACACGAAACCAATGTTGTTGATTTACCCAGATAACTGGAATAAGGTTAAGTCTGTATGTCCGGCTGTTGTCGTTTACCTATTGATAAATCGGCCGGTTTGTATGTGGACAAAATTTATTATAACTTTTATAATCTAAGGTCTCTATTTGAACTTCCTTGACTGTATTGCCATCCAATTCTTTCATTGTGTTCACTTTTCAAATACACCGTAACTAATTTACTTTACCGTTTCTTTTGTTAGATTTTAGACAAGGACATTAAAATACCAAATTATTTTTACTATACCTACATATAATAAATTCACTTACAAAAAGGAAATTAATATTACTGTAAAACAATCAATGACCTGGCTCATCGTTAAGTCAATATTACATTATATCACGTTAGTCGGCAAATGTTTATAAAATAGAGCACGATTAAAGTGGAAAGGGGAAAGTAACTTAATGAAACTGATTAAACTAATGAGGTCGTCTCATTATTATTCTAATTGATAAGCCATATAACATTAAGACACCTGGAATCATCAAAATAAGGACAGCCTAAATACCGCAATGCAACGAAAGCTATGTCCTCGGCGCGACGCAATTGCCCAGTCAGCCACAACGATTAAAATATATAAAAAACCTATAGTTTATCGTATGTTTTCCTTTCGCAAACATGGCAAATTGTTATTAAGGCGATGGTCATGCTCATGACGCAAAATGTTGAATAATGAACGCCAGGTCACTGACATACAGTAAACAAAATATACACAACGGCACATTCTCCTTTGTTGTAACTTGTGAGACAGTAATCCTGACTAAGATTGCTCTTATATACGCCATATATCTTATATCTCTGTGATACCTGTAGTGCGGTCCTGAACAAATCACCGTGCTCCATCAACTCGTGGAGTTGCTTGACGGCGTATGCGACCGAGGACCCGGGGTCCATGAGAATAGCCTCAGCAAGGTCCAGCCATTCGCGCACAGGCGCCGGCACCCCGCCGGGGGTAGCCTGCCGTGTTATAAACTCCACGAAGTTCTCATACAGTCCATCGATGACCTGCAGCTTCTCCGACGCCTTGATCCACAGCCAAGACGAGAAAGTTGGCCGGGTAGACGATGATAGAGACACGATCTGTTCGTTTATACCAAGAAACGCCTTTGTCAGCTCCACATCTCCCCCTAAACCTTTGTCCCTCCACGCGGGATCCGTCACATTCTTCCACAGACCATTCTCTAGTATGTAATACTTTTCTCGTAAATTGTCCACTGGGGTTAAATCCTTAGCGAGCCCGAGGGCCAACAGCGCAAATAGCGCTGCTAACCTCATTGTGAGATGTGAATTGTTCGCGACGGCCGGAGGCGCACTGACTGACGAGTGGCGGACGAGGCGGGCGAGGGGCGCCCGAGTGGGGTCGATCTAGTGATGCTTAGTTATCGATGCATTGACCTGTCGAATTGTCGATAGTGATTTCTATTTGTGGCGTGGGCGGCCGTTTAATCGCCTGTTTTGGTTTAGTATGCATAGCTTGTCGTCTTTGGTCACACGGAATCTTTTTAAAAACATCCAAGATTCAAATATTAGAATCACCTCTGGAATTTTACTAGAATAACTTTCGTGATTTAAGTATATCATTCATGTCACCCTGAAGAAGACCCTCGATTAGGGTCGAAACCTGTTGGTGCCTCCACCGACATAATATTATCGTTACGATCCGATACACTCCTGTTACAAAATGACCTTTGGAAATAAACTATGCGTCAATCCAGATAATATATGTACCAAATTTTATCTATATCGGTTTACCTGTTACAGCGTGGTTCAGTAACAAACAAACATTCATACATCCAAACTTTCGCATTTCTAGTAAAATGTCATGTTATCCTTTCGATGCCAATCCATTCCAAAGAACATCCCTATCAACCAGCATAGCGGTACTGTTAACTTAGCCAAACATATGCGTTGACTAGCACTTATTCCAACGGAACAGAACGTTTATTGGCCTGTTTCGTGGGTGCGTATTGGTAGCGTATTTAATTTGTACCACATGTGTGTTTTTACTGTAGTTGCTAATTAAGTGAGCGACAACAAAAGCCTTTTTAGCGGTAAAAACAACAAATTTAGCGGTAACATCGAGCATAATAAAAAATCTGTTAGAGTGATGGAATATTAACAAAACGAGCCTTAGTCAATCCAACTAAGCATGCTTATTTATATATCTGTTTCTGAATTTATAATTTTATAATAATCGGCGAACCTTAGAATTCAAAGTGATCTATAATTAATTCATTTTCTGGTCTTCTGTAAGAATGAATAAGAATACGTTTAATCTAAATGAGCATGATTAATTAACTACTAACTCGAGCCACTACATCTTATCATTAATTTAATTGTTTTCTAGACTTGTGTTTTATAATCAAGTAACATTTTTAATATTTATTTTATTGTTAGGAATAAAAAACAAAAAATAAGTGGGAAATATTTGGTGGCATTTGTATTCTATCTACGAAAAAACGATGACCGAGAGAAATGATAAAAAAATATTTATATGTATACCAACCATAACCATAATGACCAAGAAAAAATCAGAGAAACGAGAAAAAATTATGAAAAAAATTGGATACCTCCCTACTTTTTATAACGTACATTCATAATTTCATAGCCTACATTCATTTATGTTTGTTTACCAACCAATTGTAGACGATGTCAAATAAATAAAAAAAATCTGCCGCTTACATAGTTATTGAAACGTCAATTTATAAATCCAAGCGCTGGTTTATTATCATTGTGGCTCGTCATTTACTGCTAGGATATTAATATTCCATTGCTCATAACCAGAAGATAAATTGGTATATTTACCGCTCATTTAAAGTATTTGAGGATCACTTCATTATTTCCGTTTTATTAAAATTCATTCACTATTATACTGCGGTGTCAGCTGTCGACTCCCGCGCACTGTTTTCATGCCTTTGTGATTTTTTCAATCTTTTCCTCTTTGTTTAACTTATCCGAAAATATTCGTGTTTTAAGTCTAGTTTCAGTTTACTCGTTAACATTTTGAATCGATATTTTAATAGAATTCACTGTAGATTTTTAATTCAAACAAACAGCATTTATTTCGAAAACGTACGCTTGGTGTCAGTTAGAAGTGAGTGATCAGGTAAAAATGTAGATTATTTAGGACTTGTTTGTAGATATGTTTTTGGTCAAAGAATTGAACCAAGCCTTTAAGTTTGAACTTGTAAAACTGAATCACATTGTTGTGTGGTGTTACGCGATTAGTCACATTATTAAATGACTAGTTGAATCCCCGCGACTTCGTCTGCTTTTTAATATAGCCTATATTCATCAGGGGTAGTGTAGATTTAGATTGTGAAACTATTCGATAAATTCTATATCAACCGTCGAGTTTGTTGTTATTGAGTTTCAAGGGGAGGGGAGAGTGCGCTTCGAACCTTGCACAAAGACAAAGTATCTGCCATAATAAGGTAAGGCGGAAATACGAACTACTGGTTGTAAAGCAGATATGATGCGTCTCGTATTCTGCTAAATAGGGTCATAACGTAACTAAGTTAACATACATAGCATAGCACCCAACAGTCACATACAATAGTTCTGATCTCATATTAGGATTCCTTGTGTCTTGTGTACATGCGTAAATTGTGCGATCATTGCTGTCAACTTACTATTGTGCTTGATGACAGGAAACCTGACAGACTTTGTACAATGTGTCGTATCACCTGTGTGTGATATCACCTTACCTGCAGGAAGCAGCGATTGGGCTATTATAACGATGACTCATACGTCAGAACTCGGTAGGCATACAGGCACAAGTAAAGCCTTCTGTTCTGACTCAACTTTTTCTCGATTGGCACTTACGTGCAAAACCGGTCGTATTGCCACTTTTGCGTAAGCGTTAACTTGATTCGGTTTGTGTTCTAAAAGGTTTTAAAGAGTAGAATTGTTAGCGGTGGCAATGTATGTGGCGGGTGGCAAAAAAAAAGTATGACTAAGAAATTGGGCAGAATAATTAATTATTCATTGATGGTACCATTGGTACTCGTAGTTCCTGATACCCACGACACAGGGAATCCTAGTGTGGGATCAGGACGACGTATGTGACTGTTGGGTGGGTGTTAAAATCACAAGGATCATTTCGAATCATTTTATAAACTAGAGACCGGTTCCAACGCGATCAAACCTATTACATCAGGCAAACCAAAAACTTAACTAAAAACCGACTTATACCATATGCTTGTTTGCCTTCCAAGTAGTATAAAAAGAAAAAGACAAAGATGAAAAGTCTCATGTGCATGTGTACCGGCGACGCGGTGCACCCATACCTTTCATAAGCAATGCTTACATTACTGCTTTTCGGCAGAAATAAGTATGGTGGCAACTCTTTCACAAAAACCAGCTCTACTAATACCAAGACCTATCTCTTGATTTGTTATTTCTTTGCTCTTATTTCTCCCGACTCGGTATATCTAACGCCATGGAGGTAGATACCGTAAATGAAGTGACTTTGCAAAGCCCTATCCACGGCGTAATCTGTCTTGTCTGGCGTGCACAAGGGGGAGATAAGTTATTGATCTGTTAGGCCCTCGTTCATCCACCCCTGCACCTGCCCCCAAATTACAGTAGCAAATGGCAATGGGGAACGCAGCAATGGGGATCATTTTTGCAGTCTTAGCGCTGTCCAAATCCTTTGAAACTGTATACAGGAGGAATATTTAGGCCAAGAAGTTTCCACTATTCAAGTTTCTTAAGATTTAGACAGCGCTAAGGTTGCCAAAATGATCCCCATGTTGCGTTACCCATTGCCAGTTGCTACTGTAATTGAGAGGCTGAGCTGCATGCTGACATAGTCATTTACCAGATTTGATGAAATGTTGTTTTTTTTTATCGAAGACTAGCTGAACTCTCCGCGACTTCGTCCGCGTGAAATAGCCTAATTAGCTGTTATTATTAAGTGCAGCTTTGAATGAGAGAAAGATGTTTTGAAATCAGTTTAGTAGTTTAAAGGATTAGCCCCTGCCGACGAGCGACGCAGCGACGACAGAGCGGTGACGCTCCGTAGTTCTACATACACATCTGCGTTGCCGGTGCGTCGTCGATGCGTCGTCGCGCAACGCCCGTGTGGCAGCGCTCTTTCACGCAAAAACTAACAAACGGATTTTGATGTAACTTTACAGTATTATATTTTACTAGTTGCGCCCCGCGGTATTTACCCGCGTGAATAATGATGAAAATTGATGATGATGATGATGATGATGAAAAGTAGCCTATGTGTTAATCCAGGGCGTAAAGTATCTCCATTCCAAATTTCACTCAAATCCATTCAGTAGTTTTTACGTGAAAGAGTAACAAACATCCATACTCACAAACGTTCGCGTTTATAATATTAGTAGGATACTTCAGAATAACAAATAGGCTATTAATTTAAAATAGAAATCAACGCGGGCGGATCTGCGAGCAAAATATCTTGAAAAGGTTATCTAGAAGAGAATACGTTTTAGCAATAAACTCGCCTTTGTACTACTATTGTGCGCCATAAAGAATTTTCTTCTCACATCTTGTCACACGGGTAGGCTTACATCGTACCGGAAGTTTTTATCATAAACCCTGAATGAAACACATTCCTTGTACAATGTTTCTAAAACAGACATTATTCTCATGTTCGGTATCTGTTTCTGAGTAAATTATCTGCTTAAACCTGCGCATATGACAACTGGTATTATTGTTATTGTAATCGTACGTGGCGGTAACACAACACTCTGGCACTGATATCATTTCACAGAAGCACTCTGCCATCATTGTCTGAATTAGTATAGGTAGGTGCAGTACCTACTGTATAGAGTTATTAAGGAAATGACAATCACCCCTCTACAGCGAAGAAAATTAATTAAATGAATGTGTACCTATTTGAGAATATTGTTACATATTTAAATTTTTGATAAGTAATGCCTGTGCACCTGATCTACGTATTTTTACATTTGTTATTATGTTAACATCTATGGCAATAAAACATATTCTATTCTGTTCTATTCTATGGGTTGTACTGCAAAGTAAGCTTGTAAATAGATTTCAGATACCACCTCACAAGACAGCCTTGCTCAATAAAAGTGTGTTCTCTATGGCATCCAAAATATAATAAGCTACCTATAAAAAGAATTAGGAAATTTTCATACATTAGAAAAAAAATCATAGAGTAAATAATATTTTGACAAATAAAGCATATTGTTCAATTAATTAATACCTTGCAGACAATTTGTAACATTTTAATTATTTATCATTTTCTATTTGGAAACGATAGGTACCTATTTAAATTTATTCGCAATGATATTATGATTCTCTTTTATTGAAAAAAAAAAAAGAAAAAAAATTGTGCATGCATTTCGTTGATTGTTTCTTTTTGCATGTGAAATTATAATGAATATTATTATTACTTTTTTTTAATTTGTATGCCTGAAAGAAGGCTATTTATACATGGTGAATCCATAACATTAATTAACATCTGTATTAAACTGTACCTACCTGTGTTTCGACAAAATAAATATTTGTATTGTATTGTATCTCTACTACACATAGCATTATCCAATGAATTTAATAATGAACAATCGAGCATCCTACTGGTTCGTGACTGTGTTCTAACGTTTATAAATTAATATTGGTCATAGCATTAATTACGGTAAAGCAAATGCAACCGAAACTTGAACGCAGAGGTTGTCAATTAAGTTAATTGGACGGTTCATTTCAATACAAGTTGTAGTTTGAACTGTGCATGTGTTCAATCCAATCCAATTTCGGAAGTATTCTCATCTATCATATTCACTTGAAAACTAGACATTTCCTCTCGAACCACGCATAATGTAGGGTTCCGAAGTCGAGTCACAGTCCCTCCATAATTTGAATAGTGTACTTCCTGTTATGGGTTGTTCCCTGCGATAACATACACATTACCCAACAGTCACAATAAGATTCCCTGTGTACCATGGTACTATAACACCCAGACCCGGAACAAATATTGGCAGACCATACAAACATTTGTCCCGCAGCGGGAATCGAACCCGCTACCTCTCGCATCTCAGCCGGCTACTCGCTCGCCGCGCCAAAGAGGTCGATAATCTCTGCCTCGCGGGTAGCAATGTTTAATGTATGGCTGTGACACGAGTTGTATGTCCCTTGATTAAAACAATAATTGATAACGAAGTCAAATAATACTGAAAGTATCATCACAGGATATTCGCGTTGATATTTGATGAAAATTACTTAATTAATTCAAACGCAAGGTTCATTCTTTCATAAATTACCATATCACTCATAATCATTCATTTAGTTAGTGAAGTAAAACAATGACACCAGATATTTTGCTTTGTGAATGACAAATGCTCTCCCCCATATAATGCGATGGGGGCTTTGTCATAATGACCACGCTTGGCCACGATTGGGTTAATAAGTACGTGAGTACTTAGGTGGAAGTTGTTAATCCCTATATCCTAATGTAATCCCTTAGTTGGATTTTATGACATCCACGGGAGGAGACGGTCATATTATAAATAAAGTATTTTTCTTTGGTTGGAGAACTCTTCTAAAGAAATTTGTTTATTTGCCCATGCAACTCATAATTTGCGAAAATTTATTTATCTGTGAACTGACAGAATACGGCGTACGATTACTAATAGGGTCCCGTTTGGCACCCTTTGGGTACGCAACCCTAAAAGCTAACTGATTATCTGTGTATCATGTGTATAACAGTATAAGTTATTACCAGTAGTGATAACTTTATTCAGCGGTGCGATTTTTGAATGTCATTGATTGACTAAATATCATGAAAAAGGCCACAAATCACCGTGGCACTTGATTATCATAGGTATAAGAATTAAAGTCAATTTTGTAAATGGGGGATTGACGGCAATTTTACTGACGTTTAGTCACTCGATATCATTCAATAAACGCACCCCAGATAAACGATAATGGGCAAACCGATGTACTCGCTTTTACTGGATGGGGTGCGAAAGCTCTTCTTTCTCTGGTTCATTGGCTAATCAGGCGGGCAGGCATCGCTGAGCAAAGTACAGACCAGCGTCGTACGAACCGGCTGCGACTGATCAAAGTTACTTGACCCAAATGTATGTGATGTGATGTGACTCATCTTTAACAGTAACTGCTATGTCCAATGCTTTCTGTGTTACTGTGTGTTTTATATTGCCGTCATAAATGTTTCGTTTTTTTTTTATAGATCACTGATGCGTTGGGTATTTTAATGATCGTTATTTTAAGTAGTACAATACCGTATAGCCTTGCTTAGGCATACTTAATGAACAGCGTTTATTAGGTATGCCACGGTAGAAATGATAGGAGTTTAGATGTTTTTAAGTTTTGACTTTGCCTCAGACGCCTAGTAAAAGAAGTTTTAGTTCATAGGGGAATTTTAATTTCTAATTATTCTGCTTAACGTACGCGGCCATAAAATGGTGGCAATTCGTTAAATTATGAATACTAAAATGAGCAGATCGTTGACTCATTGTGGGCTTGTAACGGATTACATTCGTCATTGAAAACATGTTGTGGGTAGGTCTCGATTGTACTTTGGCTGGTGACCTATTATCAGTGTCACAAACACAATTGTTGGTTTTGTATTCCGGTTCAAGTTGAATGTCAACAGTTTTACAAACCTGTAAGTCTTCTAAAAGCGTTTGCAGCATCCCCCGTCCTAGCAAATGCTTGTGCGGCGGAATTATAAGAGCATGTATCCTCTCCATAAGGCCGGGTAACGCGGCGGGTTCGTGTGAGACGCACCACTCCGCGAAGTTCTGCAGCGTACTTTGTTCCAGGTCCTCTTGGAGCCCCACGTATTCCCTCATCACCCTATCAGCTGACGCGACCCTCCCCAGTAGATCTGACAGCTCGTGAAGCCGCAGCTCTAGCCTAGTACCTCTGCCACTGTTCTTCGCCAGAAACATGGCCACAGCACCTGCCTTCTCCACATCCAGTTCCACCCGTTTTATAGCACGGGTAACCACCGCTAAACGTGCTAATACTTCCCTCTCTCGCCGCCGAACGATCGGTAGCGCAACACCGGACGACAAATTGAACGGTTTCGCTAAGAGGTCCCAGGATGAGAGCACCTCCTCACCTATATCTTTGCTTAACTTTAAAACGTCTATAACATCGTCGACGAGCGCGTGCGCCGTTGCCGCGAGCGCGTATAGAAACAAGAAACGCACGCGTCTAACCTTCATGACGGATTTGCGCTCACTGACAAGCATGCCCGAGGTCGTGGTGTGCCCACCGTGTGAAAAAACTATACCACAATCATCTCATGATAATGTTTCCATACTTTTTAAGGCAACGGTTTGAAAGTATTCTTTAATGCTACACCAAAAGCAAACAAAAAACTTTTTAATTTAATTTAATGTGTTAATTAAAACCTTCGGTTCTATTGTACTGATTATATTTATCAAATTATTCAACCAATAATTTGCACCATATTGCGAAACAATCTACTAAAGCCAACATTTTATAATTTTTAACATTGTTGACTTTGTAATTTTTATCTATCACAACAAACTACCTGTTTGGAGGCACTTGGTGAATATACATTATGTATTCACAAGAATAACGTAACTTTTTAAAAATAACCTTCACTTGGGTGTTCACGAGACCTCCATTTCGTCAGCGTTTTTTAACTGACATTGAGCAAAATCTACACGTTGGCAACATTATGTAGCAACTCAACCCACCGCTGCTGCTTTTGTTCTAAGTAGGTACTTACTTTCTATTTATTCGGGTTCGTTTTATAAACCAAGGGTTGGAGCTATCTATAGGGTGGTTCCGAATTCCTGCATATTTTAACAAACGTTTGCTTATTTATGCAAGAGGTTGAAAAATACCTGACCGAAGATAAACGTAAGATTGAAGATTTCTTTTAGAAATTTGTAAAGGTTTCGTAGAAATACATTGCTTGCGCGATATGACTGCCCATATTATTACCTACTCAGATAACAATTCACATGGGCCATAAAGTTTGGTTGGTTCATCCCATTAGTGACCACACCAACCCCACGTGAAATGTAATGAAATTAGTTTATTTGCTAGAACATGGTAGGATACATTAATTGCCTTGTATTATAGTGAGTAGCACATGTTCTTGCTGCACAAGCATGCAAATGTTTACGTCTCTATTACATAGGGTACAATAAATTCATCACTAATACCCCCAAATACCACAAATGGTCCGCTCTTGCATCAGAAAACGAGTCGAAGACTATGAGGCACAGTCTGCAATTTATTTATAAAGAAGATTGTTTGATTACGATACTTAATAATATTTGAATATTGATATAATAAACATTTGTTGAAAAAAATATACGTGCCATTTTACATTGTTTGTTGATGTTGACTTAAAATCCCCGGGAAATTACTTTGATCTTGTTTTGGTATGTCATGTTTGTCCTCTGTTATTGATTTTCAGTTTTCAGAGAAAAATGTTTTGAAATTACGTGTCATCGATGTTTGTACGTTTTTGTTGAACGAGCGAAGCGAGTTCTTTCGAGTTAAGGGTCTAGTCTGCGAAAACGTTTGAAAAGTGATGTTTTTAAAAGCCAAGAACTCCCCGAATTTAGATTTATTCTTAACAATATTTAGATCACTAGATATAACACCTCAACTGGTATACAAGAGGGCTTTTTCTTTGATTTCATTCTTGATTTTGTGTCAAAAATGATACGAAATTCACCAAAAAAAATGTGAGGCAATAAAGTCAAGTAGGATGTCATATGAAAGGGATCGTTAGTTCAAATATTATTCATCATCATCATCATCATCACCAGCATGTTTACGTTCACTGCTGGACGAGGAATACAATTGAATACAAATGGCGGATTTCAAATTCAAATTCAAAATTATTTATTCCGTGTTAATACCTATTATTGTACATTAAGGTACTATTACATACTAAAGTCATCAGCTAGAGCTTCGTAATTTTTTTCTGATATTATCACTAAAATCCTTAAAATTTTAATTTCTAATGTCCAAAGGTAATTTATTAAAAAGATTTATGCTTATGCATAAAAAACTATTAGCTACTTTAGCTAGTCTGCGCTTCGGAACAACTATATCGTCTTTATTGCGTGAATTATAATTGCGAATGTCACTTTTTTATTTAAAATCGTCAATATGTAATTTAGTATAAATAAGATTTTGAAAAATATATTCGCCTGTAAATGTCGTGATATCTAATTCCTTAAACCTTAGTCTACACGATTGTTATTTACCAATTTGCAATATAAACCTTATCGCCCGCTTCTGCAATAGAAACACCCTGTGGGACTGTGTATTTGCAGTTTTTTAGTTTGTGATAAATACTCAGATAGATGGTGCCGCCCATCCCCTGGTGTAACCCCTTAGTAAGACTTTTACTACATCCACGGGACGAGGTGGGGTCGATTCTTAGGCCGGACATTCCAAGCCACTATTGTTTAGTACACCGTATGTGTTCATATACTTAATAATATACTTGTCTTATTTTGTCGACAGAGCTTATTCTACGAGATCCTGGCCGGAGTATGGGTGCGGAATGGCCTTCAAATCAAGGGTCAGGCGATGACGTACATCCAGGCCAACTTCTGCAACTCCATGGTGGACATGGACATATACTGGCTGCAAGTGTGCGCCGCGCATCTACCCGCCGACCAGTTCCTAGACATGTGCATCGATATGTGAGTACAAGTTTTGCTAGTAGTAGAGCTACTTGTGAAAGAGTTCGTCCGGAAAAGTGCTACCACCATACATATTTCTGCTGCCAAGCATAAAAGCTCGCATTGCTGTTTTTCGGTTGGAAGGGTGGGTATAAGTAGTGCAAGCAATACAATTAGTTTAAGATACATAGAGATAGATCGAGATCCCGCCCAAGATACCTTACTTTTGACTTCTGCGCAACAACGGTCAGCGCTCGACTTTCCATCTTTATGTCTCAGGATGACGAACGTAGTGCAATGCCAAGTAGGTCGCGTTTGTTATTGGCTGGGGTTACCGCATCAGTTGGGGTCAGGTGCCAGTCCAGTACCGAATTATATAAAAAAATAAAATTGCTACGCTGCCCTAATAAGTATACTACTGTGTTTACTAATAAGTAGTATTATTAACTAGTTTTTGAACCCCCCCCCCTCTGACGCCCTCTGTGGTGCGGTGGGGAGTACCGCCGGCTGTGATGCAAGAGGTTGCGGGTTCGATTCCCGCTGCGAGACAAATGTTTGTATGATCTGCTAATATTTGTTCCGTGTCTGGGTGTTACGGTACCATGGTACTCCTACTAATCCTAGTGTGGGATCAAGACTACGTATGTGACAGTGGGGTGTTATGTTATGAGTTTTTCTAAAATGTGCTATAAAGGTTGATGTTACAACAGGTTCGGAGTAAGAGAATGGCTGAGTATGCTGCCGATGTCGCCGTCCCAAGCGGCGGAACAGGACGCTATGGTAGAGGGGCTCCTAACTTTCCTAGCCATACTGGTCTCCTCCAGGACGAACCTTGGTGAGTTAATGTGATCCTCATGGGGATAATTTATGTTTAACATAAGTTTAAAATTTTTCGCAATACACTCAGGTTATCCAGGAGAGAATGCTTTATAGCATCAAGTTCGCCTTTACTTTTTTTATTTGCAATAAAGAATTTTCTATCTATCTATCTTAGCGCTGTTCAAAACTTTGAAAAATGTATACTTTTACATGTCTTTACATGAAATGCATTTGGGTCTCCTTGAACTAAAATTATTCCCTTTTCATATTTAAAAAGTACAATAACCGGCCAAGTGCGATTCGGACTCGCGCACGAAGGGTTCCGTACCGATATTTACAAAAACGGCAAAAATTCACGTTTGTTGTATGGGAGCCCCCTAAATTTTTTTTTATTATTTGTTATAGAAGCTACAGAAATACATCATGTGTAAAAATTTCAACTGTCTTACTATCACGGTTCATGGGATACAGCCTGGTGACAGACGGACGGATAGACGGACAGCGGAGCCTTAGTAATAGTTTTACCCTTTGGATATGGAAACGTAAAAATTGGACAGCGCTAATACTTTCATTGTGATCCCTGTAACAACTGACACGGGTGTCCAGCTATATTTTATGTACCGAGTTTATGAAAAGATGCAAAATGATTCAAATTGAATTTGCTTGTGGCCTTCGCAGGCCCCTTAACCAATTTGTACATTTCTAGGTAATGACGAACTGACCCAGTCAAGGCTGGAAGTCAGCACACTGCTGGCTGCCGGTGACAAGACTCATTCACAACTCCTAGAATTGATGCCGGAACGTTCCGGTAACGCGCATACGAGGAATTTTGAACAAGTGCTCA
Organism: Epirrita christyi; assembly: GCA_951392215.1. Lineage (NCBI taxonomy): Eukaryota > Metazoa > Arthropoda > Insecta > Lepidoptera > Geometridae > Epirrita > Epirrita christyi. The sequence goes on from OX595844.1 coordinate 15,192,903, forward strand.
AAGAGGTATTTTTACGAATGGACTCTTTACATTGTAGAATACAATCATCATCATCACCAGCCTGTTTACGTTCACTCCTGAACGAGGCCTCCCTCATTGATTACAATGGGGGGATTTACCATAATCACCACGCTTGGCAGGCGGATTGGTGATTGCAGTTTGGTGTTAATAAGTACTCAGGTGGATGCTGCTGCTCATTCCCTGGTGTAATGTAATCCCTTAATAAGGCATTTACTACATCCACGGGAGGAGTAGGAGGGATCTATTCTTAGGCCGGACACACCACGGCACTAGAATAGAATAGAAAATACTTTATTGTACACCATCATCATCATCAGCCTGTAGAAGTCCACTGCTGGACATAGGCCTCCCCCTTAGAATGCCACGACGCACTGTCTTGCGCCGCCTCCATCCACCGACTTCCTGCGACGTTTATAACGTATTTAATTCATTGAGTGGAGGGCCTTCCTCTACTGCGTCGTCCGGTTTGTGATCGCTACTCGAGAACCTTTATTCCCAATCGGTTGTCAGTCTTCGTATACCTTATCATACAACGATTTTTTTTTATTATGAAAATCATTATAAAAATCCCGTTCCTAGTGATAACTATGATAATTAAAAGTACAATGGAGGGTATTATCGCTTAGAAACAATCGTATGATGAAATAAATTTATGCCAGACAACCTTTGAATAGACTGAACTGTAGCTTGGCAGGCTTGAAAAGCGTAAAAACTAGCCCCCTTATTCATAATCAATTTGAAAACCTTTGATAGCTAAAATAGGTTTTGTCTTGTTTTGACTTATGTCATTTTACATCACAGAGAACAAAACAAAAGCTATTTTAACTAAAATAGGTTTAAAAAATTATTATGAATTAGGGGGTAAAAGTTTTAGTGGTTTTTCATACACTTTTCTCATATTGTTATACCTAGCTTTCATTTGCAGTTATCAACATACCGCCCCCCGCCCAAAGGCTCGGAGAACTTGGAGCAAGGTCTATTTGTACCGCGGCCAGTTGTATGGGAGCAGTACTATGACCCGTTGCATGTACTCCGCCGCGCTGTACATAGGAGGGACTTTCACGCTTCTATGGAAAGATACACAGCATTGTGAGTACCACTTTAGACCTTAAAGAAAACAAAATAGTGTATAAAATTTAAAAAAACATGTTTTACATAACAATTTTCTATGAAAATAGTAATCTAAACCAGATTAGAGGGCCTATTACGAGTTTTGCATTGCAACAATCACTTTGCCGTCGTGAATCGTGAGTATTCAACGTGACTTACGTTGTAACTATTTATGAATCTGTGCTGTTTCTATCGACTGCGCGGCACAGAATGAAGAATTGTTACTATGTAAGTCACGTTGAATGCTCACGACTCGCAAAGGGATTGTTGCAATGCAAAACTCGTAATAACCCCTCTGATCAAAATGAGCCCAATTACTGCCATTATCTCATCATCATGATCATAAGCCTGTAGAAGTCCAGTGCTGAACATAGGCCTCCCCCTTAGGACGAACAGTCCTGAGCTGCCTCCATCCATTCCCCGCGACGTTTATAATGTCTTTAGTCCATCGAGTGGAGGGCCTTCCTCTACCGCGTCGTCCGGTTTGTGGTCGCCACTCGAGAACCTTTATTCCCTAACGGTTATCAGCCACTTAATACCATTTATTTTTCGAGCGAAGCTAGTACTTTGCGCTAACCTAGACGAGTTTGAGTTTGTATGTATGTAAGCCTAAGGGTAACTTTGGAATCGTTCCACTACTTCCAGTACTTGCAGTAATATCACAATGCTGAAATTTGGCATGCTTCCAGGAAAAAGTCCAAAGTTAAAGAATTGCGACACATTATACTATAAAATGTAAAAACCAATATGACATCCATTAATGAGCTCCCGTTTGTTAAATTAAAATTACATCGTAGTTAAGTTAGATACACTAAACTTGATCAAACGATGTTGCCTATAGTTTTCCTGCAATACCCATTATGATGCACTTACTAGATATTTTGAGATGTTAACTTAATTCAAAAAGAAGTTATCAATTTATTCGTCAGTTATGTACCTACTTCTTCTTAGTCGTGTCGATAGTGGTTGTTTTTATACATATTTTGTAATATTTGGCTACATCAATGGCGTTATCACGGGCGTAGCCAGGTTTTTGTTTTAGGGGGTTAAGACAATGAAACAACAAACATGTACACGAAATGACATAATTATCCATGTGAAAAAAACTGTCTGCCTAAAATTTTGATAATTTTTTTGGGTTGGTTGATCCCCCAAACCCGCCCTGGCTACGCCCATGGGTGTTATAGGTATCACTTAGGGTGTAGGTGTTAAGTCACAATGAGCAGTAACGAAATATCTGTTACAGCATGCGTGAGAAACAAAAGGCCGCCGGCGTGTCCGTCACCACCGAAGGTGCCGCTCTGTGGCCCCCGCTCCGCTTGGCCTCCGCGCCGCAGTGTGGGGCTGGGGACCCCCGCGCCATCTGTTCCTCTGGGGTCCTCCACGGAGCCATAGCTGCTGTGCTGCATAGGGGGGTCCACAGGAGAGGGGATACCTTTGCTCCTCACGCGCCCCCTGACCATGTTTTAGCGCTGGCCGTTTACTTGTTGAGGGTAGCCTGTGACACTCACGCTGAGAGAGCTGAACCTGAAAAGGTAAGCTTTGAATTTGCCCTAAATCTTATTGAAGACGTGAAACTGGCGCAGCCGGGTAAAATACAAGCAGTCATCGATGTCGATATGTTACTAGCGTACTAGGTACTTACTGAAGACATAGGCGACGAATTGGTTTATCCAATATATCAACCAGAGTGCTTGAAAACCGGTTTTACCTTTTTTTTTAGTTATAGCCATTTAGGGGGATTTGCTTGTCAGGCAGATTGGTGATTGCGGTATTGAGGTTGAGGAATGGGCAAAAGCATCCATCTGAGGGATGGCGTTGCCCATCCCTTTGTGTAGTCCCTAAGCTTACATATAAAGTGATTTATAATCTCTTATATAATTATAATGTTTTCGTTTTAGACATGCATGGCCGTCGCAGAACGGTTCGGACGAGGCAGTTCAAACAGCGCGCGGGTTTCGGGCGTGCCGCTCCTGTCCGCGCTGCGCGGCGACGTGTGTCGCAACGCGCGCACGCTGCTCGTGAGTGTGCCGCGCCCGCGCGCTCCGACGCCCGCGCCCTCCTCCGCCGACACGCATCCTGCGCACAGGGACCCTGCCGCATCAGACAGTGAGTCGTGACTGAGACGCACTTAAATTTAAACACTACACGACAAAATAATCACAAAATGAGTTCAACTATTATTATAATAAGTGTCTTCAGGACTAGGAGACAGTGGAGCATGTGTTATTGCACTCATCAGCAGCCTTTAGCCGTCCACTGTTGGACGAGGCCTCCCCATATGATGCCCTCCGCTATGATGCTGTTGACGATCTCCGTGGCGCGGCAGAATACACCCCAATGCGGGAACAGTCAGATCCCACTCCCCCCAAACTTATTTTGTAGGAAGAGAAACAATGTAATAATTTTAAAAAGTAATTTAAGTTATACATTTAAGCATTTTAAAGTTAGGCAACACTGTAGCAGAAGTTAACGGCGAGAAGAGCAAGCCGCGAAAATTAGTGGTTTTTAGGAGCGAGAGCAGCCAACATTGCAACAGAAGTTACTATAACGGAGATTTCGGGTCTGCGAGTGTGTCCCCTAGCTACGACGCTGCGTGTGGCCGGTTCTTTCATGGTTCTGCGTTAGTTCGGAGACAAGTTTTTAATAAAATAATTTTTAATAAAATAAAATAAAATAAAGTTTGAGTAGCCCTGAAAAGAGCCTAGTGACCCATGGTAAAAGAATCAATTTGTAGTGTAGGGTTCAGTGCGCTTTGTAGTGACTCCTTATATTTTCCACTCGATGGGCCGATGACATTGTAAAGGTTTCGGTAGACCGTTCGTCGTAGCATGCACGTCTAGCAGTGGACGTCAAGCGACTGAAATGATGATGATGTTAAACCGCTAGTTTGCAGCGGATATAATGAGATTCTTCATTTCATCAGGTGATACGGAGTGGGAGCCCTCAGAATCGGAAACCTCCAGACAGCCATCGTTCTCGAAGTCCGTGTCCCTGCCCAGTTCCACCACCAGCACGGCTTTGGCCGTTCCACATTCATTACAAGTACGTTATTATTTTATAATTATCTTTGAAACAACTAGATTTTAGGGAATTTATCGAGGAAGGTTTTAGATATTTACCCGGACTTGTTGGGCAATTTTCGTTGGAATAAGATTTGTCCTGGCTGCTGGCTTATTTAGGAGTGTGTTATTACTGGAAGAAAGCGTTGGCCGAATTGGTCGTGGAAAGCAATGGCGGCGATGAGCACACCACTTGCCACGTCTATATTCCAACGTCTGTGCAACCCACGGTGAAAAGAGGCCTATTGAGGCTCTACCTACCCCTTCTAGGAAAAAGTTCCAATCAGAAACTGATTGAATGCTGCGAATGAAATGACGCTCATGCGATTACCCAATTCACGCAGTTTGCCTACAAAGCTTGATTCCAACTAGACTGTGTAATTATCACTAGAAACGGGATATTTACCATGATTTTTGAGTTTTGTTGAATCCCGATATTTCGGCACAATTTCATGCGCCATGATCACGAGTAAACTGAAGTCTTTGCGAGTAGATTTTTATTGTTATAGGTAGCCGTAACGATCTACCCTCTTTCTCACTCTTTTATTACGAACACCCCTACCATCAGTTTCATTGTCACACTTAACTCCATCTCGACACACCACACTAACGGTATCCGGACGAGCAACTGGTACCACACAATTTTTCCGATTGCTACACATTCTCACCACAGGATTCCACACTCCAGACAATTGAAAACCATCTTCTCTATTGAAATTCCTGTGTTTAGTAATCTCAATTGCCTCTTGTACCAGTCTTGGTATGTAATGCCGCTCTGTTGAGATTACCTGTGGATTGTGTAGCTCAATCCAATGGTTTGAGCCAGATTCTATGAGGTGTTCCACTATAGCTGACTTCTGTGTGTCGACGTTTTTGACCGCTCGGATGTGCTCCTTGACCCGACAAGCTATCGTACGTTTAGTTTGACCAATGTAAGAACTCCCACAGCTACAATCAATCTTATACACCCCTGGTTTTTCAAGTAGAAAACTGTCTTTAGGTGAGCGCAGGTAGTGTGAGATTTTCTTTAAGGGAGTAAAAATGGTCTTAACGGAGAACTTTTGCAGGATTTTCGCAATTTTGTCCGTCACTCCCTTAACGTAAGGCAGAAATGCTGGTTTTCGATCCACCATGCATTTGCGGGGTCTAGGCCTAGGACGCTCTAGAAACGCCGAAACGTCTATATCGTCTTATAAACTAAAATTACTCCTGTTCCAACGCGACCAAGCCTAGAAAAATCAGGCAACAAACACGGCTTGGCTTACAAAAATGGTCCGTCTTACCACTAGGTGAGAAACGCCTGAGTGGTGCCTCGGAGCAAGGTGTTGCTGATACATAGTAAATGAGAACTTAAAAACCTTAGGAAGGTAGTCAAAAGTAAATAATCATCAGCAAAAAAATATGCAAGACACGCTACGCTTGTTATATGACATTTGCGATAGTCTCGCTAGCGTCTTGGTAACGTAAATTATTCGTGCTGACCCCACAGATCTATGTATGTGATTGTTGGGTGTTATGTTTTACGGTACAGTTGTTTATAACAGTAGAACTTGTTTGCAGCTAGCGAGAGCAGACTCCACACCAGACGACCAATCGGACAATGGTGGTGATACTCCAACAATCCGTGCATTGGAGGTACGTGCTACTCGTCAGTGATTGGGTTAAAAATATTTTCACGTTATATGTGCTAATAGCTTGCGTCGACCTTTGGTTCAGTGGCTTGGCGCGTTCATGCCCTTTCCGCTAGTACCAAAGGGGGAAGGGAGGGGTGGGTATCTTGCTTATACCATGGAGATGAGAATGATTTTACTACGTGTTGACGCGTGTCGCCCGATCGGGCCTACCACGAGCCTGCCAGTTTCAACACTGCTACTTTCAACAAAAAACTAAATTATTTTACCAAAGTAACTTTCGTGAATTACATCATTAATTTTGTATAACGGGAAATTTTCACGTACCGGTATGTTGGTGGAAGCACCAGCAGCAACTCCCCCCACTCCCGCGCCGGAAGAACTGAGAGGAGCGAGCTCAGAGACGCAGTGCGAGGAGGGACGCAGAGGGAGTGTAGTGTATCTATACCCACTCTGATGAAGACCCTCGATTAGGGTCGAAACCTGTTAGTGCTTCCACCAACATATCTATACGTGAATAAACTGTATTATGTACTCATCTTATTATGTTGTATGTTACAGGCCGCAATAGACAACAGCCAAGCATTAGCGTTGCAAACGTTCGACACGGAAATGAGCCTCGCTCTTACCTCGGACTTGGACACGCCACCTATACCTATAGACTATGGTAAGTGCTCTTAACATAACTTAACATTTTTTTTACTACTAGTCAAACGACCAAGCATACGGCCCACCTGATAGAAAGTAGTTACCGTAGCCTATATAGACGCCTGCTACACCAGGCGTCGGAAACGTTTCCGATCGGATTCGTTAGTCTTTCATTTCGATGTGGTAAGTAAAACACAGTAATATACAATTGTATATATTGTTTTAGAATAGCCCTGATGCATCACACATCGTTATATTTATCATTAATGACGTTCTCTAGACATGGAAGGCGCTGACTGGAGCGTGTCAGTGCGGAGTGCCTCTCCGGTGAGCACCGAAGCCGCGCCCGCCCTGCCCGCGCCGCCCGTCCACCACGCCATCAGTGGATCTGACCACGCTACACCCTCCACTAGTAATCAGGTACCCACTATTAGTAATTTATTTATACATTATTGCACATAAACTACGAGTACCATGATACCACAACACCCAGACCAGCCCCCCAAATACAGTAGCAAATGGCAATAGGGAACGCAACTATGTGGATCATTTGGCAGCCTTAGCCCTCTCTAAATCTTTTAAAACTTGAAAGGAGGAATACTTAGGTCAGGAAGTTTCCCCTATTAAAATTTCATATGATTTATAATAGCACATAAGGCTGGCAAAATTAATTTATTTAAATTATTGCGTTGCCCATTACCATTGTTATTCTGTAATTGGGGGGCATTGGGGTCATTTTGGCAGCCTTATTGCTATATATAAATCTTATGAAACTTGAATAAAAGGTAACTTGACCTAAATATTCGTCCTTTCAAGTTTCAAAAGATTTGGTCAAAGCTAGGGCTGCCAAAATGATCTCCATTGTTGCGTTTCCCATTGCCATTTGCTACTGTAATTGGGGTTTGGGGGGGGGCTGGATTCATTATTTGCAGATCATGCAAACATTTGTCCCGCTGCGAGAATAGAACCCGCAGCTCGCAGCGTCATAAGTTGCATAGATTGCTACTGTTTCTCAATCGTGTTTCGTGTATGTAGGTGCAACTTTCAAGTCCAAGCGAAGATTCATTCCCAGTCAACGAGTCCATAATATCGTTACTTCTGAAGCTGCACTCACAACTCTCGGGAAGGCTGGATGCCTTCTCGTTAGAAGAGCCGCCGCCCCCATCTGAACAAGGCGGTAAGTGACAAAAGATTTTGATATAAATCATTCGTTCGATTATGTTTTAACATAATTTTTGCAAAGGAACACAATACACTAATAAGACTCATACGAAGTATATAGTATATTTCATTACAAGTGCGGAAAGGCTGTCATTGCAAAGAGTTCCGACAAATGTCTACCCGAGCCGAAGGCGAGGGTTGACAGTCGGAACAAGTTGCAATGACGGTTCCACACGTGTACTGAACGACTATTTTTTAATACAGTTGCGAAAAAATGAAGCAATTTAATAAAATAATAAAAACACAATAAACTCAACTAACTAATCATTTATTTCGTATAAAAGTTGTAATTCACATAAACATTGAAATTGGTACAGTTTTTTATACTAACTGGGGAAGTTTTAGGTTGCATATTTACTGTTTGAGATAAGATAAGATAAGATAAGTTTATTTGCCAGAACATTGTAAATACAATAAGGTCTTAAACTAGAAAAAGTCCAATATGTTCTACCTTATAACTAGGCATGCAAATTTTCACATGGGTAATATGATTAATATAAAATCAATAAAATTAGAATAATAATTGAGATTTAAACAATGAACTAAGTAAAATAAAAATGTCAATAATTTGGTTAATCAATAAAAATTATAATTGAAAATCCCTATATTGTAAAAATTGATTTAAAGAATAATAGCATCTACCCATCAGCCATTTTTTAAATTTAATATTAAATAAATTTCCAGTTAGATTTTTAAGATCCTCTGGTAGATTATTGAAAGATGAGATGATTGTAGAGTCTGTTGTTAGATCTATCCCTTAATTTTATTAGTAGAAACTCCTTATTTTTCCTGAATAATTCGGGATGCTGCTTCACAAACTCTGCCGCTTGTTTAATGTAGAGACATGGGAGAGGAAGAATATTATATTTCTTGAAAAGGGGCTTACAAGAGTCCAGAAAGTGAGCTCCGCATAAAGAGCGTATGCACCTCTTTTGAGCTCTGAATGCTCTATCGAAATCCGCACTGTTACCCCATAAAAGTAATCCATATTGAAGTGCAGAGCCAACATGACCGTGGTTTGCGCTAAGGGCTACTTCTCTCGAAGCCATCTCGCGTAGTCTTTTTAAAACGTATGCATAACTGCTGAGCTTACTACATACTTTATCAACATGAATTTTCCAGTTTATATTTGCATCTAAATGTATGCCTAGAAATTTGATTGAACTAACTTCTTCGATTTTTGTATTATTAAATTTAATGTCAAGGTTTAAAGGACTGCGTCTAATTGTTTGGAATTGCATGAGTTTTGTTTTTTGTAAATTAACCCTAAGATTATTATTACTTAGCCAAGTCACTATGTCAAAAATTGCATTTTGGATGTCATATTCAAAGTTATTTATGTCATTAGATTTAATTATTATTGTTGTTATTATCGTCTGCAAATAGAACAGTCTCGTGGTTAGTAGCATCGGGGAGATCATTAATATAGAGTAAGAAAAGTGCGGGCCCTAGAATGCTACCTTGGGGAACACCATACTTGTTCAGCTTAAAATCCGATCTATATCTTATTTTCCTCATCGAACGATCAACTCTACTTATCTCTATACATTGGTGCCTATTTTTGAGATAACTTTCAAACCATTCATTGGCCGTACCTCTAATGCCATGTTTATGTAGTTTTGCTAGTAATTTCTTATGGTGAACAAAATCAAATGCCTTGCTCATGTCGAAGAACAATGAGACAACACGTGAACCAGAATCAATAGATTCGGATCAATAGATAAACTATTATTAATTTCGTATGATTGTTCATGTATATTTGTCATACAATGGCGTTTGCTAGTTGATGGAGTTGGATCTGATGAATTATCATTATCAACGAAGGTAGATGGACGAACGTTCTTTTCAACATGTGAAGGAGACGGACTGGACCTTAAATTAATGGATTGTGTGATTTTTTTCCCAGTTTCTAGTTTGTTGTTTAATGAATCACCAATATAGCTTTCTGCAACTTTGTCTGATTTCCAACCTCCTAGTCGCTTTAAGGACGTCAAATTGGCTCCTGAATCTGCCAATAATGTAGCAGAGGTCCTCCTGAAGCTGTGCCCAGTATAATACTTAGCATCCGGCAGACCAAGAAACGTAGCTATTTCTTTTGGCATATTACCAAATTTATTTATCCCGATTGCTTGAGCTGTACACTTCCCTTTTTGGTAATTTTGAAAAAAACGGTCGGTTTTTCCTTTTTGGGACCGCTGATTCATATATTTTTGCACTATTTTAAGAAAGTCTCCTTCAACAACAAAGCTTCTCGGTATCTTATTTTTTGTGTTCGGAATCTTGATTAGTAGCATTTCTCCATGGGCTTCAATATCTTTTAAAGTAATATTGGCTAACTTGTCTGCGGCAAGCTCCAACAACGCCAAAAATCAGAGCAACCTACAAAAAAAGGGATTTGATTAATATTTTTTTAAATAATGTATTGACTGTATTTTGCGATTTCGTAAACTGAATACTAAAGAAAAATATAAGTACTTATTAATAAATTACCTTTGTGGATAAATAACGATCATCGGGAGCTTCGTTCAAAAACCTTTCCACTTCATTCGATGTTAATATTTTCGACTTTTTACTTGTAAAACCGTCTGATTGTCGTTTTAAGAAAGCATTTAATTTTGGGTATTCACTTATATCCACGTTGTTCCTTATTTTCAGCATACTTTTTATCATCGAAAACCTCGACCATAACGTAGAAGGTTTTAAATTTGCTGAGAGTTCGGAGAAGTATGCCAACATAACATTTTCTGAAAAACTATTTGCTTTTTTCTCTTCTCCACGCAATAAATTCGTCGTATGTAGATATGTAGCGACTTTTTGACTTTTCCGGTAAAATGTTCTCCGAAGCATTTTGTGCAATTATACTGAGTTACGGTGGTGTTAATTCAAAAAAACTAGGGTCGAAATTACTCATTTTGTGCAACAAACAACTAAACTTGCAAAGAAAATTTCTTAAAAATGGCGCCAACCGTAGAATATAAGCAGAGATTTTTTTTCCTTCACCCATTCTGGAAGGCAAAGGGATCTATACCCATACAGCCAAGTCTTCAGTAGATTTTTTTTATTGATATAAATTGAAAATGAAATTTAATGAGATGAAATGAAATGAAACCTAACATAACTCATTCAATCAAATCATTAAATCTGTTAATGAAACAAATTAGTAGCTTCTTTTTAGAAATATACGTATTTGCATGAATCATAAAAACTTCAATGAATTTTTTTAGTAAAAACTTCATGGTTAGTTTTTCTTTATAATAGACATTATTTTGACAGTTGGGAAAGAAAAAGCACAAGTGCGGGAAAGGTAAAAAAAAAGCACGAGTATGTAATAGCCCACATCCCGAACGCTATACGTCCCTGCAATACGCCACTTTTTGAGCAACTGTATTAAAAAGTATTTTTTCAACACACTTAGATGCGCGCGCATAGGCAAACTGATTAATTTTTCCCGCCATAGCGAAACATTATTCACGACTCGTTTTCACTGTTGAAATTATAGTTATTTTCTTCACAGGTGTGTTGAAAAACGTCGTATGATACACGTGTGTATGAATGATTACCGTCCTCGGCTCTCTCAAGACTCAATGGCGCCTCAGCGGTAATCACTAACATTACACACTTGTACCATAATGTACTATTTCTCAAACATGCTTGGATATTCGATCAGACGATCACGGACGATCGTCGTTATCATCATTGTGGCTGCAAAACTCGGTCTCACTCTGTAGAGTGCTCAAGGTCACTCAAGTGTTCGCGACTTATTGCTGAGGCCGTAGTCATCCCAGTCTTCAGAAAACTGTTGGTACACTGGCATCCATGGCACTGGTTCCCATGGGGCACTTTGGCCCAGGACTAAGCCTTCATTTTTAGGGTTCCGTACCCTTAGGGTAAAACGGACCCTATTACTAAGGCTCCGCTGTCCGTCCATCCGTCCGTCTGTCACCAGGCGTATCTCATGAACCGTGATAGTAAGACAATTGAAATTTTCACAGATGAAATATATTTCTGTTGCTGCTATAACAACAAATACTAAAAAACAGAATAAAATAAATATTTAAGGAGGCTCCCGTCTCGCATACAAACAAACGTGATTTTTTGCCGTTTTTATATAAAATGGAACGGAACCCTTCGTTCGCGAGTCGACTCGCACTTGGCTGGTTTTTTTACTTTTTATTTGAGATATTCTGTCCCAAACCGTTCAGGGTTTATCATTCTATAGTTCGACGATGACAGTTTTATGATCACAATAGATTTTAACCGGTTTAACTTACGTTGATTATATTCGAGTATACGAGTGGTTAAAATCTACGTAATCATGAATACTTATGAAAGTTTTTATCAAAAAGTGTCAGTTTTAGGTTAGCAAAATTAGTTATTCGCAGTGATTACAGTTTTTTTTAGCTTCAGTCCTGACACTGCGCTGGTCTGAAAGAATTAACAAGCAATTGTCTTCTAGGCTTGGTTGCGTTTTAACAGGAGTAACTTTAGTTTATAAGACGATTCAAAATGATCCTTGAATCAAATTCTTTTGATTTGATTTTTTGAACATAATATCACATTAATTTCAGGCGTCTTATGTTTTATATTGCGTAGGTGATGGTCCGTACTACATCGGAGAAGTGCTTCGTAAGCTGGCTGCGCTGGACGAGCGCTGTGCGGAAGCCATCGCGCATGTCCGCATGTCGCTCTGGCCGCACCAACGAGAGAAGCAGGCGGAACAGAAGGCTAGGTATATATCAAGTTTTTGATCATACTCTCTGGTTCACATTGATATCTGTGTCCAATGGTAGGTATGTATTTGTCACCAAAATTTACGTGAAATTTGACTTATTGTTTTGAAACAAAATTGATTGTGTCCTCTTGAGAGAAAACAAGTGTCGAGACATAACTGCCAGGCTCAGATGGTATTTAATGGGATACATGACACATCACAACGCACCTGTGTCATTGGTGCAACTGTACTTGATGTCGAGTTGTTGCTTTAGAGAGCGTCGCGAGAAGGAGGAGAGGTCGCGGCGCGCGCGCGAGCGGCAGCAACAGCTGATGCGTGAGTTCGCGCGCAAGCAGCAGCAGTTCCTGTCCGCCATGCAGTCCATGGACGGCGCCGCGCCCATGCAATGGGACGACGAGGACACCGAGAAGTGTTACACGTGCGTCATCTGCAACACGTGCGCGCCATCCGCGCCGCAAGACCCGCAGGTACACTACTCACTATACCATAATCATTTGTAATTCAAACATATTTCCACCATATTATGCCATTATTCGGATTTGGGTAGTATTCGGGGTTGGTTTCGTATTAAAAACAACGTATTTTCTAGTATACTGTGATTAGGAACATAGCATATACTGTCAAGTTACAGAATAACAACAAGATATGAATAAAACTTTCAAGTTTTTATTCATCATTTTTGGTATTACGGAACACGACCTAATTTGATACAAATTCCGAATGGCTCGTACACCCATCGCGCATGCAGGGGAGAGGCCTCGGTGCCAAACAGGGATAGCTGATTTTGACACTCGCTTCAAATTGAATTTGCTTGCGGCCTTCGCAGGCCCCGCCCTGAACTTTATTTTGTGTTTATGCAGAACAGACATTTGACGGTAACCCCAGCAAGACACCGCTTAATACATCTTAGCAAGTTAGGGCCCAAAGTGGCTATAAAAACAATTGATGTGCCCTACGTGGTATTGCACTGCGCAAGCCACACTGAGACCTAAAGATGAAATTTCTCATGTGCCTGTAACTTCACCGACACGGTTGCTAGTTTATACTATTGTTATTTGCGTGACAATGCCGATTTGTATTGGAAATATTGTATTCTGTTCAGGGTCTGGTGGTTCTGCTGCAGTCCACGTCGGTGCTGGCACACCGGCCGAGCGCGCGAACTGAAGGTATGACATTTGCATTATCTGGAACACCAGCATTTGAAGTTGATAGAAGAACGACAAATCTCTTGACAAGCTACAGCAAAGCTTCAGAATATTTGTTACTTTTAAGATCAGGCTTAAAGCCCGTGATAAACATGCCTGTAGCTCGCACAAAAGGATGCTAGATAGTGGCAAGTGCTAGTTACTAGCATGTGTTAGGAGGTTGTGCTAGTAGATCGCAAGCCGTTTGATTATTACCCCCTTCAGAAAAGCGTCGAGGGAGACTCGCTTGACTACACTCAGCGTTTCTAGAAACTGGCCCCTTATTGCCTTACGAACTAGTTAACTCGAACTTCTAAAAAACACGTCTTATTTATGTCCTTGTTTGTTTATTTATTTGCATGTTTTGACCTTGACAAAAAAGTTACTTGACAAACTACTGTATTATGGCGAAACAGGGAATGTAGGTTTAACCGTGATATCTATACGGTTGAATACGATAACCTGCTCAAACGCTGTCACACTTCCCAGTAGTAAGAGAAAAGTTCAACCCTGGCTGTGGGGAAGTGCTTTTGGGTGCACACTCAGCCAATCGCGCGGAAAGTGTTACGTCAACTCCCTGGCAGGCTCTGGCGGCACTAGGTAAGTACCCTGGACCAGTACGCCGTGTTGGGTCCGTGCTTGGTGGTGTCACAGCCTTTCCGCTTCGTCTCATTCACACAAAGAACATCAATCGATCTTTCATCTATCATCTGACAGATCTCATTTAATTTCTCTTCCATTCCTCCTCCAACATAATATTCAACGTAGTAAAACGGCTCTCCGTAGGCAGCTTTTCACCCAGTGGGAAACGAAACGCGATGGGTGGCGGACCTCGGCTATGCAGATGATATAACATAACATCCAACAGTCACATACGTATGTCATGATCCCACACCAGGATTCCCTGTGTGGTGGGTATCAGGAACTACGAGTAACATGGCACAATAATACCCAGACCCGTAACAAATATTTGCAGATCATACAAACATTTGTCCCGCAGCGGTAATCGAACCCGTGACCTCTCGCATCTCAGCCGGCTCTCGCTCGCCGTGCCACAGAGGTCGACAATATTTCAAAATTTAAAATCTTCAGTTAATTTGTACTGAAAATAGAAGTCTGGTCTATGGTTATAATTATATGCCAAGATGAGTGCAACCGTCTGGATCTCATACGAATAACAATAACATTATATAACAATAACCATTTTTAAACACCTTTTAGGCAATTACTTAGTCCTGATCCCACAATAAGATTCCCTATTTCGTGGATATCAGAAACTCCGAGTACCATGGTTCCACAACACCCAGACCCGGAGCAAATATTGGCATATCATGCAAACATTTGTCCCGCATTGAGAATCGAACCAGCATCTTTTGCGTGTCAGCCGACTACTCGCCCACTGCCACGGAGATCGTCATGTCATCGTCTCCTGCTTTACACTGACCTGACGTTTGACGAGTTATCTAGTTCAATTGATATTGAAATCAGAGAGCTGATTCTGAGTTTTGACATGCTAACGACGCAAACGTCTGGTGTAGTGTAATGTGGATTTTTGTATGACGACACCGATGAGTGCCCCTAGCGTACAAATCTGTCAACCTCATTTTCCATAAAAAAAATCCATGCACTACACCCCCGTGTAAATTGCTTGTCAAAACTCAGAATTAGCTCTCAGGATGTTTTAACGAACCTTATTCGGTGTTAACTGAATCGACGATGTTCGTGATGCGGTGGGCAAGCCGGCTGAGATGCGAGAGGTACGGGTTCCATAAAAATGTTTATTTGTACTACTAGGCAAGCAACAAGCATACTGATGGAAAGTAGTAACCGTAGCCTATGGACGCCTGCAATGCCAGAGGCATTACACGCGCGCTGCCGACCCTGAAACATAGATGAAAAGTCTCATGTGCCTGTAGTTTCACCGGCATCCGTACCCTTAAAACCGAAACACAGCAATGCGAGCACTACTGAAATAGTAGTAGTATTTCCCCGGATGAACTCACTACTAACAAAATGATAATAATATGTGCATGGTCTGCCAATATTAGTTCCTTTCTAAGTGTTGTGGTAGCATGGTACTCGTAGTTCCTGATACCCATGACATAGGTAGTCCTTGTGTTGGTATGTGACTTTAGGTGTTACGTTAACATAGATGCTGGTGTCTACGAGCCTGGTTCATCATCAACGGGTCGCCTGGCGCTGTGCGAGGCGTCGCGCGCGCGTATGGCGGCGCGGCGCGAGCGCGCGTCCGGCGCGCACAACTACAGGGTGCACGAGCAGCTACACGCTCATTTCGGACCTGACGCGCCGCTGCTCGCAATGAGCCTTGGCCAGGAAGGTAAAAAAAGAAAGATAATACATTTATTCACCAAAGAACAGAAAGTTTGACAGCATCAACCTAGTCAATATTACATTTAAGTACATTAGTACAAATACATTTAAAACAAAAATATAAAACTAAGGTTTGATAATAATAATTATTCTTTATTTGCAAAAATGTGGTACTTACGTACAAGGTTCTTATGTTTAGTTTAATTAGGTGAATAGAATAGATTTATTCAAACAACATTCAGAAAAATTAACATAAATAAAAACAACAGATACAATAAAATCATACAGTATTTAAAAAGTGTTGCTGCAAAAAGACCCCAACTCAGCATATGCAGGTTGTAAACAAGCTGCGCTGCCGTTCGAGCCATTTTGCAAACAATATAATAAATCGGTAAAGAAAAGGTGACTCACATTTCCCATATCTGGAATACAAAACAGGCAGGTTATCAGGTCAAAACTACCATTAAATTTCAACAAGTGTTAAGTACATAAAATAACAAATTAATGAATTTGATGCTCGCATAAATTGCCTGTTTAGTGAAAAGGCAACGACTCAGCTTTTACTGCCTAGTCCAAGAACCAGACACTGTTTTTCAGTCTTGCCAAGGGTGGGAGTGGGGTTAAAATAATAAAAATAAATAAGATATATTAATAAAATAAGTGTGCCAGTGATAGTCTGTAAATGGGTGGGTGCGTGGGTGTGATCATTGTGTATGATTGTAGGTCAGTAAACTAATAAAGATAAAATAAGGAGTCAAGTACGCACTTCTTGACTATTCTCACTGTATCATCATCATCGGTTCACAGCATAAACAGCGTCAGTTACAAACTAATTGCTTCCGCAGGCGGCGTGCACGTGAATTCGTGCGGGCACCATTTGCACCTGCGCTGCCTGCACGCGTACCTGCGCTCTATACACGGCGCTGGGCAGCAGCGTGCGGCGCCAGGTGTGGAGCGCGGCGAGTACCTTTGTCCTGTGTGCCGTCAGCTCGCGAACGCGGCGCTCCCTCTGGCGCCGCGGCCCCCTAGGCCTCCGCGCGACGCCAGCTCGCCCACCCTCAGAGACATGCTGGCGAAGGAGCATCCCGCACCGGTAAGTACCATACAATCGTTTATGACCTCTTTGGTGCAGCGGGTGAGTAGCCGGCTATGATGCAAGAGATTGCGGGACAAATGTTTGTATGATCTGCAAATATTTGTTCCGGGTCTGGGTGTTATGGTACCATGGTCGTAGTTCCTAATACCCACGACACAGGGAATCCTAGTGTGGGATCAAGGCTATCTAAAGACCCTTGCAAACGATCTAAAGCTAGATCAACTGATCCAAATCGCTACCAGACGGAATCGTTCCAAAGACTCTGGCATTTAAAAAAAGACTTAAAGGTATCTTATTTAGATATATTAATGTCGTAGGTTTTCGCGATTGCTGAACATTGTCTCTGTAAGAATTTTATTCAGACCACCTGTCAGTGACCTTTAGTCTACCTGTGACCACGGAAGCTACAAAGGATTCGAAACGTCCGGAATAAAAATGCATGCAAATGCAAACACACACGCACGCCTTTTTCCCCGAAGGGGTAGGCAGAGCCTCAAAGAACCTTCACCGTGGGTTGCACAGTCGCATAAATATGGACGTGACAAGTGGTGAGCTCATCCTCGCTATTGCTTTCGGCGAACGCTTTCTTCCAGTAATAACACACTTCTAAATAAGCCAGCAGCCATGACAATTCTTTTACCAACTAAAATTACCCAACAAGTCCGGAATATAAAAATAAATAAAACACGCAGTAAATCCGTTTAAATTTGTTGAATTAACATTATCTAATGTGTTATTTATACTTGACAGTCTCCGAGCAAGCTGTCTGAAGCGATGGGTAAAGCCATGGAGGATATCACAGCGTGCGCGGGCGGGAAGCTGAAACAGCGATATGGCTCTTCGCCCGCCGCCATCTTCGCGTTCGTGGCCTCGCTCGTGCGGACCAACCTCGAGTGCGAACTGGTGCAGCGAGGAGGGAATCTACTGGCGTCCACCCCTCATAGATACAAGCCCAGGAACGAATGCATAGGTACGGTAAACTACTTCTGACGAACTGCAGGGCTATTCTAAAACTTCGGAAGCGTTTTCGATCGGATTCGTTTGTTTTTAATTTCGATGTGGTAAGTAATTAAACAAAGCCGCACCATTTAAGCTTGCAGTAAATACGAGCATTTTTCAGGATTCGTAGCGGAATAAAGGGGTCTTTATGGGATTTATGGGTACATGTACTTGTAGCGCAGACTCTTTTCCGCAACTAGGCCACCAGTGGGCCCTTAATGCATGGCGAGTGGAGGCTGCTAATCCAGCCACCCGATGTCCTACAGGAAGGCCAGCAGCTCACTAATGCCGGCGCAGGCCTGCCCGGGAGTCCTCGGCGACTCGAGGAAAGCTCTTCTTTGAGATGCCACACTGCTGCACTCCAGGAGCACATGCGCCGGCATCTTGTCTGCTACTAGACAGCCTCTACATTAAGGGGCTGTCTGTAATACCTATTGGGTGGGATTTATGGGTTTGAGGGGTTGTAAAAATGGTTTTAAGCGATTGTAGGAGTTTCTATGGGTTTTTAGGAGTTTAAGAGGTTCCTAAGGGGATAAGGGGTTGTAGGAGTTTTTAGGGATTTGTTAGGGTTTTAAGGGATTTTTAGGGGATGTAGTATTTTCAGGGGTTGTTAAAAGGGTTTTAAGCTATTGTTGTAGTCTCTAGGGGTTATTAGGAGAAATTGGAGTTTTTACGGGCTTAAGAGGTTTCTAGGTGGCCCTAGACCACCAAATTGTAGAAGTTTTTAGGTTTTTAAAGATTTGTTGGGATTTTTAAACGGTTTGTTCCCAGTTTACGAGCAAATATCGGTTGTCCATTAATTGTTTTTAATTGATGTAATAATGTTTGCAGTGCCCCTCATGGTAGTAGCGGGCGCGCACACGCGGGTGCTGTGCAGCGCGAGCGACAACCTTGCCACCATCGGTGCGCTGGACACGTGGGAGCAGCTACACCCCTCCCCGCCGCCCGCGCACTCCGCGCCCGCGCCCGCCGCCTCCCCCGTGCCCGCCGCGCCCGCCACGCCCACGGATAAGCCCGTGCCGCTCATGCTGAAGGACCCCTTGGCGCTGCTGATGCAGTTCTTGCTGCTGGCGCCGCCGCATCCGCCTTATCTAGACCTACGTGAGTCATGTTCAATCGTAGTGTACTCAGCATGAGAATGGTTAGAGACAAAAAAAAAATATGGCTTCTGCTACTCAGTATGACATACTGCATGCGAACAAATTGTATAGAGGCTGCTTACCTCCGTGTCCTCCAATGGATGTCGTAAAAGCTGACTAAGAGATTATACCAGCAGATGGACAGCAGCATCCACCTAAGTACTTACCAATACTGCGATCACCGTTCTACCCGCCAAGCGTGGTGATTCTGGCAAATCCCCCCATTGTATTCAATGGAGGAAGCCTCGTCCAGTAGTAGACGTCTAAAAATCTGATAATCACAGAAGGTGTACAAAGAAACACATCGACTGGCCGTGTTTGGGCTCATTTTTATCAGCTCGCGGTTCCTAATTTCATTATCTTCTGTCATTATTACCGAAAAGACAGCTCACACAAACATGTTTTAAAAATATATTTTTTACAAAAACTTGTAACACTATTTTTATGTTGGTTACAGAGGAGTTCACTTGTATAGTGCAGTCGCTATACGCGCTTAACTACTACCAAATAGTCTGTCAGTTTTGCGCCAGCGCGACTGCTGAGGGACGCGCCGCGTTGGCCTCGGCCGCCAGCACGTCCAGGCCGGAGCCCGCCGGGCTCAGGCAGGCGGCCAGGGTGCTGTTGACCGCGCTGGCGGGCTCTGATCTCTTCACCGAGGACGGATCTCCAAGTGATAAGGCAGAGAACCCCAATCTAGTGGATATGGAGGCAGAGGTACGTAGTCCATTATAAGGTGGTCTGGAAGAGATCGGTTTTAGGAATAAAGCCGTTTGTGCCACCGCGAAATAGTTTGTATGATTTATTTTTGCCGCCAAGCAGTAATATGGGCATTGTTGTGTTCCAGTTTAAAGGGTATGGCTTCTTTACGTGACAGGAAAATGAATTGCTACCAGATGAATCAATGAGGCTAATTCATCTGGTAGTAATTCCTTTTCCGAATTCTCAGCTAATCCTTAGCAATTCCTTTATATGAATCGTCGATTATGATTCATATAAAGTGGCCTTTTTATACCTCCTGGAGTTACTGCTTAACATCTGGGGGTTGATTCATATATTCATATCTCGCATGAAAACCATAATTTTGTTTGAGCGTTATATGAGATGTGACGTCATCACGTAGACGAGATTAATCTGAGAATACGGGCCCAGGTGGGACAAATGCCAGAGGCCCAATTCTCTAATTTTAAAAACGATTAAAATACAAAATAATTTCGTGGCAGTCGCACTATCACTATTGGTACGTAGTAACTCTTCTCTCTAGTGACAGATACGACTGACATGAGATTATATTGTAATTTAATCGTTTTTAAAATTTGAGAATTAGGCCTCTGATCAGTCATTTACAAAAAAATCAAAAAATTAAGCTCGTAACGAATAAGAAAGGAGAGTGATTAAAAAGTGTTTGTTTGTAGTTGCAAGCCCTGCTGCTGCCGTTCCTGCGGATATGTGCTTTGCTGCGCCATCACCTGTACGGCGTGGAGCTCCCCGACATACAGACTCCGCGCCAAGAGTTCGTGCGGCTCGCGTACTACCTCGAACTTGTCACGGAGGTAACATAACATAACACTCGCATACATAGTCCAGGCGACTACTACGAGTATCGCGGTACCACAACACACTGGCACGGAACTTATGTGTAGATTATACAAGCATTTGTCCCGCAGCGGGAATTGAACTCGCATTTTTCGTGTCTCAGCCTGCTACGCGCCCGCCGCGTCACGGTCAAAGTTTACGCTCGGGATTCTACTTTATTTATTTAAGTCAAACAACAACAAGGCTCACAAATACACACAATAAGTGTTTATTGTGATCAATAAACAACATCTACAATAACCACAACAGAATCACTTTACTACACTTTAGAATCCTTCGCTTCGCTGATTCTTATTATGTAGCTGCAACTACAAATGTGTTATTCGCGATATCGGCTTGGCTATTTAACAAACAATATTTTTACCATTGAATTAAGGTAAGTCAGGACTGCACTTTATCTGCTGCGGGGCGAGTTGCTTCGTCCCGGCTTCTGAGTTAAATGCAAAAATATTTTATTAATTGAAATGACAAGGATAATTTTTAATTGTCTTAACCTCCATTTGAGTTTTTCTCCAATTGCCTACGAGTGCCCCCAAATAAAACGAGGCAGCTGGCCGCAGCCCCGAGTCAGTTTCAAATACATTTGAATTTTGCCATTCATTCATAAAGCTCGCAGAACCGATAACTTTTGCGGGATAAATGTTCTCGAGTAGCGACCACGAACCGGACAACGCAATGTAGAAAAAACTGGATGAAACCATAACATGTGACAGCTCGCAGTAAGTCGATGGATGGAGTCTGCTAAATACCGATCGTTGTGGCATTCTATGGGGGAGGCTTATGTCCAGCTGTGGACCTCGTACATCAGGCTGATGATGATGACGACAACCGCTCGAGAGGCGCCTTTGAGCACAAACATTTTACTCTCACAGAATGCCCGTGCGGCCACATTTGGTGCAGACCAAACCCCTATTCCCTACTGAAAGTCACTCTGTGAGTAACGTTTGACATGTAAAATGACCACAAATTGAACAAAATTAGTGGTAATTTTTTACTTGTCGAATGTTAGTCACCGAGTGACTTTCGTTTAGGGAATAGGGGGGCTAGTCTAGGCTCGACTCGCAACAGTGCAGCCTCAACTTGCCTCTTAAGATTCCTGGGTATAGAGAAATTTTACTCTTATTTAGAGTATTCATAGTAACTTTTTGATTTGATTTTATTAGTGTTACGTTACACCTACTTATTGGTGGAACTGAGCACATTATAATATGATGATGTTTTCCAGGGCATGGAATGGAGCGAGTGGAGCGCGGGGCGCGCTTTGCCGCCGTGGGCGGGCAGCGCGGCGCGCGGCTGGGCGAGGCAGCTGGGCGCTGCCGCCGCCAGATCTCAACTAGCGGTAACCACTCTTGTCATATCTACATATCACTTAGATGCGTGGAAATATATCGAACTGCACCCCTATCCGTAAAATAGTAAAAAGCTACGGCCAAGCTACTATTCGTGTATTGAAATTATGCCTTTCTAGTGACAGGCACAATTTCATTACACGAACGTTACGTTTAGAGGAGGCTGAGTCTTAAGTTTTTTGCAAACAATTGACACGAACGTTTGGTTTTTTTTTTACTACTTGGCAAGCAAACCAACATACGGCCCACCTCATGAAAAGTAGTTACCGTAGCCTATGGACGCCTGCAACACCAGAGGCATCACACGCGCGTTGCCGACCCTGAGATATAAGGATGAAAAGTCTCATGTGCCTGTAATTTCACCGGCACCCGTATCCTTCGAACCGAAACACAGCAATGCGAGCACTACTGCTCGGCGGCAGAAATAGGTACGGTTCTAGTACTTCCCCGGATGAACTCTTTCACAAGAAGTTCTACTACTAACAAGTTGTGTAGTGTAATACGGATTTTGTATGGAGATACCGATGAGTGCCTCTAGCGTACACTCTGTGAACCTCTTTTTCCATAACCTTATAAGTTGCTTGTTGACTTAGGGCCCTCTTTATAAGTTGTCCGTTGGTTCCAGGTCCGTCGACTCCTGGTGTCCCTCCACGTGGAATGGTCGCAGCCGTCTCTCCTTGCCCTGCCGCGCGACTACGACCGTCTCTTTACGTACTACCACGAGCGTGTGTGCCTGCAGTGCGGAGCTGTGCCTAAGGAGGCCTCTGTGTGCCTCCTCTGCGGCACACTGGTGTGCCTCAAGCAACCTTGCTGTAGGACGCAGCATGTGGCAGAGGCCGTGCAGGTCAGTTTTTAGGATTCCGTACCTGCAAAGGGACCAATGGAGCCATTACCTTGGCCAGGAGGACCACTAGATGATAAGCGACTCTGTTCATCCTACTAATATTATAAACGCGAAAGTTTGTGAGTATGCATGGATGTTTGTTACTCTTTCACGTAAAAACTACTGAATGGTTTTTAATGAAACTTTACAATAATATAGCTTATACATCAAGAATAACACATAGGCTACAATTTTTAAAGATATTGTGTGAATTGTCCATAATATGTCGATAAGTGTCAAGTAAGTAGGAAAAAATCTACCATCTGCGAGCTATTCTGGCGTGCGCTGCCAAAACCGCTAGAGTTACACATATGTAATGTATGATGGAAATGTTTATCTTAAATAGTCCTACAAAAAAGCCCACCGCAGTATATATATAGGTTATATTCTTTTCTACGCCACGCTAATATAAGCTACTCGAAATACTAATCCTGCGCAGACGAAGTCGCCGGCACCAGCTAGTAAACACATAATATTGGCGAGAACCATCGTTGTAAAGTTTTAGTTTACAATAATATAGCTTATACATCAGAATAACACATAGGCTACAATTTATAAAGATATTGTGTGAATTGTCCATAATATGTCGATAAGTGTCAAGTAAGAAAAAATCTACCATCTGCGAGCTATTCTGGCGTGCGCTGCCAAAACCGCTAGAGTTACACATAATGTAATGTATGATAGAAATGTTTATCTTAAATAGTCCTACAAAAAAGCCCGCCACAGTATATATATATATATATATATATATATATATATATCTTATGTGTAAGCCATTACAGCCAAAATGTGTATAATATTATAAACGCGAAAGTTTGTTACCTATTATATTTGTTACTTCTTCACGCTCAAACAGCTGAACGAATTTGAGTGAAATTTGAAATTGGAGTGGAGATACCTTATACCTTGGATTAACACATAGGCTACTTTTCATCATCATCAATTTTCATCATTATTCACGCGGGTGAAACCGCGGGGCGCAACTAGTTATAAATACAATTGCTAAGAGGAACCCTTCCTGGGATTGCATTGTGCCTGAGACATAAACATGGGGTTTGGGTGTAGTGGTACCGTGGTACATAGTTCCTGATACCACTAATACCACAGGGTATCCTAGTGTGGGATCAGGACTGTATGTGACTGTTGGGTGTTATGTTATGTATGAAAAGTCTCATGTAAAGTGAAGGCCGGGTCCATAGTCTATGGACTGTTGATATTGTAACAGATGTAGGAAGTTGGTGTATGGAGGCGGCTCATCGCCGTTCGCATGTGGCTTGCAACGGGGAGGCCTCGGTGGTTCAGTGGGTGATATATAGAAAATACATTGGCGAGCACATTGACGAACTTAATAATAATAATAAAAAATGCTGGACATTTCACACAATATTATCTAGCCCCAAGCTAAGCAGAGCTTGTGTTATGGGTACTAGATAACTGATATACTTAATACAATACGTTACATAGATAGATATTTTTTATTATACATAGAAAAGTACCCAGAACACACTGAACAAATATTTGCAGAAAACGTAGAAATATTTGTTTCGAGGCGGGAATCGAACCCGCAACCTCCTGCGTCGCAGGCGAATCTTCGCCCGCCGCGCCACAGAGGTCGTCACTTAACAGTAACTCGGAACTTAATAGTAATTAACATTTTGTTCCATGCATTAATTATGCTAACCTTTGATGATGTACTAATGTGTAGATTGTTGTTTTTAGCACGCGATGGAGTGCGGCGGCGGCACCGGCATCTTCCTGGTTGTGACTTCCACCTACATCATCGTCATCAGAGGACGACGCGCTTGTCTGTGGGGCTCGCTCTATCTGGACGATTACGACGAGGAGGACAGAGATCTCAAGTGAGTAACATCTTCATTCATAAGCAGCAGTAGTTTATAGAATGGACCGCTATTTATGTTTAGGTATTATTCAATGTTGTTCATAATAACTACTTATATATTTTAATTAATTTAGAATACTTCTTTTGCTTTGTAGGTACACCGCAGTGTATTTTAGCATTGCTCATTTCGTTCCATCCAAAGGTTGCCTGGAAGAGATCGCTTTCAGCGATAAGGCCGCCTGTTGTATTGCCTTTCTATAGTAATATTACTTGTTTATTGTTTCTGTGGTTATCAATAAAGTGTTAATCTATCTATTCCGCTAACCGCTATTATTGTGGCTATTCTCTATATCGCGACAGGTTTGCAACAGGCGTAAATTGTGCAATCAGCAGGGCTATTCTAAAACGTTGGAAACGTTTCCGATCGGATTCCTTAGTTTTTCATATCAACGTGTTAAGTAACTAAAACAATTTTCTCTAGTAAAACACAGTAAATAACAAGAAATATTGTATATTACCAGAGACTAGTAAATATTACTGAGTTTTACTAGAGAAAATTGTTAGAAAATTGTTTTAGTTACATACTTACCACATTAAAATGAAAAACTAACGAATCCGATCGGAAACGTTTCCAACGTTTTAGAATAGCTCTGCTGATTGCAAAAATTACGTCTGTTGCAAACCTGTCGCTATATAGAGAATACAGGGCCGGTTGTTAAGGTTGCAAGAAACGCTCCCATTTAACCGGTTATTTAAAACCGTTTCCAATGCCTGGCTCAAAGTTCTTTAGATTGCTTGCTTCGCTCGCCCTTATCTCAGTTCTCGTTGATAGTAATTCTTGATGCGTTGTTGCAGACGCGGCAAGCCGCTCTACTTATCTCAGGATCGGTTGGAGCTGCTGCAGGACCAGTGGCTGGCGCATCGCTTCGACCACACCAAGCGGACGTGGGTGTGGCACCGCGACTCGCTCTGACCGCTGCAAGCGGACACCCCGCTCGACGACGTCGACGACTAACCGCTCACCGCACCGCACCGCACCGCACCATGCTAAACTATAGCCAATACATTATCGTAAAAAATAACAGAATAAGTTGATTTGATGCAGTAACCCAAATATAACAATGAAGTGGAACCCAGAAAATAAGTCCGATCGACTGTTTTCGTTTGCGCAGAAAAGCGTAGACTGTTATCCGACAGTAACCGAACGTATAGCTCTGTCCCGCTGACACGATTCGTACACTGTCTGACAGAGTCGACTGATGAACAAGATGGTGCACGACCGGCCGCGATTCATTAGCGCAAGATTTTTTAGCAAGCGATTGCTATTGGTAGAAGGAAAGTTCCCGCGCTTTAGAAATTGGTCTACGGTGCAAGTACATCGGGGCGTCTTATATTTTGGGTAAAACTGTACTCGAATCTTTGTCTCTTATTTGACCATGAAACAAGATGGCGCTGGCTGCGAAATACTTGTTTCGAATCCTGAGAATGTCAAAGGTTCAAACTATTCATAAAATTTAGTTGAAACTGTACGAGGGTGCTCGGTCCATGTGAGCTCGGATGAGAGCACTGATCGTGGCAATTTATGCATTTATAATACTAGTAGGAAGTACGCTTTCTAAAAATATAATTCTGCGCGTTATTTATAAAGTTATAAATAAACAAAATCAAATTATAACTCATTGTGCTCTTGAAATCTCGTTGCTATTATTGTTAAAGTCTATAACAATATTATGTTACAACCAATTTCAAAACAGAAATCTCTAATTCTTGCCTTTTACAATTTGATATGACTTCAGTAGAAAGTTAATTATATTTTTTGGTGAATGGCAGATAACGGATATCTGGATTTATATTGTAATATACCAATAATTGTCGGTTCTACTACGCTATTAAACCAGTTTATTTTATGTTTTTGGCAGAGTTATTACATCTAGACTGACCATTTGTAGCTTATTACAAATTGTTAATTTACAAAGTCCGCCCCTGATGGTATCTTTACTTATTATTTAGTGAGTATGCAGCCCGGACCTACGATCAAATATTCGACAGTTCAAGTATTCTTTATGTTGTAAATAGCTGTGATAAAGAATATCCGATGGGTGTTGCTTAGGGCTGTGAATTTATAAATTACTTCATTTGATGCGTTTTACGAACTATATTGGCCGTTTTTTTTTAAACTTTCACACCACTACAAATTTACATGTTGTGGTCGCATTGCGTCTCTTGAGGATCATTTGGAGAGTTAGCCCGGTTTCCACCGGGGCGGAGAGGAGAGGAGACGAGAGGAGATATGCGTAAAGCTGGCAGGTTATTTCCACCAAAGCGGAGAGGAAATGTGAGCTTGAATGACGCTTTCGGTTGTGCGGGGTGCGCCGCCCGACCGCCCGACTAGACACTTCTCTTCTCCGCCGCGCCGCTTGAAAATTCTGTAGAAAAATGAGACATCTCTCCGCGTGGTCCATTTCCACCGAAGCTGAGCGGAGAAAAGATGTGGAAATAACGAAATCCGATTGGTTTATTCAAACACATCTCTCGACTCCTCTCCTCTCCGCCCCGGTGGAAACCGGCCCTTACGAGACTTGTTTGATTTCTTCTCTTTTAATGCATAAGCGACCATAACAGACTCTATATACTTATGGAAAAATGTAGTGGTTTATAATGGGAAGTAAATAGAAGGAACGGCTGTTGCGTGTAATTAAAAACATTAGTGCGATTCCTCTTGCGCTTACAATGTGTCGTTTGTAGTTTCGTTCATTGCTGGACGAGGCCTCCCCCATAAAATACAATGGGGGGGGATTTGTCATAATCACCGCGCTTAACAGATGGATAGGTGATCGCAGTATTCGTGTTGATTACTCAGGTGGATGCTGCTGCCCATCCCCTGGTGTAATCCCTTAGTCTGCAGGTCTGGAGGTGTCTATTCTTAGGCCCGGACACAACACAGCAACGTTTGCAGTGAACGAGAACAAAATAATATCAATATTGTCGCACTGATGACTGATGGCTTGATAGCTTGATGACTTGATGCATCATCGATTGCGTCAGTATCGCAATTTGAAATCGCATGACGAATGAACCAGTGTATTTATTTGCATACATTAGACTTTAAATATTTAAATTATTTTAATATTTTACGATGCCTACGATAAAGTTAAGAATTTATCATAGCTGGCAACTTCTACGTATATATACATTTGCCTTATCGAACTAATCATTGAACGATGTAACATGGTAACTATGAAATAGATATCTTACTTAGTGGAATAGTTAATTTGAGAATTTACTGCGATGTTTATCTTTTAAACTTTTCTTTTAATTGTTTTAATCTATTGTTTCTTCATTGTTCATAGACATTTTATGTTGTTTCACTGTTTAAATGTACCGTGATAAAAATTAGAAGTCTATACTTAAGGTTCCCACGTACGCCTCGTCGGAAATTCTAGCTGAATTACGCCTAAAATCTCTGAAAAAAAATCTAGTTTTATTATACGTTACCGTTTTCTAACCGTTAACGTTATCATTTTTTTTTGTACGCTGTGGACCTTGATAAGTCTTCCGATTATATCAACATTTAATGGAGATCTTACTTGTTGTTTTGAAAGACCTAGTTAGTAGTAACACTAGTTTTTCTTTTTTTTGCGACTACAATGAAACTAGAGCCAAACGTAACGAAAAAACGTAGTTTTTCATTAATTCTAAAACTACAAGTCAGATCGTCTTAAAATGTTGTAGATATAATCGGATAAAACTTATCAAAGTTGACTGCATTCTTGATTTTTAAAACAATGTATTAGAAGAAAAAAACTTAACTTATTATACGAGTTGTAAGTCTCTTTACTACATTTCATCAGGTTGATTTTATGATGAAGGTATTTACTGTAACGAAGAATGTTTGGCTTCAGTGTGCTGTGTGCTAGTTTGTAACTGACACAGTTGTATCTTATCTTATCTTATCTTATCTTATGCAGATGTGTTCGATCCATAAGCTTCCCGCTATGAACCACTGCTTACATCTAGATTGAATACGAAAGTGATTCTAGTGAAAACTATACTCACAAAGTGAAACTTACACTCGGCACACAGGTTGTTTTTTTTGGGGTAGGTGCTTTGTAGGTTGATTTAAACACCTACTTTGGATCTTATTTTGAAGCAGGGTGATTGCATAAAAACGATAGTGATTTATTTATTTATTAAATGTATCTTGTGCAATTCTCAACATGTACATTTTTATTTTATATATAATTTTAAGTTTAAAAGTACATTTTCGTTCGCTTTTTATAAAAATTTAGCGTGCGTGTAGTTTTAGAATTGTAGTTATTGTCGCTAACATAATTATTATGTGGCAGAAACAACGAAATTTTTTGTTATATTCTAAAATATTACCAGCAAAATTAATTATAGTTTGAGAAGTTACATTTGCTTTAATCAAAGAGCAATAATTACAATTAGATAGTTCGCAGGTTGCAGCTTCAACATGTGATTTTTTTTATCACTACAAGGGTCATTAAAAGTTATCTATCTATATAAAAATAATGTTTTTAACATAGTCTCATCGCTAAAAATATCTGGAATTGAACATAGAAACACTTCATTTGCTTTCTGTTGAACTGGTGTCAATTTGAATGCTCCTTCCGCGATTATTATGATGTACTTGTTAAACATTATGTATTATTCTTGTATATATATTCTACCATTAAAGTTGTTGATATTTCAACAAGTGTTTTAATCATAAACTATTGCCCCGAGTACACCAACTTATCGATAAATCCTACTAATATTATAAACGCGAAAGTTTGTGAGTATGGATGGATGTTTGTTACTCTTTCACGTAAAAACTACTGAATGGATTTGAGTGAAATTTGGAATGGAGATACTTTACGCCCTGGATTAACACATAGGCTACTTTTCATCATCATCATCATCATCAATTTTCATCATTATTCAGGCGGGTGAAACCGCGGGGCGCAACTAGTTATAAATAAATAAATAAATGCTGTACATTTCACACAACATTATCTAGCACCAAGCTAAGCAGAGCTTGTGTTATGGGTACTAGATAACTGATATACTTAATAGAATAACATTACATAGATAGATATTTTTTATTATACATAGAAAAATACCCAGAACACCCTGAACAAATATCTGCAGATCGTACAAATATTTGCTCAGAGGCGGGAATCGAACCCGCAACCTCCTGCGTCGCAGGCAAACCTTCGCCCGCTGCGCCACAGAGGTCGTCAATGATTATTATGATAAAGTATTTGTGCGACGCGTGTAGTCTGATGCGGAATGTATTTTTTTAACCCGTAGGAATAATTTTGAACACTTGTGTTACGTCACATATTTATATAGTTAGAGAGTAATATTAGGTAGTCTGTTTCAGAAAGAGACCCTCGTGGGATTTGAAGACGTAGCTGTTCTTAATTATTTTTTTGTTTAGCGGGCAATACAATAATGCGTCTGTCCCGTTTTCATCTTAACATAACGTAACACCCAACAGTCACATACAGTCCTTATCCCACACTAGGATTCCCTGTATCGTGGGTATCAGTAACTACAAGTACCATGGTACCACAACACCCAAACCCGGAACAAATATTTGCAAATCATGCAAAACATTTGTCCCGCGGCGGGAATCTAACCCGCACCTCTTGCGTCTCAGCCGGCAACACTCCCATCAAGCCACCGAGGTCGTCGGCTCTGCGGGGATGGGCCTGTTAGGTCCCTAATGCTAGTGGGAACGCAATGAAGGGAGGGAGGGGAGGTATTTAATACAAAATTACTTGTAGTTCGAACTAGGCGAAAATTGGACTCCAGATTCGCACACTACAATGCCTACTAGAGCGGAACGGGAAAAAAACTTCCCGCTGGTGCAGTTTGGACGAGAGGGAATAACCCCGGAAGAAATATAATAATAAATATACATAATTCTGTTCGCCCCACTAAATACTTTAAGGATGGGAAAATAGACGTTACATAATTTTATTCTCTTAGTGGAACGAACGAGAATACACCACTATAACCATACATTCCCAAGCGCTTCGTGGCGTTTTTGGTATCAATAATAACAATAATTTTTCTATTGTGGTATTCCGTAGATGTGCTTTACAATTAAAAAACAAAAAAAAATTAAATAAAAGGCTATATTTTGTTAAAAGTTTTTATTGTACATCAACTATGATTTGTTTAGAGGTAGAACATCCTAATACGCTTAAATTAAACGGCTAACGTGTTTACTAATTTAATTAAATAGTTTATTTTTAATCAACGCGATAATATCATTCTTAGGCGGAGTAACCAAAATGTAAAATAATATTTTCCAAAACATTTTTTATCAAAGAATGAAAACATAGTGCATCAATTTTTTTATTAGATTATGTTCTTGTAGATATTTGTATAAAATTAAAATATCTGGGTTTTTCTTACTATATGCGAAATATACAAAATAAATCTCTTGAATTAACAGTTTTAGAGAAAATATCTGAGGCATTTATCTCGAAAAATCTATCGTTTCTAAGTTTCGAAAAAAAAAAGATTTTATCACAGTAAATAATAAATACTATCAAACAATAAGATGGCAACTTAAATTATGCACCGCGATATAAGTATTAACTAAATAAATGTTTATTATGAAATTATTTTATGTTTAATTACTTTTTAATACTAAACAATTATGTATCTAAATGCAATGCTAGATTGAAGAGTATATAATATATTTAGCTAGCATTGCTTTCTGCACATTAATGATTACAATTTTAAAAGTATTCAATAGAACTTAAAATTGCTAATTTTTGTAGAATGTTTGGTGCGTTTTCTTCCCAACATTTATTCTTATTAGACACAGACTTTTCATAGCATTTTTTTAATCTAATGAATATATTTTATTGCCCGTAGTGCCTATGTTAAGGTAAGTACATGTTTATGTTCAACACACTACGTCGGAGACCAATATTAATCCTGTGTAAAATCAAATAAATTTACAATTTCTCTCATCGCTAATTAATACTTTTAAAATTGATTTAAAGACTACAACTTAACATAATGTAAATAATATAAATATTGTTCTCATTCCAAAACGAATTTAAGCAAAATAAAATAAAAAGTATAGTTTCACTAAAATATTAAATTTCAATCAAATAAATAAGGAATGTAATTTTTCGAACCGATAAGTCAAAATCTATGATTTTTGCTAAATTCATACATCAAAATATGTCGCGTCATTTTATTAATATACATAAATACAAAAAATCGAACGAATTGTCAGGTTAACAAACCATTTCTTCCATTGCAAAAAAACTCGGATTTTCATAAAGTATACAAAAGTGTTCAGTTTCAAACTTCCGTTACACACAAATATTTTTAAACATGCATCGAATTACAAATGAATGTTTCTAAATAAACGCCGCAGTAGTATGAGCCCTGATGAAAAATATTATAAAACGCAAATACATAAGTGTTCACACACATGAATTAAATCAAAACTTAACTTCTCTAGGTATATTTCTTATTTACATTAAACTGTAATTAGACAACAGATTTCCAAAAATATACTCAGAAAAACCAGACACAGTTTGATATTACTATAATGCCACTGGCAAAGTTCAACAAATAATCAAATGTGTGAACACTTCAGATTACGCTTACATCAAAACATTGCCAACATTACACTCGACATTTAAAAAAGTGCTAAAAATGTTTCAATATAACATTTCCCCTGCCCTTACTAAAACACTACCTTATCTATATACACGCTAAATTATGTAAGTAGGTACAACTTCTAAAAAACTTTGAACACATTTTTAATAAGATATGGGACAGTTTTTACAATCTAAGTGTTCAACGCCATCGCTCGCTTGTATGGCACAACTCAATACGAATACTATTTGCACCTAGAGATAATGAAACACAAAATATTTTATTATTTAGGCAAGCGGAACCTAAAAATATTTACCGATAGGCCAATTGTTACACGATACTAAAAAGCTTTTTTTTTACGTATATAAGTGCGATTTTGTTAAATTATAAATTCGTAACGACTAACTCATACATACATTATATCAACTAAACTAAATATATTATGCACATTTAAAAAAAATTAGCACACTATAATAATAACAATATATGTACTCTATACTATACTGGTCGTTCTGAGATCTTTTCGTCACCAATCTAGCTCCAATACTGTATCTTGATTCCTAATTTCTTTTAACGCCTTAATTAAATACGCTACTCGTACTTATGTAACATGACACTCTAAATAAAACATATTTATACACAAATGTAACAAATTACTAGCTGATTATCCAAAGGCGTGTACTAGCGTACTTACAATCTTCATTAATAGCTTAAATGTTAGTTCAGTTAGCATAAGTAGCATATTTTATTGAAAAAACGCCTTCAAAACGATCCATCATTCAAATGCCCCACATGAAGAGATAACCTACACTTTCTTTGACAACTATTGTTCGTTGTCACAATATTTGAAAATACAGAACGGTATATTTCCAATTAGATCAAGATAATATACATTCTAATCTGCTGGGGATTTCACCCGGAACCCCTATACAAATCCTATCATCATCAGCTCAAAGACGCCCACTGCTGGACATTGGCCCTCCCCCCCAAATGCCATGACGAACGGCAAGAGCCCCCTACCGCCTTCCTACGACCGGTCGGTCCATCGAGTAGGGGGCCGTCGAACGGCGAAATGAAAGAACACAGCAGTTATCGGTTCTAAGAGCTTTAGACATGTATAGCTGTCGGAAACCTTGATTCATTTACAGATCTCACCGTTTTGGATTATATCATGTAGGAGACGTAGATAGTAAATCCGAGCAATGCTCTCCCGATAGCCCGTTGTGCAACTTTGAGCTTAAGGCTAATAGTTAGCGTATCAGTGCCAAAAGTCATCACGGGCAACCCCACTGATCTTGAAGTTTTACGCTGTGACGACATAGTTTCCGAACGCTGTTCATCGGAGTTGGATAGTTCGGCTGACCTCTTTGTCGAAGTAGGAACTTCCTAGTTAGATCTTTTGACCCAAATAGACATAGTGGTCAACAATTTCGACTATATCGTTCCCAACGTGTGGCCATTTACCCATTTTAATTTTAAGACCCAGCTTTTGGAAGAAGTATTAAGGTCTCCAAGCATTGTGTTAAGGTCTTTAGCGATTCTGCCATGATGATTAGTCATTGGCAAATATAAACCTATCAATACTAAACAAACTGAACAAGTGCACCACAAGCCGCGAAAGGCAAAACTGACGAATTACCAAATTATCATCAAATTTTATTGTATATAGTAACTAATTCATAATTTTCAATTTCGACTCGTATAGTGTTAGTGGTCGTACTAAAAACTATGGCTGGAGTCCGTCAAAGTTTAGAGCAAGCTACACTTTCAAAACGGTCCGTTTTCAAAGATATCGCGTGTGAATACGGTTTTTCAAATTTAAACATCGACGTGTGTGTGAGCTGCACTGTAGTCTGAGTGTCGAAGCACACACGAAAACAATCGCAGAAAAAAACAATGCAAGTAAACACCAGAAACCAAAAACACAGTCAGTTTTCAGCAGGGAACGTGTTAAGGCGAAAATTCTGGCCGTGAAATAACCGAACGAAAACTAAAGGCGCGCGCACGCTCTGATACCGTATTTTTGTGTATTCAATATTATATTGGGATTGATTGGGGGGAAGCCTTTACCCTGCAGTGGGACACAAAAGGCAAGAAATATGATAAATTAATGCCATTGTACTGTTAATAAAATAAGCCTACAATTGGATGTTAATTTTAAAAAGGTGGTTAATATCTGTTTTTTTTTTTTCTATCGAGTGAAGTAATTTAAGTTGTGTATAGAATTGTTGATTTCTTTAGATAAAAGGTTTAAGAATACCAATATTATCTTACATTTGTAAAAAATAATTACTTGCGCTGATTATGGGCATTTCGCGAACCGGTGACGCCTTAAGTAACTAGACTTAAGGTGCTTGATAAGAATCGATCAACCCTTTCATTACCATGTTTAATTACTCATTCAATAAAACGGACGTTCTTAAATGTATGATACCCATTGATGTTTCAAAGTGACACGTTAAGCAATAGAATCGGCTAAAATTCACACCGTTTTCTAGTTCAGTCCTATTAGCTGATTAATCCCAGCTTGTGTCGCTTGATGTGGGTGTACATGCACCTTTAGTGTTAGGGCTGCAACACATTGATAGTGTATTTTCATGATCAAATATCGAAGTTACGATGTATAAATTGGCAGATATGTTGCTTACGTAAGTACCAGCTCGACTTAACCCTAGCTTAGAATCTAGAATAATATAACATACTGTATAATAGAACACACTTGGGCCGATAGGCCGAGTATAATTCAATTCAAAAGAATAAACAATTACATTTTTAAAGCATAAACTCTAAGTAACAAAATTCATTATTTTATCCACAAAAGTAGTTCGAAATTTTATAATCGTTTCCGTTATATTTCTTTCATTCCATTGAATTTGGTCAGATAATTGATCAAATAACAAAAAAAAAATATCTACAATACTTCATCTTATTATATAAACAAAAACGGCCTTATTACAGAACATGCGACTAAATCTGAATTTAGTCCAGGCGTACTAGTCTAGGATTAAATATCAACATTAGACATATGCGACTTTAAAAACGAAAGCAGATGGTTTGTTTTCCGAAATCAATTCTCGCGCTACTTTGCAAATTTCCAAAGTATCAAAATGACGGATTGTGTCAATTGAGATGTCCAAATTCTTACCTCTAACAAGCAATCAACTGTCAATTTATAGACCATTGCTAAACTAGGGGGCTGCCTGGTTTTAGATAAACCAGAGATAGTCCAAGCTTATGCAATTTTTTGGCATATCTAGCTCGAAAGTTGCTTCTGGAAAACAAACCATCTGCTTTTGTATTACAGTCGTATATACCCTAGGTCGATATTTAAGCCTAGACTGGTAGTCCTGGTTTAAACCCAGACTAAGGACATTTTTTATAATAACACCATTGTATGTAAAACAAAGACCATGTTCAAAAAAATAAATGTGTATATAAAATATCTTCTTTTTAGTATGTATCTATGAATTCTATTTTCGCTATCGAAAAATATGAAGTAGCTAAACGCTACATTGAAGAACTATGAACAAGATTGAACGTTTATTATAATAATGTACTTGGAAACACACAATTTAGAATCATAGGTACCGTAAAACCGGGTTACTTTAACCCTAAGAGGTAACTTTGGCCCAAATCGGGAAAAGTTTCATTCAAAAGATCCGAAAGATTTCACACGAATCTAACGCGATTCGTGTGAAATCTTTCGGGGGCGAGCACAGGACCTGCCATCTATCAATTTAAGTAGTTTCTAACTACGAGCAGAAATTACGCTCACACCGCAGGGCGTGAAGTTCAAACTTGGGCCAAAGTTACCTCTTAGGGTTAAAGTAACCCGGTTTTACGATACTGAAAAAATATGATTCCAAATTGGACCGTATGCACCACACGATCTAAAGGCGCATACGTACACAATCGCCGGCTTCAGTTCATGTCCACGAAACAGACTAACCAGAGGCATTCTGTACGACCACCGTCAAAAACTCCTATGACATTAATTTTCTTTTTTTTTTAAGCAAGGTATCATAAAGTGGTCATGCAGAATAACCACCTAAGGTAGTGCGGTGTCGTTATAATATCTCTGCGTGCCAATAGGGGGGGTGCGGCGAATAGGGCTCCTGCACCGGCTCGTAGGGTGGGCAGTCGCAGTCGTCGATGCGCTGAACGACGAAGTTCCCGTAGTCGTCGGTCAGCGAGCTGTGTCGCAGCGCGCCGCACACGTGGCGCCGGCATCCCGACGACCACGATCGCTCTGCGGGAGAGAGAACACGCTATTTAATCGACTGATGCCTTCACGCTTAAAAAAAATATTGTACGTTGAAATATGCCATCATCATTATCATCATCCTATAGACGTCCATTGCTGGACATTGTCCATAGGACCATACAGTCGCATACATAGTCCTGATCCCACACTAGGATTCCCTGTGTTGTGGGTATCAGGAACTACGAGTACCATGGTACCACAACATCCAGATCCGTAATAAATATTTGCAGATCATGCAAACATTTGAAGACCTCTGTGGCGCGGTGGACGAAGGTTCGCCTGCGACGCAGGAGGTTGCGGGTTCGATTCCCGCCTCTGAACACATATTTGTACGATCTGCAGATCAGTTCAGGGTGTTTTGGTTATTTTTCTATGTATAATAAAAAATATCTATCCATGTAATGTATTGTATTAAGTATATCAGTTATCTAGTACCCATAACACAAGCTTTGCTTAGCTTGGGCCTAGATAATGTTGTGTGAAATGTCCAGCATTTATTTATTTATATTTGTTCTGCAGCGGGAATCGAACCAGCACCTCTTGCGTTTCAG
This sequence comes from Epirrita christyi, assembly GCA_951392215.1. Taxonomy (NCBI): domain Eukaryota; kingdom Metazoa; phylum Arthropoda; class Insecta; order Lepidoptera; family Geometridae; genus Epirrita; species Epirrita christyi. The sequence goes on from OX595844.1 coordinate 15,230,195, forward strand.
CTGGCTACTCGCCCGCCGTGCCGTGCCACTGAGGTCGTCACTACAAACGGTCTATCGCCTTCCTACACTGCGTCGTCCGGTTTGTGATCGCCACTCGACTTTGTATGCCGAAGATAGGAAGATGTTATTGAAAGAGCGAAGCGACTGTGATTGTGCCCTAGTATTAAATTTTGACTGACTGATTTAATGTGATTTCGTTTGTGTTTTTATTTAACTTTAAATTGTTTTAACGTGCATATGAATTGTTTTATCTGAAATAAATTTATTAATAATAAAAAAATATGTTATTTTCTAGAAAAATAAATACAAATAAAAAATGTTACATTAAGGTGGATCGTCTCGCATGTGGCGCGAAATTAAAATTTTATTGTGTTTTTGCTCATCACAGCTCATCAACACTTCTTGTGATAGCGAAAACTGATTTTGCGAAAACAAGGGAACCTAACACACATGTTCTAGTTGATAGTATCTCTAAAAGATAATTAGTTTAGCTACGAATACTGTTCAATGATTTTTACAGTGTTTTTTTGGTTTAGGGATATCCGTAGCTTAATTAATGATATTCATGAGATACTATCAATTAAAACATGTGTGATGAGTCTCCTAGTTTTCACAAAACCTGCTTTCGTTATCTCAAAAAGTGTTGATGAGCTGTGACGAGCAAAAAACACAATACAATTTGAATTTCGCGCCACATGCGAGACGATCCATCTTGTGTTTCACCCTGAATTGAGATCTCGCAAATACACGTGATGTAGGTACCAAATTTCAACAAACTCCAAAAAACGTTAAAATTTAATTTGAACAGAATGTAAATACCTCTACTCGTATCGACATCGTTCATCAGTTCCTCGTTCATGAGGGCCGTCAGCGCGTCATCTGACGGAGAATCTGAAAACAAGTTTCAAAAACTATTGTTAGTTACAATAATTGAATCGGTGCTTTGCTTTGCTACGGTTTGCGGTGTTGGGACAATAGACAGAGGCCCAATTCTCTAACTAAAAAATAGTTAAAATAGAGTTCGGATCATGTTTCGATCTTGTGTCAATGCCATAAATGTCAGAAATGGTATTCTCTTAACTTAAAATACAACACTGTAATGTGATTATAACGAAATCTGACCGAAACTGGAACGATTCAAAGTTTTATCTAATCTCATACTGAAATATAAAGGTTAAAAAACTAAAAACAAAACTAAAATGACCGTCTTTATGCACATGCCATCGAAATAAATTTAAAAAATTACATTACGATACAGCTCTTCTATGGACAACTATACCATAATATAACTTTTTTTCCATTACGATACAACTTCACTTGGACCAAGGAGGTTGCAATGCAGTTTTTCTATGAATAATCTGTGGACGCGACACACTGTGGAGAGACTCACCGAGTAACTCACACTAGTGTTTTAAGAACCCTTATTATGCAACAGTTTCATAAACTACTATTTTCGATAATTTTAGCATAAGTAGATGGAGTCTCTCTTCACTCTTTCCAATTATATATATAAACATCCTACTCTAATGGTAGTCACCGTAAATCGAAAGAATACTAAATTGTTACTTATGAGGGAGCAGAATACCAACTTTCTGACAATTCACAATTCAGTCTCGATTCGATTAATTTTCAGTGTAGTTATAAAACAATTTAGAGAATTGGGCTTCAGGTTATTATTTTGAAAGTGAATAGGTTCATACAGTGACCTATTTCTTGTTTGATGACGATTTCTTCCTTAAGCACGCTAGGCACGCAGGGCGAGGTGGGCGTGGTGGGTGTGGCGGGCGGCGTTGGCGCTGCGTCCAGCCCGGCCGCCAGCGCCGCTTCCCCGCTGCTGTTCGAGCTGCATTCCGGACTGTACGGCGCCATCTGATGTGATCACAGACAACTTTGATCAATACACGAAGGACAGGAAAGGAGATCTCACTCAGTGATAACTTATGGCATATATAGTCTTGGGTAGAACATCAATTTTAAATGAAGATTGTGCGAAGCCTTTCTTTTTTAAACTGTGTGTTTAAATCGAGGCGAGGCTGCGAGGTAGCTTCGCGAGGAGATGCGCGCGGCCAGGTCGTGTTACGTCGGACGGAATCTGCTGAAAACGACTCTAGCCTGACCGGCATCTCGTGACAGGTTTACAATAGGCGTAAATTGTGCAGTAGTTCATAGTTAAGAATCCCTCACTTCGCTCTGGATTCAAAAAAGCGCCCTCGCCGTAAAAATATTATTTTGCTCCCTTATGATACAATCTACTATTATTTTATTAGCTTTTATGCAATTCGCGTGAGTAAAGTCTTTTAAGAATATAAAGCTTTGTTTTATTCCAAAAAACAAAATACATTGTATGCGGAACTCAGTTATTAGGTACACATAATTTATATCATTTAAATTAGGGCTGTCTATTATTTTAATCAGGGCTGTCAAACGATAACTTTTGTATGAGAATGCGACGTTTGACAGTCCTGATTGCACAATTTACGTCTGTAGCAAAACTGTCGCGAGATAGAGAGTAGCCCTGCCGTACCTTGTGCTGCTAATTTGTATACGTTAGACCTAAACGGCCTTATTACAGAACATGGACTAAATCTGAATTTAGTCCAGGCGTACTAGTCTAGGATTAAATATCGACAATAGGCATATGCGACTTTAAATACGAAAGCAGATGGTTTGTTTTCCGAAATAAATTCTCGCGCTACTTCGCAAATTTCCAAAGTATCAAACTGACGGATTGTGTCACATCACAATTGAGATGTCCAAATTCTTACCTCTAACAAGTAATCAACTGTCAATTTATAGACCATTGCTAAACTAGGGGGCTGCCTGGTTTTAGATAAACCAGAGATAGTCCAAGCTTATGTCATTTTTGGCATATCTAGCTCGAAAGTTGCTTTTGGAAAACAAACCATCTGCTTTTGTATTACAGTCGTATATACCCTAGGTCGATATTTAAGCCTAGACTAAGTAGTCCTGGTTTAAACCCAGACTAAGGGCATTTTTTATAATAACACCACAGGTTGATGCGTAACATAGACTGGCAGCAATAAAAATCTTACGCTGTTTCTAATTCAACATTGAATGATTTTGATTTACTACTTTACTTTGTTTATTTATTATTTAGTATATTAATAAAATTATTATATAATATAATATATTATATAAATTAAATATTGTTTAGTACTTTTTTATTTTCGTTGTGGCGTTTTCGTTCTAGGGGGAGGCCTATGTTCAGCAGTGGACTTCTACAGGCGGATGATGATGATGACGTTTTAGTATACCTACCTAGTGCAAGGTGTTATTCGTTGCGGGCGACCTTGACCCCTTCTTTAGCTAACTGCGCCACAGTCTGCTAAAAAAAGCGTCGCTGCGAAAAGGTTTTTGTTTTTTTATTTTAATAGCCTATTTTTGATCATACCTTGAGACTTCGTCGGCGTCGCGGTGTGACTTCAGCCATTTTATAGCTACTGTCCATAGCCCAGTATGAGCCCTTGCCTGGGTCATCTTTACTCCGAGGTACTTTCATGAAGCATTTGTTCAGGGATAAATTATGTCGTATTGAATTCTGAAAGATGATAATGAATTGTGTACCCAACAGCCCTGTCTATGTGAAACCTTCTTAAACGGAAGTTAGGACAGCTTTAGAATATGGGGGCACAAATTCAGGATGTCTGAGGGTTGGACTGGGAAGGGGTTGGATTCCGCTTTCTAACAGTTTCACTCACAAACTGATTCTTTTGTTTCTGAGCAGATCTGTCCCAGTTACCTTAGAATTCTGTGACAGAAACAACTCAGACTAACGCTTTTTTGCCAAATCTTAACTATCACATCCCTAGTGTTTTGCAAGAAACATGCCTCTACGCCAAACAGCAAACAACTACAGCATTGTAAAAAAACCTTATTTTCATTAATAAAGTGCAGTCTATAATTAATTGATTCAAGTGTGACTTTGCGGAAACTCATTCCGCCTATTCTACAATGTTGAATAGACAAACAAATATATATATTAACAATTCCACTCCTCTCAAACAGAGACAACAGTTTTCGTTGGAGGAGCAGAATTGTTGCTATACATATTTGTTTGTCTATTCAATATTGCAAACAGTCTCATGAAGACGTCCACAACCTTCAAAAGGATAATGAGGAGAGCCCCTCAAGATTTTATCTAGTACTTACTAGTGAAGCAGAATTATGGATATGCCACTGGGCTTATACCATTCATGTCAATCGTGAAGGAGACACGAAACTCTTGCTCAATGCCCAGACAGGCAAATTACAAGAATTAAAGGAGACTTAAAAAAAAACAATATTGTATAATTTGTATAAGTAGGTTGACTTGAAACACCCAAGATCAAATTTACTTCCAACCAGACAAGTTATTCCATTAACACATTAGTAACAATACTTACCATCCAGCCTTTTCCTGCCTCTTTATAATAGGGGAATGCATTACAAATGTACGTGTAGATCTCATTGAGTGTCATCTTTCCTTTTGAAGAACTACTGATGGCGAGTCTGATCATACTGGCATAGCTTAAACAAAGAACACACATTGAGAATAACACTACAATCTAAATCATATAGATCCTTAACATCCACTACAGTATATCAGATCTATCACAGACACTGTATACTATGAACAATAACATTGGGCTGAGTGGACACTCGCTGAAACTGCAACGACCAAGTACAGTAGGGCCTCGATAATCCATACCCAAGCTAATCCGAACACCTCTATAATCCGAACGACCCCCCGCATCTGCCGTTTCTTAGTACCTCGATATGCCACGCGCATATTTTAGTGCCAAGTTAAACTTTCTGGACGCTACACGTGTTGTACTGACCGCTCCGCGCGCAATTCCGGCATTTTGTTGTGCATTGAACATGGCTTCAACATCCAAGAAAAGAAAACACGTGAAAGTACTTTATTAGACTTCTTCCAAAAAGTATAAACATGTATGAATATATAATAACATCATCCTACATCAGTTTTGTGTGATTAAAACATAGTTTCTATAGTAACCAGTATTGTTTTATTGCCAATATACCTTTTAAAATGTCTACATACTATAATCCGAACGCTGCGTGCATCCGAACAGGGTATAAATTTTGGGTGTTCGGATTATCGAGGCCCTACTGTACCAGCAATCCGAGGATGCACATATTGCTGAATCATGTTGTGCACACTTGGAACTGGTTACCAGACTCGGTGGTCAGTGCCCCCTCAGTAAACTCTTTCAAAAATAGACTAGACTGACATTTAAAGTGCACTGACAAGGACTAAGATATACACGCATCAGCTCTGAGAGCTGCCTGTGCATAAATAATAATAATGATAAATTAAAAAAAAAATTAAAAAAATTAATTAAGTAATAATAAACCAGTCTTGCTACTGCAAATAAGTTCTGTCCAACTGAGCAACTCTGATCAACACAGTTCAGTGGCTTACAATTCTACAATTCAGTTTAGAGTCCTATTAGATATACATTAAAGTTTTTGCTTCATTCAACAGTTAGTGATAGCTCCCAAATAAGGGCTTGATTTTGCTTAAACTAGAAATATATAAAAAAACATGACATAACAACCCAATAGTCACAAACGTAGCCCTGATCACACTCTAGGATTCAATGTGACGTGGTTATCATAACACCCAGACCCAGAACAAATATTTGCAGATCATGCAAACATTTGTCCAGTGGCAGGAATCGAACCCACACCTCTTGCGTCTCAGACGGCTACTCGCCCGCTGCATTAATGTATCATGGTAAAATGGTAATCATGATATATCGAAGTGGAAACACCAAAGAATGATCTATCAGCTCGTAATCAAAAAATATGTAATGTCATCCAATCGGGCCTACTTGCGCCATCCTAGGGTAGCATTATAACTCAAGAGCTATTACTGCAGTCATTTTGTTCTGCACCATAATGAGTGAGATCATAATGTAGGATTAAAATGCGAAACCTGATTGGTGCAGTTGAGCTTATAGGTCTTGTAAAATTTATTTCAACAAATGTGTCCTCATTTGTTGAAATAAATTTTACAAGACATTTACTTACAGGTATAACAAGTTATTGACCAATAGCATTTGCCGCTGCATAGGATCAATACAAACAAACAAATTCAAGCTAGGGATGTTTTTCTTTGTGCGCAAAGGTAATAAAATGATCTGTCCCATATATGGAAGTGGTAAATAGGTACAAATAGAACATTAGTAATAAAGATGCGCAAAAGAATTGTATTATAATCCACAATCAAATTAGCATCATTATACAGCAGGTAAGGAGTCACCTCCAGCCCACGATATGACGCATTTTATGTATAATTGGAAGTCGTACGGCGTTCGAGAATAAAACTTATTTACCTGTATGCGGGTTTAGAGTGTTTTATTTTATTTGCATTCTCTTTCTGGTCTTCCTTGTTATTGTTTTCCTGCGTGAGCGACAGCGGCTGCACATCCTCGTAAAGAAACCGCGGGATAGGACCAAGCGGGCTGTGTCGCGGAGGCCCCGGGCTATACGCAGGCAACCACTCCACTCCTGGAGATTCACTCATTGTCCCATCAAACACCAACACCAGGTTACACTGCGAGTTACCATTCCCTCATCAGGAAGCACGAAAACTAAGACCCTTCCCCTTATATCTGGGCGTGTTACTCATCACATCGTACGGAGACGATCCTCATTGTGGAGCATCAAGGATCCTTGAAATGACGATCTAAGCAAAATCACTAATCACCTATCATCAAGCAATTGCACAAGTTTCACACAAATATAAAACTAGAGTAGACAATTAGATATATTGCAAAAATGTCTAGCACAGTGAATAACTGAATAAAATGAAAGAAAACTACAAATTTTAAGTAAATTGAAATTATTATGACATTTGATGCACCTACTACAACAAGTAAAATGGCGGATCTGTTGTTTCGTTCAGAATCTGATTTTACGTCCCAAAAGTCCCAATCATATTTTATGGTCAAAATATTTTGCAAACAAAAATAAGAATTTTGAGGATATCTCCTGGCCTATGGTGATGTTATTATTATTGTTTAAAGCTGATTTACAAACTTTGGCCAAACACAGGCAGTTTATTAATTTCGTTCAGGATTTCATAATTAAATGTATGGCAACAACATAAATAAAACCAGTGATGCCAGTAAAAAAACATAATAAAAAAATATAACTATCCACTTCGTACGACACAGCATGGAAGATTATTCTTCAATGATAAACAGAGTAACCTATCTGCGGTCAACTCACAAAGATTTTTGTTTTATTCCTCTAAGAATAATGATTGTCTAAGACAAAAACACTCACTCCTCCTCAGTGGAATAAAACAAAACCACTCATAGTAAGCAGTCACTGTCAGTGGATAGTGTCAAAAGTACCCTGAGGTAGTTTCAGTCAGTGTGGCCAACGTACGCGATTTATCGCCATCAGGCTACCCCAGAACAAGAATCGGCGAAGAAAAAATCTGAAAGGCGACTGGTTGCCTATAGGCTACTTCAGAGACATACCATTTAAATAAGCCGAATCACAAATGAATAGTATGCTTAATATAAAAATTAACACCCACAAATTTAATATAAAAGGTTGTGATATTCAGAAACAAAGATATCACCCTAATGTCTGTCTTGGTGCAACTTCACTTGGTATATATTCGCCAATGTTTGCGTTATTTATCTAAGGCAAAATCAACCATGACTCCATCAGAACACAGTGTTGTTTGTCTTGGCAAAATAATGCAAACATTTACGCAAATACGCCAAGTGAAGTGCCACCATTATATGAAAGAATGAGGTAGGGTGGCCATTCATTTCTGTTATGCATCAAAGGATGCACTATCTATAATGTTATATATTCATTTTGCTGTTATTGACTACTGCAATATTCATATTATACTGACTGAATAGTTCAGGTAAATTACACAACATGCTGTGCACGTTCAAAGTAACAGCATTATTTCTGCCTTTTTTTGCTATAATGTGCCCCACATTAGGCTACTTATGCCTTGGACGAATTATCACAATGGACGTAGTCACAAGACGTTGCCGCTCTTACATCTGTGTATCGTATTAGTGATCAGATATCTTTGTCCATCCCACGGAACCTTGCTACGAGTAAAAGAGAAAGTAGATATAAGTTTGGCAACGCCTTACTTCTTTGTAAATCGTGTCAGTTGATGACCGGTTAATCGGCCAAAACATTGCGGCGAAGTTTTTAAAAACAGCAAAAAATCGTATGAAATTGCAGTGTTTCATCAAAATAAATTTGAAAAAGTGAAAATATGTCCTGTTCTGCTGTGTGTTGTTCATCAAAAACAACAAAAGAAGGAGTAAAAGACCCGGGATTGTCATTTCATACGTAAGTCTTGGTCAATATATTTAATCTTTTTACTTGCTAAAAGAGCAAGTTTTTTTAACCGGAAAAACTGTAGTAATTACTTTTTATTAGTACTTAGTCATATTTCCTGAGTGATAATCATGAAAGTTAAGTGTAAAAGCATTAATTATTGTAAAATAAAAGGCATTGTTTTAGGCATCTGTGCTAGTGATGTACTACACCAACCAATTTAGTTTTATCGATAATATTTTAGTTTCCGTTTTTGATGTACACACAACACATGCTTTGCGTATGTGTTTACTGCGGGACAAATGCTTGTAAGATCTGAAAATATTTGTTCCTGGTCTGGGTGTTATGGTACCATGGTACTCGTAATACCTGATACCCACGACAAGGGAATCCTAGTGTGGGATCATGACTACGTATGTGACTGTTGGGATTTATGTTATGTTTGTATGTTAGTGTGTTTAGGTCTTGAATCTTGAAACTGAAATTTGAACCAGTTCCATCCACCCAACCGATTGAGCTGAAATTTTGCATTATCATGTTCCATTGATAATACATACATGTAACAAATTAAAGAGTTGATATTTTATAACGCCTTTTTCATTAATTTCGCTATTATTCATCGATAGGTTAGTCAATGAAGTCACTTCTCTAGTCACTCACACTAATACATATCTACAACTGCACACTGACAAAAAACGGACATGCTTTGAACCAAAATGCTCTGTCCATTGTGATAATTCGTCCAAGACTTATGCTGTAAAAAATGGCGACATCAGGCTTTGCTTTGTTGGCAACACGTCAGCCCAGCCAGTCTCACTCACAGCGTTGCATTTGGCAACTTTGATTGCCATTTTGGCAACATTTGACCCCTTCGTGGCAACCAAATGGCAACCAAGCTCAAATGGCAACTTTTTGGCAACTTTTCGACTAGTCGCGCGATTATCAGTAAAAAATATCGAATATTTTTCGCAGATGAACTGAACGCATCGAATTGAAAAAAATCAAAATCTTGAACGCATTTTTATTCCCAAATGAAAACAATTCATAATTAGTAGGCAAAAGGTCTATTTTGGTGAAGCTAGAGATAAAAGTAATTTTATGAAAACTAAAACAAAAATGGAAGAAAGGGTGAAAAAAAAAAAAAAAAGAAAGAAAAAGAAAAGAAAGAAAGTTCTTTTCGTGGTTTTCTAATACTTTTGTTTTTTAAATCTACTGGTAAGTTCTCCTTTTATTGTTTTAATCGAAGAAGCTACCTATAGAGAGTGGCGGATTTGCCCTAAGGCTCATAGGCCCGGGCCTAGGTCTAGCCTAGGTAGCTTAGGGCTACTTGTACTAATATTTATTCTGTGCTAGGGCGGCCAGATATTAAGGGCGACAGATCGTGACAAAAATGATTATAGCAAGAAATAAATCATTTTTAAATCTAATCTTGCTACAAAAATTACAAAAACTTTGGCTGTTCACACTCCTTAAATACGAAATTTTCTCGGCTCGCTCTGCTTGCCAAATTGCCACTAACTTGGTTGTAACTCTTTTTCGGCAGTCTTGTTACCAAAATCAATAAAATATTGGCTGTTCACACTTCTTAAATACGAAATTTTCGCGGCTCGCTCTGCTCGCCAAGTTGCGCAACCTTGTTTGTAACTCATTTTCGGCAGTCTTGTTACCAAAATCCCTAAAATATTGGCTGTTCTTCTCTTTTTAGTCGTACACTCTGACAGAGTGGTCGTGGTTAAGTAGGTCTTGCTTGAGTGGCGGCTCTTGCGATGCGTATTGACTGTTCATACTTCTTAAATACTCACTCCGCTCGCCGCACCCCCCCCCCCCCTCTTTTTGCAGATTTTTTCTAATGGCAACCTTTGGTCTCTTATGGCAACATTTGAACCTACAAATGGCAACCTTGGCTGAGTAAGCTCTGGCAACACTGCTCACTCACTCAACTCAAACTCAGTTTGAATGAAATGCTTTGAGGTAGAAGGTTGTGTTTTCCGTTGTAATAATTTTAACGGTTTGTTGACGTTATTTTACTAACTGAATAAAGAACTGATGTTTATTTGTGTGTGAACATTATTTCATAACGGCGCATCGCTAAAAAGTTTCAACGATGGCGACTCAACCAGAAGTCGGGGTGTCCGATTTCGTCCTACTGGACAATATGACCACCGATAAGTTTATCGAAAATTTACATTTGAGGTGAGTTTTTTCCTCATAGTACACACTTGCTACATCCGTACCGGCAAAACAAAACAAAAGGTCTGCTGCTGGCTGCAAACACGATAATCGAATTCGAATGACGATAAATTATTTAGACCACCTCGAAGTTCGTTAAAAAGCTGTTCTACAGGTTTATTAGAACCACCAAACATCTGTTGCTGTTGTTTAAAATTTGAAAAAGTATCATCTTGTTCTCATTGTTAAGATAAAATCTGTAGCACAGAACCAAAGAAACTTATAATTTCTTTCATAAATAACTAGTACTTACGTAAGTGAACTTTAGATTCATCAACAAAGTTCATCAAAATTTTTGTTCATAAAAATATGATAAGGAATTACCATCATGACATGACCATAGTTTTTAACAAGGCTTAGAACACAACTACTCTTTAGTAAAAGGTTTATAAAGTCTGACCTTGCTGACTACACCTGTTCACATATTTTAATAAGTACTATGTTTCAACATTCGTTCAGATTGCTCAAATATTTATTTCTACTGTAATTAAAGTTTCTAAGGTTTGGTTAATACACATATATGTATAGCCAAAATACCATTTGATGTAGGTACTTATCCATTTTATTTTAAATGCTAGGTTAACGCACATATCTTTATATTCAGAGCTTAGGTGAGGAACTTCGCATTTCAATACCTCAACCAATAGTCATATTTGAATTTAATGTTCTTAAGTGTGGCGTACATTCATACCTTTTTCCCCGAGTCCTTGTTACTGTGGGTCGCACAATCATAGGAATATATGTGACCAGTGGTGAGCTCATTGCCACCATTGCTTTCCCACAACTAGCCCGGTGTTTCTTCCAGACACACTCCAGGACAAATTGTATACAAACAAAATTAAATTCCTTAACACTTTAAACTATCTTAGTAACTAGGTACTAACTATAAAACTTAACAAAAGCCTATTTTGGTAGGATAGAGGTAATTTATGCAAGTTTTCCGCATATAATCAATAGTTCTGATGATATCACTGGATACATGACTCACTGCCTTGATGTGAATTTATACCTAGGTCTTGTGAAAAAAAGGATAAGTGTGAGTGACTTGCGCCCTGAGGGTTCTGATCCTTAGACCTAACCATAACCTAAGTACTTAATTACAGGGATATATCATACACTGAAACCTTCCTTGGTAAATTCCCATCACAATTAGGAAAACTGTATTAAAATCCATCCAGAACTTGTTTGATTAGGTAATAATATATGTGTTTAAGCAATAAGTGATGGAGCCGGTCACCCATCTAAATAGTGACTCGCGGAACGACGCTTAACTTTAGTTATCCTCAGACTTACTAAACAAATAGCGCTATTGCTGTGCTTTTCTGTGTGCGTGATTTTCGTGTATTTTCTAAACTACGCATTTTGAAATTAAAAAATAAAAAGTGTTTGTATATTCCTCTTATGAATAAGCACTTTCATTTGATATGTCACATGATGCATTTGACAAAACTTTTTTAATTTCTTGTTTGTCCCCTAAAATCAGAATTCGTTTTACGCTATGTGCTAAATTTAAATATTTTTGCTGCAGTAGTTTCGGAGAAAATAGGCTGTATGGCTGTGACAGACAGACAGGCACGAGAACTTAAACGTTTTCTTACTCATAAACGTTATTTACGTAATTTAAGAGAAGGTTAGGGCGCTTAGGCCGTACGCGAAAGAAGTCAAACTCCACAAAATTTTGTACACATGATCAGTACCTACACTAATATCTTGACCCGAGGTGCGTCAGTTTTTTTTTATTTTTTTATTTATGATTACCACCATATAATTTTATATGTAACTAACGCTACTGTTAACGTTAACGAAACTAATAATATTTTTAATAATTAAAAATATATAGAAAACATTATCTAATATTTTCTTTTTGTCCTTATGTTATCTCGCGCTTACTAGCAAATATTATTATAAATTGGGCATTTCTAAGCGGCTAGTAACCGTATAACAATTACGCTAGGACACATCTATAAATGCAGACCTAGTGGTTTTAATTATTCACTTTTACCTACCTTGCTGTCCGTCATATTGTATGTATTTAAAAACATGAGCCAGCCTTAGTGCAAGACAACATGTTTACTTATTCAGTCACACACTCTGATGTCACCGCTCAAGGTGTGAGTGTTGTCCTTTCATTAGGTTTCCTTATACTATTGTTTGAGGCACTTATGTCTATCGGCTGCTTGTTCTAGGTAGAATAATTTTCTGTTGAATGTTTGCATTATACCATAATTATACTTACGCAATGAAGTCATTCTATAATAACTGACTTGTCATACCTACTTATTGACTGCTTTCTCCCGTGCTGAACTTGGCAGGTTCGATTCCCACGGACAATTGTTTGTATGATCTGCAAATATTTTTTCGGGTTTGGGTGTTATGGTACCATAGTACTTGTAGTTATGATACACTAGGATGCCCTGTGTCGTGGGTATTTGGAACTACGAGTTCCATGGTACCATAACACCCAGACCCGAAACAAATATTTGGAGATCATACAAACATTTGTCCCGCAGCGGGAATCGAACCCGCAACCTCTCCCATCTCAGCCGGCTACTCGTCCACCGCTGACGCTGAGGTCGTCAACAGCTAAGTATATTTTTGAACGAGCGAAGCGAGTTCTCTGAGTCAAGTTGGAAGAATCGGCGTTTGTATGTATGTATGTATGTATGTATGTTTGTCCGATGAAAACTTCCAAACCGTTAATTCGATCTTCATGAAATTTGGTATGGGGTAGATAGTATTGGTACAATTTGTAGGTAAGGTTATGAGCTATATCGGTCAGGGGGTTGCTGAGATATTGGGGTCCAAGAGGGGTAAAAAAAATAAAAGTGAGACAGTCAGATCAAGTGGGGTGTCTAATGAAAGCGCATTGGTTGGACATTTCAAAACTGTTTTTAATAATTATTTAGCCTTAGTAGTTTTTGAGATATTAGGGGAAAAAAAAAAAGTAAAAATCAAAAATTCTAGGGTACTTCCAGCAATCCCACAATGCTGAAATTTGGTATGCTTGTGGCTTTTGTGTCACAACTACAGGGAAAAGTCTGAAACTGAAGAATTTAGAAACTTGTACTCCATAAAACGAAACCAATATAACATCCATTGTTGACCTCCCATTTCTAGGAATTTGAATGACGTTGGAGCTCTATGGTTTTCGTCAAAAGGACATTATCAATTAATTCGTATATATATTTTTTATATATATATTTATAGTATAACTACGCCCCGTTGCTTAGCCCTATTCAAAGGCTATTTTGATGATGTGTAGGAAATTAGAGTTGTTACTGATAGATCCCGTACTGTACTGGTAGACCTCGAGGTGAAAATTTTCAAAAATAATAATAGAAAAATGGAAATTACTTGGTTAAGTAGTCGGGCTGATAAAGGTGTTATCGCGAGGTCTCAGTTCGGGGCGAACCACTAGTTTACTAGAGTCGGGGGTTTTTTAAATTTATAATTTTCACTTGTAACTTTTTCTCACACATTCTTTGATTGAAGAATTCATGTACGAGGCTGCGAGACTATGGCTTTCTCACAAAAATGTCGGTGACTTAAAAAGCGGCCAAAGCTGACATCAGTACCTTATTTAATCAATGGTCCGCCATTCAGTCCTTCGTATTACGGAACAGTCGTAAAAACCAAGCCAACCCGTCATTACCTTCGCCGCAAATCGTCGCGGCTTGCAGGTATCAAAGGGATCCGTGTGGCGAGGTAATGGATTATGGAACTGTAAAGTTTTCATTTCTAATGAAGCTGTTTGCTTGTAACCGCAGGACTGCGGGGGATTTGAAAGCGATAGGTTCCAAGCTGTAAAGCTAAAACTTGCCAATATGCGGTCCCTGTGTAGCTGACAATAAAGTCGAGCCTACGTTGCGTTGAACGGTTGGTTGATAAAACGAGGCGGTTCCGATCCAATGCTGGGGTAATATGTGTGCGACAACCTTTAACCTGCGTTTCCACCAGAGATGAGCGCGGATGCTTAGCGAGGGATGTGTTTGTTAAGAACCAATAGAATCACTCCATTTACCTAGCCTCGCTCAGCGCAGCTCTGGTGGAAACTGCTTAGCGAGCGAGGTTTTTATACGTACAAAACAAGCGAGGGAGTTGATAAAGTGAGGCGGTTCCAAATGCTGGGGTAATATGTGTGCGACAACCTTTAGACTGCGTTTCCAGCAGAGATGAGCGAGGATGCGTAGCGAGGGATGTGTTAAGACCCAATAGAATCACTTCATTTACCTAGCCTCGCTTAGCGCAGCTCTGGAAAACGGCTTAGCGAGCGAGGTTTTTATGTGTGTTTAGATTTGTATGGATGTGTGCAAAGGATGGACTCGAGCGAGAAACTACTGGCAGTCAGTCTTAAAAGAGCCCGCTACACATCCTCGCACAGCTCATCTACCTCGCACATCTTTGGTGGAAACGCACCCTTATCATGGTAATTGTGCACGAAATAGCATGCACAGCAAAATAGGTCGCATAGTTTATTCATAGCTCGCATTGCACTTTAACTACCGCATGACAGTTTTGCATTCATGCGCTTGCATGAATGGGCATGAGTGTTGTAGAGGAAGACCATATCCACGATTTTTAGCCGACTTCACAAAAAGGAGGAGGTTCTCAATTCGATTGTTTTTTTTTATTTTTGTTACCTCATATCTCCGGCGTTTATGAACCGATTTGGAACATTATTTTTTTATTTGAATAGATATCCATGAGGAATTGAGGGAACTCCTCAAATATTGTAGGCATACATATGGCGATTTTGATATTTTCAGCAACAAACCAAGCATTTGTATTCAGAAAGTATCATAATACTTTCACCACTATGGTTCTTTCATCATTTTTTTTTTAATTCAAAATTATTTAGTCGAATACAATGGCGGAAGTCGGTTTTTTAAATGAAAAGTTATTACTCGTGAGTTCATGGATAACGCAACATTTGTTTGTATTCATTTGTTTTCGTTCATTTGTTTCTTGCCAATATTATGTGTTTATTACTAAATTAAATTATACTGCGTAGATATAGCTTCAGGAAAGCCACAGCAAGTCAGCGCGCAAGAAGTCGGCGGACGGAGGCGGCTCAAGACCGTTCGTCGTGGCATTCCTGGGGGGTGGCCTATGTCCAGCAGTGGACTTCTACAGGCTGATGATGATGATGATGATGAGATAACGCTTAACGATACTCGTTTATCGGGTATTATTCTAGTGTACCAGCCTTATCGACAACAAATAGGATTTATTTACCTAAATCCCGAAACGTGAACCGGCAGAAAATCGATTTTCCCGTCGTCACAAATATTTCGTTGATAAGACTCATTACACTGCCCCTATACCATGAGACGACCTCCATGTACAGCATGTTCTGGATTATATGAATTCTCTATGTTCTGGATGCAGGTATGGAGATGTGTGGAATCTCCTCCTGTTGATGGGTCACCTTTTTATCCCCTAAATATTTTAAACAGTATAATTCCTGCATATTTTGCTTTTCCACATGCATCTACCAAGAACCTTCGGTTTACCTTCCAGTAGGGCGATTCTAAAGCGTCGGAAACATTTCCGATCGGATATGTTAGTTTTTCATTTCGATGTGTAAGTAACTAAAACAATTTTGCCTAGTAAAACACAGTAAAAAACAATAAATATTCTAAATTACTGTGTTTTACTAGAGAAAATTGTTAGAAAATTGGTTTAGTTACTTACCACATCGAAATGAAAAACTAACGAACCCGATCGGAAACGTTTCCGACGTTTTAGAATCGCCCTGCAGATTTCCGGACAACGATTCCTTTAAAACCTCTTGTTGGTATCAAAAATTTACAATTTAATTTGGGAATAACTAAAATAATTCATGTGTTGTGGCGTGAAGCCAAAGCTGACCCAATTATAGCAACGTCAGATTTTAGTATTTTTGTTTTGGGGACCTTTTTTGCGCACTATTATTTTCGTGCTCCGATTCCCTCAGAAAGGTCACGTTTCCATTTATGATGATATACCGTAACAAAGCGGTATTTTCTTAGTAGGTACCTACAGGAAAAGGTTTGCGAATAATTTGGTAGAGTAAGTAAATGCTACTTTTTAACCGACTTCCCAAAAAAGGAGGAGGTTCTTAATTCGGATGTTTTTTTTTTTTTTTTTTTTTATGTTTGTTACCGCATATAAATAAATGCTGGAGACATTTAACACACCATTATCTAGCCCCAAGCTAAGCAGAGCTTGTGTTATGGGAACTAGATAACTGATATACTTAATACAATATATTACATAGATAGATATTTTTATTATACATAGAAAAATACCCAGAACACCCTGAACAAATATCTGCAGATCGTAAATATTTGTTCAGAGGCGGGAATCGAACCCGCAACCTCCTGCGTCGCAGGCGAACCTTCGCCCGCCGCGCCACAGAGGTCGTCAATATCTCCGGCGTTTATGAACCGATTTGGAAAATTCTTTTTTTATTTGAATAGAAATACTTCCAGATTGGTCCCATTTTTTTCAGAATCCAGTTCTGATGATGGAATCCATGAGGAATTGAGGGAACTCCTCAAATATTGTAGGCATACATATGGCGATTTTGATATTTTCAGCAACAAACCAAGCATTTGCATTCAAAAAGTATCATAATCCTTTCACCACTATGGTTCTTTCATCATTTTTTTTTCATCCAAATATTTAGTCGAATACAATGCCGGAAGTCGGTTTTTTAAATGAAAAGTTATTTACTCAGCAGAAACGTTCATGCCATGTTTTTCCTTTCTCTTTTTGGACAGCAAAAATCTTTATCATTTATATCTCATCACACTGCATCACACTTTGTTCATCTCAGGAATGTTGACCAAAAACAGACGGTGACACGATATTAGACCTTAAGTACTCTTTGTAACATTTACTTACTAAACTGGAGGATTGTTACAAGTCAGATAAGAATAAAATGTCTCAGCAGGATACTGGTAATGTAGACCGATAACTCTATCTTAAAGATTACCTATCGATAACATTTGGAACAGTTCTAAGGTATATGTTTTGTAATAACTTGTCTTCAAGTACTTTTTTATTGATGCAAGCAAACTGTGTCTACTTTGTATGATATGCATGGTTTAAATGTATGTTTTTTTTAAATAACCTACTTATTTCTATTGTTGGGAAGCCTTCAAGTCTTCCTGTACGATTATGCTGCGTTCCTTGACGAAAGATCTACCATTCGAGATTTGTCAGTAGGACTTTTTAATTGAGATTTTTCCTGAGATGATTGAGATGGCCTTCCTAAACTGCATTATCTAACCTTGACGAAAACTAGTTTTTGTCACAATTCTTTGGTAGGTATTTACATAGGTTTAATGGGCATCATAAACTACTAACTTTGGCCGCAGTGTCTGACCTAAGAATAGACCCCTCCTCCCGTGGATGTAGTAAAAGCCTTACTAAGGGATTTACAACTGCGGCTGGGCAGCAACATCCATCTGAGTACTTAAGAGAAGGTAGGGCGCTTACGTCCATTTGTACGCGAACGAAGTATGCTGCTATTCTGGCTATTTTTTCTTCAAACTCCATAAAACCTTGTCCACTTGATCAGTACAATAATATCTAGACCCGTGGTGCGTTAGTTTCTTACAAAATTATATAACTACCAAAACATCGATAAAAAATATAAATTTTTAACAAACTGGCGCCAATTCGGCACCGTTCGTCCATTTCCCCGTTCGTCCATTTCCTCATTCGTCCATGACATGTGGCAAGTAATATTTTTCTAAATGGCACTGACTTCAGTAGGTTTTTAAAGTTTAAGATTAAAAACTAATTTCACTACGAAGTGATTCGCGAATACTCATAAAAAAATAAATATAAATGGTCAAATTGAGAAACCTCCTCCTTTTTTGAAGACGGTTAAAAATACTAAATATGTAGTGGTAGCTACAAAGGATGATATATTTATACTTATCATATCTGTATTGATAACAACTGGCCACTTATAACGGGGAAACAGACGAACGGGGCATCAGACGAACGGGGAAACAGACGAACGGGGCATCAGACGAACGGGGAAACAGACGAACGGGGCATCAGACGAACGGGGAAACAGACGAACGGGGCATCAGACGAACGGGGAATGAACTAGTCAGACGAACATTGAACCAGACGAAACGGACCTAAACTTCACTTGCGCACTTTCGGTTCTCGTACTGATCATTTACAAAACTTCATGGAGTTTGATGAAATAATAGCCAAAATAGAAGCAAACTGCGTTCACGTACTAAAGGGCGTATGTGCCCTACCGGTAACCATCAAAAGTCAAAGTAAAAAAGAACTTAATTCATTGAAATCACAAGGATCATTTTGAATCGTCTTATAAACTAAAATTACTCCTGTTCATCTCTTAAAACACTAACCCTACCAAAAATGTCGTCTTGATAATATCCTCGTTAGTGTCTTGTCTTGCCACGTAAGTGTTGTGAGCATTAGCGGGGTCAGCGACCGAAAAGACTTCTCGGGTCACGTTCGGCAGTGCGAAATTGAACAGGCTGTCTTGTCTGTCTGTCTTGGGTGTTCGTTCGCAACATGAAAGCCAAGATTGTATCATGCAGCTGACTGTATCGAATACCTAGTTCTTACAAGCTTGCCTTGGTATGCGGTATTATTGAACACCTTGATACAAATTGACATAGGTCATTTGGTAGCTAGGGCGTAGATTTTCGAGCTTGCTAATTGCTAATAGGTAATTAATTCCGCAACCACTGGCGCGTAAAGGTTCTCGCTTGGCGACTACGAACCTGACGACGCAGCTGTTCGGTGGAAGATGGCCCCCAACTCTATGGACCGATGCCATTGTAATGGTCGCAGGAAGTCGGTGGGGATGGAGGCGGCTCAAGACAGTTCCTCAGGAGACTGTCCAGCAGTGAATGGCTTTTGGCTGATGATATTGTTGTGAGAACACCTGTTTACTCGTCATACTGGAGTAAGTAGTTATTATGAGTAATTACTGATAGATTTGTCATTAAGATCCCTTCAGCATCATCATCAGCCTGTAGAAGTCCACTGCTGGACACAGGCCTCCCCCTTAGAATGCCACGTCGAACTGTCTTGAGTTGCCTCCATCCACCGACTTCCTGCTATGTTCATAATGCCCGGTTTACATTATTCCAGTCCAGCGATCGAATCCAGCGCTGGATTGCTTACTGGAAAAATGTAAACCGGCACTGGAATGCACTGAATCCAGTGAGCATTCCAGTTCAGTAACTGGAATGGCGGTCTACTTTTGAATCCAGTGCGACCAATCCAGTGCAACTGGATTAATGTAGACGGCCAATCCAGTGCCATTCCAAACTGATCTCTTCTTGAAATCATTTTCACTGCAGTGTTCCCACTTTATTGGCTTCTAAATTACTGGAATAATGTAGACGATACAGACCCAGTCCAGCGCTGGACTGAATTCTCGCTGGATCACTGGACTGGAATAATGTAAACCGGGCATAAAGTCTTTAGCCCATCGAGTCGAGGGCCTTCCTCTACCGCGTCGTCCTTTAGTTACCAGTTACTATCGTCGCTTGTGAAAGGATCTAGAAGCGGAAGTGGTGATATTAAAATTCCCACTGTTGCTAGTGTTATGAAACTTGCTGGAGGGAACTAGGTACTGTTTTTTTGCATAACTGTGCATTTCATAAGTGTAATGATTGTATTGTGCCAACATTGAGTGTTTGTTACGACAAAATGCACTTAAAGAGACACGATACTGATGGTAGAGGCACAGATAGTAGAGGTATTCGTGATTTGCATTAAGTATTTGAAAGCAAATCATTTTGTGTTGGTACCTATAACTAATTTCCTGAAAATTAAATTCCACCTTACCGTACAATATCGGACCATATCGTAGTATTATTTATTATTATTTTCGTAAGTATAGACAAGCTCAAAGTAGCGCAGCGGGCTATGGATAGAGCTATGCTATGAGTTTCACTACGTGATAGAATCCGAAATGAGGAAATCCGTAGACGAACCAAGGTCACCGACATAGCTCTCAGAATTAGCAAGTTGAAGTGGTATAATTGGCACTCGCAGAACTGACAACAGTCAAAACTTTTTTTTAATGTTTGTGCCAGAACAAGCAAATGGCCAGCCTGATGTTTAGCGCTAACTTCTGCCTATGACAGTCCATTACCTCACAGTTCACATCCACTTATGGTCTAGGACGCGCTCTACAAGCCATTGCTCTACGCCAGCCGCCCTGAGACATTTTATAACGGTGAGAAGTCTCATGTGTCTGTAATTTCATCGGCACCCATACTCTTCAACCTGGCATACAGCAATGTGAACATTACTGTTTGGCTGCAGAAATCGGTATGGTGGTCATTATTATATTTCCCCGAACGAACTCTTTCCCAAAAATGCTCTACCACTAGCATTTTAGATGGATACTTTGTTGTTTTATGACCTAATACGACCTACCTGAGTACCTTCAGATAGCAGGTAATCACCTAATAGTATACCTACTCAAGTCCTATACATATGACGTGACGTGTTTTGTTATTTGTAATTCGCTGCATCATACCTATTCAAAGATGAAGTCATCCGGTTTTTTTGGCCAATATTTTATTTAGTTTTAACAGCACATGTACCTTATCGTCATCATCAGCTGTTTTAGACGTCGATAACTTCTCCGTAAAATACAATGGAAAGAACTGCATACTCATCACGCTTGGCAGGCGGATTGGTGATCGTAGTATTCATTTGAGTACTCAGGGGTGCGATTTTTGAATGTCACCAAGTGACTAAATATCATCAAAAAGGCCGCAAATCAACGTTTATCAGGAGATGTAAACAGGAGGAGGCATTTGTACTGATATCATTGATATAAGAATTGGCAATTTTACTGACGTTTTCTCACTCGGTTGACATTAAAAAATCGCTCCCCAGGTGGACACTGCTGCCTATCCCTTAGTCACTAAGGGATACAGGCAGCAGTTCACTTCACACTAGTAGGCTAGGCTTAGTGTGAAGTGAAGCTAACGGGGCTAAATTCGGACGACCTTGCGAATTTCGAAAGATTCAGTAAATATTCAGAAATTCGGTTAATGCTGGAAACTATTCTGGTCCAGATTAACCCAATTTCTCTTACAAAAGCAACAAGGTTGGTTTTAAAGCTTATAATTTTTGTATTATGGAGCTCAATCATCAATGTTACATCGCTACTTATTTGATTCATAAACACTAGAAACTATAAACTAAAAATTTATTGAACAAGGGGGTTATTCATAATCATTTTTTAAACTTATTTTAGTTAAAATATCTTTTGTCTTGTTTTGACGTATGACATTTTACATCAGAGGCCCAATTCACTAACTAAAAAATAGTTAAAATAGAGTTCGGATCATGTTTCGATCTTGTGTCGATGTCTTAAATGTCAGAAATGGTATTCTCTAAACATAAAATACAACACTGTAATGTGATTATATCGAAATGTGACCGAAACTTGAACGATTCAAAGTTTTTTTCGTTAATTTTAGCATAAGTAGATGGAGTCTCTCTTTACTCTTTCCAATTATATATATAACTATCCTACTCTAATGGTGGTCACCATGAATTGAAAGTAGACTAAATTGTTATTTTTGAGGGACTAGAAATTCAACTTTCAGTCAATTTACAATTCAGTCTCGATTCGGTCAACTTTCAGTGTAGTTTTAAAATAACTTAGAGAATTGGGCCTCAGAGAGAACAAAACAAAAGCTATTTTAACTAAAATAGGTTTAAAAAATGATTATGAATAAAGCCCTAGGAATACAAGGAGCAAGAGTGTTCTTATTCCTACCAGCTAAGCTATTTTACACAATATTTAGGAAGCGGCTTCTTTGATTTTGAATGCTTACAATGTTGCGCTTTATCGTCAAAATATTTAACGTTGTTACATCAAGCTCTCTCAATACTTATTTCGGCTTATTCCACTTTGAAACTTCATCAAATGGTCACACAATTTCTCACTAGTGCGAGTATGAGGTACACATACCCGTACTAGTGTACAGTAGTACAAACAAAACTGTACATTTAGTACACGTTGCCGGCGGCATGGATGGAGGTCAGATCATGCACGACGACCGCAATGACTACGCATAGCACTGAGCACCACTCATTGAACTTATTAAGTACTCATTGTACCAACTTGTAGATACAAACATAGATCAATCTAATCTAAAGAGCCTACTGGATCAATTTATCCCAGTCTTGAGTTCTGTCCTTCAGGGAGAGGACAGAACGACGCTATGTAATAATTTGCCCCCAAAAATACAGTAGTAAATGGCAATGGGGAATGCAACAATAGATACCATTTTGGCAGCCTTAGCGCTATCTAAATTTTTTGAAACAAGTTGTTTCAAAAGATTTACTACTACTGTCATTGGGGCGCTGGATTACAACTTCCATGAATTTGTACTGTGGACTGGACTGGTATAGGTTTGTCAACTTTTTTAAATCAAAGTAAAATAGTAGTAGTCGAAAAAAAACATAGTGCATTCAGTTTCATTCATTAGATTCATGTTAAATTGACATACCAAGTTTCGTTCAGAAGGCTGCGTTATAGTGTAGGAGCAGAAGAAGAAGGCTCTTTTAATTCAAATAAAATATAGTGTTTCGCCTGCTATATTTTTTTAATTATAGTATTTGGACCCCTAATATAGTAGGTGATTATATTATATAGAAGAATTGGCAACCCTAACTGGTATAGACACGCACCTTGCTTTGTTTTACGCCTCTACATGGCTGCGGCATGGACCGTTTCAAATGTTCGTAACGTACGGTAACCGTCATGGAATCTTTATTTATAGTTACTAGCTGCGCCCCGCGGTTCCACCCGCATAAGTCTCGATTCAGTGGGAATATCGGGATAAAAGGTAGCCTATTAATTCGGGGTATAAGCTATTTCCATTCCAAATTTCATTCAAATCGCTTCAGCTGTTTCAGCATAGGAGTAAAAAACATACTCACAAACGTTCGCTATAATATTAGTGAGATGCTCATTTGTTCATTCAATTGTCCCATACTCATCTAACCAATCACATATTGAGGGCATCTATTAGTTTAGAAAGGTACCACCTACATGTGATGAGGTGTTGAATCACTGAATGGTATCGAAGACTGCGTAAAAAGGTTGTGGAATGTTATTCAAAACAGTGTCACATCACACCTGCTAATACTACCTGCTACTAGGTGCCGTGGTGTGTCCTGTCTAGGAGTAGGCCCCTCTATCTCCTCCCGTGGATGTCGTAAAAGCCGACTAAGGGATTACACCAGGGGATGGGCTGCAGCATCCACCAGAGTATTCATATTGTACACGAATTTTGCGATCACCCATAAGCCTGACAAGTGTAGTGATCATGGCAGTTACTCCCATTGTATTTAATGGGGGGACGTCTAAAGGCTGGTGATCATGAGGTAGGTACTAGGTAGGTACTCGCGAATATAAGATTTGAACCTCGGCAGAAGAATATCAAGCTTTCTTGGTGATTTCTAACCAAATATACATCAGAAATAAAACCAGTCGTAAGATTGATTCTAGAATTGACTAAACAAATACCTTTGGTCCACCATTGTGACCACCTCGTGGGGCGCAGCGGGCGAGTACCCGGCTTAGATGCAAGAGGTTGGGGGTTCGATTCCCGCTGCGGGGCAAATATTTGTTCCGGGTCTGGGTGTTATGGTACCAAGGTACTTGTAGCTCTTGATACTTACGACACAGGGAATCCTAGTGTGGGATTAGGGCTACGTATGTGACTGTTGGGTGTTATGTTATGTTATTGTAACTATCTTTCGTAATCAGCTACAAAAAAAGAGATTTTATTATCCTTATCATTTTAAATTGAAAAAACGGCTAATTACCACTGTTTCCCGTCATTTTTGTAGTCGCCGGTCTACCGTCAAACGCGGTCGCGGGCTGTGCTCATGATGAAGAGGCTTCTGAACTCAGTCTCGAAACGTCAGCAAAAGTTACGAAATGTTTTTCGTGGTAATTACCACGTGGTAATTAGCCGTTGATTCCTAACCACGAAAGTTTAAATTCTATCCTTTTCCACTTATAGTTATTAATGCCTTTACAGTCTCCGTTCATCTATTCTCGTCACAAAAATCTCCAAAGCTTACAGAAGCTGCATTCATATTCATACTTATCTCTTCAGAAACGCTCCAAAATTATTTCTTTAATAAGTGAAGTGGGTAGAATGGATGGCATTTATTTATAACATGTCTTACGACATCGCTATGGATTCACACATTCACACCATCATCCTGAGTACCTACTGTATTCACAGCATCGTAAAATGGTGCGTATGACGCTGCAAATAGAATAGAGGTGTTTGACACCATTGCATTCGGAATGGGATATAGCTTGGAGATTTGTGGCGTATAAAGGTTTTAGGAGTCGCAACTACATTGCTCGATCGTAGTGGGTTAATTGAGTCCAGTGTTGGACCTAATTCATATGAAATTGTGTAGGTAGTTATAGTTACTGATATTTTTTTATTTTTTTATACATCTTGGTAAGCAAACAAGCTTACGGCCCACCTGATGGTAAGCAGCTACCGTAGCCTATGGACGCCTGCAACACCAAAGGCATCACACGCGCGCTGCCGACCCTGAGACATGAAGATGAAAAGTCTCATGTGCCTGTAATTTCACCGGCGGCACCCCTACCCTTCAAACCGAAACACAGCAATGCGAGCACTACTGCTTGGTGGCAGAAATAGGTACGGTGGTTGTACTTCCCCGGACGAACTCTTTCACAAGAAGTTCTACTACTAACAAATATACTTACTTACATATATGATAGATCTTGTGGTTATGATCACTTGTACTAATATATCCCTTACGCTTATAATCCATCGAGTGGTGGGCCTTCCTCTACCTCTCTTCTTGTTAATCATACGTATACTTAAATATACTCATGAAAATGACGGGATATTCCAATTGCATGGTCCATCAGTTCCATCATACAACTCTTCCTACCTATACATAGTTGCACTTCGTACCTGAAACTGCCGACTTCCCGGCTGCAGTTGTGCCATTTACTAGAGGAGCCATACACTACACCACACCTATCTACCTACCTGCACAATACATTATACTTACACAGAATATAATAAAAGTATCATTCGGAAGTGACGTCCACACCTAACCCCATCGCTTGTATTCGGCATACACACCTAGACGTGGGTTTATATCCGGCTGAAGGAAAGTCGTCATTACCTTGAATGCCCTCTGAGAACTGATTCTAACCCCCTTATTCATAATCATTTTTGAAACCTATTTTAGTTAAAATATTTTTTGTCGTGTTTTGACGTATGACATTTTACATCAGAGAGAACAAGACAAAACATATTTTAACTAAAATAGGTTTAAAAAATTATTATGAATATGGTCCGTTTTTAGATTTTGTATGGCGACACCGATGAGCGCCCCTAGCGTACACTCTGTGAACCTCATTTTCCATAAAAAAAAACCGTGTTACACTACACCATACGTCCGTGTCAATTGCTTGTCAAAACTCAGAATCAGCTCTTTGTCCACAGAAACGTCGAAATCGTTTTCTGTAGTTATAACATAACAAACATAACACATGTAACAGTCAGATACCTACATAGTCATGATCCCACACTAGGAATCCCGTGTGGGATTTCTAGTGTGGTATCAGGAACTACGAGTACCATGGTACCATAACACCCAGACCCGGCTACTCGCCCGCTGCGCCATAGAAGTCGTCAATCATTGGACATACGCATAGGCCTGCACGAACCGCGAACGTTTTGTTCAGACTACAGCCAGCTGTGTGCTTCATGAGAATGTGCTGTCCGGTTGCGTTGAAGTATTAGTGTGCGTGTGTGTGCCGGTGACCTGCAAGTAATATCAATAGGTAGGAGTAATTCAAGCCACGTGCCGGCGCAGTTTTGTTGTGTCAACAAAGACGATTGTTACTGTACTTTGGAGGTACGATAATCCTATTACTTATATTTTAGACGCTATAGGAACGTTTTTTGTTCACTGAAATCTTTAGTTTTGTTTCGTTTCGTTAATATTATGTACTTACTATAATCAATATATCTATACTTAGTCCAGACTCAAGTTGGAACAATGTATTAACTTAGTATGTATGTTCTTAATTTTGTAAGTATAATATACTAACTTATGTCTATGCTGATACCTGCGTTAGCAGCTGTGGTTGCCTTTACAGAGCACAGGAAACGCACCCAATTTATTGATTCTATTTTTGTATTATACTTAACTTAATAAGTAAGTATATTACTCATTGTTAATCCTAATTAATTAATAAATAATGGCGACACACCTTTCATCTTTCCATGTTTTCCATCGTAGAGCAAGCCATTAGTAGTATCAGAGACAAGGTAGTATTGAAAAACACTTAAAAATGTACCACAACTCCATTAACAGGATAAAACACATTTAAAGCACTATAATACTTAGCAATCGATAAAATAAAACAATGTGTCAGAAACATAAAAATAGTATTAATGACAAAAAAATAGACTCAGCCTCCTGAATCTCCATTTAGCCCATCGTTACACATTTTCAGCGTACTTAAATGACCTACGACGACCTCTGTGGCACGGCGGGCGAAGGTTCGCCTACGACGCAGGAGATTGCGGGTTTGATTCCCGCCTGGGAACAAATATTTGTAGAATCTGCAGATATTTGTTCAGGGTGTTCTGGGTATTTTTCAATGTATAATAAAAAATATCTATCTATGTAATGTATTGTATTAAGTACTTATATCAGTTATCTTGTACCCATAACACAAGCTCTGCTTAGTTTGGGGCTAGATAATGTTGTGTGAAATGTCTAGCATTTATTTATTTTATTTATTTATTATTTAAATGAAAGTAAAACTATTTTTCGGATTTATTTACGCATTTCTGCATTTTTATCTTTCAAAGCAATAAGCACCACATTGTAGGCAATGAATGGTGCGTATTGCTTTGAAGCGTATTTTTGGTGCAGGTGCTTTGATGGTTACGTACTGCATGTAGGGCCTACATCAATCGAGCCACTAGCCAGTACGTAACCAGCAGCCGAGAAGGCGGCGCATGTTAATTCACCATCAAACCATTTACTACAGCTAAACCCCATACCATTCTACCAGTATCTAAACCAGTTGCAAGTTATTTCTATGAACCATTTCGCGTACCATTTTGAATTCTAATACAATCATCATATTTGAACTCTGGACTTCTCATTTCTACCAAACCACCATCCACCACCTACCAGCATCTATTAAGAAGGAGTAATATGTGATTTTGCCCAACAAAATCGATCTAGAACTCAGTATCTACAGGTTCTACGAGTTAAATATTTTGGAATATATTTTTTTTATATTTTGGCATTTATTGTGTAAAGTTGAAAACACGATATGTAAAAAAACCTCAATAACATTTTATAATAAAAAATCCTTGTTTCGCACATGTTTTAAATGAGATCTCAGGAGCCCTACGGTGTTTTAATATAAATTTTACTACAAGTAGGTAATAACTATTTATTCTAATGCTAAAAACAGTTTTTTGATAAACACTTTATTTTCGCCCTAATAAACATAAAACTACATTTTTGTGCACGACATGACACGAGATGAGCCTAAATTGTAGTATAGTGCCCTCTTAAGCCAAAAAGGCGTTTATAAGGGCACCCTACACACCCTTTTTACAGCTATGTTGCCACATCATCACTGACAATTTGAAACATGCAGTATCCTCTAGCTAAAGAATGCCATAAACCAGCCTAGTATCTAACTACACATCGTACGTCTTAATTTATGCTTTTATGACGCCAATAAATTAATGAATACTGTGTTCCATTTTCATAACGAAAATCCCTAACAAACCGTATCAATTAAATAAAACAAGTAATCATCATTACCAACCTGTTTACGTCCACTTCTGGACAAGGCCTTCCCATTGAATGCAATGGGGATGCCATATTCACCACGCTTGGCAGGTGAATTGGTGATCGCCCTCAGGTGATCTGCAAATATTTGTTTCCGGGGTCTGAGTGTTATGGTACCATGGTATTCGTAGTTCCTGATACCCCGACACAGGGAATCCTAGTGAGGGATCATGGCTACGTATGTGACTGTTGGGTGTTATGTTTATGGTGGCTGCTGCCCATGGCCAGAGGCCCAATTCTCTAAGTTATTTTAAAACTACACTGAAAGTTAACCGAATCGAGACTGAATTATGAATTGACAGAAAGTTGGTATTCTGCTCCCTTATAAAGAAAAATTTAGTCTACTTTCAATTCACGGTGACTACCATTGGAGTAGGGTAGTTATATACACTCGAGAGCAATGAATCCGGGTCACTTAAAGAATCCTAAAAATCTCGGAAACTAAAAATGCTAGGTTAATGCAATAAATTGTATTTAATAGACAATGTAATACTCCTTAAATGAAGGTATTAAAACTTCTTAGTTATTGTAAAGTTATATCATAAAAAAATCAAATTTGAAAAAGGGCCACTTTCGAAGATGGAACTACGAAATTAAGTTAAAAAAAAATTAAAATTAAAATTTAAAATTTAAAATTAAAATTTAATAATAAAAAAAACATAATTAAAATTAAATTAAAAAAGCACGAGGAGGCAATACGAAGTATTAAAATTCAAGAAAATCGTAATAAAGTTCAAAAATTTCATGTTTCCTATTTTTGTTTTAAGGAGAGATCAGCAGTTTTTTTCTTTATGTAATTTTGTGTTAATAAAATGTATGGTGACTCATATTTTTTTTTACCTTCATTTAAGGAGTATTACATTGTCTATTAAATACAATTTATTGCATTAATCTATCATTTTTAGTTTCCGAGATTTTAACATTCTTTAAGTGACCCGGATTCATTGCTCTCGAGTGTATATAATTGCAAAGAGTAAAGAGAGACTCCATCTACAATGCTAAAATTATTGAAAAAACTTTGAATTGTTCAAGTTTCGGTCACATTTCGATATAATCACATTACAGTGTTGTATTTTATGTTTAGAGAATACCATTTGTGACATTTAAGACATGGAAAGAAGATCGAAACATGATCCGAACTCTATTTTAACTATATTAGTTAGAGAATTGGGCCTCTGATGTAATCCCTTAGTAAGGCTTACTAGATCCACGGGAGGAGATGGAGGGGTCTACTCTTAGGCCGGACACACCACGGAACACAAGTACACAGTTAAAACTAGAATAGATTATGATGGAGTTCACAACGCAAGAAGGTCTGCTAACAACAATGGTTAGTCGATTATTATGAACCAGTTATGGCATATTACGTCATCGCCGAGAATGTGATTCATACTGATGCCGTCTTATTTACTGTTGTCTTGTATTGAGCTAATTTTACTCACTCATTTATTTAATGAATAACCTAGTTCATAGCAGATGTGACGTGGGTAAAAAAACTGCAAAACGAATTATGTACCTACCTATGTATAGATGTAATGTAGCCACAGAAGAATGATAATGCTCATATGACTTTAATGAAATTAATAAGAAGTTAATTGAAGACAATGCCTTCTGGAGGTTAAATGACGATTTTCAAGATCTACATTGAGAGAGATGTTAAATTTGCAATCACTGTCATTAAAAACAATCTTAGGTCACTCAAGCAAGAATATGCCCCTAGTAACATTTGAGAAAAGTCCGCCGTCCGTAGTTGAAAAAACGTAGACAGACGGTTACATAGTGTCTATTAATGAAAGAAAATAGTATTTTTTTGGTAAATTTTGGGAAAAACTAACATTTTTAGTGGTAACACGTTCGGTTTTCGGTACATTTCGGTAATCAATCAAGTCAAGACAAGTCTGTCTGGCTATGCTCCTTGGTAGTTGGTCTGGCTGCCCCTCAGAATAAAGGGCTGCCCTGTCTGTTGCAGTGCAGTGTAACGTAGGTACGTGTTGAGTTCGCCCTATGAGTTCGCCTCAAGGCTTGAGGTGACTCCTTACTTAGATTTGGCAGTCTTTGAGGGGTTAGGGGCCTTTCGTCATCGGGTAAATTCGTCAACGATTGCTTTTATACAGTCCGCTTATAATAGTTGCAACCCAAATCGGACAAGTGCAAATCGGGCGAAACGTTAAGACGCTTCATAAATGATACCTCATTTTTCAAAATCCGTCAAGTAGCTACGAGGGAACAGATTAACAAACTTAACAGACTTCTGAACCTTAACCCCCTTTTTGCTTTACGGTAGTCGGGTAAAAATTAGAATTTATGATTATGTAATATTTTTATGTGAATACATTCACTGAACCCGAACATTAGGATAGGATTTAGGATTACCAACAGAATAGAAGGTGCGGGCAGGTAGAAAAAGCGCTGTCTAGGTTCGGTCGAGAAGACTTAAAATTCAATTTTTAAACCTTTGATAGCTAAAACAGCTTTTGTCTTGTATTGACGTATGTCATTTTACATCAGAGAGAACGAAACAAAAGCTATTTTAACTAAAATAGGTTTAAAATGATTATGAATAAGGAAGGGTAACACCTTAGAATAAGGACTGTGCTTCAGTCCTTATTCTGAGGGTAACACTTTCTTTACACACGCTCGTTTCGGCTACGGTTTCACTCGCACTTGACCACCTCCCAAGAGGCCGTAGTTAATTGTCTCGGTATGCGAGCGCCCTGCAATGACACGCTTTCTCACATAAGGCATAAGCTACACGTTTGTATGCCACCTTTGTCATGTGTCGTTACTCAACTCAGGAGGTCACAAGACTGCTCGACGCCTTGACCACCACCACGAAACACATATTTGTCAGTGACCGTCACCCATTATGGTTTTGCTGGTCTTTCCTGTTAGAGCATCTGATGAAGCCCAAAATGTAAATCGAATTGTCCTTATTTTATACATATTAATGCTACTTTATCTATACTCAGAGACCCAATTCTCTAAATTATTTTAAAACTACACTGAAAGTTACCGAATCGAGACTGAATTATGAATTGACAGAAAGTTGGTATTGTGCTCCCTTATAAATAACATTTAGTCTACTTTCAATTCACGGTGACTACCATTAGAGTAGGATAGTTATATATATAATCGCAAACAGTAAAGAGAGACTCCATCTACAATGCTAAAATTATCGAAAAATCTTTGAATCGTTCAAGTTTCGGTCACATTTCGATATAATCACATTACAGTGTTGTATTTTATGTTTAGAGAATACCATTTCTGACATTTAAGACATCGACACAAG
The DNA here is from genome assembly GCA_951392215.1 of Epirrita christyi. Lineage (NCBI taxonomy): Eukaryota > Metazoa > Arthropoda > Insecta > Lepidoptera > Geometridae > Epirrita > Epirrita christyi. The sequence continues at coordinate 15,261,984 of OX595844.1, forward strand.
ATCGAAACATGATCCGAACTCTATTTTAACTATTTTTAAGTTAGTAAATTGGGCCTCTGATTTTTAATCTTAGACAATTTTTGTAAAAGATTAAAAATAAGAGTACAGGTACCATATTCGTGTACCGTCAAGTCCCGAAACGTTATAGCCAAGGCACTTTATGACTATACTTTAATGACTTAACAAGTTGACAAACAATTAATTGAATAGATAATGCTGTTGTTTACTCCAGTGGTTAGAAATATATTTAACTTATATTTTTGGGATTCCTTACCTCGACAGGATAAACGTGACCCTTATAGGATTACTTTGTTGTCCGTCTATGTGTCTATCTGTCAAAATCCTTTTTCTCAGGAACGCCTGAAGGTATCAATTGGACCAAATGTAAAAGTGCTATTTTTGAAAGTCACTGAGTGACTAAATATCATCAAAAAGGCCGCAAATCATCGTTTTTCAGGAGATGTACTGGAAGAGGCACTTGTATTAATATCAAAGGTATAAGAATTGTAGTCATCAATGAGTTTCAGATGTATAGAAATTTGGAAATAAACGCCAATTTTACTGACGTTTAGTCACAAATTCCAGTTCTTCTATCTATACCCTGATTTTTAATTTCAGTCAATTTTTGTAAACAAACAAATGTCAAGATATGCCTCTGTGAGTATAACTGTCATGATTGTGTAGCATACGTGTAAATTCACATATGACACACATACATGACACTTATATACACACAGTGACATTTCTTTGTTTACAAAAATTGTCTCAAATTAAAAATCAGGGTATACATATTTTATCTAAATACTATTGATAGTAGAATATGCTTTTAACAGGAAATGACTAGTGACTCATTCAGTAGTAAATCAATACTTAGCTTGGGTCGATTGTAACAAAATAGTAATAGCTAGCAGGATTGTGATTACGGCCTTTTTGTTCCTCAAGTATATTATAGCACATATGTGCGAATATGCATAGAGGTGGAACTACTTGGTAAAAAAGATACAATAATGATCGAACTTTACTTGAAGAAGTTCGTACAGCTTACTGTCAATGAAGTTTCCCGTTTAGCTGAGTTCATAGAGTATCTTGTGAATCACTTGGTATAATAATTTTCCATGTTATTTTGCGAAGTCAGTGGCTGAAAGGCCAATCAGACTTTTTCAGCTCTTTCGAACGGAGACGTCGTCGTCCTTTTTTATTTTATTTCAATTTCTAGTGTTTTTTTGAGTTATATCGTGTAATTTTGGTGGCATTTTAACCGGTGTAGCTCATAAAGAACACATGGTAGTGAATTTAAATAAAATAAGTGTATTGCGTGTCTTTTCGAAGGGGTGGAAATTCTCCAGGAACATTCTAGTAAACTGCCATCAATTTACTAGAACATGACTTGACAGAAGACTTTGACGACTGGACATTGTTTGATTATATCAATAACTTGACACTAACATTGGCAAAATTGAGTAAATCCTCAGATGCCACATAAAAAAAAAAAGAAAGGCCAATCCGCTTGCCAAGCGTGGTGATTGTGGCAAATCCCCTTATCCTAAAAGGGAGGCCTCGTCCAGCAGTCGGCGTTTAACGGCTGTTGAACAAGTCAGTTGCCTTCTGAAAAAACCCTTGCTTTATAAATATTGGACAAGCCAAATACAATTACAAGCCAAATAATACAGTACTAACGACAGCTTTGTGCGGCTTTATCAGAAGATAAGGTAAAGTAAAGATAACAAACAGTTTTGTTGTTATGTACCAGACTATGAGTTTGTTGTTTGGATGAATCATACAGGTGAATTATATTTACATAACAAGTTTAGTTATAATGTGTCGCTGGTTATGACGTCATCATTGTTTGTATGACCTCTAAGGCTATATTCTATAACAGATCTAGAAATGATCGATTACTTAAGTGACCTATCTGAGAGCTATGAACAGAAATACACAAGAACAGATGTTCAGCCTGTGTCCGTCCACTGCTGGGTATACCTGACATAGTGTATAGTTGGGTATAGCTGACATTATGAAAGCTGGGTTTAACTGACATAGTGTATAGCTGGGTATGAATGACATGGTGTAAAGCTGGGTATAGCTGACATAGTGTATAGCTGGGTATGAATGACATGGTGTAAAGCTGGGTATAGCTGACATAGTGTATAGCTGGGTAATAGCTGACATAGTGTTTAGCTGAAATTATTTATAGCTGGGTATAGCTGACATAGTGTATAGCAGGGTATAGCTGACTGGTATAGTAACATGTGCTACTGTTTTCAGTAAGTTGCATCCTAGTTTTTCCCAGATTTTGCCTATGCCAATTATTATGCTGTGGCGTGTACGGTATCCCCCTGTGGATGTCGTAAAAGCTGGCTATGTGGATTACACCAGGGGATAGGCAACAGCATCCACCTGAGTAATCAACACCAATCCACCTGCCAAGCGTAGTGATTATGGCAAATCCCCACGTTGCATTCTGTGACGTCTTCCGGTTGCTGATGTTGATAGTGATGAATTATTAGAATGGCAGCAGGCATTATCTTATGTCTAGTTGAGTTGAAGTCTTTGATATTAGTTTAATGGTTTTCCATCTCAACAATTATGCTGAACAGGTTTTTGTACCTAATAAAAACACAGTGACACAATGATGTTCAATGAATCATCAAAGCATGAGTCACGCACATTGTCCCAGGATTATACTATTGTATGCTAAGTTAAGGACTATTAGCTACTTTAAGGTCAACATTAATTAGCAGGTCAGAATAGCATCTCCACCCTATTAAGAGTGACCAAAGTGTCACCGAGTTAGTAAGTTTTCTTGCTATATATCAGAGAGCTGATTCTGAGTTTTGCAAAGCAAATGACACTGACGTCTGGTGTAGTGTAGTGTGGATTTTTGTTTGGCGACACCGATGAGCGCTCCTAGCGCACTCTGTGAACCTCATTTTCCATACAAAAATCCGTGTTACACTACACCATACATCCGCGTCAATTGCTTGTTAAAACTAAGAATCAGCTCTCTGTGCGTTCTAAATCAAAATGCATGTGGTTATCAGAATATTTAACAGCAACACTAGTTCAGAGAATCTTTAGATTTATGTAAATAAATACTCAAATTGTGAATAAAACTATCTGTCTTATCTTCTTCTTCTCTTCATAAGCCGGTAAACGCCAACTGCTGGATGAGGCCTTCTTCATAGAATAAGGGAATTTGCCATAATCACCACGCTAAGCAGACGGATTGGTGATCACAGTAGGTGTAGAGTACGCAGTTAGATGCTGCTGCCCATACCCTGGTGTAATCCCTTAGTTGGCTTTTACGACATCCACGGGAGGCAAAGGAGGAGTCTATTTAAGGCCGGACACACCACGGCAAAACTATAATGCCCTCATTGGCATCTCGATCATAAGGGACTATTTGTGCTTCTTAAAAATATCGTATAGCCAATCTTACGGTACACTTATACGATTACCGCTACTATCTACCTAATAGGTATTGAATTCCCTTAGCTATCTGCTGGATGACCCCGACCCAGCCCGTTTATGAGCTTTTCCTAATTAATTCGAATTTGCATATAATCAGACGATATTGCAAGAAATCTTTCCGCATTTCTCAAAGCAATGTAATTAACCCAAGTTGTGCCTAACTGGTCGAAATGTGCAAATTGCCTGACCTCGGCTCGATCTTGAACCAGAAACTGAGTCACAGAACAACTAATAGTTCTGCTAAGGCTCGCAAGGTGACGTCAGCGCACGCGCACATCTGATACTATTCCTTGTAAAGGTGCGTTCATTGATGCCAAGTCACTTGGCAAGTTACTTGCCTAAATGTTTTATTGGCAAATTTAATTTCAATTCAAAGTCGGTTTTAGTTTAATTCATTATTTCGATCATATATAAATCGTCTAAAGGTGTGTGTCTACCGTCAGTAGTCAGTAATACGTAGCTATGTGACTTGTACGCCTTCCTCGCGACTGGTGACGAAATAAAGACCACCAACGCTCTGCTAGCTTAAGGCGCTACCCTGACTTAATGACCTTGAGGTGTTCGCCTCTACAATACATAGCAAATTATTTATTTTAGTGACACCTATGTAGTCCATTCTAATAGTACTGCCATCTAGCCGTCCGTCCGAGAGCCGGCGGCTGACTGGTCCGCTCCTTGCGCACAGCCAGATTCGCACGGATTCATGAAATATAATTCATAAAAAATAAAGAGACTTCCGAAAACTAACCCGAGACCGCCAAGAATGGCTCACCAAGATCTCGGTCGAATCTTACTCATGAGTGTGAACGCACCCTATGAGTGATGCGTAGGTTTACTATAGATTATGGTTATGTATGGGATGCGTCATCGAATCGTTATGACAGCTTTTTGTGTTAATAAAATAAGTAAGAATAATAAGTAAAAATAGTAAATAGTATTTGTTTGTCTATCTTACTATACACAATTTCGATGTTATCTTTGTCATGCTACTGGTTTTTTCTCGGTCACTTATTATGCTTTAGGTCAGTAACCAACTTGTGGTGTACTATCAAAATATACTATAGATCCCTATTGCCAAGTTGTTTCTTTCATACGAGGCCATGTTGAGACTTCTTCTGCAGTTAGTAACGTTTACCTACCTTGTAAACGTTACATTAAAATGGATGTATACCAAATGAAGCGTAGCCCTTGTAGCTACTACGGATAACATGTTCACTGCTGAAAACACAACGTCTGTGTTTTTTGCTTCTTGATGATTGCATTTAATTTATTTTTTTTCTTGTTTTCATAAAATATTTTATTTTTGTGTTATTATACCTGACCAGGCTTAAAAATCCACTCTGTATAAGCACTTATCTTGTGATTCTACTGCAACCTATTGAGGTTCCCACGTTTCCCACCTATGTCTGGCTTCGTCTGCAACATAACATCGGCAACATGTTAATTCTCCGTTAATATCAGATTGTATTATAGTCGTTTAGTCACGGACGATGCTTGCACTACAAGCTTTGTGGGTCACCGACCCCATAACCCCATGAAGTTATGATTTTCGACACGCGATTCTGTTTTATGACCTGAAAGGGGTTCCGAGAAACCCCCAATATGGAATATTGTGTTTTGTAATTTGGGTAAGTAAATAGTTCCAAGAAGGTTATGTAGAGGGAACTTTATGGGTAAAATGAATCAGATTAATTAAACCTTATGATTTTCCTGAATGATTTATAGTTTAAAACATAATTATATTTATTAAGTATATCTAACTGCAAAGCGAACAGAAATCACAGAATTTCTATCTCCTTTACTTGTTGTCACGGCATCTTTGGTGGAAAGTAAAAAAGGTAAGGCGACTTTTGACCTAGGTTAAAAAAAAAACAAAATACCCTTCCGAAAAGCGCCTCTAACGGACAACATAAGAACCTCATTTTCCATACAAAAACCCGTGTAGTGTACACCACACGCCCGTGTAATAAGTTGTTACATTTTAGACAGGCCCTTTGGTCCTGATGTCTCCACACTTCTGAAACGAAATACGCGTACAACCTTATGTATGGCAGCAAAAACCAAACCAGTTCTACATTAACATGTCTTGCCTCTGCTCATTGGTTTATTTCTGAGAAAAGTGTCAGCCAGCCAGATTATTTAAAGATCCTCTATCAGAGAAGTACCTACCTAATCTTATTTTACTCTTTCGCATCATTCGGTGAACGATCCTGGCCAGACATAAAAAAAAAAACAAATGTAGGTGTAGGAGGAGGTGGTAGTAAAGAGAACTTTCCTCTGAGAAGAGGAGTGAAAGAGAGACGACCTCTGTAGCGCAGCGGGCGAGTAGCCGGCTGAGATGCAAGTGGTTGCGGCTTTGATTTCCGCTGCGGGACAAATGTTTATGTGATCTGCAAATATTTGTTCCCGGTCAGGGTGTTATGGTACTTGTAGTTCCTGATACCCACGACCGACGCAGGGAATCCTAGTGTTGAACAAGACTAAGCATGTGACTGTTGGGTGTTATGAATGTTATGTTGGGTGTTATAGTTAAGGTGATTCCTCTCGCATGTGGCGCGAAATTCAAATTTTATTGTGTTTTTTGTAAATCACAGCTAATCAACACTTCTTGAGATAGAAAAAACAGATTTTGCGAAAACTGGGAGACCTAGCACACATGTTTTAATTGATAGTATCTCATAAATGTCATTAGTTAAGCTACGCATATCTTTAAACAAAAAAAACACTGTAAAAATCATTGAAGAGTATTCGTAGCTGAAGTAATGATCTATATGTAAAACTATAAACTAAAACATGTGTGTTAGGTCTCCTAGTTTTCGCAAAATCAGTTTTTACTATCTCAAGAAGTGTTGATGAGCTGTAATGAGCAAAAACGCAATAAAATTTGAATTTCGCGCCACATGCGAGAGGAATCACCTTAACTGTTATTTATTCTGTGTACATAGCACGAGCGCTTTTAGTTTTATTGTGAACAATAGCTAACTAGCCGTAGCAAAACTTTATTGACAATATCGCAGCTTATTTTTAATCATTACCGATTTTACGCTTGGCTGATGGATGACATTGTAATTTTTAGGAGGTATGTGATTTGAAGAATGTCAAGATCAAAGAGTTTGAAAACTTTGTAAAGATGCCCCTTGCGTTGGGCGCAAAATCATTTGCACAAAGTCAATGAACATTATATTGAATTTATCCTTTTTTATTACCTTCATTTGACCGCGATCTCACCTGTTGCTAAGTGACGATGCGGTCGACGATGGAGCACGAAGGTCTAGCAAGCATCTATTCACTCATGCCTTGAAGAGACCCAGATTCATCCAGATTATAGTTTTTCGGAAGAACAGACAACGGTCCTCGTATTCTTTATATCGCGACAGGTTTGCAACAGGCGTAAATTGTACAATAGGGGGGCTTTATACGAGTTTTGATAGTTTTCGAAACTATATGAAGTTTCGTTACATTCCATACGTTTACTGTCAGCGTCCTTAGTTTTCTTCTCGTTTTCGCTAGTGTCGCTGCAAGTAAATGTATGGAAGGAAACGAAACTTCATATATAGTTTCGAAAACTATCAAAACTCGTACATATCCCCCTGATTGCACAATTTACGCCTGTTGCAAACCTGTCGCGAGATAGAGAATAGCTCTGTGGTAGTGTGTTCCACCCCATATAGAAGTTCGCAGGCTTATAAAGCGTGTGTTACTCTTCAGCAAAGAATTTTCTAACCCTTATTTGTTTCTCTATCAACAGATTCCAACACAACAAAATCTATACATACATCGGTGAGGTGCTGGTGTCCGTGAACCCGTACAAGACCCTCGATATCTATGGCCCACAGCATATGGCCCAGTATAGAGGGAGGGAGATGTTTGAAGTCACCCCTCATGTGTATGCTGTTGCTGATGCCTGCCAGAGGGTGCTTAGACAACAGGTAACAGCCCATCACGTGTCACTGCTTATTGACTCAGTATACAGTGTGGGAGAACAACTCACTTCAATCTCCTAGTCTATAAATTCTATGTGTATAGTCTTCATAAATATGTTGGGGTCCATATGGCCCAGCATAAGAGGAAGAGGTGCTGTGGTATGTCCTCCGTCTCCTCCCGTGGATGTCGTAAAAGCTGACTAAGGGATTACACCAGGGGATAAGTAGCGAGTACTAGCAGTTCTCAACGCCAATACTGCGATCACCAATCCGCCTGCCAAGCAAATTCCCCCATTGCATTCTATGGGGGAGGCCTCGTCCAACAGTGGACGTCTAAAGGCTGGTGTTGTGAGGAGAAAGATGTGAGGTTAATCCCACTGTCATTCATTTGGTTAAGAAGGCGTATATGTGATTTTGCCCAACAAAATCGATCAATAACTCAGTATGTACGGGTTCTACGAGTTAAATATTTTGGAATATGAAAATTTTATATTTTTGCATTTATTGTGTAAAGTTGAAAACACGATATGTAAAAAAACCTCGATAGTTTTATTAAATGAAAAATCCTTGTTTCGCACACGTTTTGAAAGAAATTTCAGGAACCCTGCAGTGTTTTTAGATAAATTTTACTACAACAAGTAGGTAATAACTATTTATTCTTATGCTAAAATCAGTTTTATATATTCATATATCATTTTTATAAACACTTTATTTTCGCCATAATAAACAAAAAACTTCATTTTTGTGCACGACACTCGCTAGCGCGAGCGAGATGGCACGCGGGTTATCGCGTGCGTTAAAGAGGGAGCCTGAATTGTAGTATAGTGCCCTCTTAAAAGGTATGAGGTAATTTTCAAAACCGATAAATTCCGTAACTACCGAAATTCTTGGTCGATATCTTCATTACGTCAATAATCTGTCTGATATGAATTATAATGATTTTTAATGAACCTAGATTAGATACAAAAACTTGTAGTAGGTAAAGTTATTAAATTGAAGGCGGCAGCTTTTTGATAATATTATTTTGGCTGTTATGGATTCCAGTTTACCTTTACGCGGCTACCAATAAAAGTGTTATCAAGCTGTTACCTGATACCATTTATCATAAAAATGTTAATTAAAAATATTTTCAACGCACAACTGCACATAGATTGGCGAAACCAACTTCTGAATTATAAATGAATGTCTTTATAACTTTTCATTTAAAAAACCGACTTCCGCCATTGTATTCGACAAAATAATTTTGGATGAAAAAAAAAATGATGAAAGAACCATAATGGTGAAAGGATTATGATACTTTCTGAATGCAAATGCTTGGTTTGTTGCTGCAAATATCAAAATCGCCATATGTATGTATGTTGTATATTTAAGGAGTTCCCTCAATTCCTCATGGATTCCATCATCAGAACTGAATTCTGAAAAAAAAGGGACCAATCTTGAAGTATATCTATTCAAATAAAAAAAGAATTTTTCAAATCGGTTCATAAACGACGGAGATATGCGGTAACAAACATACAAAAAAAAAAAAAAAAAGATACAACCGAATTGAGATCCTCCTCCTTTTTTGTGAAGTCGGTTAAAAAAAAAATACAACCGAATTGAGAACCTCCTCCTTTTTTGTGAAGTCGGTTAAAAATAAAAATAAAATAATTTAAAGACAATTTTATTTTAAAGAGGGTTATTTGTGACCTTTCAGGTTGCTCAAGCCCCCTATTCCCTTACTGAAAGTCAAGTAAAATGATCATCAATTGCTCAAATTGTCAATTGATGGTCATTTTACTTGACAAACGTTGGTCGAGTGACTTTCAAGATAGGGAATCGAGGGCAGATCCATAGTTAATACCTACTCCAAAATGTTCTCTATTATCTGCTTACAAAAGTTCGCGTTGCAACAAACATAACTACTCTATAACTTTTAAAATTGCAAGGACCGAGCGGCGCGCGGTGGATGTGCAATCCAACTTCCTCTTGACCCCTTTTCTGGGGCACACACGTATATAACGATACCTGCAAGACAAAACTTACGCTTCGTACATAACAATGTTATGGCATTTTTAAAGCTCTCAAACAAAGCAATATTACTCAGTTATTTCCACGCCTTTCCAAGCAAATTCGTTGATAGTCCGCGCCGAAATATCGAACACTTCAGACACTCGTAAAATGAGCTTCAACAATCGGCAAAACGGAACACCACTGAACAGTCCATTGTTATACATCGAAGAGAGGATCTAAAAGCATTTTATGGGTGCTTCAATGACCTCGCTTTCCTTTGAGCATGCCGGCGTGCGGCGCTGTCTTCGCCGATTGGTGAATTAGCTGTTCTTTTGTCCAAGATGAAACACAAAAGGTGTTTGAAGGCACTTTCAAGCCATAAAGTTTGAAGATTCTGTGCTTATTTATTTAAGCACAGCCGCTACACACACACGTATACACTACAGGTTGAGTAGCCGGCTAAGATGCGAGAGGTTGCGGGTTCTATTTCCGCTGCGGGACAAAATGTTTGCATGATCTGCAAATATTTGTTCCGGGTCTGGGTCATGGTAATCGTAGTTCCTGATACCCACGACACAGGGAATCATACAGGACTACGTATGTGACTGTTGGGTGTTATGTTAATTTTCTTTTTCTTTTTCAGGGAAGAGACACATGCGTGCTCATATCAGGGGAGTCGGGCGCGGGCAAAACAGAAGCCTCCAAGTATATAATGAAGTATATAGCGGCTAACACGACACAAGTACACAGGGAATACATAGACAGGTAAATTAAACTTATTTATCTCAAATGATAATTGAGAAGTGACAAGATTGATAGAAGATAGAAAACACCTTGTGCACACCACATTAAAAATTAAAATATTAAAATAATCATATAAATTATACGTACGGAAGTACAATGGGCGGTCTTATCGTTGAAAGCGATCTCTTCCAGACAACCTTGGGATAAAAACCTTTGGTTAAACTTAAAAATATTGGCTCAGTAGTTTCAGAGATAGTAGAGGAGAGGGGGTAAATTTTCTTTAAGGGGGATGCTTTCGATTACTTAAAGCTCGTTTCACGCTAGATGGCGTGGAAAAACAGATATTGACTTTTTTATTTTTTGTTCAAAACTCGAGCGTCTTTAGTGAGTAATTTTACCGTTTGCGAGCACGGTGTAGGTCATAGAATTTGATGCAGCATGAATTTTCGTTAAAGAGTCGTTAGAAATTTCAAATTCACTATAAATAAGATCTGACAATTTGCCTCATGTAATTACACGCACGCACACTTCTACATTCACTGTTTTGTTTTTCACTAGATGGCGTTGTCATTATCCCCAGATGTTATATAGATGGCGTTAAAAAAATGTTTATAAGGTATCTCGATAATGATGGCGTTAAAGAAAATTGTTAGAAGGGATGAGCCGCCACCATCCACCGACTTCCTGCCACCCTATAAAAAGTGCCGTGGTGTGCAGCGTAGAATCTATAATCCTCCTCCCGTGGATGTCGGAAAAGCCGACTAAGGGTTTACACCAGGGCATGGGCAGCAGCATCCATCTGAGTAACCGATACTGCAATCACCAATCAACCTGCCAAGGGTGGTAATTATGGCAAACACCCCCACAAAAATGAATGTCTTTTTACAGAAATGAATAAACAAACAGATTAGGTATTTTTATTGGTTTATAATTACAAGTATTTTCCACTAGAAATATCATACACTGACAACAAATATTCATCAATAGGTAAGCGATCAGTGCAACTGCACATTTTGTCTTCGTATATTGTATTCATTGTTACCATTAGTGCCCATTGCATCTCTTCTAAATATAACTTTTCATTTAAAAAACCGACTTCCGCCATTGTATTCGACTAAATATTAGGATGAAAAAAAAATGATGAAAGAACCATAGTGGTGAAAGGATTATGATACTTTCTGAATGCAAATGCTTGGTTTGTTGCTGAAAATATCAAAATCGCCATATGTATGCCTAAAATATTTGAGGAGTTCCCTCAATTCCTCATGGATTCCATCATCAGAACTGGGTTTTGAAAAAAATGGGACCAATCTGGAAGTACATATATCTATTCAAATAAAAAAAGAATTTTCTAAATCGGTTCATAAACGCCGGAGATATGAGGTATCATCTTCATCATCATTAGATGTAGTTGATCTGATGATCAACTACATCATCATCAGCCTGTAGAAGTCCACTTAGGTGTCCCCTAGAGTGCCATGACGAACGGTCTTGAGCCGCCTCCATCCACAGATTTCCTGTGACGTTCATAATGCCTTTAGTCCATCGAGTGGAGGGCCTTCCTCTACAGCCTCGTCCGTTTTTCGGTCGCCACTCGAGAACCTTTATTCTCAAACGGTTATCAGTTCTGCGAGCTATATGACCTTCCCATTGCCACTTCAACTTGCTAATTCTGGTTGATCATCAGTGGCTAGAAAAAAATACATTTCTTGATATAGTTTTGTTTTAGACAATGTTGTAAGGGTTTTTTGTATGAGAAAAAATAACGTACATGATGTCATTTCATTGAGATCTATGCACTTTGCATTTTTCCGAACACGTCTCAATATATATTTCAGATAAAATCGCATTTTTGAAAAATGCTACCAGCTTTAGCATCATGCTGCTGATAAACTCATTTATAGGGTGTGGTGATACGGCGTTTGCAAACATAACAGTGTACAAATATTACTGTGTTGGAAATATATGATATTGGATAAACAATCAACAATCTGCCTCTCTCACTATTCCAAATTGACTCGCAGTCAGACGACTAGTTAGTAGTTTTGTTAGTAGTAGAACTTCTTGTGAAAGAGTTCGTCCGGGGAAGTACTACCACTGTACCTATTTCTGCCGCCAAGCAGTAGTGTTCGCATTGCTGTGTTTCGGTTTGAAGGGTACGGGTGCCGGTGAAATTACAGGCACATGAGACTTTTCATCTTTATGTCTCAGGGTCGGTAGCGCGCGTGTAATGCCTCTGGTGTTACAAGCGTTCATAGGCTGCGGCAACTGCTTTCCATCTGGTGGGCCGTAAGCTTGTCTGCTTGCCAAGTAGCATAAAAAAAAACGTTCCGATCTGTGCGTAACGTATAAATCATTTCCATGCTGTTCATGTTGTGGACCATTTCTCAAATCTTCTGCCATCAAATCTGGCTGACTGCTATTGTGCATTATTATTTTTCGTGCAACCAGAGTCAGCTTCGTCAATTTCGGCTTCAAAATATTTCGTCCATAAATTGGGAGCTTGGTGTTAGATAAGATCTGAAAACATAACATATTTACTTATTACATTTTCATTCATTAAATTTTTAAAGATATTTCAAGTAATATAAATATCGAGCTGCGCCTCGCGGTTTCACCTGCGTGAACCATGATATTATTATTATGACGTTGATTTATTTTAAAACTCGTTATAAAATACATTTTTCACTATAAAGAAATACTACTTATCTATAAAAACAAATAGTATATAAAAACAGTATAGTAAAAAATATATTACAAAACGGTAAACCACCGACCGCGGAGCAAAGGCCCAAGCGGTCGGAGGCTAGGGCTGCAGAGAGAGGAACCTCCTGACTATGCGTGCCGAGTCCAGGAGTACTGCCTTCTGAATCTGACCGTTGATCCAACCATTTAGTGAGAGCCTCTCAAGGTATTGGTCGAGGCTCTTTGCTATAAGGCCATTCACAGAAACAACTATCGGGACGATAATCGTCGAATCCACATCCCACATGGCGGTAATCTCGTGGGCCAAGTCAAGGTACTTGCTTGCTTATTATTATTATTATTATTATTAGGTATCTTCATTCCAAATTTCACTCAAATCCGTTCAGCCGTTTGGGCGTGAAGAAGTAACAAACATACTTATAAACTTTCGCATTTATAATATTAGTGTGATGTGATGAGATGAAGAGGTCAACCGACGAATCCAACTCGGATGGGCAGCGTTCGGGAAACTACGCCATATCTAGTTTGTTGGTTTTGTGAAAACTTCTTGTGAAAGAGTTCGTCCGGGGAAGTACTACCACCGTACCTATTTCTGCCACCAAGCAGTAGTGTTCGCATTGCTCTGTTTCGGTTTGAAGGGTACGGGTGCCAGTGAAATTACAGGCACATGAGACTTTTCACATTATGTCTCAGGGTCGGCAGCGCGCTTGTGATGCCTTTGGTGTTGCAGGCGTCCATAGGCTACGGTAACTGCTTTCCATCAGGTGGGCCGTATGCTTGTCTGCTTGCCAAGTAGTATAAAAAAAAATCTTCTCGTCGCCGATACCGCAGAGCCTCAAGACGAAAGTCTACACGCCAGTGTTGACTTACGGCACTGAGACGTGGTCGCTAACTATTGGCCGTATAGACAAGCTCAAAGTTGCGCAACGGGCTATGGAGAGAGCTATGCTAGGAGTTTCACCACGTGATAGAATCCGAAATGAGGAAATCCGTAGAAGAACCAAGGTCACCGACATAGCTCTCAGAATTAGTGGCAGTGGGCAGGTCATATAGCTCGAAGAAGTGATAACCGTTGGAGAATAAAGGTTCTCGAGTGGCGACCACAAACCGGACGACGCGTTAGAGGAAAGCTCTCCACTCGATGGAATAAAGACATTATAAACGTCGCGGGGAGTCGGTGGATGGAGGCGGCTCAATACCGTTCGTCGTGGCATTCTAAGGGGAGGCCTATGTCCAACAACAACAACAACGAAGGCTTCAAACAAAGGGCAGGCATCTTCTATACTGCTCTACTAGTAGGTAACACATTAAAATTATGTAAATATCTGTTTACTTACGAAATTTCACCGTGAAACCGTTATAACCTGGCTTGCACTCGTTTCAAAGACACCGCCCCAAAGAAAATTAATCGCATGACACCCACAGTGCACCATAGACAAGGACCATAGAGAAAAAAGTCAAGGAACATATAGGGAGAAATAAGTGCACTGGGCTAGGTAACCACAGACAAACAGAACACCTTAAATTCAACAGGGCCACAAATCAAAAAATTTCAATATCGTTTTTAATGCAAAAATGGCATTTAGATGATTCCAATTTTTATATTCGAAAAAGACACCCATGGTTTTAGCGTTTAAAATAGTTCAATCACACAACTACCCATTTAGCATTTTGAGACTTTGATGACTAACTTCACAGCAAAGCAGCCATCTTTCCAGTTAATAATAATAATAATAATAACTTTATTACGAAACATAAAAGTGTCAGGTTTTGGAATGCGTTTCTTTTGAATGAAAGTTCAATAAGTTTGATTACTATTTTATTAAAACGAAACCGCAGTACTTGGAAATGTGTCTGTTTTGCATATAAGATTACCGTGATTATGGTTGTAATTGTTTATAAACAAACATGCAATATTTGTTAAATGACTGTTATTACAATCAGTCTGTACAATCAGTCTTAAAATACAGTGTTTCATTATTATACATAAGTATCCTTTGAATTAAATAATCACTTTTAAGATTATTAAAATTACTTTGGGATCACATCCTTTTCAATCAGTTTTAGGATGCCCTGTTTTTTGTCTCAGCAACTTGTAGCTTTTTGATATTATTTTATTTTATTTACTTGGGAAAAATCTGTATCCTGAGAAGTTTTGTATAAAAATATATTATGCCTTTACAACTCTTCCTTTGAAAATCTATGCCAAGAGGCTGAACACTAAGAGGTTCTGAATCATAACTGATTGGTAATCAATCGTCTGTACTGCTGTCTGAGCTTATAGATGAGGATTCACTGGAGTCTCTATCTTAATCGCTTCATCAAAAACGGTACAAATTCCATACCAGACAGACAGCCAACACAATCCTAGCCTATCGTTACTTGATGAAAACATTATCTGATTTTGGAAGTCCAGAGCAATGAATAAATTTAGTCATTGAGGAAAGTACAGACAGCGATTCAGATATACTCAAGTGAATCCTCATCTTCAAGCTCAGACAGCAGTACAGATGATTGATTACCAATCAGTTGATTCAGTACTTCCTAGTGTTCAGCCTCTTGACATAGATTTCCAAAGGAAGAGTCGTAAAGAGCAGACCTCAAAGTTATTAAAACTGATCAACAACATTAAAATATATTTTTATACAAAACTTCTCAGGATACAGATTTTTCCCAAGTAAATAATATAAAATAATATCAAAAAGCTACAAGTTGCTGAGACAAAAAACAAAGCATCCTAAAACTGATTGAAAAGGATGTAATCCCAAAGTAATGTTAAACTTTTTATACTTACTTATTTTAAAATTGATTATTTAAGCTAAAGGATTTTTATGTATAATAATGAAACACTTAATGAGATTACTGCGATGACTTAGATATTATTGATCGTAGATCTCATCGTTACTACTAGTAAGTCAAAGATTTATGGAGTATTTTATTTTGTAATATTGCTAGATGAAGAGGTGATAGTTATGGATAAGTTTCTTCCGCATTTAATTACATTGATCTCAATGTAAATTTCAAGGTAGTGTAAGGTTCAAAATACGCATCTTATAATATACCATACATATATGTAGAAAAAAAAGATTTATAAAGTAATACAAAAAAAACTACTATCAAAACTTTGATAGGCTTTCCAGTAAAAAAATGAATTTTCGACTTGTGGCTCTTTTGCATTTAAGGAGCGAGATGACAACTTCATACTACACTTTGATATTGATATATTATCAGGGTTGCTACACCGAGTTTCTGAATCACAGCACGATTCACGGTCGGATTATAAAAACTAGTAGTTTTGCGAACAGAATACCTCAAGAGCACAAACTATCTTGTTTTTCGATAAAGTTTAAAAATCGCATCCATAGTCCGATCTAGCATATACCCAATCTTACTTGAACCACAAGTCGTTGAAACTCTAACAAATGAGAGCTCACGTAATATTGGTTTTCATTTTTATTTTTTCTCAAAAACTATATTGTAAAATAAATATATAAGTAAGTACATATATCAAGTTTCATCAAGATTAATTGAAAAATGCGACGTACGCGAGTACTTACGTACATAGGTACATACATCCGAACAGACGATAGCAAATTTTGCCATATTATATTGCAAGGACTTACCTTGCTTTGCTCGCTCGGTCAATGACTAATAATAATTTTTTTTTATTGCTGCGAATGAAGTTACGAAAGTATAGTTTTTACATATTCTTTCGTTGTTTTATTTTTATTTTATAAAACTGAAACTTGAGTTTCAATAAAGTACGTTACAATAAAGTATTTTCTCGAAGGTACCTACTTTGTTGATATTGCAAAGTATAAAGAACATAGCCGCAAATAACTTTGTAAACTATGATTATAACGAACGGTTGGCAACCCTATCAGAGCCAGCTCATAAAGCCTAATAATTACGGGTGACTAGCAAGCACTAAACTTGTGACGTAGCGTTGCCTGGCAACGTCGCGTTTCGCAATTTTGGTGACAGACCCGAAAATAACGCGAGGCATACTTTTATTTATTTAGCGCCATCTTTCACTATCTTTCTCAAAACTCGGTGCTCGAGGTCCATTTAACCGCCATCTCTGTCAAATTAAACAAAACAGGGTGCTCTGCGTAAAAATATCACGCTTCGATGGTAGGTGGCGACTCAAAATGGACATTAAAAACACTCACACATACGTAAAATTGGTCGTATTTCAAACTAATTTTAAAAATTACCCTTAGTAAATTTTTATTTGAAACAACCATTTGCGAGTACGATAATCATTAGAAAATCGAAAAAAAAATACGATATAAAGAACGACAATCTGTGGATTGAAAAAATACTTAAATTATTTTGTATGGGCAAGGCAACGAGAGCATTCACCTTAATATCTTATTCATTACTTTTTTTATAATTATCACTAGAAACGGGATATTTACCATGATTTTTGAGCTTCAATAAAGCTTTTGGGAATTGATAAAGGTCAAAAATCATGGTAAATATCCCGTTTCTAGTGATAATTATGTTAATAACTATGATAGTTTCAAAAGTTGTATCTTTTTAATTTTCTAATTTGCCCCTTAAAATTAACTAAACCAAAAACGTCTTGGAATCTTTCTTCAGTAAAGTAATTCTAAATGTTATTCCAGGGTAAAAAACGTGCTAATCCAGTCCAACTCCATCCTGGAAACGTTTGGTAACGCCAAGACAACGCGAAACGACAACTCTTCTCGCTTCGGAAAGTACATGGACATACACTTCGATTACAAGGGAGATCCAGTCGGTGGACACATCAGTAATTACTTGCTGGAGAAAAGCAGGGTGGTCAGTTTGCAGCCGGGGGAGAGAAACTTCCATGCTTTCTATCAGGTGAGACTTGGAAATGGTCCGGAATGGACCACTAGTGAGTTATAATGGAGCAAGATAAGACCACGCACTGAGACGTATTATGAGTTAAGTATAATAAGCAATTTACATGAGCGTATAGTATTGTGTTAAACGGATTTTTGTATAGAAAATGAAGACAGGCTAATATCTAGACCTGCGGTGATAGAGTTTTAAAAAAAAACGTTTTTTTTATTTATAATTTGGTAACCACATAATTTTATAAGAAACTAGCATATATATATTAGTGTATTGTTCATGTGTACAAAGTTTCATGGAGTTTCAAGAAATAATAGCCAAATTAGAATCAAACTTTGTAGCTACCGGTGACCTCTTAAGGATTATACCTATGTATACCTATGTATACATACGTGGTACATATGTAGCTATATACAGGGTGTCTTACGGATATGCCACATGGAGGGAAAGTTCCTTGAATATTGTAGATGGAACATTTTACTGAAAGAAGACATTATTTTAATTTAAAAAACAATTTAAACTGCATTCATAATATTTAAATAATTACATGGTTGAACCGGGAATCGAACTCGTTTTACGAGAAAAATAATCAACCTGTAGCTTTATCATACCGATCGAAAGGCTTCATCATAAGGATTATTTTTTGCTGAATAACATAGTGTCAGAAATAAAAGGAAGACCAAGAATTTTAACATTTCGAATACAAAATTAATCAATTTACCAAATGCTCAAAATGAGTCCCTTTCTGTTGAATACAAAGTCGCACTCTTTTGATTATTTCGCTCCCTGTCGATTTTTTGATCTTGTTGTGGTGGATATTTAGAATAATACGTCTAACTTCTGCTTGTAGCTCGTAGATACTTTCATACTGGTTCTTGTAAACTAAATTTTTATCATTTTATCATGCATTTAAATTATTAATAGGGAAATGATGCGTACTTCTCAAGTGGGTACATTTACTAGTAATAGGTACTTATGATAATGTCAGTTGTCCTTACGGCAATGTCAGCTTTTCATTTTTCTGAACAAAATTTCACATCAAATGTTAAAATTCTTGGTCTTCCTTTTATTTCTGACACTATGTTATTTAGCAAAAAATAATCCTTATTATGAAGCCTTTCGATCGGTATGATAAAGCTGATTATTTTTCTCGTGTTACGGGTTCGATTCCCGGTTCAACCATGTAATTATTTAAATATCTATGAATGCAGTTTAAATTATTTTTTAAATTCAAATAATGTCTTCTTTCAGTAAAATGTTCCATCTACAATATTCAAGGTACTTTCCCTCCATGTGGCATAGCTGTGGGACGCCCTGTATATACCTTTACCCTATTGTGCAGCATTGACAGAATGTTTGTATTAGCTATATGGCTGTAATTGCTGATGTAGCCGTCAATAACAGACCGTTGGTTAATTAACAACATCGTGTAGAAAGTAGTGTTTACAAACACAGCTCGTGGGCGGGGCGTTAGTACAATAGATTACATGCTATAATCTATAGTCGTTCTATGATGTAATCACTTCATCTATATATTATGTGACCAAAAAAATCCCACCTACCGGGACCCCGACCAGCCCAATTACAGTAGGAAATGGCAATGGGGAATGCAACAATGGAGATCATTTTGGCAGAATTCGTTTATTTACGCTATACGTCCGCAATAACTGAATTCTGGTTTCGGGGGTTAATTTTGGAGGGCAAACTAGAAAATTAACAAAGAAAATTGTGTCAAATGTGTCATGTGACATATCAAATGAAAGAACTCGTTATAAAAAATATTTAAAGTATATTTTTTATGTTTATATAGCAGCAGTGTTTGTTGCCTGATTATTTTAGGCTTGGTCGCGTTGGAACAAGAGTAATTTTAGTTTATAAGACGATTCAAAATCATCCTTGTGATTTCAATGAATAAAATTATTTTGATTTGTTTTGTTATGTTATGTAGCTCTTGTACTAGAACAATTTTGTTTAGTTAACTTAAAAATGCTTAACACTGCTTACAGCTACTCAGTTCAAATAACCATCAAACGAAAAAGTTTGGTCTAGCTTCAAGTGCTAACTACAAGGTCCTGGGCAGTGAACGCACTACCGCGCAAGACAGCAAGCTACACTCGCAGACCAACAGCGCGTTCAACGCACTTGGTTTCCCGCCTCAAGTGGTGGATGATATCTGGAGTATTGTCGCTGGAGTCATTCTCTTGGTAAGTTGAGAAGAAACACTGAGTGGTGACCGTTTTTTATACTAGTTGGCAAGCAGACAAGCATACGTCCCATCTGATGGAAAGTAGTTACCGTAGCCTATGGACGCCTGCAACACCAGTGGCATCACACGCGCGCTGCCGATCCTGAGACATAACGATGAAAAGTCTCATGTGCCTGTAATTTCATCGGCACCCGTACCCTTCAAACGGAAACACAGCAATGCGAGCTTTATGCGGGTTGCAGACCGAAAACTAAGCTATGCCAAGGCTAAACTAAGCTATGCCAAGCAAGCTAGGCTAAGCTAAGCTAGAAATAAATAGCGTGCACACCAACAGCTAAGCCAAAGCCGTGCGTACGACAAAGAACACTGGACAGCACTGGCGAAGGATGTGCAAAGGGTGTGCGGGGAAAGCGGGAGGGGCTTAGCTTAGCTCGTGTAGCTGCGCATCGGCATACACAACTAAGTTAGCTTCGCATATTTTAGTTAGCTCACATAGCTTAGTTCGCATAGTTTGCGGTCTGCACACAAGTATGGAAAACTGCGTCAGCTATGCGAGCTAAGCTAAACTAAGTTACCTTAGCTTTCGGTCTGCAACCCGCATTGACGGCAGAAATATGTACTGTGTTACTTCTCCAGACGAACTCTTTCACAAAAAGTTCAACTACTTTCATAAAATTACTGACAATACTGTCGAGGCCCGAAATAAAGCATGATATTCCGCTGCCAATTCTCTGGGTAATACTTTAGCTAGCTTTTAAGACATCCATCAGAGGTCGGACTGCCGGACACGCTACGTTTAATAACATATTATAATAAGGTAAGGACGTTAATACTTCCAGCATATACTTACAACTATCTTTTGTTATATTCTCAGGGAGAACTCAACTTCACGGAGTCCCCAGAAGGGCAACTCACCATCGGCGGACCCCTAAAACAATGCGTCAACGCCTTCGGTGTCTCAGAACAGGCCTTCCGATCTGCTATGGTCAGCCGGGTGCTGTCTGCAGGCGGGGACCTCGTCAGCAAGGAACATTCATTAGTCGATGCCAATTACACCAGGCTGGCCTTAGCGAAGGCGGCTTACGATAGACTATTCTCTTGGATAGTCCAACAGGTTTGTGTTATAGCGCCATCTATTGGACATGTAATTAAACTCTTGTAGTCATCATTATCATCATGATGTTCGGAATTGCTAGGGTCAGATAGATCAGTAGAAGGCGACTACGTTAGCGAATATCTCTCATTGGTGGATGATGTGTACACAAGGCTAGCGTAGGCGAAGACGGCTTATGATTGACTTTGTAGGGTCATAGTAGCTGGGAACAGCGCTATCTATTGGCAAAATCTGTCTAACTCTAAACTTTAGCATAAATTGATGAAAGAACTAGGATCATTTCATAATATACACATACATAAAATACTAGTTTCGATGTTTGTTTCTTATGCAATCATGTCGTTACGGCTAAACTCGGAAACAATTTTGTACATAGATAGAATATGACAGTAGTGCCGAGATAATTATACGTTACTTAGCACAAGCTTAGCACGTACTAAAGCTTAGACCTGTCCCTGTCACTGTCACACAAATGTGTCACATGCGTGTTAGAGAGAGACAGGGACGATTTCAAAGTATGACTTAGACTTAGTCACCGTGAAGTACGTTCTATTTATCTGGACCTAAGACATGTTCTAACGAGCATATGTGTGATGTGTGTTGTACTCAATAAACATATGTGTAAAGTTAAAATTCCCTTGCAGATAAACAAAGCGATCGACGTTCCAGAGGGCACATATAAGAGCACTCTCATCGGCGTGCTCGACATCTACGGCTTCGAGATATTCGAGACGAATAGCTTCGAGCAGTTTTGCATAAACTACTGTAATGAGAAGCTCCAACAACTTTTCATTGGTGAGTCTACTTCTGTTTGATAGAAGTTATATGAGGAGCAAACTCTATATAGACTTTTTCTGCTCTTTCGAAGGGAGACGTCGTCCTTTTTTATTTTATTTAAATTTCTAGTGTTTTTTTGAGTTATATCGTGTAATTTTGGTGGCATTTTAACTGGTGTAGCTTATAAAGAGCACATGGTAGTGAATTTAAATAAAATAAGTGTATTGCGTGTCTTTTCGAAGGGGTGGAAATTGTCCAGGAACATTCTAGTAAACTGCCATCGATTTACTAGAACATGACTTGACAGAGAACCTGACGACTGGACATTGTTTGTAATTATCTATGCTACTTGACATTGGCAAAATTGAGAAAATCCTCAGATGCCATTAAAAAAAACTATATACATCTTGTTTTCAATATAGTTTAGGCTGCTCAGAAAGCTGGAGTGGGAATGGAAAGCAACCAAAGGCCCAATTCTCGTAATAAAAAATAGCCAAAATAACATAACACCCATCAGTCACAAACATAGTCTTGATCCCATGGTACATGGTACTGTACCATGGTACCACAACACTCAGACCCGGAACATATAATAAATAAATAAATAAACAAATGCAGGACATTTCACACAACATTATCTAGCCCCAAGCTAAGCAGAGCTTGTGCTATGGGTACTAGATGACTGATATACTTAATACAATAACATTACATAGATAGATATTTCTTTATTATACATAGAAAAATACCCAGAACACCCTGAACAAATATCTGCAGATCATGCAAACATTTGTCCCGCAGCGGGAATCGAACTCGCAGCCTCTTGCGTCTCAGCCGGCTACTCACCCGCTGCATCAAAGAGGTCGATATTGCCAAGACTGTCAAAATTATCTCCATAATTGTGTTCACCATTGCCATTTGCTATTACAATTGAAAACTGATTCGCATCCCTGCGAATTATTGACATAATTATTTTCTCTTCATAGAATTGGTCCTAAAACAAGAACAAGAGGAATATGCTCGCGAAGGCATCCAGTGGACGCCTATCCAGTACTTCAACAATAGAGTTATCTGTGAACTGGTGGACGCTCCGCACCAGGGTCTGATAGCCATCATGGATGAGGCCTGCCTCAACCCTACCAAGGTAAGACGTACCAGCTGATAGGTATAAGGTAAAGAGACGTACCAGCTATTAGGTTTTTAAGGTAAAGAGACGTACCAGCTATTAGGTTTTTAAGGTAAAGAGACGTACCAGCTATTAGGTTTAAGGTAAAGAGACGTACCAGCTGATAGGTATAAGGTAAAGAGACGTACCAGCTATTAGGTTTTTAAGGTAAAGAGACGTACCAGCTATTAGGTTTAAGGTAAAGAGATGTACCAGCAGATAGTTATAAGGTAAAGAGATGTACCAGCTATTAGGTTTAAAGTAAAGAGCCGTACCAGCTATTAGGTTTAAGGTAAAGAGCCGTACCAGCTATTAGGTTTAAGGTAAAGAGCCGTACCAGCTATTAGGTTTAAGGTAAAGAGACGTACCAGCTGATAGGTATAAGGTAAAGAGACGTACCAGCTATTAGGTTTAAGGTAAAGAGACTTACCAGCTGATAGGTATAAGGTAAAGAACCGTACCAGCTATTAGGTTTAAAGTAAAGAGCCGTACCAGCTATTAGGTTTAAGGTAAAGAGCCGTACCAGCTATTAGGTTTAAGGTAAAGAGCCGTACCAGCTATTAGGTTTAAGGTAAAGAGACGTACCAGCTGATAGGTATAAGGTAAAGAGACGTGCCAGCTGATAGGTATAAGGTATAGAGATGTCCCAGCAGAAGATAATGATTTTACTGACTGATCTGGCTAGAGATTCCTGAGGAATTACGACCTTCATCCACTCAGGATCACAGTTTGCTTTTGGTCTTCCTCTGGTTCTCTGTCTGATCTCGCTTTTCTGTGCTCATTACCTATGTATGTATGTGATTATATAGGTTATTTATGTAAGTATTGGGTGTTATGGTACCATAATGGTACTCGTAGTTCCTGATACCCACGACACAGGGAGTCCTAGTGTGGGATCGAGACTACGTATGTGACTGTTGGGTGTTATGTATACTTACTTCACAGTCCACCTTAGTTTGTGTCATGAACCATGATATCAAATCCGATTTTAACATACATACATACACAAACACACGTCTTTTTCCCCAAAGGGGTAGGCAGAACCTGTCTAACTGATTATCTATCTGAACCTCAAAGGGCCTCTTTACACCGTGGGTTGCACAATCGCATGAATATAGACGTGACAAGTGGTGAGCTCATCGTTGCCATTGTTTTCCACGACCAACTCGGCTAACGCTTTCTTCCAGTAATAAAACACTCCTTAATAAGCCAGCGCTAGGATAAATCTAATACCAACGGAAATTGCCCAACAAGTCTGGGTGTAAATTTGTGTTTAGTTCTGTATGACGTTATTATACTCAACAGATATCAGACAAACAGCTTCTAGAAGCGATGGACAAGCGACTGAACGGACACAAGCACTACACGTCGCGACAACTCGCGCCCACAGACAAGAAAATGAAACATGGCGTCGACTTCAGAATAACGTAAGTGTTCTGTAAACTATACTTCTTTTGCGGTGATAAACTTACTATGTTTGATGACTCGGTGGCGCGGCGAACGAGTAGCCGGCTGAGATGCAAGAGGTGCGGGTTCGATTCCCGCTGCGGGACAAATGTTTGCATGATCTGAAAATCCGTACGTCCGTGTCAATTGCTTGTTAAAACTTAGACTAAGGTCTCTGGTGGGCTTAAGATAGTTAACATACATAACACCCAACAGTCCGTTTGTTTGTCTAACGGTTCATTAACAAAAAAAGCAGAATTGTTTTAAATCTCCGGTGCGTGGCATTCGAGCCTTTGGTATCAAATGACGTAAAATATCAACAGTAACTTGACCGTTAACTACGTTGCAGGCACTATGCCGGTGAAGTGACGTACGCCATCACGGGCTTCATGGACAAGAACAAGGACTCGTTGTGGCAGGACCTCAAGAGACTCCTGCACTCCTCCTCCGTGCGGTCGCTCGCCGACATGTGGCCGGAAGGTGGCACTAACATACAAAAGGTATGGAACACCGAACAAACATGAACGAACACTCACAGTCTTCCGGCAGCCTTTGTTGCGTAATAGAAAAATTAAAATATCTTGACTGTAGATTTCTGCTCAGTACGTAAATCTTTGTTCATTACGTAGATCTCTGTTCAGTACGTAGATCTCCGCTCAGTACGTAGGTCCCTACTCAGTAAGTAGATCTACACTCAGTGCGTAGATGTCTTCTCAGTATGTCAGTACGTAGATCTCTACTCAGTACGTAGATCTCCACTTAGTACGTAAATCTCCACACAGTACGTAAATCTCTAATCAGTACGTAGATCCGTCAGGAGAACCTACTAAGGGTAGTCGGAGACAAGTTGAGACGATAAAGATAACATGTTAAAATACTTTTTCAGACGTCAAAACGACCTCCCTCTGCGGCCTCTCTGTTCAAGAACTCTATGGCGGCGCTGGTCACGGGTCTACAAACTAAGGAGCCGTTCTACGTGCGCTGTGTCAAACCTAACGCTATCCA
Organism: Epirrita christyi; assembly: GCA_951392215.1. NCBI lineage: Eukaryota > Metazoa > Arthropoda > Insecta > Lepidoptera > Geometridae > Epirrita > Epirrita christyi. The sequence continues at coordinate 15,287,375 of OX595844.1, forward strand.
GTCGCCGCAAAACTGGGATGATCAGCTGGTAAGTGCTCAGATGATTATGCCATGCAGTCCTACACTATTCATTGCTGAGGTGATCTGAGGCCCAATTATCGTAATAAAAATTTGTCAAAATAAAGTTCGGATCACGTTCCGATCTAGTGTCGATGTCTTTAATGTCAGAAATGATATTCTCCTAGCTTAAAATACAAACCAGAAATGTGATTATATCGAAACTTGAACGAGTCAAAGTTTTTTCGATAGTTTTAGCTGAGTCTCTCTTTACTCTTTCCAATGATATATATAACTATCCTACTCTAATGGTAGTCACCGACAATCGGAAGTAGACTAAGTTGTTATTATGAGGGAGCAGAATACCAACTTTCAGTCAATTCACTATTCAGTCTTGATTCTGTCAAGTTTCAGTGTAGTTTTTTAATAATTTAGGCCAATACTCCAGAACTATGCTCAACCGTCAGTCGAGACTCAAGCATAGATTTGGTGACAGTTATTCATTTAAATCTGTCAAGAAATCTATGCTTGAGTCTCGATTTAGTTTGAGTTTAGTTTTCGAATACGGGCCTTAGAGAGTTAAATTAAGGAGCCTCGGATCTCTTTAATTTAACCATGTGTTTATTGTACAGGTTCGTCATCAAGTAGCTTACCTAGGCTTGGTAGAAAACGTCCGCGTGCGACGCGCCGGGTTTGCGTCACGACAGCGGTACGACCGTTTCCTCAAGAGATACAAGATGCTATCACAGTACACGTGGCCTAACTTCAGAGGATCCAACGATAAGGAAGCTGTGGTGGTGCTGCTGAAGGATCTGAATGTGACGGATGTTCAGTTTGGTCACACAAAACTGTTCATAAGGTGAGAAAAATTTACCTGAAGGGGGCGTGGGCTAAGTGCTGGCAAAAACACAAACATGTTTACCGCGACGAACGGAAAACAACCCCCGCGTTCGTCTGCGGGATGCGGGGGGTTAAGTCATTAATTTCGTGTCAGTGCTCTCTAGAGCAAGTCCTCATAATTTGAAAAGAGATTTTCTAACAAAACACTGTCAACTCAAAAGTAGCACCGTTTTACTAACATGTAAATGTAATAAACATGTTTAATAAATTTTTTGCTAACATGTTTTGTTAGAAAATTTGGCTCAGCGGACCCGGCTTAATGTCACAGCCCCATGGTACACGCATACGTCATTAAAGCAGTAAAACAACGAAATTTAATGACATTATAGTCCATACAAAGTACAAACTGTCAACTCTTAACACTGTTTCTACATCTAGTACCCATAACACAAGCTCTGCTTAGCTTGGGGCTAGATAATGTTGTGTGAAATGTCCAGCATTTATTTATTATTTATTATATATTGCATTTGACTGGGCGTTGCGTGTCTGGGCTAGGAATAGACCCTTCCGTCTCCTCCCATGGATATAAAAGCCGACTAAGGGGTTAACTATGGAATGGGCATCCAACTGGGAACTTGACACCTATTGTAATATCCAATATCTCCTCCTCAACTGTAAAGCGTGCTACTTTACTAACTAGATGATAACATAGATACACATAACATAACACCCAACCCGACATACATAGTCTGATCTCACACTAGGAATCCCTATGTCGTGGGTATCAGGAACTACGAGTACCATGACATAACACCCAGACCCGGAACAAATATTTGCAGACACAAACATTTGTCTCGCAGCGAGAATCGAACCCGCAGCCTCTCGCATCTCAGCCGGCTACTCGCCCTCCGCGCCACAGAGGTCGTAGAGGCCTAACGGCTGCTGATAATGATGATAATGATTTATTTGTAATTCCCTTAGGAGTGCCAAGTCCGTGCACAGCCTGGAAGCGTCGCGCGCAGAGCTCATCCCATCCATTGTGGTACTGCTGCAGAAGTTGTGGCGCGGCACGCTCGCCCGCATGAGATACAAGAAGATGAAGGCGGCGCTCACTATCTACAATGCTTGGAAGTGAGTAGTCATTCTCCTAACTAACTGGTTCTTTCTTGGTCAGAGACCTGCCGGCCTAGACAAACGGTATTCGCATTTACATTTTGGACGTTTCTACAAGCGTCATCGCTATTAGAATGTTACTTTGTCTACGGCCTCGGGTAGCCCTGAAAAGGGCCTTGTGACCAATAAGTGAAAGAACTAGTGAGGTGAAAGGATTGAGTCAGGCTAATTCAGTAAATTCATGGGAATTAATTGGGTTGGGCATTTCTTGTAATAAAAACTAGTTAAAATAAGTTTAGATCACGTTTCGATCTAGTGTCGATGTCTTAAATGTCAGAAATTGTATTCTCGTAACTTAAAATATAACACAGTATTGTTATTATATATCGAATGGTGAGCAAAACTTAGAACGATTCAAAGTTTTTCGATAATTTTAGCTCAAATAGATGAGAGTCTTTTTTTACTCTTTCCAATGATACGTTATTATATAACTATCCAACTCTAATGGTATTCACCGTGAATCGAAAGTAGACTAAATTGTTATTATGAGGGAGCAGAATAACAACTTTCTGAGAATTCACAATTCAGTCTCAATTTGGTCAACTTTCAGTGTAGTTTTACGTTTTAAGATCGTGGTATCTACAAAAGCAGCAATTACATAACATAACACCCAACAGTCACATATACGCAGTCTTGATCCCACACTAGGCTGCCCTGTGTCGTGGATATCAAGAACTACAAGTACCATGATACCATAACACCCAGACCCGGAACAAATATTTGCAGATCATGCAAACATTTGTCCCGAACCCGCAACCTCTTGCATCTCAGCCGCCCACGCCGCCGCTCCACAGATGTCGTCGAAATCAATGCAATGTGAAATGTGTTGTTTGCAGACGGTATTGCGTTCGCCGCTACATTGCCTCGCTGCAAACGGAGCTGCAGAGGAATCGCAACGTTATAAAGCACTGGCCCGCACCGCCGCGCCGCCTCAACGTACAACTTATACAGGTACTACTAAATACACGAGTGTTCTAGACACTCTCTCGTTAATAGAATTGAAGTTATCGTGGCTTGGTATAATTTTAGAAAAATTACGACTATACACCACGTACTTTACTATTCTCCTGCTGACGTTTCGTTGACCATTTTGAGGTCTTTCCTCATGAGCACCGACCGCGACCACGCTCAGAGGTCGTGAGACGGGAACTAGCTTGGCTCCGTCGCTTCGCACGCGCAGCCTGACTGGACAATGGGGCAGGCGGCGGGGGCGGCGGGGGAGAGGCAGCAACCCGTAAAGTACGTGGTGTATAGTCGTAATTTTTCTAAAACTCTCTCGTTACATTATCTACACGAACCTGAGACCGAAGTCCAAGTTTTAACAAGCAATTGACTCGGACGTATGGTGTAGTGTAACATGGATTTTTGTACGGAGGTGTACGCTCATCGGGGTCTCCATACAAAAATCCGTGTTACACGATACGTCCGTGTTAATTTGCTTGGTAAAACTGACACTTCGGTCTCTTGTTATTGTTCCAAGTGTACGCCATACTTATGTAGAACATCCTTGTTTAGGTTAGAATTGTCTCCACGACACTAATTTAGACGTCAGATCTTTTTATGTAGGACAGTATACAAAAACATACTTTATGACCTGAATTTATTGTGATTTAAATATTATAATTATGATTTTATGTAACTACTCATTTCACTTAATTGGTATCCTATTTAGATTAAGGTTGCGTAGCACAATTTCGTTGAAAACTTATATGGTCGAATTTGTTCGTTGATTTATTGATTCATTAAAATAAACTTAAGAATTATTATATACTCTATGGTACATTATAGTTCATTATCTAAGGCTCCAGAGGCTGAAAAACATTATCATAATATTTGTATTATTTATATCTCATTGTGACTGAACTATTTAGTTTTTATGAGAAATAAAGTTCTTTATGCCTAATAAATTAGGCATTGTCGATTAGAGGCAAAGATGTGGGTTTGAGTCCTATAGGAATTTTTAGATCACAATTAATTTTAACATCTAAACCATTGTTTGAAAATCGCATTTGACGTCCAGTAGAACCCGAATTATGAGAATTTTAGGCAAAATATATGTTTTAGAAAAATTACCGCGATTTGGTCAAACTACCAAAGGTTCGAAGGTCGTGAGACGGGATCACTTCATTCCCGTCTCACGACCTTCGGTCGCGGTCACTGCTCATGAGGAAGGACCTCTAAATGGTCAACGAAACGTCAGCAAAAGAATAGTAAAGTACGTGGTGTATAGTCGTGTTTTTTCCAAAATGATACCAAGCCACGATAATATCAATTCTAAAATATATGTTTGTTTGTTTCAGGGAGCTTATCGTCGCTGGCGCGCCTACCTGACGCTCAAGCCGATACCGCGTGCTCAATGGCCGCAACTCAAGATGAAGATTTGCTGCGCGTCAGCCTTGAAAGGGCGAAGAGTGAATTGGGGCGCGTCGAGACAGTGGCTTGGGGACTACTTGGCGGATAACAAATATAACCCGAAAGCTGGTAAGTAGCCAACACTTTAAAAACCCACCTTTTTGAAAGGTGGTTGAAACATACTACTGCTCTAAGCTAGTGCTACTAGTACTAGTAGCTCTGCGAACAGTAGACCTCGCGAGCACAAACTTTTTTCCAACAATTGTGATCGGGTTGGTGCTTTGATGATTGTGGAGTTTGAGGCACAATTGAGATAAACTTTGAGTATCGTATCTGTACGGGCCAACCCGCACATTCAGCATAAAAGCATTGTGCATAGCAAGTACTTTTACTTTATAATAAACCAGTTCAAAACTCAAAGCAGCAGCGAGCGATCGTTTCATTCGCATGGAGAAAAGCATCTTCCCCGTACATAATTGGTCCTTCGAGCCTCCGAAGGCAGGATCATCAGCGCGAATGTTTTCTCGCGATGATCCATAGCACGATCTAGCATATGGTAAACTTACCTGAACCACAAAGTCGTTGAAACTCTAACAAATGACAGCTCACGTTATATTGGTTTTAAAACTTTTCTTATTTAATTTTATCTCAAAAACTGTACATCCTAGAATAAAAAATAATAGTTTAGAAATGTATGTACACTTGATGGTCAATGGCGCCGCAGCAACCTTTCCTTTTTCCAATAAAAAATCGCCGACGACAAAACAATTTTATGATTTTGTAGAACTTATATATCAAGCTACGTCAAGACTAATTGAAAAATACGCGAGTACCAATATGCATCATAAATTTTGCACATTAATATTTTATTCATTGTCTGTTTCAGCGGTGTACCAATCAGCAATCGCTTCCCTGCAAAAATCCCACCAAATCGGACGGGCCCTGTTCTCGTGCCGGGTGCACAAATTCAACCGATTTAACAAACTGGCTGAACGGTGCCTGCTGGTCACAGAGTCACACGTATTCAAACTGGACGCGGCTAGTTTCAAACCTCTAAAGAAACCTACAATCATTACGGAGGTAAATGTTAAAACCTACGATCGTCACGAAGGTAAATGTTCAAACCTACTATCATCTTTGAGATAAATGTTCAAACCTACGATCATAACTGATGTGAATGTTCAAACCTACGATCATCACTGACGTAAATGTTCAGGTTAGTGAGCATGTTGAGGTATGGGGTCCATGAAAAAGGCCTGTGACTGATGATACAAGAACAACTGTGGTGAAAGGATTCTGTGCATCTCACAATGTCCAGCTAATAATAAAGTTTACTATCTACTTCTTCGTAGGTTGGAGCCATCCGCATAATGAGCAACGAAGCACAGCTAGTGGTGATCAGCGTGCCAGCCTCCAAGAACGACTTCGTGGTGGGGCTGGTGACCCCCCCTCCCGTACCCCCTGCGCACACTTCAGATCTCGTTGGGGAGCTGGTAGGAGTATTGGTGAATCGGTTCTCCATGTGAGTATAACTTATGCTTGCTCGTTAGTGATCATAACCTAAGGTTATAATCTAACCATGTTTGGCGTAATTGGTTAGCGCATCCGCTAATCCCCCGATCCCGGGAGGGTCCCGAGTTTGATTCCCTTCACTGTGAAAGCACTGTGGTGTAGCGACGAAGAACTTCAACTGCCGAATCTAAAACCGTAGGTTCGAATCCCGGACCAATGGGTTTTTTACTAGTCGAAATAGCTAGCTACTAGCTCCCCTGCAAACCAATGTAATCTTGGACCTTATGCCGCCGTTGTAAATTCTAGTTTCCATTGCAGGTTGACTGGCTCAGAGCTGCCCGTGGAAGTGGAGAGCGGCGCCACGACACGCTGTACCCTGGGTGGGAAGACGCGCGCGTTACAGCTCCTGCCCACCACTACGCACGCGGCGCCTGGCGATCTCACCCCTCCCTTCACGCACGCGCACAACGTCATCACCTACCATCCGGCCAGTGCTAGGGCTTAGAAAACAGCTGGTATAATCAGATACCCTGAAAATAAAACCGCTCCTTTACTAACACACTCCAGAGACCGAAGTCTGAGTTTTAACAATCAATTGACACGGACGTATGGTGTAGTGTAACACGGATTTTTGTATGAAAAATGAGGTTCACAGAGTACGCTAGGGGCGCTCATCGGTGTCGCTATACAAAATCTTTATTACACTACACCATACGTGTGTCAATTGTGTGCTAAAAACATAGACTCAGCTCTCTGAAGCTACCACTTAAACGAGATAGAGGGCTCACTTTATACAATATAGTCAGTAGAACCAGAGACGGCAGACTAGGGGTCAGCACCCAAAAACTAAAATTGCTCGTCTAGCTAATAAACTTCTGAAACTACCCCTTACTAGAAGAATACATGAAATAGAGAGCTTAGATCATAGAATAGAGAGAGTTCATTTTGTAAAAACGGGAATCACCGACAAGTTTCAACTTAAAGGCCAAAGCACACCGGATTAGAGACGCGCGTGGACGTCACGCAAGCGGTGTGCCATGTCTCATACAGTTCCATACATTACAACGTAATGGTACGTCGACGTGCACGTCTACGCGTACTTAGCCGGTGTGCTGTGGCCTTAAAGTTCGAGAGTCTTCATCAGGGTGAGTGAACCCGAAGTATTAATTCCGCGCCCCGTTTATCACAATTACATGCGCTATGGGCGTCTGCTCTCGGCGCAGGTAGTATTAACTAACGCTTGTGTCCGTTTAGCCATCTTTGCAGTGGATTGTAATGCTTCATCGGCGTCACTACTGCTCCCGTCTACATTGTAGGGTATTCCAGGATCAGTCAGACAGGCAAAACTTACAATGTCACCCTGATGAAGTCTCTTGAAATTTGAGTTGAAACTTGTCGGTGCCTACACCGATATATCGTTACGAGAAAAATTTCCGATTAAAAATTAGGTTATCCTTAACTTGAGGTTAGGGATTAGGTTTCACTGTAAAGTCTGAACATCCCGTTTAAGTTTTCGAAACAAGTCCTGTTACACTCTATAGTCTGAATATAAATCTATCTTAAGTGTTTCAGAGTAGTATTAATACTCCTTGTATAGTCTAAACGTCCCGTTCAAGATTTTGAGTATTATCTTATTACAGACTATACATTCTGAACGTCCCGTTTAAGATTTTGAGTATTATCACTACGTCCTTTAAGATTTCGAGTATTACCTTATTACACCCTGTATAGTCTGAACGACCCGGTTAAGAGTTCGAGTAGGTAATGTCTTATTATACTCTGTATAATGTTATCCAATTGGCAAATCTAGATAAAGAAGTAAGTTACTTGAAAAAAATAGATTAATAATAATAAAGTCGAATTCTGTAGTGTGCCTTATCAACAAAATTCATGTGCCTAAAATCTAAAGCATCTTTTCAAAATAGTCAGTTTTAATATTAATAGTTATGGCTATAGATATAGTTATTATAAACGCACAAAAAATATGTAAGAAAAGCAATAATTTCAATTCTACATTTGTTTTAAATGGTTGTAATTATTTCAATACATCAAGACAACTTCACAAGGTATGTCTAGTGTGACAATGGACATTTATGTATTGTAGTTTCTTATATAGTGTTTCTATTGAGTCAATTTAAGGTGATAATAATAATTTAAACGATGTACTTTATTAGATTTAATTTATTCTAGTTATAGAAAGCTATTTTTTGTTATTTTTACATTTGAAAAACGTTATAGTATTAAGTGTTTAATATAAATATAGGCATCGATTGCCTTTTAAATAGTGCCTGATTTAAAATGAAGCATCGTATTATGCCTTGCAAATTAAGTAGCTGAATTCCTTTTGATAGTGCCTTTAAGGCCAAAGCACACCGGATGCGTATGCAGCATCACTCTCTCTACGTATGTACACGCTTGGGTGCACGTCACGCAAGCGGTGTGCCATGTCTCATACAGTTCCATACATTACAACGTCATCGTGCGTCGACGTGCACTATGACGTGTCTATGCGTACGCAGCCGGTGTGCTGTGGCCTTTATAGCTTACGATTTTTAAACAAGATTAATGATCTAAAATTTTATATATTTTTGATTTTATAAAGTATGAACGTTTGATCGGTAAATTAATGCCAGTATCACACATACATAACATACGCTACGTATACGTAGGTATATTTATTATTAAATTGTACTAAATACAGTTGAAAATTGAAAAGACTAATCAGTATCATGTAAGTGTACGATGTATTCTTTAAAAAAAACTTCAAGAGGAAATCTGTAACAGCCCAGCTTTGAGTTAATTATGCTACAACGCGATTGGGTCTGGTTCTAAATTTATTGCTATAGGTACTAAACCGATCCGATTACCTTACTAACATACAGACAACATGTATCAAAATGTGATTAAATATGTACATAATATTAACGTACAAACACAGTGATTTGTATATAATATAGTATTTATTTTAGTTCAGTGTTAGTTACGATGCAACGAAATAACGTTTCGTTATTTTGGATGTAGTTATGTAAAACTGTTATTTTGTGATTCGGACGTGCCTTGACGCGGTGCCATTATGAATTATAATTAATAAATTAATCATGCAATGAAAACAAACAAATTTTATTATATCATCATCATCATCAACCGATAGACGTACACTGCTGGATGAGGCCTCCCTCATAGAATAAGGGGATTTTCCATAATCACCACGCTTAGGCAGACGGATTGGTGATCGCAGTATTGGTGTTAGGTACTCAGGTGGATGCTGCGCTGCGTATAACTAGATGGACTAACCTCCGGTGTCTTGGTTGGCTTTTATTTTCTATCACAGTGCAACACACAAACCTACAATTGGTAAACCGAATGCTGTCAAAACTAGGTATGTAAAGCATTCTCTTCTCTAAACCTTAACCCTAAAGGGTTAGAGTTAGGGGAGGGGAAGGGGGTTAAGCTATATCCAAATGTTTGCATGATCTGCAAATATTTGTTACTGGGGTGCGATTTTTGAATGTCATCGAGTGATAAACGTCAGTAAAATTGCCGTGTGCATTTATAATAAATTGTCTCTTGATTCGCGAGTCGGACCAGCAGGCAACGCCGCAGCACAAGTCCCAGTCCGTCGCGCTCACTCATCAGGCGCGGCAGTGTCGCGCGCGATGTAGGTACCATGGAAGTAATAAGTACTACGTACAACGTAGTACTTATTACTTCCATGGTAGGTACTCTCTCAAACTCGAAATTTGGCAACGTCGCATGTCATTCTTCCGTGGTCGCTTGTTACGAACACACACCACAACACACCACCAAAATTTCACTCACACTATGATCGCTGTCATCTGTCATCGCTGTATGGTCGCTGCTGTAATTAGTCTTTATTCTGAGGGTCGCTGTGATGTCACATAAAATAGCACCACTACAATCGTAAAATTTGATGAAATATTATGTTGAAAAAAAGGTATTTCCTTACTATTATATTATGAAATTATTGGTTTTGCGGGGATAAAAGCCTAAATTAGAACTATGTATGTCATGTCAAGTTCAAAATCTTTTCAGAAAGGCCTAGGTTTCTCGATACACTTTTGTATGGAAAACGTTTCACCTTAATCCCCAATTTCCAAATTTCTGTATATTGAAACTCATTGTTGACAAAATTTCTTATACCTAAGACATCAATACAAATGCCTCCTCCAGTACCATATCCTGAAAAACGGTGATTTGCGATATTTTATTTAGTTAGTGACTTTACAAAATCGCATTCCGTGTCTGGTTATGGTACCATAACAGTACCTATACCTACTCGTATGATACCCACGCACGATACAAGGAATCCTAGTGTGGGATCAGTGTACTACACTATGTATGTGACTATGACTGTTGAGTGTTGTTATGTTTGTATACGAAAGTGTTATTAGTTTTTGTTTTAATTTAACATTACTAGTGGTTCGCCCCGAACTGAGACCTCGCGATAACACCTTTATCAGCCCGACTACTTAACTAAATAATTTCCATATTTTCTATTATTATTTTTGAAAATTTTCACCTCGAGGTCTACCAGTATAGTATCTATCAGTAACTACTCTAATTTCCTACACATCATCGAAATAACCTTTGAATAGGGCTAAGCAACGGGGCCTAATACTACATACCTGTTAGTACCTATATCAAGTAATTGACGAATTAATTGATAACGTCCTTTTGACAAAAACCATAGAACTCCAACGCCATTCAAATTCCTAGAAATGGGAGGTCAACAATGGATGTTATATTGGTTTCTGTTTTATGGAGTACAAGTTTCAAAATTCTTCAATTTCAGACTTTTCCCTGTAGTTGTGACACAAAAGCCACAAGCATACCAAATTTCAGCATTGTGGGATAGCTGGAAGTACCCTAGAATTTTTGATTTTTACGTTTTTTATTTTCCCTAATATCTCGAAAACTACTAAGGCTAAATACTTATTAAAAACAGTTTTGAAATGTTCAACCAAAGCGCTTTCATTAGACACCCCACTTGATCTGACTGTCTCACTTTTATTTTTTTTACCCCCTCTTGGACCCCAACATCTCAGCAACCCCCTGACCGATATAGCTCATAACCTTACCTACAAATTGTACCAATACTATCTACCCCCATACCAAATTTCATGAAGATCAGATTAACGGTTTGGAAGTTTTCATCGGACAAACATACATACATACATACATACAAACGCCGAATCTTCCAACTTGACTCAGAGAACTCGCTTCGCTCGTTCAATTACAACACTACTTACCTACGTCTAGGCAGTGTAATCAAAGTCATCAACGGTAGCGGCTTTCTTTGTTGAAGATTTGCAAGGAAGATCTCATTAACTTCCCCGCTATTTAACTCGGTTGAGGTCAGAATCAAAGTTCACTATAAAGACTTTGACATTATCTCATAATTATAACAAACCAATTTAAAATAACACGGCCACAACACAAGACAGGTCAAGATCAGAGGGCGTATTACGAGTTTTGCATTGCACCAATCGATTTGCGAGTTGTGAGCAACGTGAGTTACGTAGTAACTATTTATGAATCTGTGCTGTTTCTATTGACTGCGCGGCACAGAATGATGAATAGTTACCTACATACTATGTAAGTCACGGTAAAAGCTCACGACTCGCAAATCGATTGTTGCAATGCAAAACTCGTAATACGCCCTCTGGTTTGCATTAGCAAGGCTATAAGTACTTTCGATTAAAGGAAATGCTAAAATTGATTGATTGATTGATTTCTTGGATGTTCTATCCAGTTTACACTGCCTCACACAAACTCTGTCCCAAGACAGATAGAGTAGGTATGTACGCAGGAGATAAACGAAATTTATCGATACTTTGTGTGAGGCAGTGTTGCTGTTCAAGTACCTACCTACCTATTCACTTATCTGTAGTGTACTTACCTGAATCCTTATGTTAAAAAAGCAGATGCATAATGCAGTTTAGCAGATGAATAATAACGATAATTCATTTAGGTATCTGTTGCTCTAACCCTGCATTGTTTAGTTTTTGTTAGTTTCGAGTCCCAACCTAGGTATTACCATGTACCACGGTTCGCGCATCAAATCTTTATAAAAAACAAGGTTATTCACTTAGGTAAGTAGCATTGATTTATTATAGTTTAACTTAAGTTAATTTTATTCGAGAAATCCAAAATTACCTACCCAATGCCTATAGAATAGACCAATGTGACCTGCCATTGGTACTCACTTACGGATCCGAGACCACCGCTCACAAAGGAATAGGTATAGGTACATGCATAACACCAGAGTAGCACAACGGGCAATGGAGCGCGCCATGCTCGGAATATCACTTCTAGACCACATACTCAATGCCGAAATCCGACGTCGCACAAAAGTTGTGCATGGACGTGGGTATGCGGATCGCACGACTGAAGTGGAGATGGGTGGGACACTTGGTTAGAAGGGACGATGGGAGATTGACGAAAGCGATCACAGAATGGTGCGCGGATTTCCTCATTTCGGATTCTATCACGTAGTGAAACTCCTAGCATAGCTCTCTCCATAGCCCGCTGCGTGACTTTGAGCTTTTCTATACGGCCAATAGTTAGCGACCACGTCTCAGTACCGTAAGTCACCACTGGCAACATGCACTGATTATAGACTTTCGTCTTGAGGCTCTGCGGTATCTGATCCTGTGACGAGAAGATATGGCGTAGTTTCCCGAACGCTGCCCATCCGAGTTGGATTCGTCGGTTGACCTCTTTGTCGAAGTTGGACCCTCCTAGTTGAATCGTCTGACCCGTGACGTCTGACGTCGTGGTTAACAACTTCGACATTATGATTCCGAACGTGTACCGGCATAGGTGCGACATGTGGGCACGACAATCTGGTCGAGTACAGTGAACCAAATAATAGATTAAGAACCAATGTACTTACCTGTATTCAAGCAAATAAAACTTTCATTTCATTTTCATTTAATTTAATTTTTGACATAACTTTTGTCATTTTCATTTTAAGACCCACTTGGGAAACGGTATTGAGGTCTCTGAGTATTGTGCCAATGAAAAATACGAAAGTTTTTATCAAAAAAAATATTTCTTATCCCTTTTTAATAACACTCGATCAACCAACACGTGACGATTAAATTAGAAGCCAAAATTAATTTTAGATGTACCTAGGTCCGACCTAACTTGGTAACTCCAGAGTCGACCATTGCAATGTATGGTAAGTAGGTACTTCTCATCAGCTATACTTATTAAATTTGCTCAAAAGCTTCATAACATGAGGAAACAAGTATTTGTGCATGTTTTTGCCCCAAACATGGTCAATATGGTTGAATTTCGGATGTTTTATAATATGGTAATTTACCACATTTGGCAACTGCTTCCTCAAAAGCTCTACGTTACCCAAAGGTGTTATCTTATCATTCCTTCCGACGAGCAGAGCTATCTTCATTGTCACATTCTTTAAATCGTAAACTGGCGGAGATTTAGAGTTGTAAAGCTTTAGGTTTCTTTGAGGTCCATAGTCGAACTGCATGAACTCTTTCTCTGACGCGATCTGCATTAAGTGAAGCACGCTTTTCCTAGACGTTCCGACCGGGTAGTGTCCTATTACCTTATAGAACATATCGGGTTCAAATTCGGCCTCATCTTCACCTGCCAGTTGAAAGAATATCCCTTTAGCACAGATTCTGTATCCCCAAACACTCTGAGTGCAAACTGTGTTTCTTAAATACGTCAAAAACGACGTCTCACCAAACACTTCTTCTTGATTCAAAGCTAGTAGTACCTGTTTGAATATAGGTCCTGATTTCACTAAAGCCGTCACAGGGAATTGGAAGTTATCGATATTGAGATAGCACACTGGTCCTAGCGCTATAAGCACTTTGATTTTATTATTATACTCAGGTCGCACGGATCCTAGCACGTAGAAGATAGTATTCCCCTGAGAATGTCCAATAGCACTGAGTTGTGTCACGTCATTTTCTTGTAAGATGAAATCTATAATGGCTGGGAGGTCGTATGCTCCGATTTCATGGAAGCTGAAATCCCAAAAGCTATTATCTGTGTCAGGGTTCAGTCTTTTATGACGGCGGGAATGGGTTGTTCCTCTATAGTTGCCAATCCACACGTCATACCCTGCTGAAGCCAAGGCAGCGACCAACGATCCACTTCCTCTGATGATAAACGTGTCTGCTGAGCCAAGTATCCCATGCATGAGTAGCACCGTCTTATCACTATCACCAGGTATGTGGAATAGCTTCAGGATGTAACCATCTTCAGTTATCACGTCATGTTCTTGAACGAGCATACCATACTTCGTGGCCAGTTCTGTGAAGTTGAGCGTTGCATCTTCAGGTATGTAGAACGAAGAGCGTTGTATGGTGTTTAAAGGCATCATGACGAATATCGCAGTGTAGAATATCACCGAGTGCGTTTTCATTTTAATTTAAAAACTATCTAAAATCGTCTTGTTTCTGTATCGTACGACCTGCCACTTCGAAGGATATTTACAATTGTTACAGCTTTTTGTATTGCTATAGTATTTATTTATGCTGGAACAGGTATTTGCCGTGACCTTACCAGAAAAGATATTGCAAAGAGTAAATTTGTAAGCAACCAAACGAGATACTTCACCATCCGTCTACCAATGTCCGAACGGAGACGAAGTAGGTATGACCGTCGGGCGTTCTTTTTTAACACGTTTTTTGCGGAATTTTTTCCACGATTTTACGTTGTTTTTTCATTACCTAGTAATGGATCATCCGTTGCGTCCATGGTTGGAGATTTAGTTGAATATTCAGTAAGTATTCACTGACACCTTACAAAAATAACTATGCTCTGTGCATAATCAGTTCGGTTCATAACATAATACTATACGTAGCAGATATCTTTTGTTACAGGAGAAAGTGCTACGGCGTAGCACGAGCTTTAAAAGTGTTTTTTGATCATCACAACTCATCAGCACTCGCGTTTCGCTATCATAATAGCGAAAATGTTTTAATTCATAGTTTAGCTACGAATGTCAATGAATGATTTGTATTGTTTTGATTCATTAACATTTAATTAAAATAAAAGAATTTCGCACCACTTTGCTATAACGTCCCGCCCCAATTTCACAAATATCTTGGAACTTGTTTTATATATTCGGGAAAAGAGAAAATTCAAGAAAAAAACATAATATCCACAATCCAAACATGTTTCTAATTAACAACTACATAGTATGTTACCTAATTAAGTAATTAATTAAACCTATATTATACAACAATATCAGTTTTAATTAACATGAACTCTAGGATAACCCAAATCAATACTTCATGTTATTAGGTACTTACTACAAGTTGGTATAATTTATCGTAGGCAGGTAGAGTAAAAATACCCAGGTACAAGTTTTATTTTGCCAATACAACCGCAACAGATAGGTATCTTTGGGCACCTTTTGCAGGTAATTTGATGATTCATCTAAGGAGATATAGTTCTTTCCAGTATTTCATAATGAGCCTCCGTCTATGTTGATGGACGGAACGCGCAGAGCTTGAAATAGCAGATTATTTGAGGACCTGGAAATATACAATAAGATTTCAGTAGTCATCACCAACATTCTGAAAGAAATCTGACTATAACTCTGATTTTTAGACTTAGACAATTTTTGTAAACAAAGAAATGTCAAGATATGCGTCACTGTGTGTATAAGTGTCATGTATGTGTATCATATGTGAATTTACACAATCATGACACGTATACACACAGTGGCATATCTTGTCATTTTTTTGTTTACAAAAATTGTCTAAGATTAAAAATCAGGGTATATATGGACGGCTATCGTGCTATATGGAGAGAGCTAAGCTAGGAGTTTCACTATGTGATAGAATCCGAAATGAGGAAATCCGTAGAAGAACCAAGGTCATCGATATAGCTCTCAGAATTAGCAAGTTGAAGTGGGAATGGGCAGGTCATAGTTATAGCTCGCAAAACTGACAACCATTGGGGAATAAAGGTTCTAGAATGGCGACCACAAACCGGACGACAGAAGTAGAGGAAGGTCCTCCTCTCGAGGAAGCCGCAGGAAGTCGGTGGATGGAGGTGGCGCAAGACCATTCATCGTGGCATTCCAGAGGGGAGGCCTATGTCCAGCAGTGGGCTTCTACTGGCTGGTGATGATGATAATACACATTTACCTGCTCTCCCCTTCTTGATCTTCCATTTCTGTTGCAGCCTGACGTTGAGCTTGGCACCCTTGGTTGAACCATCTGGGGAATAGCGTTTAAACATAGGCTCTAGGGGTTCCTTCAGGTGCGAGAAGTTGTACGTGTCTAGGGGGAATGGCACTGTGTCTGTGGGGGTCCATTTTGGCCTGCAAACATGAAAGTACCTACAAATAGTTTCATCTCAGAAAAAAAGGCAACATCAAGATTAAGCCCACGTACAATCTTTAGAGTTTTGAACGCCTATTACAACTTTATGGTTTTCATGCGAGATATGACGTCATCACTTGCACGAGATTTTCCTGAGAATCAAACACTGACCATTTTATCAGAAGCGGTAGCGGCTGGATTACATTCGCGCAGGCTCAGTTAGGTGCTAGGCTAAAACGGCCCCCCAATTACAGTAGCAAATGGCAATGGGGAATGCATCAATGGGGATCATTTTTGCAGCCTTAATAAAAAAAAAAAAAAAAAAGCCTTTAATATTCCTTAAACTAAAATAAACTTAAAATAACAATTGACTTTAATACATAACTCTTAAAAATTAGTTAAGGACCCCTTGCGGGTATAGGCCTCCTCCAAAAGTTGCCAAACTTTTCTTCCCTTAGCTTTCTCCATCCATGACTTTCCTGCTAACTTGACTATATCGTCCTGCCACCTTTCCAGTGGTCTCCCTCTATTTCTCTTGCCATTAGGGCCCTTCCATTTGGTTGTTTCTTGTGTCCACCTGCCATCTTCTGTGCGTACTAAGTGGCCCGCCCACCTCCATTTTAAGGCCTGTGCGTGTTGAAGAGCGTCTATAACTTTTGTTTTATTCCTAATTAAGGTGTTTCTTTGTTTATGTTTTAATTTAATGTTTAATAGGCTCCTCTCCATCGCTCTTTGGCAAACTTGTATTTTATTTTTTGTGGCTTCATTAAATATCCAGGTTTGGCAAGCGTATGTGAGGCAGGGTAGCAAACATGAATTCATCACTTTCGTTTTTAGTGTTATCGGTAGTTTTGATTTCATTATTTCCTTATAGCTCCAGAACTTGCAGCCTTAGCTTTGTCTAAATCTTAAGAATTATAATAGGGGAAACTTTTTGACCTAAATATTCCTATATGCCCTATTTGCCCTATAATTAATAAAGTCTCCTCCACAAAGTACTTGGGAGTCATGTTAGATCAAAATTTAAAGTGGTATCCACAAATCGAAGTCCTTAGTAACAGAGTGAGAAAATTAGTTTGGATTTTTAAAGCATTAAGACATGTTGCTCAAAAACCTTTGCTAAGCAAAATATATATTGCCCTGGCTCAATCGGTTCTGGGATACTGTATCTCCATATGGGGTGGAGCAGCAAAAACTAAATTTATAGAAGTAGAAAGAGCACAACGAGTATTGGTTAAGGTTATGTACTTTAAATCGTATAGTTTTTCCACGAACTTGCTTTACTCTATGAGCAATTTATTGTCTGTCAGAAAAATTTACATCACGCAAGTCATCCTTAAAAAGCATGAAATGCTAACCTATGATCCTAGTATTGTAAATCGTAGGAGGAAAGATAATATTGCCAAGGTTATTGGCACCAAAACCGCTTTTGCTAGAAGACAGTATGCAAAACAATCAGCCCACCTATATAATTTAATCAATAAGAGTCTTAATATATACCCCATGCAGTACCATGATAGTAAGAAAGTGTTGACTGAATGGATACAGACCAAAAACTACGATGAGACGGAAGCTTTTCTGCACTTTATGTCCTGATAGTATTATTATTGATCTATTAAAATACTATACCAATCCTACATTTTATAATAGTTTAGGTTATTGTTATTGTTACTCTGATCATTTGTTTTTAGATAATAATTAGTTTAACTTTTTGCACAGTATACTTTTCTGTTTACAGTGTCAATGATTTAGGAGCAACTTTTCTTAATCTTGCTGTTGTCTAAGTAATAGGGTACGTGCTGCATTATGTAAGAATTTACCTTGTAGTTTTTAGTATTAGATTTATCTTAGTGCCTTATCTGTAACCATACATTATACACTGGCCGCCAAAAAAATCGACCCACCCGCTAATTTTGAGTAACAAAGTTGTTATCTTAAGTATGCGTTGACATATTGGTATGTTTTGCTTATGCTTTATAAATAAACATCTGAGTACCCACTTGACATTGTTTTAGACGAATACAAGTGCTATTGTGGGTATTTGTAACATTTTAAAAGCACTGATAAAAAATTAATGACTTTTGCATAGAGTGCAAGGTTAGTTTATTTCGAACTTTTGCCGCGGCATATTCATTCACCGTGCATCGTAGTGATTTAATCTTTTGTTAGAACAATCATATTTGTTGCTTTTAACCATAAAATATGGATACAACTGAAGCAGAAGCCGCTCAAGTGGTAGCTCTCGTTCGTGAAGGGCTAAGTCAGCGAAATGTGGCAAGAAGATTAAATTTGAGTCGATCAGCAGTGCGTCGAGTTTATAAACGATACTTAGAGACGGGAGAGTACCGCCGAAGACCAGGATCTGGAAGAGGACGTGTCACAAACACGACGGATGACCGTTTTATTGCCTTGACTTCCTTGAGAAATCGGCATCTTTCTGCTGTTGATGTGCAGGGCAGGCTGAGAGACACTCGTGGAGTGGCTGTAAGTAAGAATACGATGAGAAGAAGACTTCGGGAGCAAAACCTGAAACCACACAAGCCTGCCACGGGACCAAAACTCACTGCATCTCATCGGCAAGCAAGGTTAGAATTTGCTCGGCAACACATCCAATGGGATCTTGGTCAATGGGAGACAGTTCTGTTCAGTGATGAGAGCCGAATGTCCCTTGTAGGCTCTGACGGACGTCGTAACGTTATGAGAAGACCAGGAGAACGTTATGCTCAGTGCTGCATAAGAGAAACAGTCCGGTTTGGAGGAGGCTCTACAATGTTTTGGGGAGGCATCTCTTTGACCGGACGTACGGAGCTGGTTTTCTTTCGGAATCGTACGGTTAATGCTGAAAATTACATAACGGATATTCTGGAACCTCATGTAATGCCATACGCGGGATATATTGGCGAAAATTTCCAGCTCATGCATGATAACGCAAGACCACACGTCGCCAGAATTGTAACCGGATATCTTAGGGAGGTTGGCATACCAGTTATGCAGTGGCCAGCCAATAGTCCGGACCTAAATCCGATCGAACATCTCTGGGACCAGATAAAAAGGAAAGTTAGAGCCCGAAATCCAGTTCCAGAGACGTTAGATCAGCTGGAAGCCGCATTAACGGAAGAATGGGAACAGATACCCCAAGAAGACATCAAAAAGCTGATCCGTTCGCTGAATCGGCGTATGGCAGCAGTCATTAAAGCAAGAGGAGGAAACATCCTATACTAAGGTGAAGCGAAAATGTTTTTAAATGTCAAAAAACATAAATTTTGGCACTTAAAGTAAAATCGTTAATTTTGCCAAATGTTATGGTTTCATTATCATAACACATTTTTATGTAAAATATACCGATTTTTAGGTTTTTTACAACCCCATAATTGCATTTTTTCATTATCAACATAAAAAATATCTATCGATTGCAGTAAAAACCCATGGGACACTTTTTTGCGAAAAAACGTAGGTGGGTCGATTTTTTTGGAGGCCAGTGTAGCTATGGAAGAGCGGGACATTCTAACACAAGTATTTTTCTACTTATAAGAAGGTTCCAACCTTAATTAAAACAATTGTAAACCTGTTACAGAAATAAATAAATTATTATTATTATTCCTCCTTTCAAGTTTCAAAAGAAAAAATGCTGGAAAAATTATCCCTATTTTTGCGTTCCCCGTTGCCATTTGCTACTGTTATTGGGGGGGCGGAGCAGCTAGGACTGAATGCAGGAATGGAAGGACTCACACAGATAGAATACTAGGAGAAGCATCGTGGTTCCTGAGAGCCTGCAGCATCTTGTACATGAGGATCCTTCGCATATTTCCATTGGGGTATTCATACTTCCTAGGCTGAGAGGTGGGTTGAAGAGCAGTTCCCTTAAAATCACTTCTAGCAGGCGCGGAAGGCCCCGGTCCCGGTTCGGGCTCAGGGATCATGTCGACGTAGTTTTGTTCCTGGATAACAAAGTTAATAACAGCATAGGCATAGAGTGCTGGATTGGGTGAATTTGGGTGTGAGTGACTTATCTTCGACGACTTTATCGACGACTTCTGTGGTGCGGCGGGCGAGTATAGCCGGCTGAGATGCAAGAGGTTGCGGGTTCGATTCCCGCTGCGGGACTAATGTTTGTATCATCTGCAAATATTTGTTCCGGGTCTGGGTGTTATGGTATTATGGTAAGTACTCTTAGTTCCTGATACCCACGACACGGAGTCCTAGTGCAATGTGGGATCAGGACTATGTAATTATGTATGTGAGTGTTGGGTGTTATGTTATGTTATATATGTTATAATTATCACTATAAACGGGATATTTACCATGATTTTTGAGCTATATTGATTCCTGATATTTCGGCACAGTTTCATGCGTCATGATCACGCATGATCAATAAAGCTCAAAAATCATGGTAAATATCCCGTTTCTAGTGATAATTATGTTAATAACCATGATAGTTTCAAAAGTTATATCTATATGTTATCTTTTGGCATAGGTCAGTGGGCCTTTTCCAGAGCCACTATAGCTGTAAGGTAGACACCGGAAATCCGTCATAAAACAATGTGTCCTAACCGTGTTTGGTCATAATGGAATCGCCATGAGATGCACTCTGGCTATGAATGATTTTATGGTAATTAATCCCGCTCTTATTTTATTATTATTTCATATTTTTTAGTATAAAGGACTATCTATAGAAACATAATAGTATAAAAAACATTATAGTAAAAAATATAAATTAAAACGGAAAACCTCCGGCCGCGGAGCAATGCCCAAGCGGTCGGAGGCTAGGGCTGCAGAGAGATGAACCTCCTGACTATGCGTGCCGAGTCCAGGAGTACAGCCTTCTGAATCTGACCCTTGATCCAACCATTTAGTGAGAGCCTCTTAAGGTGTTGGTCTAGGCTCTTCGCTATTATTTTTATATATTGTCAAACACAATGGTGGAAGTCGGTTTATAAAATGAAAAGTTATAATAATCTAGAAACCTTACAAATTATTCGTTTAGAAACAATTAAGTATACCTGGGTGACCGAGATTTGCTCGGCAAAACGAGTTTTCCCAGAGATGTAACCTAATAATAGCTAGATCGTTTTTTAAAATTATAACTATATACTATTATTTATATACTATATAAATATAATATTTACAGAGCCTGACCTTGCTTCCGTCTGGAATTGATTTTTGAATGTCATACAGTAACTAGAAATCACTGATGACAAAAAGGTCACCGATGACTTCGAAGTTTGCTTCTAATTTGGCTATTATTTCTTCAAACTCCATTAAACTTTGTACACATGATCATATACTATACCCTGATTTTTAATCTTAGACAATTTTTGTAAACAAAGAAATGTCAAGATATGCCACTGTGTGTATAAGTATCATGTAAGTGTATCATGTATGTATATACACATACATGACACTTATACACACAGTGACATTTCTTTGTTTACAAAAATTGTCTAAGATTAAAAATCAGAGTACCGTAGTGCGTTAGTTTTTTATGAAATAACTAGGCTGCCCGCGCGCGACTTCGTTCGCTTGGTCCCGGTGTTCCCGGTGGTCCCGGTACATTTAAACCTTTCCGTGACAATTATGAACACAACGAAACCAAAATAAAATAAATCCACCCAGCCGTTCTAGAGTTTTAGCGAGACAAACGAACAGCAATTGATTTTGATTTTTATATATATAGAGGAAGAGGATAGAGGATAGAGGATAAAGGTTACGTTTGGGCAACATAAATTAAAAAAAAAAAAACTTACAGACTATGGTCTATAATATGTGTAGTATAATAAGAAAGAGAAAAGAATATGTATAATGACATGATAAGTCCGTCCTTGCATATTTGTGTGTGAGGGCGAAGATGTGTGTGTACCTAAATATATTATTATGTGTTGAGTGTACCTACCTAAATGTTGTGTAGTATAAAATAAACTATCGAATAATAAAACCGAATATTAGAATAAGTGAATCACATAAAGAGATTACCAAAAGCTAGGACTACACCATTATGCGACTTTTCCAGAGGTATTCCAATCTCTTGAAACTGTCTGAAAGGTCTTATTGCCACCCGACTGCCAGAGGATTATGTTTTTCCCTATTTTCTCATAGACTCGCAGTTATGTCAGCAAATATTCGCCATGACGTAAGAAATTCCTTGCCAATAACGTGTGACGTCATAGCGTGTTCTAAACGCAAACGTGGTTCCAAAACACGTTATTTTGACAATTTGTAACCGCCTCGTCGCGTTTATGAAATCTGACATTGGCACAGAATACGATTTATCGATGATTCCACGCAGATATCGTAACGAGCCCGCGTTATGTTACGTTTGGTCATAGCGAATAGGGCCCAAATCAGACATCCGTTGATTGCTCTATTGTTGGATAATTACCGGATACATAAGCTCCATGTCACCAGGACTATCATCGTCCACGAGATCGCCCCACACGGCTGCTACCAGAACCAACGCCAAAAGCACTTTGGACATCGCACTGCAAGAAATATTATCATACATAACATAACACATAACACCCAACAGTCACTACGTAGTCCGACCCCACACTAGGACTCCCGTGTCGTGGGTACTACTAGTACCATGGTACCATAACACCCAGACCCGGAACAAATATTTGCAGATCATACAAATATTCGTCCAGCAGCGGGAATCGAACCCAACCTCTAGCATCTCAGCCGACTACTCGTTTTCGCACCACAGAAGTCATCAGCCAAAGAGGAAATTCCAATTTGTCCGACTAGTCAGACTAACAGTTTGGAATATTTTTTGTCCAAACAGTTAGATAATAGAACTTCTGGTAGGACAGGATGGAATAAACGTACCTACCAGAGGAGAGTGGCATTTTACCTTTTCCAGCTCATAAGTAGCTGAGCAAGACCCTATACTCATCTAATTTGTACCTAAAACAAAATACCATAGAAGATAGAAAATACTTTATTGCACACCATAATAAACAAAAAAAAAACACAATTTCGTACACAAAAACTAAAACTAACTATGTTATACATTAGACATTTTGATGGTAATTTTTGGGATCTTATCGCTCTTTAGTGATTTCTTCCAGACAACCTTTGGATGGACTGGACTGAATAAAAATAACATGGGGCCTTATAAGAAGAAACAGGTTTTATTTTGCATTCTGTAAAACTACATCATGACTACGATGGTGATGTACTACGTCTTTATAATGTCATTTTTTGTATAGGTTTATTTTTTCTCGAAATCTCATTAATATTATAAACAGGTGTTTGGATGTCTGTTATAATGTTTATATATAGTATATAATGTTATATAATGTTTGTTATAATCACGTCGTAACGACTAAACTGATTTCGTTGAAATTTATGGTAAGTACCTACACAGATAGATTATTGAGCTATAGATTACTTTTCATCCAGAAAAACAATACAGAAATATATAAAGAATATAAACAATATAAATATAATAATAATATAAATATATAAACAAAATAAAAAAGTGAAATGGGGGCGAACACTATCCAGTGGTGAAACCGCGGGTAATAGCTAAGAAACTTGATGAATAAAATAATATTACAATACTAATAATGAGAACAAGTTAGTAATCGATGTGGTTATCAAACTATTATGAAACAGCTAAAAACCTTAGTAAAGGAACTTTTTACGTAAAGTTAACTTTTCAACTAAGACTAAAATAGAATTAGCAACGCACATACCTGATTCCCAAAGATTTTACTGCTCACCTCTGTCCAGCTGCAGCTCAAAGACTGTCGGTGCGCCGCCCGCCCTAGCTTTATAACCGCCCGCCCTACGTTCAACACGGAGATAAAATTAATTGCGATGGAAATGCTTACTCGTACTTTTGCATTTTGGGAATGTAAACAGTGTCACTTTTGTTACGGAAAAATAAATGTGTTTAATTACTGATTTTTTTGGTGTGTAAGCATAATATTATTATTTATGATTCTAGAGGTTTTTGCTAAACATAGAGAACTCTTTGTTGTCTAAGTTGGTCAAGCTAGACTGACTTCCGTGTTTCATTGAAACCTACTTATGTATTAATAATAATAATAATCATCTACTTGCTTCTAGCAACGCGCGGAAGGCCGTGTTGCTCGAAGTTTACTTGTATCCAAAAACACTTTATACCTAACTGTTATACCTATTAAATTTATTGATATATATTATTCTAAAATAGTAGATACTAGGGCATGTATCTAGTGTTGGAAGGTTTTGAATTCCAATACTGATTTTTAACCGACTTCAAATATAGGGGGAGGTTCTCAATTCGACTTATAATATATTTTTTAGCCGAGCGCCGCGCCATTTTGGCCGCGCTACACAGGTAGCTAAAGTATAGGTAATTTCTTAATTATTTGAAGGGGATGTCTAATAGGGTTTTCGGGGATAACCCAATTTTATGGCTGTAGTCAACCATACCCTGTGAAGCTTCATTAAAGCATTATTTAAAAACTCATACGATATTCGATCGCTCAATATCGGAATTGTAATAATAGGAACTCGCGTTCCTAGATTCCGAGATTCATGCCATAGAGGTAATTTCTAAAATAAACTGATTTTAGGTTATAAAATAAGATTTTATTAAACATGTTCCAAGTAGATACGAAATTACTTGTTTTAAAATGGTTTTTTTTCCGCGTTCTTTATTATTTTCCAGGTGAGGTGAGGATGACAGGTTGTTGTTTATCATCCTTGGGCTGCTTAAGGACCGTTCGCCTGCTTAAGACCGTTCGTCGTGGCTTCCAAGGGGAGACCTATGTCCAGAAGTGGACTTCTACAGGCTGATGATGATGATGATGAGCAGCCCCGTCGTTAAGAGGGCACTATTCTACAAATTAGCTCCCTCTTTAACGCCTCTTTAACGCTCTTTAACCCGCGCGCCATCTCGCTCGCGCTAGCGAGTGTCGTGCACAAAAATGAAGTTTTTTGTTTATTATGGCGAAAATAAAGTGTTTATCAAAAAACTGATTTTAGCATAAGAATAAATAGTTATTACCTACTTGTTGTAGTAAAATTTATCTTAAAAAACCTTAGGGTTCCAGAGATTTCTTTCAAAACGTGTGGGAAACAAGGATTTTTCATTAAATAAAACTATCGAGGTTTTTTTTACATATCGTGTTTTCAACTTTACAAAATAAATGCAAAAATATAAAATTTTCATATTCAAAAATATTTAACTCGTAGAACCCGTACATACCGAGTTATAAACCGATTTTGTTGAGCAAAATCACATATTACGCCTTCTTAAAGCTTTGTTCAACCTTCTTTCAACACTTTCAGCTTATGTACCGACGCCTTCCATAGATTAACTATCTTTGATCGATATCTGCAAGTGGATTATATATAACTATACCTATATATCTTCTCTTCTGTAGATCCTAACCTATCGCCGTTTTGTTTTGGATTTAATAAAGTTTTATATGGAATACAATTTAGGGAATGGGAATAAATGTTGTTGCGAAATTATGGTAACAGGAGCCGTAGTGAATTTTCTAGAAGGCTGCAGGGAAAAAACAAAAGAAAACCTACTGCCGAGCGAAACTAATGTTCACTTTCACCAACCATGTATGGGCCACCTAACGCGTACGAGACGTGAGAGTCTATTTTTATATAGCCTCCAATTAAAACATTTTTAATTGGTAAGGAGATGTACCTTTCTAGCATAGGTATACATATATAAGTATCTACGTGGGGTACTCATAAGCAGATACTTATTTTCACAAAGTTTAAGGGGCACTTAACACACTTACATGATTATATTACTTAACTCATATCTCTTCATAGCATATCTCTTAGCGATAAGACCGCCCATTGTTCCTCTGATTTGAAACTTTGTATCTCATGTTTTGTGTTTTAAAATATACATATATTAAAGTTACAATCTGTCTATCTCATGTCAAATTTAATAGTTTCTATAAAATAAAATAAGTGTCTCTTATGTGTTAGATGTCAATTATTTATCTAGGTATCCTATAATGATCCTATAATGATTATATAGGGATCCTATAATGGATCTTTTTTATTATGATAGATACTATAACTATAAAATAAAATTAATACAATTCATAAATAAAGAACATAGACACCCTATGAACAGACCTTTAAAGAAAGATGCTTTTTCTCAAAGACGATTTACTTTTTTACTTTGCTTTTTCCAATCTGTTCAAAGGGTTCTACAAAGCGGTCAGAGACTGTCACGATCACGACAATAAATACATCTAGATAACAGGAGTAATCCATTTGCAAGCCCAGTAAAGGCAAACGCGGGTCAGGGGTGCGATTTTTTAATGTCACTATGTGACTAAATATCATCAAAAAGGCCGCAAACCACCGTTTTTCAGGAGATGTACTGGAGGAAGCACTTGTATTGATATCATAGGTCAGGGGTTTTAGTCATCAATGCGGTTCAGATATAAAGGAATTTGGAAATCGTGGAATAAAAGTCACTCGATGACTTTCAATAATCGCACCCCTGACTCGAATTTATTGCTTTACAGCTGAAACGGGCATTTCATTAGAGATAGGGTTATAACGTTTACATAATAGCTTTGCTATGTAGCTTACAAGCAGACGACCCTTGATTTAGAGTTAGGTAACGATTTTTTGTTTTTGCTGTGTAATTTGTATAGTCCGAACTAAGAACAGGAGGTCTAAAAAAGCCACTTTATATGAATCATAATACGACGATTCATATAAAGGAATTGCTAAGGATCTGCTGAGAATTCGGAAAATGAATTGCTACCAGATGAATTTGCCACATTGAGCAATTCATTTTCGGAATTCTCAGCAGATCCTTAGCAATTCCTTTATATGAATCGTATTATGATTCATATAAAGTGGCCTTTTTAGACCTGCAGAACAGACCTCTCCGTCTCCTCCCTTGAATGTCCTAATAGCCGACTAAAGGATTAGACCAGGAGACGGACAGCAAGCACCCACCTGAATAGTCAACACCAACACTGTGATCACCAGCGCCTGCAAAGCGTGGTAATTATGGCAATTCCTCCCTTTGTATTCTATGGTGGAGTTCTCGTCCAACAGTATTATGATGACTGCTAGCTAAAGAGATAGTATCTAATTACAGTAGGTACTCCTACTGTCGAGTCTATGTAGTCTCTAGGTACAAGTACAAGCTTACATTTTTAAAAGCATTATCTAGGCAAAGATTTAATTTAAATCTTTGTATCTAGGTGGATAGATTGAAGACACTAAATGAACCTTCTTAATTCTAAACAATAATATCAGACACATATTTCACAAGTAGCTTTTCACTCGCTATGCCACGGAAGCCGTGAGCAATACACAAAGAAAGTAAAATTAACTTGATCGTTCGATTTAAGTCTAGCAACTGAAATTACCTAGTTACATTATAGGTATAATAAGGCTTCGATCGACTTAATTACTCTGATTGAAAACAGGTTTTCGGTAATGAAGTTACTTATTAATAAGTTTTACCTAATTACCTAACTAATTTTCGTTTATTTTAAGTAAGTATGTAATATTGGGATATTATATACTTCTAGCTAGGCAATCCGAAGACATTTCTATTACTTGCAGGACGTACCGTTGAAGCCGCTGCTGGTGCGATGTACCTACTTGTACCACAGAATAAAAACCTAATATTGGTAGGTACCTAATTAATGATCCTCTTAGGTTGTGGCAATGGGAAGTTTTCAGGAAGGAAATTAAAAAGAAAAAATGGTGGAAAAAATAGGAAAAAATCCGGTAGATGACAGTGACTCGACATGGTTCTGTCTTCTAAAGATTTTGCAAAAGCACCACAGAGAACAAATTCTTTTTGCAGAGAACGAAGAAGCATACGTAGCACTAACAAATATCAGAATTTCAACAAAAACTTTTTACGCAGTTATTTCACCAACAAACGCGTACGACCATGATAAGATAAGATAAGATAAGTTGCCAGAACATGAGCGAGTGAAGTCAGTGACACTGGCAGTTGGGGCTGACCGACAAAATTTAGAGAATCAAATCAGGACAGGCGCCATCTATGCATTGATTTAGAACTATTTTCTTTTAGCTGTCAGCTTCCCAATATGCACAATAACACTAATAAGTAGGTATGTACTCATTTTTTACCAACCACTAGGTAGGTAGGTCCCTACTACGGGCCACGTTCGTAACACTTGCAAGATACCGATCTTGAATTTCACAGTTTTTTGTAGAAACCCACCAATTTGAGTCGCAAAATAAGTTACTGGTTGGTGAAAATGGACACCAGTGATATAGTCATGATGCGTTACTTTACGGTTACAAAACGTCATACCTATTTTGTTTTACTCCGGCAAGATGCTTCTGCAGCCCTGGAGCCCCGAGGCTCTAGTTTGGGCTTTGCAGCAACCATCGTAAAGATGTCGTTTACGACGATCGTCCGTGTATTTACATTGTTACGATAGTTGCTCCAAACACAGACTAGGGCCTCCGGACTCCTGGACTCCTGATATCCTGGGATGCAACAAACCGGTCTTATAAATAGGTCATTGGCCATTGGTCTTGGATTAGGTACCTACATACCTACTCTTTAGACCGGTTTTATGTTTCTGATAGATTTCGTCTCATTCAAAAATACAATACATGATACGGAGAGCTATGCTAGGAGTTTTCACTACGTGGTAAAATCCAAAATGAGGAAATACGTAGAAGAACCAAAATCACTGACATATCTCTCAGAATTAGCAGGTTGAAGTGGCAATGGGCAGGTTATATAGGTCGCAGAACTTACAACCGTTGGTGAATAAAGGACGACCCAGTAGATAAAAGTCACCCTCTCGATGTACTAGATCGCAGGAGGCGGTGGATGGAGGTGGACGTTAGTCATGGCATTCTAGTGGGTAGGCTTATGACCAGCAACGGACTTCTACAGGCTGATGATGATGATGATGATGAATGAATGGTACGGTCTTATTGATGAATAGTTTATCGCTATATAAGTAGTAGGACGTGGACCTACCTAATCCAAGTTGACCCGCGAGGATTGATTACTGCGAAAGTATTCGACTACTATTTTGGGGCTCGAGGGATAAACATGATGGATTGAAGGATTTATTGTTATGATTGATTGATAATAAACGCAGCAAGACATACACCTATCATGTCGCAGTAAGATAGTAATGTTAGGGAAATGGCCATTTCCCTAGTAAGATATCTGTCTAGTCACGAACTTTTTTTGTATTCGATTCAGATTCTATTTCAGGGAATCGTGTGGGATGTGCTCTGTGTATGTGACTGTTGAGTGTTATGTATGTATATGATGAATGATGAAATGATGAAATCTCATACTATATTTTTTATACTATCTGATCCGCTCGCGTCTTGGTCCACGTGTAGTCCGTGCTTAGTCAGAAATCTTCCCTGGCGTTCGCACAACAAACTCACCACAATTATATCAAAATCAGATGAGAGAAAATAATATACATACACATCATATAAATGTATGATGTGTACTTATATTATTTCCTAGAAAGAAAGTGGAAATATAATTTTAATCAACTTGTTAAGAGTGGTTTACAAATACTTAGTTAAAATAACATAACATAACACCAAACAGTCACATACATAGTCATGATCCGACACTAGGATTCCCTGTGTCGTCGGTATCAGAAACTACGAGTACCATGGTACACTTAGACCCAAAACAAATATTTGCAGCTCATACAAACATTTGCCCCGCAGCGGGAATCGAACCCGCAACCTCTTGGATCTCAGCCAGCTACTCGGCCGCCGCGCCACAGTGGTCGTCAAACATACATTATGCATGATACGATTACGCGGGTGCATGGGGGTCGGTGCTGGTGTGGACGAAGTTAGGCGGTGTGCGGGGGATGGGTGGTTAGGGGTTCGAGAGAGGGTGCTTAGGAGTAAAAGAGGGGCGAGGGGTGAGTGTTCCGTCAGGCAAGCATTTTGCTGCACGTCCCGGCCAGCCGCGGCGCTTGGCTGTGCAGCTGTTCGTTTGCGGTCGACTCCAATAGGGCAACCCAAGAGCTACTGGGAAGGACTTTCCTATAGTATAAGGCTGGAGAGATTGGGGAGGGTAGGGAGGAGAGGGGACCCCTCTCCTATAGGCGGGAAAACGCTGAAACTTATAGTTTTCGAAAAAAAAATAAAGAAAATTTTGCGGTTAAGCATGAAAAAATTTAAAGTGTCGCACTCCGGTATATGGGCTCTCGCCATTACACTCGCAAAGTCGACCCTTCACCAATTCGACCTTCTCTACGCTACGGAGGTCGCTGGAACGTTTCGCTCGCCACCTCCCCTTCGCTCCACTAGGCCTTGCGGGCTTCCTCCACTCAGGACCTTCCGCGTGAGCTACTGGCTCCGCGTTTTTCTAATACACTCAAGGGGGGCGTGACGCACAATACCACGTGGAGTCGGGGTGCTCCGTGTCAGTTCTGCCACTCATCTCAAACCTAACCTACTCGTGTTGGAGGGCCCTGAGTCGGCAAATACCTGAGCAAATACTTAAATTACCCAGAGGGAAATATGACAAACATTCAAAATAAAAACAAAACAGCCCTACGTAAGACAAGGAGGTATGGTTTTAAGTCTTTAACCTGCAGGAAAGGGCGAAAAGACAAAAAAATACTTGACGATGACATTGTCAGAATCTGATGGTTGACACTTGACAGGTGGTTTGGTTGGTTATTTGGTACGTGCGTAACGTAAAAAAAAATAGAATTATATCGAAGCGAAGGTGGTAATAAACACCTAAATTCATCTAATTTATTCACAAATACGTGTATTTCTGATACAAATCAGCCATTATATATCAAAATAAATGCTATAGCCAAATCAAAATTGCACAGTGTTTCGTATTTCATTCAGTATTTCCAGTGTAATGTGAGTTAGGTTATCGCAGCGGTATCGATTACAAAAATGTCTTTTCCGGGCGACGAATTGCTCGGAAATGAGGTAAATGGGAGGAGAAATGTAGCCCAAGGTTACAGCTGGCGACAGGCTTATGAAGACGGTAATTTTTATTGAATATTCCATCGTAAGATGTGTGTATATGTGGCAAGTACTTAGGCCATCCAACCTGATGTTTCTTTGCATTCATTTTTCGCCCACGTGTATTTATTTTCATAATTTCTAAAGAAACAGGAACAGCTTGCAGAACCGATAACCGCTGGGGAATAAAGGTTCTTAAATGGCTACCACAACGCACGAACGGCGAAGCAATATAGAATGGCCCTCTTATCAATGGACCGATGACATTGTAACGGTCGTAGGAAGTCGGTGGATGGAGCCGTCTCTAGACCGTGGGGGCCCTATATCCTACAGTGAATTTTGAGTGGCTGATGATGATGATGAAGGAAATGTTGATGCGAAACTTCAAAACTTATGATGATTTGGTAATGTTCATTGAGTTTGAATATATTGATGCAAAAAAGTAATTTGAGACCCAACATAATGCACACACATGACACATGATTTGGCAAGGGCCTAGCTGAGTAGGTGCTAGTAAGGTACCTAAATATGACAATAATAATTGGTTGCATCAAAATCAAGACTATCCATAACAAACCCCTAATACTCACTGAAGTTCTACGCAACACTTAATTAAATAAAAAATAAATAAAATAAATAATACTGGACATTACACACAACATTATCTAGCCCCAAGCTAAGCAGAGCTTGTGTTATGGCAACTAGATAATTGATATAAGTAATAATAATACATTACATAGATAGATATTTTTACTATACATAGAAAATACCCAGAACACCCGGAACAATTATCTGCAGATCACACAAATATTTGTTCTGTGGCAGGGATCGAACCCGCAACCTCCTGTGTCGCAGGTGAACCTTCGCCCGCCGCGCCACAGAGGTTGTTGGTAATTGTCAGTACTTTGTTTTAATAACCATCTTTTACCTTAGCAGATTACCTTGCAGTATGAAATACCTATCACTGATAAGAGCAGAGAGTATAGATAATATAATGTAAACATAAATAAAAGTACACAAAATTATCAACATGGGGCAGATAGATAAATTTGTAAACAATTTTTTTTTTATTGTTAGGATAGTTTATACGGCACAGTGTTGGTGATAATTTAGGGGAACCTAGGGAAAATTTCACTTCATACCATTGCCAAATACAAGTGTGTCCTTTGCCACCTTGTACTTGTAGCACAGACTCGTTTCCGCAACTAGGTCGCCAATGGGCCCTGTTCTTTTCATTTCATTTAATTTATTCATGTCCTTTGACTTATTATATGTGCTTAGACAAAGCCAACCTTTTCCTGTGCCACCAAAAAGGTGAGATATTTGACAAGCGAGTGAAGCAAGCTGTTCTGTCATTGTTAGCAAACAATGTTGCATACTAGCAACGACAGTAGGTACAGCTAGGTATAAAACACTAATAATTTGACCTAATATAAGAATAAATAACTATGTAGGCGGTACAATCATATACAGTACACCATTCGCTAAATTGACATCAACTTTAATGTCCATACTCTAGGTATCAATTGATATTCTAAATGATTATTAAGAACAATTCAGAGGTTGTTCCTCTTTAGTCGTTATTAGTCCAGTGAAGAGATATGCTGTTTTTGTGGAGTGAGTTTATTTGTGAATTTTTGGTAAAAATATATAGAGTAGCAGGAAACAGGGAAAATGGAAGATCTCTTTATACATATATGAATAATCTAACACATTCATCATTATCATCAGCCTGTCGAATTCCACTGCTGGACATAGGCCTCCCCCTTAGAATGCTATGATGAACAGTCTCGAGCCACCTCCATCCACCGACTTCCTGCAATGTTTACAATGTCTAGTCCATCGAGAACCTTTATTCCCCAACGGTTATCAGTTCTTCAAGCTATATGACCTGCCCATTGCCACTTCAACTTGCTAATTCTGAGAGCTATGTCGGTCACCTTGGTTCTTCTACGGATTTCCTCATTTCGGATTCTATAACGTAGTGAAACTCATACCATAGGTCTCTCCATAGCCCGCTGCGCGACTTTGAGCTTGTCTATACGGCCAATAGTTAGCGACCACGTCTCAGTGCCGTAAGTTATCACTGGCAACACGCACTGATTATAAGACTTTCGTCTTGAGGCTCTGCGGTATCTGTGACGAAGAGATATGGCGTAGTTTCCCGAAACTAAATCTTTATCCCTATCCAAGAGACGATAACAGAGTTCATTGTCAAATTGGTAGATTGGTAGTACGACGTGAGTCATCGTAAGTCGTCGTAACTGACGACCCCATCTTACTGCATCATTTGTGTTCGGCAGATCACATTACAGCATTAATTTATCAATAGGCAATTCAACTACGCCATTAAAAACCGCCAAAAAAGGGATCATGCAAGCAAGCGAAATCATGCCCTCGCTATTGAAAGCGGTTCATAGGTACCAATCAATTCAATAAAATCCGTTGTTGCCAAGAAGGTTGTTGCCGTGTTAATTAATTTAGCAAATGGTCGCGAAACTACATAATGCTGAAATCAGCTGACTACAGTGGCGATAGTGGTATGTTCTGTTCTAAAAATTCAGTAATCAATTGGTTTTATAGGCTTCAACTGTTATCGGGAGTGTCCCAAATGCCAGCAGGTCAGTTCATTGATTTGCCGATGGAAACATTGCTATTAGAACTCATTGAAGAAATATGTCCATTCACAAAACTTCTTATCGACCTACTGAATTCATTTAATCATATTTGATTTTTGCGTGAATTGCCTATGTATGTTTAATTGTTCTTAGTTTTGGCAGAGTTTTCAGAGAATCCTGCATTCCAAAGAATTCCTTTGATTCTGAAAGGTTATTCAGCATTCTACAATTGATGTTAAGTACTCAGGTGGATGCTGCTGCCCATTCCCTGGTGAAAAGTCGACTAAGGGTTTACCCTTAGTTGACTTTTACGACATCCACGGGAGGAGACGGAGAGGTCTATTCTTAGGCCGAACACACCACGGCACTTTTTGCCCTTAGTTTTAGCGTATCATCCTTCAAATCGGCCTTTTCTCTCCATGTTCCAGGGGGTATCAAAGCCGGCGCGTCTCGCGCTGCCCACCTCGCCTACGGCGCCCTCTCCCGACGGAAGGTAGCAGAGGATGGAGCCGCCAGGCTCGCCAGGGTACTGTCAGCTCTAGATCTTACTGCTTTAGGAGTTGGCAGTACTCTAGGTGTTGGAGTATACGTCCTAGCTGGTGATGTGGCTAAGAATTACGCGGGCCCGGCTGTGATTCTGTCGTTTCTGCTCGCTGCTGTGGCCAGTGTCTTCGCGGGTCAGTAGAGTAATCTTTGGGGACATCTACTTGTTTATTGAGACACCAAAGGCGATACAATTGTATAAAATGTTAGAAATAGGAACGTAAGGCTAATAATAAAGGCCCAATTCTCTAAAGTCTAACGAATAATTAGTTAAAATAGAGTTCGGACTTTCGATCTTGTGTCGATGTCTTAAATGACAGAAATGGTATTCTCTTAACTTAAAATACAACACTGTAATGTGATTATATCGAAATATGACCGAAACTTGAACTATACAAAGTTTTTTCGATTATTTTAGCTTTTTTATTTTGTATATGGAGTCTCTCTTTACTCTTTCCAATTATAACTATCCTACTCTAATGGTAGTCACCGTGAATTGAAAGTAGACTAAATTGTTTTATGAGGGAGCAAAATAAGAACTTGCTGTCAATTCACAATTCAGTCTCGATGCGGTTAACTTTCAGTGTAGTTTTATTGGGCCTCCGGTTTCTACGTTTGAGAATGAGGAAAGATGTACCTACTGTTTTTTTTATTTGGAAACATTAAAATGGAAAACTGATGATGTCTGGACGTGTTATTATAATTTAGAACCTCGTTTTTCCAGGACTTTGCTACGCAGAGTTCGGCGCTCGCGTTCCTAAGGCGGGTTCCGCCTACGTCTACAGCTACGTGTGTGTCGGCGAGTTTATTGCCTTCATTATTGGATGGAATCTCATATTGGAATACATTATTGGTATGTTATAAATTGTGTGTGGCATACCATTATGACAGAACAGTGATGGTAGATGACTTACCATCATTGCTCTGGCATAATCATAAAAGGAATATACATACTTGTATATATCGATCAATCGGTACATTTTGTATGATCTACTTTATACAAGTCCGGCGCCCTGCGGTTTTGACCCTAAGATCATAAAAAACAGTGGGGCTACTCTTGAAAACAGTTCCAATCTCAATCCAGTTTCAACGCTTGTTTGGCACTCTTGAACCAAATTGAGTTTGAAATCGAGATAGAGCATACGCGATTGACTTCGCGTGAAGAACAACAGAGACAGAAAGTCGATTTCACTTAGTTCCATAAAATTCCACTCCAAATTGTGCGCTAGTATTGAATTCAAGAGTACCAAATGACCAAGGAATCTAGTACTCTCTGACTGAAAAAATGACACTAAATCCTGAATTAGGATCGAGTAGAGCGTCAAGAGTAGCCCTGCAGTACAAAATTGCTTTATTGAATGTCATGTGTGTTGGAACGAATTAGTAGATTATTGCGTTTTTAAAATGTGCAAAAAT
Source organism: Epirrita christyi (assembly GCA_951392215.1). Taxonomy (NCBI): domain Eukaryota; kingdom Metazoa; phylum Arthropoda; class Insecta; order Lepidoptera; family Geometridae; genus Epirrita; species Epirrita christyi. Next base: position 15,323,124 of record OX595844.1, read on the forward strand.
CGAATGCAAAAAGTTATGATTCCGGCCAGGATCGAACTGGCGGCCTTCTGCGTGTAAAGCAGATGTGATAACCACTACACCACGGAACCCATGTCTCTGTTGATGAAATTTAGCGTTCTGTTGGAGCTTGACAAGATGCATGCTGGAATCAATTATTTTGAGAAAGTCATAATCATCATCAGGCGATAGAAGTTCACCCCAAACATAGGCCTACTCCGTAGAATGCCATTAGTAGTGTGATGCCTCTGGTGTTGCAGTCGTCCATAAGCTACGGTAACTACTTTCCATCAGATAGGCCGTATGCTTGTTTGCTTGCAATAGTGGAATAAAAAAAATAAAAAATGTGTTCTTCTAGTTTTCTCAAAATCAGTTTTTGCTATCATTTGCGATAGCAAAAACTGATCACACTCTGAACATCACTTCTTGAAGTGATGTTAAGATGTGATTAGCATATAACACGATGAAAATTGAATTTCGCGCCACTTACGAAACGCTCCATTAATTCGATCTGCTAAACAATTATTATATAATTTTGTGTTGCAGGTGCAGCATCAGTGGTGAAAGCTCTGAGTGAATATTTAGACTCTTTACTGGACAAGGCGATATCGACGCACTTGGCAGCCGCCATGCCACTTGACACGCCACATCTGGCACGCTACCCGGATCTCTTCGCTTTCGCTGTCATCATGATATTCTCTGGTAAGACTGCGTGGTACTGGTTATCTTGAAGGAACTAGTGTGGTGAAAGGATTCAAAGCGAGGTGCAAAGCCACCTTTAATGCACATGTTGTCACCATGTCTTTTACAATTCCTCGACGACCTCTGTGGCGCGGCGGGCGAAGGTTCGCCTGCGACGCAGGAGGTTGCGGGTTCGATTCACGCCTTGGAACAAATATTTGTACGATCTGCAGATATTTGTTCAGGGTGTTCTGGGTATTTTCTACGTATAATAAAAAATATCTATGTATGTAATGTATTGTATTAAGTATATCAGTTATCTAGTACCCATAACACAAGCTCTGCTTAGCTTGGGGCTAGATAATGTTGTGTGAAATGTCCAGCATTTATTATTATAATTTATTAATTCTACTTTCACTGTTTGACAGCACATCGTATTGTGTTTTGTAAACATTTGACCCTCGGCGGGTTTCGAATCCGTAACTCCAGTCTCCGCTGGCGAATTGCCCGTCTCTCATGGTTACTTTGCATCGTTACAGTGGCACTTGCGTTCGGAGTTAAGGAGTCTACAAAATTCAACAACTTCTGTACCGGAGTCAACCTGTGCGTGGTGCTGTTTGTCATCATATCGGGTTCCTTTAAAGGTATACAAAACTAATTAAATAATGTATTTACTATTCGCATGTACAGGGCGGAACAAAATGATCCTTGTGATTTCAATTAATAAAATACGTTTTGAATTTGATTTACTCATTCATGTTTACTAGATACAATCACAATAAAAAATGAAACTCGTTAAACAAAAGTTATTGCGCAGGATTCATTCATATTCATATATTTTATTTGTTAGACACGCATTTTGAAAAACGGCTGTACTTTAACCTGGAAAATTTTCTTAGCTAAATAAGCCTTATTTATTTATTTATTTGTAAAAAGATAATCATGCCACAAAGTTTGCTTATAAACTACCTAAACTAAACAATCAATTTAACCTAGATTATAGATAGGCAGGTATTTAAGCAAAGTGGTTTACTAGCCCCCACACTAGGATACCCTGTGTTGTGGGTGGCTAGTCTCTTCCAAGAGTAACAATAATAACAATTTGGGTAGGTAGGTATGTATATAAATAAATAGAATACAAATGCAAAATTTTCTAAAAGAAGTAGAATATCCAAAATACCGTGGGTAAGTACTGACCTAGTTGAGATTTTTTTTTAAAAAAATGCCTAGTAGTTGTTGTTAGCTACACACACATCAGTCCTTCCATCCTTCATCATCCTTGGGTTATACATTCAGCATATGAAAAATGTGCAGAATGATTATCCTCTTCGGGATATCGTAGGTACTAATTCCGGAGCAACATGTATTTAGGATTGGATCATACTTATTGCATATATTTCTTTCTAATAGCTGATACCAAGAACTGGAGGATACCGGCCTCTGAAGTGCCCAAGTCTCCAACTAAAGACTTTGGTAGCGGAGGGTTCGCGCCGTACGGGATAGCAGGAATCATTAAAGGCGCTGCGGTCTGCTTCTATGGGTTTATTGGTAAGTCTATCTAGTATCTATAATCATTGCTTCCAATAGCGTAGTAGCCACTAGCATAGTAAACATTGGCGTGGTAGTCATTAGCGTAGTCCGCGTTCACTGAGCGTAGTAGACGCTAGCGAAGTTAACTCTGGCGTAGTAGCCTCTTGCGTAGTAGACATTAGTGTTGTATACAATAGCGTAGTATCTAATATTCTAGTAGATACTAACATAGTAGACAATAAAGTGGTAGCCAATACCGTAGTAGTCAAAACCTTAGTAAACATTAGCGTAATAATCACAAGCGTAGTAAACTCTAGCATAGTATCCTCTGGGTAGTAGACATTAGTGTAGTAGACAACAGCGTAGTAGACATTAGCGTAGGTAGTAGCCATTAGTGTAGTAGCCACTAGCGTAGGAGCCACTAGCGTAGTAGACAATAGCGTAGTAGCCACTAGCGTGGGTTTTGTGAGAGCATTATGACATAATTATGGTGTCCAGGTTTCGACTGCGTGGCTACGGCGGGCGAGGAGGCTCGCAGACCACAGAAGTCCATCCCCTTCGCGGTGGTGGCCTCACTACTGGTCGTGTTCTTGGCGTACTGCGGGGTGTCCTCGGTGCTCACGCTCATGATGCCCTATTACATGCAAGTAAGTAACTCGGTTATCATTGTAATAGTTTAGATAAATTTTGTTCGGTTTCGAAGAACCAGTATGAAAAGTGTGTTATGTATTTGTGAGTATGTTTACTACTTTTTCACGCTCAAACGGCTGTACGGGTTTGAGTGAAATTTGGAATGGAGATACCTTATACCCTGGATTAACACATAGGCTGCTTTTCATTGTCATCATCAATTTAGGTTTTATATATTTATGGAGGTTATTGATCGTTCCTAGGATGAGAAGGCTCCATTCCCCTTCGTGTACGACCAGCTCGGCTGGACGTGGGCCAAGTACGCCGTCAGCGTGGGCGCTATTTGCGCACTCTGCTCCAGGTAACATTCTTCATTTACAAGTACCAACTCCCTTATTGCCGAACATAGTAACCGAAGCAATAATTTTCGAATGTTTCGTATATTTCTATTTTTGCAAAGAAGCTAATACATGCGGCGCAATGTACTGCGAAATCGTAGTCGAAAGCTATTACTAGAGGGGCCAGGTTCAATGGTCTAGGTCAAACATGCGGCACGCGGGCCGCATGCGGCCCTTTACAACTTTGACTGCGGCCCGATTATTAGCATAAAGAATTTTTAATTGATCGTCATTTTACTTGTCAAACGTTAGTCATCGAGTGACTTTCCGTTAGGGAATAGGGGGGCAGTACTACTAGGTACATCTATGCAATGAGTTTGTTTTCTTTATGGTTGGGTTTTGCGGCAACCTGATTCTACGGTTTTTTAGCATTTTGCCCACCAATGACTTTGGGTGTTATTATAAAAAATGCCCTTTTAAGCCTTTTTGGTTTAAACCAGGACTACCAGTCTAGGCTTAAATATCGACCTAAGGTATATACGACTAATACAAAAGCAGATGGTTTGTTTTCCAGAAGCAACTTTCGAGCTAGATATTCCGCGCTTATGCCAAAAATGACATAAGCTTGGACTATCTCTGGTTTATCTAAAACCAGGCAGCCCCCTACTTTAGCAATGGTCTATAAATTGACAGTTGATTGCTTGTTAGAGGTAAGAAGTTTTATTTTTTTTATTTTTTTATATGGCATCTGAGTATTTCTCAATATTGCCAATGTCAAGTTATTGATTTAATCAAACAATGTCCAGTCGTCAAAGTCTTCTGTCAAGTCATGTTCTAGTAAATTGATGGCAGTTTACTAGAATGTTCCTGGACAATTTCCACCCCTTCGAAAAGACACGCAATACACTTATTTTATTAAAATTAACTACTATATGCTCTTTATAAGCTACACCGGTTAAAATGCCACCAAAATTACACGATATAACTCAAAAAAACACTAGAAATTGAAATAAAATAAAAAAGGACGACGTCTCCCTTCGAAAGACCAGAAAAAGTCCCGGTAAGAAGTTGGACATCTCAATTGTGATGTGACACAATCCGTCAGTTTGATACTTTGGAAAGCGAAGTAGCGCGAGAATTGATTTCGGAAAACAAACCATCTGCATTCGTATTTAAAGTCGCTTATGCCTAATGTCGATATTTAATCCTAGACTAGTACGCCTGGACTAAATTCAGATTTAGTCCATGTTCTGTAATAAGGCCGTTTGAGTTTGACATGCATGGTCTAGGATCATAGTTTTTGTACTCAATGTATATTTTCCAGTCTCCTAGGTGCGGTGTTCCCCTTACCGCGTATTATCTACGCGATGTCTTCGGACGGATTACTGTTCAAGTTCATGGGTCGCGTCAGCGAGCGCTTCCAGACTCCCATGGTGGGGACTATCATCGCTGGATTCTTCACTGGTGAGTCGTATCTACGCGACATCACGAGACGTACTACTGTTCAATCCCCATGGGTGTACCCATGAGTATGGGTCGCGTCAAATCTAGCAGGGTCAGCGCAACTAACAACAGTGGCTTATTTTTGATGATCCTTTTTACTACTAGCAAGCGTTTGTTTGATTGTTGTGTATGTATTTGTTGTATAAACGAGGGCGTTAATCAGCCTTTATAATAGTAAATATCGTGTAGGTAGGTACCTAGAAAAACCTAATTTATGTAAGGTGCACTAAACTACGGTAAATAACTACTTTCCGTCAGGTGGGCCGTACGATAGTTTGCTTGCCAAGTAGTATAAAAATAAAATATTGCCTCGCTACTGTCCAGCAATCGCAAGTTGGCTTGCGTATAGAAAAGTACCGATATACGTGTTCCTTTTTCAAATTAATGAAGACATTTCCAAGTACGTAAGGAGCAAGTAGTTTTGTATAAGCTTTAAATTAATTAGAAGTACGACCATTAATGTTTTTGTTGTTTTTCACCAGGTGTGCTGGCGATGCTGTTCGAGCTGGAGCAGCTCATCCATATGATGTCAATCGGAACTCTCCTCGCCTACTCGATGGTGGCTTCCTGCGTACTACTTCTTAGGTAACAACATCACACGACCATACATGATAGCAACCGATGATTTTTTCACACACTGTGGCATTTGCCCGCGACTCTGCCTGCGCGGAACGTAAGTGCTTCCTTGTTAAACACCCTAGAAAACAGCAAGACCCAAACGGCCTTATTACAAAACATGGTCTGTCATCACCTGAGTTTAGACCAGCCCCTTTATTGGCTAACGAACTGATAATCGCTTTCGATTCCGATTTTACAGTACATTGCGTTTTATGTTGTGATTATTTCTGCTTGTGACAATAAGCTGAAGCATGCGGCGCAATGTACGGTGAAATCGTAATTGAAAGCGATTACCAGTTCGTTAGACAATACCAGGGCAGGACTACTTCCATCACAGATATCGCTCTAATAACCTGTCCAAATTAAGTACATTGATGAATGGTACTAGATAGAACGAATAACTTGTTAACAAAGGACCAATGCATTGTACGTCTACTGATGCTAAAGGCCTAAGTGGTGTACCCTTATTAAGGAGTGTACCTGTACTAAGTAGGGTGCTTGTACTAAGTAGTGTACCTATACTAAGCAGTGTAGCTGTGCTAAAAAGTGTACCTTATTAAGTATTGTATCTGTACTAAGCAGTGTACCTGTAGTAAGAAGTGTACCTTATTAAGTTGTGTATCCGTACTAAGCAGTGTACCTGTAGTAAGAAGTGTACCTTATTAAGAATTGTATCTGTACTAAGCAGTGTACCTGTAGTAAGAAGTGTACCTTATTAAGTATTGTATCTGTACTAAGCAGTGTACCTGTAGTAAGAAGTGTACCTTATTAAGTATTGTATCTGTACTAAGCAGTGTACCTGTAGTAAGAAGTGTACCTTATTAAGTATTGTATCTGTACTAAGCAGTGTACCTGTAGTAAGAAGTGTACCTTATTAAGTATTGTATCTGTACTAAGCAGTGTACCTGTACTAAGGGGCGATATACTTAATCCAAAGCGTAGCATGATTTAAAAAACAGTTTTTCCTTAACAACACTTTAATTTGTTTTTGATCTGTGATCTACAACTGTCCTTCTCTTACAGATATGAAAGAACAAAGAGCAAGACAGCAGAGCCACTGAACTTCTCAGTTCGCACGGCGACTCGACAGATGGTCAACGCGGATCAACACGAGTTGCCGACGCGACTCAGCTCCGGGATAGTGTCAGTACTGGTCACTATGTATGGTGAGTGTTTCTTATCACTAGTTTCTTATTACTAGGGTTCCGTACCTAAAAAGGTTCCGACACCCTGAGACATAAAGATGAAAAGTCTCATGTGCCTGTAATTACACCGGCACCCGTGCCCTTCAAACCGAAACAGCAATGCGAGCACTACTGCTTGGTGGCAGAAATAGCGGTTGTACTTCTCCGGACGAACTCTTTCACATTTTTGTGTTCTACTACTAACATGTGCGCTATCAGTGTGCAAAACCGACTCACACAAGTTTTAGGGTTTTCAATCAAGTTTTTTTTAATTTAGTTATGTTTTTAGATTTGTTTAGATATAATTTAGATGTATTTTGTTTGCTTCCGCAGGAGTGTGGGCGTTCATAACGATGTACATAATCAACACGCACTCGGAAGCTATACTAGCGCTGCACTCGGGTGTGCTTACTGCGCTGGTAGCGTCTGCCACTCTCGTGATAGCGACGTTGTACACGATATCCCGACAACCTGTCTCTGAAAAGAAGCTGGCATTTTCGGTGAATACAAACACTAGCTTACAATATTGATGGCAAGGTAACCGGAAAAAAATAACCGGTTTTTACTTTAATATTTAGAATTACTATTACCGAGGAATTCAACTCGGATCGGGAAACTACGCCATATCTTCTCGTCACAGATACCGCAGACCCTCAAGACGAACTTACGGCACTGAGACGTGGTCGCTATTATTGGCCGTATAGACAAGCCCAAAGTCGCACAGCGGGCTATGAGAGAGCTATGCTAGGAGTTTCACTACGTTATATAATCCGAAATGAGGTAATCCTTTAAAGAACCAACGTCACCGACATTGCTCTTAGAATTAGCAAGTTGAAGTGGCAGTTCATATAGCTCGCAGACTGACAACCGATGGGGAATAAAGGTTCTCGAGTGGCGACCACAAATCGGACGACGCGGCAGAGGAAGGCACTCCACTCGATGGACTAAAGACATTATAAACGTCGCAGGAATTCGGTGGATGGAGGCGGCTCAAGATCGTTCGTCGTGGCATTCTAAAGGGGAGGCCTATGTCCAGCAGTGGACTTCTACAGGCTGATTATGATGATGATGATGATGGTGGTGGTGATGATATGATGGTGGTGGTGATGATGATGATGATGATGATGACGGTGATGGTGATGATGATGATGATGATAGTGAAGTACAGGAGTTGCCAGCACAGGTTAGATTGTTGTTGACATGCGAGTGGTTGGCGTAGGTCCCGCTGGTGCCGTGGCTGCCCGGACTAAGCATACTCATCAACGTGTACCTGATGATGAACCTCGACTACATGACGTGGGTGCGCTTCGCCGTCTGGATCGCTGCTGGTATGTCCACATATACATATATCATATATCTATCTCTGTCTCTGTTCCACCTCTTCCCTTCTACCCTCTCTTCCCTTTAGATAGGTATATTGAATGGAATGCCCATTAAAGTTCCGTTGATCGCTGATATAGTCTATTACTGTCGATTTTTCACGCCATATCTATGTAATAGCGTGGATTATAACAAAACAATATACATTATCATAGTACCATTGTCCATTGTTGCGTAGAATAGGGACGTTTAAGTACTGTATGCCCAACTAGAGCGACGATCGAGTAGAATTGAATCTGTTGACCAAAAACTTTTCATTAAAAAACCGACTTCCGTCATTCCGTCGGCTATCTGCATATTTTTATTTTGTAAAGGTATAAAAAACAATATCTTAAAAATACCCAAATTGCTTTATATGACTATAATATTTGAGGAGTTCCCTCAATTCCTCAAGGATTCCACTATCAGAACTGGGTTTTTAAAAAAATGTGACCAATCTGGAAGTATATCCTATAAAATAAACAAAGAATTTTCCAATTCAGTTAATAAAAATGACGTAGTTATGAGGTAACACACAAAAAAAAAATACAACCGAATTGAGAACCTTCTCCTTTTTTTGAAGTCGGTTAAAAAGGCTCAATGACACGCCTTTACCCCTTAGAGAATCTTTATCCAGTGGACTGAAATAGATGCTCTAGTCTAAGAGGCACTTACTGGCTTTATAGTAATCACTGAATTTCATGAAAAAAATAAAAAAGTCTTATCAATAAACTTTTATGTTCAGTTACACGATTTTGCTTATGCGTACGTTTTTTATAGAACATTGATAAAACATGAGGTTTTCGCGAAATGACCTAGATTAGATTTTATGATGTGCCCGCATGGTGTCAAGGTCTAGATTAAACTAAATTCACTAATTGGATTTCTTTTAATTATTGCGTCATTGCCTAATGATGATTTATTCATCATTAGAAAATCGAACCAGCACGCGTAGCTTTACGTTTTGTACTTTATCCCGACTTTATTATTACAAGTTGTAATGTTGTTTTTCGAGTGCAATTTTTAGTGTGTATAATATGTGTTCTATGACGTGGTGATCATGCCCTAAGAATAGCACTTCTCCAACTCGTTATCTCTGAATCTACTGGACTTATTGAATACCTTATTCACGGAAAACAGTGAATAAAAATCACTTTTAATCACTATTTTGTTGTTTGAATTTAGAATACACCAATATATTCGCCCTCCATCTCAATGCTATGCAACAAATTTATTTTTATAGTGTTAAAATGCTATGTTTATGAGATATGAAAGAAAATATGCGAAAATTTACCATTTCAATTTAATTTTTTTACCTATTTCCGAAACAACTGAGCCAAAAATAAAAAAAAAAAATTTTGGGCCTCACTCATAGTCAGGAAAACCTGAGAGAAAATCCTTGTATGGTAATTAAATTCATAGAATATAAAATATCGTTGCTTGGAATATAATTTTTTATCATTCATTATCATTTAAAAAAAATTACAACTGTACACCACTAAGGGTCTATACGGTCTTTAATTTCCCACGGAAAACGGAAAATACTCGTAATGAGAAAATGCGTATAAAATTGTGTTGGTTGACTAATTACTAATATTAATCTTTATTGCTCTAGTGGTTACTATGGTAGCCTATTTGCACAGAACCCTTTCCACGCAAGTCTGACTCGCACTTGACTGGTCTTTCATTCATTGGTCCATTGTACCGCTGCCATTCATTCTGAGCCTCACTTTGTCTTCACTTCTCATTCCAGGTCTTATAATCTACTTCACCTACGGCGCATGGCACAGCTCCGAGAGACGTCGAACTTTAGACTCGGTCCAATTAGCAGACTTGCATAACGACAGTCAGACCGTCCTACTCGCACACAACTCTCTCACTCACACGCTCGGCTGACACGAGCTAGAAAGGGATAACCGTACAACTGGAATCATCAGCCCTAGTGTGATCAGTCATAATTGTATCACCCCTAGTGGAGTGATAAGTCCTAGTGGTACGGTCGTCTCGTTCATAAGTAGCATTTAATTTGAGCTGGTACTTATTTAGTACGAAATAATCGTATAAAGTAGTATATACTTATTTAGTACGAAATAATCGTATAAAGTAGTATATACTTATTTAGTACGAAATAATCGTATAAAGTAGTACAGTGTAATCTCACTAATCCGGCACTATTAAAAACCGGAGGATGCCGGATTATTGGAATGTTCGGATTACTGGATTATACTGAAAAAGTCATAGGTAATAAATAAAATCTCCATTTTATTATTCAAATCTAGTGTCTTGTGTTTGCGTTTATTTGACATTTTTAACTATAAACTATGCTCACTTGAAAAAAACAAATACGTTAGCACGTGCACATGATAAGTTTTGAGGTTTGACTGCTAGTCGACGACGCAGCGACCAAGCGCACAGGTATAGAGGGGTGAGGGAGGCGTGGGCGGAGGGTGCCGGATTATTGGACGTGCCAATCTATCGAAGTGCCGGATTAGTGAGATTGTACTGTATATACTTATTTAGTACTTTTTGCAGTAAAGTAAATAAACGTTTAGAACTCTACAGTAGCGTTAGACAAGGACAAAACATCTGCTTTTCTGCTTGTATTATACAAAATACACAGAGTTTAATTCCATGAAGATCAGCCCCCCTATTCCCTAACTGAAAGTCACTAAGGGTGTTATTACAAAAAATGGACTAAGTCTGAGTTTAAACCAGGACTACCAGTCTAGGTTTAAATATCGACCTTTGGTATATACGACTGTTAATACAAAAGCAGATGGTTTGCTTTCCAGAAGCAACTTTCGAGCTAAATATTCCGCGCTTATGCCAATAATGACATAAGCTTGGACTATCTCTGGTTTATCTAAAACCAGGCAGTCCCTAGTTTAGCAATGGTCTATAAATTGACAGTTGATTGCTTGTTAGAGGTAAGAATTTGGACATCTCAATTGTGATGTGACACAATCCGTCAGTTTGATACTTTGGAAATTTGCGAAGTAGCGCGAGAATTGATTTCGGAAAACAAACCATCTGCTTTCGTATTTAAAGTCGCATATGCCTATTGTCGATATTTAATCCTAGACTAGTACGCCTGGACTAAATTCAGATTTAGTCCATGTTCCGTAATAAGGCCGTAAGTGACTAACGTTTGACAATTAAAATGCCTATCGATTGCTCAAAATTATCATTAAGAATTGTCAATTGATGGTCATTTAACTTGTCAAAACGTTAGTCATCAAGTGATTTTCAGTTAGGGAATAGGGGGGGCAGATCTTTAGATGTGCAAGGAGACCTCTTAGATTGTGGGGGTAGTCTTATAATAAATAACATCCAACTGTCACATAAATAGTCCTGATCCAACACTAGGATTCCCTGTGCCGTGGGTATCAGGAACTACGGCTACCATGGTACCACAACACCCAGACCCGGAACAAATATTTGCAGATCATGCAAACATTTCTCCCGCAGCGGGAATCGAACCCGCAACCTCTCGCATCTCAGCCGGCTACTCGCCCGCCGCGCCACAGAAGTCGTCATATTCATATTCATATTCATATCATTTATTCACCGTAGGAACACTGGGAGCACTTGGTTTTGTAATGGTGTACATACATTTTAGCGGCCGCACATAAGCCTTGTCAGATAATAATGAATTAATTCTAAAATATACCTATATAAAATCATTATGTCATACACATTACATACACAAAACCTTCAAAACAATATTTTTTATGAAAACAACACAAACAAACTAAACAAAAAACAAATTATAACAAAGTTATGTGTTGCCGTAGAATAATAAAAATTTCTACCGAAACATTTTTGTACTTAATTATTATTTTATTTATTTTTTCGGCTGTAAAGGGGCCTTGTCAAATAGTGAAAATACAAACAATAAAAATTAAATTAAATCAAGAAAATTATAACACATAATTATTCAAATGTGTCAAAAGTTAATTTTATTTTGCGGCTGTAAAGGAGCCTTGTCAAACAGTGTAAATAATAAAAAAGTACAATATTGATTAAATTAAGAATAATTATAAAACGTGTAACAATATTATATTATGTCAAAATAGTTAAAATAGGTAGTTACATGTTGAGATACTATTTATTTTTGTATTTTGCCAGGGCAGAGACGGACATTGTCCAAACATCTTTATCGCTATTATACTCACTACACTTATAGTATGCAGCCCTAGTTAAAGCAATTTTAATATGTTTTTTGAATTGTCTCTCGCTTAAGTCCAATATTTGCTTTGGGATTTTATTGTAGAATCGTATACCATTTCTAAGAAATGATTTATTACACTTTTGAAGTCTACATTTGGGGAAAAACAGCTTACATTTATTTCTTGTGTTAAATGAGTGTGAGTCGCATTTTTTATTAAACGTATTTATATTTTTACGTATATACATAATACACTCATATATGTATAAAGAGGGCAAGGTTATTATATTAACGTCCCTAAAAATATCTCTAAGAGATGTTCTCGAGCTTAAATTGTAGATTGCCCTCACTGCTCTTTTTTGAAGCACAAAAATAGTTTTAAACCTTGCAGCTGTACCCCACAGAACATGCTAAACTAATAGATTTGACTTTAGGTTCAAGTTTAAAATTGCCTGCCTATTTTTATTGATTATGTATTAATAACTATCGTATTTCTTTATTATAAACAATATTTATTTTAATTTTGGAATATAAATTGTGATATTTTTTTTATGATTGGTTCCTATCTCTACCAAGATCATGCATGTGTTTGAAAATGTTTGATGACAGAGTTTGTGGTTGATGGAATACACAATAAATGAATAAGTTCATCACTGCCGCGGCCGGCAATCAGGCGTTGATGGACGATTGTGATTATCAAGGCTTAGGCGTAATCGAGGCACACATATGTGACTCCAGCAATGCCCTATTCCGGCCAAGGCTTGTATAGTGCTTTTCTCAAACAATACGTTGATATCCAAACAATTCAAAGTAATATAATGTATTTTTTTTTACTTGACTATTCTATTACTTAGGGCTTCATACTAACATTGCCTTTGTGACAACCCGACTGATTAGGATTTTCATGCTAACATTGTCGGCCTAGACCGGCAAGGTCGATTTATCTCCAAGGTTCACTAAATAACATGTGAATATAAAAACAAACAAAATTTAAAAAAAAACTGTGATCACGTGTCCAACTGACCATACACATTTTGTACGTTAAAAAGTATGTCAAATTTTAATGCTAACAAATAAATGTACCTACATTCTCCCCTCTGGCCACGTGGTCCTACTGCCTTTGTCCTACCGATCGGCCCACATGAACTTTTTTCCGGTTGGTTCGATTAACTAATCGGACTATGGAAACTGACGTTTTCTTAGACCACGTAGTCCCACTAATCGGATCACGAGAACTTTTGATTTCCTGTTGGTTCGATTAACTAATCGGACACGCGCACGGTATGATATTTGTAGGAACATAAATTAGTACCTACTTCAAAGAACTGTAAATTGATTAACTGATTCAATCCGGATGCTAGCTTGATCCCAGCAATGTCACTGCCTACCACTACTTGGACGAGGCGTGAATTAATGTATAAAACTTATACTTGTACTTCATACCTTTGTGGCATTATATATTTTAGCTGTTTGTCCATGAATGAAGAACATTTTGACATTTAAGAATCTCTACGACTGGTTCCTTTAAGTTTCGCCAAAGTTTTTTGTTATCTATTTATTTACTTACCATAATTTAGATTAAGGAATATGGTGTATACACTTCACATCAAAAAAATCGAAACACTTGTCAAGTTTATGTATCTAATGGATTATTATAAAAATATTGTAATAAACGAAAACAAAAAATAAAATAAATAATAATTCTGGACATTGCACACAACATTATCTAGCCCCAAGCTAAGCAGAGCTTGTGTTATGTGTACTAGATAACTGATACCACTTACAATACATAACAATAGATATATATTTTTTATTATACATAGAAAATACCCAGAACACCCTGAACAAATATCTGCAGATTGTACAAATATTTTTTCCGAGGCGGGAATTGAACCTGCAACCTCCTGCGTCGCAGGCGAACCTTCGCCCACCGCGCCACAGGGGTCGTCAAACAAAACAACAACTGTAATATAACAGTAGTACAAGGTAAAGAACTGCCAGCAAATATAATGATGGCTTTTCTTAAAGAAATAATCCTCTTATTTGGTTATTTGTCGCCTGAAAGACAATCTTGGTATTGTTTCGATTTTTTTGATGAGAAGTGTATATTGGTATATAGGTACATATATATGTATGCATAGTAATCTGCGTAGTATCTGTACTATAAGAAAATAAGGCAGTTTTCATTATGTAAAGATAGGAAAAAGGTATTGAGAAAATAATACTTTAAGTGTTGAAAAATTGGGAGCTTGCAAATTTTGCAATGAAATCTTGTAAATCTTTACCGTACCTATTTCTGTCGCCAAGCAGTAATGCTCGCATTGCTGTGTTTGTGTGAAGGATACGAGTGCCGGTGAAATTACAGGCACATGAGACTTTTCATCTTTATGTCTCCTGAGTCCCTGGTCGGCACTCGGCAGCGCGCGTGTGATGCCTCTAGTGTTGCAGGCGTCCATAGGCTACGGTAACTACTTTCCATCTGGTGGCCGTATGCTTGTTTGCTTGCCAAGTAGCATAAAAAAAAATTAAAAAACTATATCCATAAATATTTTTTTTAATACTGTCTAATGGCTTGAAAAATACAAGCCATTGTCTTCACACACTGATTCGAATTGTATGAACTCGCACCTTTTAATGTGACGAAATACCAGATCTGTCATTTCTACCGATTCATGTCAATGGGAGCGAGCAGAGTCGCTTTATAAATGTAGATAAGCTAACTTTAATAATGTACTTAATATACCGAGTGTGTAATATTCAGTATTATGAGATGTCTGTGAGACAGCAACCCTCAGCTTGAGTTTAGATTTTAAGTGTTACTTGCACCAACAAATGTAATGTTAAATAAGACGAATGACAGCGTCAAATCGTATGAAAAGGAAGGTTCAACTGTCTGTTGTCTCTTTTAAAATCCGTGGTGCAAGTGCTGTTAAGTTATGAATAAGTGAATGCCCTGAACTTTTATAAACATTGAAAATATCACAACTAATAATCAAATAATAGTATAGGTACAGTCCGTCCAGAAAGAGTAGAAAATAAACGAGGGTGCCACTATCGTTTACATGGTATCACCACATATCAATACCACCAATCACCGTCTGACAATTCTGACATTGCAGTGTGTGTTGCCGCTAGCCGAAAATGATTCTCGTTAGTCCAACAAAAAAAAACTGCAAGTTTTCAGGAAATTGTTTGAATTCTGTAGAAACTAAAAACTAAATGAGTAATACACCAATTATTTTTTTACATTGTATCATTTGGTGGATGAAAATAGTATAAACTAGTGGTTCGCCCCGAACTGAGACCTCGCGATGACACCTTTATAAGCCCGACTAATTTAAGAGGGGAAGAAAGGGTTTTGTATTTAACGGCTATGTAAGTATGTTTGTATGGATGATCCATCAGAAATCTAGAACTATCGAGTCAATTTCTCTCATATGAAAGAGATTTTGTGAAGCAAGAAAAAAGTTTTTTTTAATTAAGCAGTGCCATCTAGTTTTGTTACCTAATTTTTAAAGATTTAAATTTTCTACTCTAAAAATGGATATTACAAAGAAAAAATCCTCAAGTTTCGACTTCTCCCCGTAGAACAAAATATACTTAAATAATAAATTTCAGCATTACCCGAGAACTTGAAGTATCAACGAGATATTTTTTTGCATATTTTACTTTCTTTACCCTTCTAACCGATTTCTAAAAACATTTACTGAGAAATAAAAATTAACCTCTATAGGTAATTTTTCTACACATCATCGAAATAGCCTTTGAATAGGACTAAGCAACAGAGCGTAAATACTACATACCTGTTAGTATTTAAAGTACTTGACGAATTAATTGATAACGTCCTTTTGACGAAAACATAGAACTCCAATGTCATTCAAATTCCTAGGAATGGGGGGTCAACAATGGATCTTATATTGGTTTGTTGTTTTTTAAGGTTCAGGTTTCTAATTTCTTCAATTTCAGACTTTTCCCTGTAGTTGTGACACAAAAGCCACAAGCATACCAAATTTCAGCATTGTGGGATTGCTAGAAGTACCCTAGAATTTTTGATTTTTACGTTTTTTATTTTCCCTAATATCTCAAAAACTACTAAGGCTAAATACTTATTAAAAACAGTTTTGAAATGGCCAACCAAAGCGCTTTCATTAAAAACCCGACTTGATCTGACTGTCTCACTTTTATTTTTTTTACCCCCTCTTGGACCCCAATATCTCAGCAACCCCCTGACCGATATAGCTCATAACCTTACCTACAAATTGTACCAATACTATCTACCCCCATACCAAATTTCATGAAGATCGGATTAACGGTTAGGAAGTTTTCATTGGACAAACATACATACATACATACACACATACATACAAACGCCGATTCTTCCAACTTGACTCAGAGAACTCGCTTCGCTCGTTCAATAAATCAGCAAAACCTATTCAATGCTTCAATTTTTGAATATCTTATCATTATTTTTTTTAATCTAGCTAAGAATGTATTTATTGCACCAATGGATTTTCATCAAAAAAATATAATTCCGCGTAATACAAAGAA
Source organism: Epirrita christyi (assembly GCA_951392215.1). Taxonomy (NCBI): domain Eukaryota; kingdom Metazoa; phylum Arthropoda; class Insecta; order Lepidoptera; family Geometridae; genus Epirrita; species Epirrita christyi. The sequence goes on from OX595844.1 coordinate 15,339,680, forward strand.
AAGCTGAATCTAGTGACAAATTCACTAAAGCGGCCACACTGGACACTGAATTGACATATTTACGGGGTTGCCAGTTAACAGTAAATTTTAGTTCCTCGATAATTCATTTCTACTCTTTCTGGTCGAACTGTACCTATATTGAATGTTAAAGAAGGCCATAAGCGATTATTTACACACAATGCGTGTGAAGACGACGTGAGGAAAGAGGGTGTAATTCATCGCTTACAACTGGGAATACATCTTTTTATTACGAATGAATAAAAAGTTAAAATAAACTGAATTTATAAAAGTATATCATTTTGTTGCTAAAAATAAAATTTGCATTTCCTGTTTCCCGCCTTGTTTTATATTTTTTTTACAACCGGGCTGTATGAGGTCTGTTCCATTTTTAAATATGAATAAGGATTTGTCATAGAGATTGTATTTATTTAATGAGCCTCGTTATTTTTTCAAATTTATAAAACTTTTTTGGTTTGGTTGACATAGAAGTTCAGGGTGGTATTGTGAGTAACTGATGTCATAGGTATGTTACGTACCTACCTATAATATCACTTCCTTATAATATTGTAGGTACTACCTACATCATTAAATTCTGTGAGTGTTGAATAAGTTATTTATGCATTGATCTTCTAAAATCATAGTAATAGTTGTACACAATAAATAAATTCAAATTAATTTTATTTTTGTTATTTTGTTGTTCCTTTCGTCGAATTATTCACATTTTACAATTTATTTAAACAAAATTAATGATTAGACTTCAATTGTATTAGTTATTCTTCGCCAGCATTTCCAAAACATAAGTATTGACAACTTCGTGGGCGTCGGCTGCCCACAAGTGGTCCAGATGGTTGTACAAGGGATCCTTCAATATCTTCCATTCTATCACATTTGGTAGTTCATCGTGCAATAACTTGACGTCATCAATCGTAGAAACCATGTCGTTTAGGCCACTAACCAAAACTACCTTCGCAGTAACTTTCTTCAGATCATAAGAAGGTGGGACAAAAGAGCCATATTTCTCTAAATTCTTCACCGTCCCATAGTCATAATTCGCGAAGGGACCTCGCAAACCTATTTGAGAATAGTGTATTAGATTCTTTTTAGACGTGCCGGCTGGAAAGTGTCCCATTATCACATCGAAAAAGCTTGATTCTATAGCACCTAAGTGAGGCCCTATTAACGGGTTGAAGAAACCTCCATAACAAAATTCATAGCCTATCGGTAACTGTGTACATATTAAATTTAAAATAGCTTTCGTTATAGAAAAGTATCCAGCTATTTCATTGATAGGTAATATGGCATTTAAAATTGGTCCTACATGTATCAAAAATCCCAGAGGACCGACTGCATTTTTCAAGAAAGCTATCGGCGCTAAACCAACAAAAAGGCTGATTTTTTTATTGTATTCAGGTTTTGTTGATAAAAGAATGAATGTCATGGTCGTTCCTTCGGAAAATCCTACAATTTTAATTTGGGACTGCCCAGTAGCGTTCAAAATATAGTCAATATTCGCAGGAAGGTCGAAAATCCCTAATTCGTTGGCACTGTAGTCCCAAAACTTGGCGTCTTTGTCTGGATTAAGAGTTTCGTGATATCTTGAGTATCTACAGCCTCGTTGGTTGAGAAGCCATACCTCGTATCCTGCATCAGCTAGCATTATTGCCAAGGAGTTCTTCCCTCTTAGTATCCAGCCATCTGCAGAGTCAAAAACTCCGTGGCTTAGTAGCACAGGTCCTTTTGTGTTATTTCCTCTTATACGGAAGAGTGTTAATTTATAACCATCTTCGGTTATAACTTCATGCTCTTCGGCTTGGTAATTGTACTTCTGGATAAGTTGCGTACAGTTGAGTGTACCATCTTGTGGTATGCCACTTAAAGTTCCGTTTATCGCTGATTGTGATAATAAAGACGTCGCGCGGTGTATAAGTAATAGAGTTGTCACTGCGTAGAATATAGACATTTTGTATGTCCAAACTAGATGGAGTGAAATTGATTGCCAAAAGGGCTCAGTGGCAAGCCTTAGGGAAATATCTCAGCAGTGGGCTAGTATAGATGCTGTATTCCACGAGGTACTCTGACTATTGTAATCTCCTAATTTAATGAACCGACTTTTATAGTAGGCCTTATCAAAAAGCCTGTAGTATCAGTTACACAATTTCATTCATGTGTGCGTTTGTTATAGAACACCATTTAAGGTTTTTCGCGAATTGACCTAGATTAGGTTTTTAGATGTGCCCGGATGGGGCGTCAAGGTTGTGGCACTGAGTTGGTTATGTGAAAACATTCAATCAATGTAACAATTTGCAAAGTTCATAACTAGATGGAGACAGTATGCAAATTAGAACGCGCTATCGATGCGTTTCGTATGGTAATAGATAATCTTCACAGTGCAACAATTAAATTAAGTCTTCTGAACCACTATCGCGTTTTTTATTACCTTTCCCGAGAACAGAGTAGATTACTTATTGTAACGATTCGCTTAATCAGCATCAGAAAATTTATCACCCTTGTATGTATTCTATGGACATTTATGGATTTATGTATTATTGTAACTATGGACTTGATGGGGGAGGGATATACTTCATCTGGACTTAATTTGAGTTTGGCTGAAAATTTGCGCTGGATATTTTCATGTAAATTTTCCGGCACAACTGCCTGCAGCGATCTGGGACGCACAGGGGTAATCAAATGTCTTGTTATATTTTACCTAAGTATACTTGCGTTTTAGTTTAGTTTTTTGTATACCTACCTTTTTTCCCCTTTTGGCAAACCTGTTAATTTTGTAGCAAATAAATATTTTATCTTTATCTATAAAAACCCTTAGTTTATTGCAAAAGATTAATATATGGCAAAAAAAACGCGAAACACGAGTATGTACCACCTTTCATCACCGTACATATTATATTATGTCTATGCTTTAATTGATTTTACATTACAGCCCATTATTGTTTTCGTTAATTCCAGTCCATCCTAAGGTTGTCTGGAAGAGATCGCTTTCAGCGATAAGACCGCCCATTGAACTTCCAACTTATTTTTTAAATCATTTAATGGGGTAATTTTGAATGAGGTATGCAATTAAGTGTTATTTATCTTTCTATTCAAACGAACTCTATTCTTTCCTTTCTATTTTTAACCGACTTCACAAAAAGGAGGAGGTTCTCATTCGGTTGTATTTTTTTTGTATGTTTGTTACCTCATATCCGGCGTTTATGAACCGATTTGGAAAATTCTTTTTTTATTTGAATAGATATACTTCGAGATTGGTCCCATTTTTTTCAGAATCCAGTTCTGATGATGGAATCCATGAGGAATTGAGGGAACTCCTCAAATGTTGTAGGCATGCATATGGCGATTTTGATATTTTCAGTAACAAACCAAGCATTTGCATTCAGAAAGTATCATAATCCTTTCACCACTATGGTTCTTTCATCATTTTTTTTTCATGCAAATATTTAGTATACGAATACAATGGCGGAAGTTGGTTTTTTTAATGAAAAGTTATTTCTCTCTATTTTTTCTTTCTACTGGGTGAGGCGTAATGAGTAGATAATCATTTTCATGAGACTTTTCATCTTTATGTCTCAGGATGACGGGTGCAGTGCCACGCCAAGTAGGGCGCTTCCTAGGTGGCCGTGACGTGGCCTAAGTGGTATTGCATTTGTATTAGGCATCTGCCCCTCAATTACAGTTGCAAATGGCAATGGCGAACGCAACAATGGGGATCAAATTGATAGCCTTAGCGCTATCTAAATCTTATGAAACAGAGGCCCAATTCTCTAATTTAAAAACATTCAATTCGCAGTATAATCTCGTCTCAGTCGCACTGTCACGTATAGTAACTATTACTTAATCTTCGCGTTTCTTGCTAAGAATATGTAATAGTTACTATACGAAACAGTGCGACTGACACAAGATTATGTTGTGACTGGATTGTTTTTAAATTAGAGAATTGGGCCTCTGTAATCATCCTTCCAAGTTTCATAAAAATTGGAGAGCGCTCAGGCTGCCAAAATGATCCCCATTATTGTGTTCCCCATTGCCATTTGCCAGTGTAATTGGGGGGCTGATTCTGGTGGGTTACAAGCCAGTTCCGTAATTTATTCAAATAACAATAAATTAAGCCAGGGGATGGGCAGCAGCAATCACCTGAGTACTTAACACCAAACTGCGATCACCAATCCTCCTGCCAAGCGCTGTGATTACGGGAAATCCCCCCATTGCACGCTATGCATGTAATAAATTATAGTTTAAAGTAAAAACAAATAAGTGGTAAACTAGAACGAACTTTTATTAGATTGTTTTCTTAAACCATTCTGGCTATGTAAATGGAGTGGTATATAAAAAGAATTGTACTACAGAATGCTAAATTTATTCTATTTTTGCTGATTATGTTAGATATATAACAATTTACATAGTAAATAGATAAAAGAACCTCAAAATTATCAATACAAACTTTGGTATATACAAAACTTCGTATATAACCTGCTTATGTACTTAAATATATATTAACTGTACATAAGCAGGATATATAGCTCGGCTTTCATATAAACCAGCCAACGATTGTACCAGGGCAGCTCGCTCTGTCCTGTTCGACAGGCAAACAAGAAGTGAGTCGGCCGGGCGGCCTCGCCGCTATAAATACCGGCCACTCCGAGTGTTTTCGAACGGGGGCGGGTAGGCCCGATGTGCTTGAAACGTTGAATTTCGAAAGGGGGCGGGTAGGCCCGATGTGCTTGAAACGTTGAATTTCGAACGGGGCGGGTAGGCCCGATGTGCTTGAAACGTTGAATTAGCTGCATTTTTAAAGTAATTATGTTACCAAAGTTATAAGAGGTTTGATTATCTTTCACTGACATAAAATGTGAGCAAATGTATTGTGTTACATCTGTTCATGTTAATTAAATAACCTGCAAGATAATGGATAAATGTTAATCGTTATTTCAACACTTATTTCACAATAGAATCGTTCAGCAATGAAAACATACACATATATTATTTTGTTTTTATTCAAATAATCTATCACATGCTTTAGTGGAAGCCTCATCCAGCAGTGGATGTCTGCCGGCTGATGAAGAAGTAGATTAGGTACTATCACCAGTTTCCGATCATTATATCCTGGTCTTATTGACGACCTGTGTGGCGCGGCAGGCGCGTAGCCAGAAATGCAAAAGGTTGCGGGTTCGATTCCCGCTGCGGGACAAAATGTTTGTATGATCTGCAAATATTTGTACCGGGTCTGGGTGTTATGGTACCATTATACTCGTAGTTCCTGATACCCTCGACACAGGAAATCCTAGTGTGGGATCAAGACTACGTATGTGAGTGCGTTGGATGTTATGTTCTGTAATTATGATACATACATAATCTATGTTGTGAGAGGCTTCCCAACGAGAAACACCCAAACGAGTAACACTGTTACTCGTTGGGAATTTTTGTTCCAACAAGTAACACTATGGCCTGGGTGTATAGCTCGTTGGGAATATCCAGTTGATTTTGCATTTAAGTATGTTCTAAATAATGGTAAAACTAGGTGGGTTTAATGAAATACACATTTATTTTGTGTTATTTTATATTTTCACTAAATCATTAATTAAATTAACTACGACTTCTCAAAAAAATCACAGGTTGTTAATTCTTACATCTAAACAATAATTATTATTTAAATTAAATTCACATAAAAGAGGTCGGTTTATAAGAGGTGGCACCAAAATGTTTTTAAGTTATAAAATAAAAGACACGCGTTTCCTCTCGAACCACGCATAGTGTAAGGCTCCGAAGTTTACTCAACCTAGGAACTAGTAGATTAGAACGTCCTATTGGTTTTATTCCTTGTTTGGAAACCCCATTGCACCCTTGATTTTTTTTTAAATGGTTCATTCCCAAACATCATATAATCGGAGATAATTTTAACTGGCTACATACCCTTGTGACAGACCTAGTAACAGACGCACGGCTTAAGGCTTAGTAACAGGTTACAATGTGGCACGGGCGTAGCCAGGTTTTAGTTTCGGGGGGGTTCAAGAAAATGAAACAACAAAAATGTAAGTACACGAAACGACAATAATATCCACGTGAAAAAACTGCCGGCCTAACATATTGAACATTTCGGGAGGGGGGGGGGGGTTGACCCCTCCCCCCTGGCTAGCCCATGCCATGTGGCACCTTTTATGTACGGAACCCTACAAATAAACAACTTTTTGGTGCCAGCTCTATAGTTAGCGATATACACCAATATATTTGAATTTTCCACAGAGCTATTGGGATAATGATCGGGAGACGAGAAGACCTACCTACTAAATGCCAATTAATTTCAGCGCCATATTATTTTTTGAATTATACTTGCTAAGTATAAAACAATGTAAGTAGGCACATGGCTAAAATATATTCGCTGTGGATCAGTAGTACTACTGAGTAGTTCAACTGGTAGTGCAAATGATTTAACCTTGTATCTCTAGTACTACCAGTAGTACTAGTGACCCTATATGGCATTGGTAGTACAACTGAACACTTATGCTACCAAAATTACAATCCCATTGAAATCACATAAACTTAATAACTTACACGATCACACAGCATTATCACATTCTTATATCAATGAAATGGACATTGGCATAGTCATTCTTACTTTAAAATATAAATATAAGTAGATACGTAATACGCCAGCAGGATGGGCAGCAGCATCCATCTGAGAAGGTACTTAAGAGGACGCACCAGAGGCCGTAGACAAAGTAACATTCTAATAGCGATGATGCCAGTAGAAAAGTCCAAAATGTATGGGATTGACGTTAGCTATCGATATGTCACGTGGTCTTTTGTATTGAATTACGACTGTAGAAATGGAATGGCTTCGAAATGAATGCCGCTTGGCTAGGCCCTCTGGTATAGATATTATTGATTGTGTATACAATTTCATGGAGCCAAAATAGTAGCAAACTGCGTTCGCGTACAATAGAGCGTAAGGACCTTCTCTTACCGATAACCTTCTCTTAACACCAATGGTACTGCTACGACGAATCTGCCTGCCAAGCGTGGTGATTATGGTATATTTGCCATATCCTAGGGGGAAGCCTCAACCAGCAGTGGACATCTTGCCAGCTGATGAAGACGGTACGAAATGATATCAGAGACAAAATTTCTGGTTGACTACCTACTAAAAACCATTTTATGCCTGAAGAATATTATACTTAATATTAAAAACTTTGTGTTCACTTCCTTTAAAAGTGACACCCTGTACAATCCATGTTTTGTTTCACTCTTGACATTTTGCAAAACAATTTTTTTTTTGTCTACGTTGTCTCTTGCTGATTTTGTATCAAAACTAACTTTCGTCTCTATCTGAGCGCTGCGGGAAGCTTTTGTTATTCACTTTTTGTTGTTTACAATAATACCAACATAAAATATATTATCAAGGAAATAAATGTCTCTAGATGAAAAATCGAATAAAATAAATGCAAATTAAAACTACGTATAAAAACATAAAAATTAGTGGTAAATTCTCTCACACAAAAACACACCTTCAATATAATAAGTACAAATATAAATAAAATAAAAATATGACACCGGTTTACACAATTATACGTTATACTACTTGCATGTCATAACTTAATTATATTTATTTGAAAATCTATCCTCTCAAAGTCTTTAACGTTACGTTTCATTTGTACGACAAAATACAAAGAAAGTATGACAAAACCCTTGCAAAGTGTAGGTAAATCTTGTAAAAAATTCTAGGCGACGCGCTGCTACGGGAGCGCACTGTAACTAGAACTCGACGTTACAGGAATAGCCGACAAAAACCCTCGTAAAGTGTAGGTAACTTGTAAGGAATGCTAGGCGACGCGCTGCTACGGGAGCGCACCGTAACTAGATGAAGTTACAGGAATATCTCGACAAAACCCCTCGTAACGTGTTGGTAACTTGTAAGGAATGCTAGGCGACGCGCTGCTACGTAAGCGCGCTGTAATTAAAACTCGACATTACAGGAATAGCCGACAAAAACCCTCGTTAAGTGTAGGTAACTTGTAAGGAATGCTAGGCGACGCGCTGCTACGGGAGCGCACCGTAACTAGAACTAGACGTTACAGGAATATCTCGACAAAAACCCTCGTTAAGTGTAGGTAACTTGTAAGGAATGCTAGACAAGCTTGCCACGCCGTTATGGGAACGCACCGTAACTAGAACTCGACGTTACAGGAATAGCTGAACAAAATCCCTCGTAAAGTGTTGGTAACTTGTAAGGAATGCTAGGCGACGCGCTGCTACGGGAGCGCGCTGTAACTAAAACTCGACGTTACGGGAATAGCTCGTTAGAACTTAGTGGTAATGATTTGTCGCTTGTGGTCCGTGCTGGCGGCGTGTCCGTTGGTTGTCGACAGCGGCTTCTCGTTGAGCGAACTATTTCGGATTCCGTAAATAAAGTAGATGAGGTAGCCTGCAAATTGAAGACATGTTACAATGAGACCAAAGAATTGAAGAGCAAGGGAGGTATACCAGAGTGTTTGGCACATAGACCGACAGGATTTTTTGGGGGGTTGACGGAGTCATGCACTTGTTTTCCACGATAGAGCCTATGTCCTAAGTGTCTCGGTAATTTAAATATGTTATTTTTTATTTAATTTTTTAAATCACCAATAACCTTGCCTTTAAATCGTCATAAAAAAAAATTGTGGTTGTGATACTGATACCACAAAATAACTTATGCTTGTATTCTGCAATGTTAAGAAAAGTGACTTTTTTTATGTTATGTTCTTTTTATTTAATTTAAATTACAACATTTGCTCAAATTGGCCTCCTCTACACCATGCGCGACACCTTTTTCTGATTTCTATGGTTGTGGTTAGAAGCCGCATTTCATCTTTAATTTTTACAAATGCGGCGTAATGTGCCAGACAGCCGTCATTTTGGAAACATGGGACTGTTGGGTGTTATGTTAGTAGGTATGTTATTAGGGACACTTACCGATGACAAGCCAGATGATGAACCGCACCCAGGTCTGGTAGTCGAGCTGTGCCATCAGATACACGTTCATGCAAACGCTCAGGTATGGCACGAGCGGCACGAGAGGAACCTTCAACAAAAAAGGTACCAATTAATTTTTTCCGTCTAAAACAACTTACTGCTTCCTCGTATCCTAGTAGTTTAAGAAAGATCATCACCATCATCACTAGCCTGTTTACGTTCACAGCTGGACGAGACCTTCCCCATTGTTATTTATAAGCGTATAATAGCGTGTGTCTTGTAAAATCTTGCTGATGCGTTTTTACTTTTGACTACCTTCCTAAGGTTTCTTAAATCTCATTTACTATGTATCAGCTTTTCTCTGCTCCCAGGCACGACACAGACAGTATCCAGCTAGTGGTTAGAAGGATCATAAAATTAAGCGAAGCCGTGTTTGATGCCTAACTAATTCTTCTAGGCTTGGTCGCGTTGGAACAGGAGTAATTTTAATACTTTATAAGACGATTCAAAATGATCCTTGTGATTTCAATGAATACAATTCTTTTGATTTGATTTGATTTGATTTGATTGAATATAATGGGGGGATTTGCCATAATCACCACGCTTGGCAGGCGGATTGGTGATCGCAGTATTGGTGTTATTTACTCAGGTATTTTTTTTTAAACTTGAAAATTCAGCTTCTGTAGTGCCCTAGATCCTTTTCATCATATGCTGGTGCCTGAAGACTAGACTGATGTGTTCAAAAATAAACATTTTCGAGTTTCAACTGAAGGTTCTAACTGGAAAATCCCTCAGTTCCCTTCAAAAAAAGTGTTGTGAGTCGATGATCCTGGAAACGACTGCACCATTTTCTACCAAACAACAGGAACATAGGTCATTAGACCATTATGGCCTCCTCGGTCTTTGGCCACTAGAGGTCCTTGGTGCTGTTCCGGAGCTGTCGGTAAAGCACGACCAGCAGGAACGCTGGCATACCCCCGAAGTCCCCCACCACGATATTCGCCTCATCCTAGCAACAAGTCACTATTAGCACTAATTTACCTTGAAGGAGAGGTCCTTGGTGCTGTTCCGGGGCTGACGATACAGGACAACCAGCAGGAACGCTAGTATAGCCCCCAGCACCCCCACCGCTATACCAGCCTCGTCCCAACGCAGCACGCAGCACGTGACTAGGGCCACCAGGACTGGAAGAACGAGGAATTCATTAGATTAGACAAAACATCGTCATCAGCAACAGTAGACATCCATTTCTGGATAAAGACTTCCCCATTCATCGACTTCCTAATGAAGACCTACTAATTATTCGGTCCATCGAGTAGGTGGCATTCTACACTAAGTCTTTCGGGTCGTGGTCGCCACTTGAGTTCTTTTTTCCCCAGCAAATTGTCTGCCCATTTCCACTTTGACTTGCTAATTCTTGAAACCAGTCGGTAACCTTGGTTCTTGTGCGGATTTACTGGATCGCCCGGTCAACCAGTTACTCTCAGTTCCATATGTCATCACTATGTATTGTATATCATCGTATGACAACGCCACACTGATTGTAAACTTTCGTCTTGAAGTGGCTTTTCTGTATTTGTGACGAGAAGTTTGGCGTAGTTTCCCGAACGCTGGCGCATCCGAGTTGGATTCGTTAGCTGACCTCTTTGTCCAAGTTGGGCATGTATGGATGGATGCGACATGGTTATTTGACATAGATTTTTACTTGTAGGTAACTCAATTGATATCTTCTAGAAGGAGGTAGACTTACAGAAGATGACAATGGTGCATTTAGCGATAGTGGCAGAGAGCTGCGTCGGGTACTTGAGGCCTAGCAGGTTGAAGGTCTGCCGCGCCACGCCCGCCGGCGTCTCCGGCACCGGCTTGGAGCCGCCGTTCAAATGGAGGGGGGACTCCTCCTCGTACCTGGAGAAAGAACACTGGTGGTTTAATGGCTAGAGACCCCGACTGCCGACCCTGATGGTTGTGGGTTCGAATCATGTCATACACCAAAGGATTTTGCACTGTTAATTTATTATTAGGTATTTATAAAGTTTTCCCGGACTTGTTGGGCAATTTTCGTTTGTATAAGATTTGCCCTGGCTGCTGGCTTATTTAGGAGTGTGTTACTGGAAGAACACGTGCCTTTTTCCCCAAAGGGGTAGGCAGAGCCTCAAAGGGAGCTTTTTCACCGTGGATTGCACAGTCGTTGGAATATAGACGTGACAAGTGGAGAGCTCATCGCCACCACTGCTTTCCACGACCAACTCGGCTAACGCTTTCTTCCAGTAATAACCACCCCCAATAAGCCATGCAGCGCCAGGACAGAAGCGGCTGAGAAGGAACACCGTGAGGTTTTAGTCGGTAGGCAGCGCCAGGACAAATCTATATTAACAAAAATTGCCCAACAAGTCCGGATAAATGCGAGGTTAATATGGACAGAACATTTATTTAATAACTTTTCATTTAAAAAACCGACTTCCGCCATAGTATTTGACAAAATATTTGAATGAAGAAAAAATGATGAAAGAACCATAGTGGTGAAAGGATTATTATACTTTTTGAATGCAAATGCTTGGTTTGTTGCTGAAAATATCAAAATCGCCATATGTATGCCTACAATATTTGAGGAGTTCCCTCAATTCCTCATGGATCCCATCATCAGAACTGGATTTTGAAAAAAATGGGACCAATCTGGAAGTATATCTATACAAATAAAAAAAGAATTTTCCAAATCGGTTCATAAACGCCGGAGATATGCGGTAACAAACATTAAAAAAAAAAAAAAAAAAAAAACTAAAAACTAGGGTTATTAGGTAGTTAGTAGAAAACGAAGTAACTATACCTGAGTATGAGTACACTGGTAGCCACGATGGTGTAGGCGAGCAGAGTTCCGATGGACATCATGTCAATCAGCTGGTTCAGGTTGAAGATGGCTGCCATGATAGCTGGAATCAGAATAGCATAGAGGTTAACGTCAAGCAAACACTAGTTTAAAATGCATCATCAGTAACCGTTAAGCAGTGCCATGAATGATGACGCCGTCACTCATCCTGTACCTTCTTACGGCAGGATCGACTCACAGACCAGTAGGTACTTTGTGCCTTTGTGATTATCAAAGAAGTTCACAAACCTGCGAAGAGTCCACTTAAGAAGGTAGCCAGCAGAGGAGTTTTGGTTCTTTTGCAGATAGCTGCTAGAGGTCTGAACAGGACCCCATCTGTGCCCATAGCATACAGCACTCGTGGTAGAGGGAACATGGCTCCGAGGAGACTGGTGCAGAGTGCGAAGATGGCTCCGATGGTTACTATCCACTTGATGATTGGGAGCCCTGTGACGGTGAATACGTGAGGGAAGGGAGCGTCCGCGTCCTAAAAGAAATTTTAAGGTTAGTGGTATCTAAATGATTGGTCGCTAGGCCCTTTCCAAGGCCACCATACCTGTAAAAAGAAAGTAGCTCGCGCCACGAGTTATGAACGCTCGGCGGAAGTGGTAGGGTTGATTGCGCATGTGTCATCTCTCTCTCTCCCGTCACGGCTCTCTATGCGCCGCTCTATACAGCCCAAAAAATGACTACAGCGCTTTGAAGGTCAGCGCTCATGACTCGTTGCGCGACCTATATACCTCGCTGATTGTTTTTTTAACATCGATCTTAGGTCAAAACAAATCAAATCAAATTAATTTTATTCATTAAAACCACAAGGATCATTTTGAATCCAGGAATCCATAACATTCCACCTGTTTGGTTAGGTGGGCCTCTGTTTGCTAGCTAGCTAGGTACCCTATTTGGACCCTAGCATCGCTCACAAGCAATCGCTAAACCCAACACTATATCATTTAGATTTTCGTAGTTACTTTCACCATGTTGATATAGTTTTAACTCATTTACTTATCCAAGGACTCGGTACCGGAAGATAGATAGATATGCCTTTAAATAATAACCTTGCTTCGTTGGTTGGTATTCATTGCAATCCAAAGGTCGTTTGGTACATATACAGGAAATCAAGTCACAAAAACATAGAGAGCATGTGAACTATTTGTATTTTTTAACGCGTCCGAAAAACAAACACTCGGAATGCCAAAGGATGTTTGGTTTGCTTCACCAAATCAAAAGAAAAAAACAAAACATGAGGTCTGCGGTGTCTGGAGTTCTGGACCGACGCAACAAGCTTAAAATAAGATCACTGGTAGCTAGACTGGTTACAGTCTCGAAACGTCAGCAAAAGTGACGAAAAACAGTGGTAATTAGCCGTTTTTTCAATTTTATAAGAAATATATAATTCAACTAACCTGCAAATAATAAGGCAACATCATTGTTAACACCGTTGCAATTGTAAAGTATGAGACGAATATAACCACCAAAGAAAGTACAATCGACAGCGGTATATCTCTCTTAGGATTTTTGGCTTCTTCCCCAGTAGTAGCCACGCAGTCAAACCCTACGAAGCCGAAGAAGCACTTGGCTGCTCCAGCCATCACGCCTGCAACCCCCCACGGCATGAAACCTCCTTCCCCGGCCTTGTCCTGGTATTCTGCTGGGATGTCCTTGAGCTCTATGTACCAGTTCGCTGGGTCACCTTGAAGAGGAAATAGAGAGGGTTAAAATTGAGGGAAACCTCTTTTATTTGAGAAGGGACTGAACATGCTGTTTTGCCACCTTGGTCCTGACTAACCTGTCTGACCTTCTTAAGTGGCATTGAATGAACCATAAGATGGAACCCAATGCCAATGAATCAATGGTTCATTGATATTCGTAGCTAAACTAATGATATTTATGAGATACTATCAATTAAAACTGTATGTCAGGTCTCCTGATTCCCGCAAAATCAGTGTTCGAGATATCAAGAAGTGTTGATAAGCTGCAATGAGGAAAAAACAATAAAATTTGAATTTTGGCTACTTTGCTAACGTTCCACGTTGCTAAATACAAATATTAACAACAATGGCGTTAAACAGAACTAGGTTGGTACCTATGGTTGTATATGTAGGTAGTAAAATCGTTTTTCTTGTAATGGTTGTCTTCGTCAAATTATCTTGTCAATACAAGGTACAATCTATCCTAAGTTTGCTTCGGTTAATTGGTACCTAACCTACCCACATAGATTTTCATAGAGAGACAAATGAAGCGGAAAAGTATGTTTTTTACTTAATACAGTGTTATTAACTACCTAGTGTTATTAGTGCATAACAGATAGGTACACGTGCACCGCGTGTGAACACTTCTATCTGTCGGGATTAACACTGCTTGAATAGCTTAATACTTCAATGTGGGTATAGTGAGCCTTGAGTGTCACTCATTGTTGCTAGTCGATTCATAAATGTCTTTGTGTGATGTAGGATTTTTAAGATAAAAACATTCATTGTAAATCCGTTTTACGATGCTTCTACTAAGATTGTAGATAGAGATTGTGTACTGAAAAAATCTGTCTTTTTTACGGTTGGTATGTGTGTACCTACATGGACAAAACAAGCCTCTTAAAATGTTAGGTATTCTAAAGATTGGAGTGTACTCTTTGAATGGTCCATGATGGGTACATTTAGTATGGAAATGAATTTAAGTAGGTACCTACCCACCACCCAATAATTTTGTGTGTAGGAAGTACTTAACTCAGTGTCTTACGTCACGAGCGGCATATTGAACCCTGAGCGTAACGAGGGACTTCGGCGAGGGAGTTATGTAGAGTCCTGATTGAAGCGAGGGGTTCAAGCTGGCCAAGACGAAGACAGGCTCTATAAGGGCTCATGGTAACGGCCTCAGAAGGATTACTCATGCATAATGAGCTCTTATAGCGATGCAGTTCAAAAACTATTCAGTACAAAATATCGGTTCCGTGATGTCAGCAGCTATTATATTTAAAGGCACGTAGCAGAAGGTCTATAGACTTCTGCGATTAAAGTTATGCAATGATGACGGATGTCAACGACAGACCGATATTTTGTTCTGAATAATTTTTGAACTGAATCGCTATAAGAGCTTATGGTAAGGCCTCAGAAGGACTCACTCATGACAGCGCCAGCGATGACAACTACGATGACAGTGATCAGGTTCAGTGCAGTGAACAGGTTGTTTAGCTTGGTAGACTCCTTGACGCCCGTGGCCAGAAGAACTGGAAGAATACATAGCTACTATACCCTGTTTTTTAATTTCAGACAATTTTTGTAAACAAACAAATGTCAAAATATGCCACTGTGAGTATAAGTGTCATGATTGTGTAGCATACGTGTAAATTCACATATGACACACATACATGACACTTATACACACAGTGGCATATCTTGACATTTGTTTGTTTACAAAAATTGTCTGAAATTAAAAATCAGGGTATAGATATCTTCAAAAACAGCAGTAATAGGGTTTAGGGGAAATTGGGTCATAGGACAATGGACCCTAGGCACTACAGCTGATGTACGCCATCAACCCATTTATAATCATAAAATGATCATCATCATCACCAGCCTGTTTACATCCACTGCTGGACGAGGCCTCCCCCAAAACAATGGGAGGGATTTGCCATAATCACCACGCTTGGCAGGCGGATTGGTGTTGAGCACTCAGGCGGATGCTGCTGCCCATCCCCTGGTGAAATCCCTTAGTAAGGCTTTTACTATATTCACGGGAGGAGAAGGAGGGTTCTATTCTTAGGCCGGACACACCACGGCACCACCACGGCTTAGTAAAATGGTTATACTAAGGTCTAATTACCACACCACCAATACAGGTGATCACCAATCAGCCTGCCAAACCCCTCAAAAAACACTTATGTTATGTCTTTGGAGCCTATGTTCAACAGTGGACTTCTATAGGCTGAAATTTTGTACACATGAACAGTACCTACACTAATATAGAAACGTGAACCATATTAATGATGTAGGTAGGTACTTATTCATAGCTCTGTTAATTGTTATTATTATTATTTTTTTCAAAACAAACGTGACAAAAACAAAGTTGCGCCCTCATATTTTTATATCAAATTCGTGGACGACGGGGCTGATTGCACTTTTAGTACCTATCTTTAAATAAATATTTTGTATTCTTGTTTTGAGTGTAATTGTTTGTTGTTCCTAATATAAATAAAAAAAAAGTGGTATTCCTGTTTTTTAATAACAATTTTTTTAAATTTATTATTGTAACCATATAATTTTATAAGAAACGAACGCACCACGGGTGTATTAGTGTACTGATCATGATCATGTGTACAAAGTTTCATAGAGTTTGAAGAAAAAATAGCGAAATTTTTGCCCCTTTGCTACCGGTGACCATGTCTTAAGGAGAAAGAAGAGAAAACTCACCAGTAATAAGCATGACCAGAGCAAACGCAAAGAAGTCAGGATAATTCGCCATAAAGGAGATATTGATAGGCGCGAGCTCCGTCATCGTTTTTGCCATAGTGTTATTTGTCAAACTGTCAATATACAATGACATGCCCTTCGCCACACTGGCTGTACCAATGACGTACTCCAGGATAAGGTTCCAGCCGATTGTAAAGGCTATGAACTCGCCGACACTGACGTAGCTGTATACATAGGCTGATCCCGCCTTTGGGACTCGAGCAGCAAATTCGGCGTAGCATAGACCTGAGGACAAATTCAAATTCAAATTCATTTATTGCGTACAAGAAGAAGTAGTTTAGAATAATGGGTTCAATTTCAATTTCAATGATCTAGAATTAAGATTTATAAAATCTTATCGGTAATTTGATTGTTTTGCTTTTCAGCATAGGCCTCCCCCCAACCTTTTCCAAAGTTTGCGATCTTGAGCTTTCCTTCTCCAAAGCACTCTTGCAGCTACGCTGATATCGTCTTTCCACCTTTGGAACGGTCGACCTCTCGCTCTTTTCCCTTCTCTCGCGGGTACCATTCGATCACGACCTTAGCCCATTTATCTTTCTTACTTCTCAATATATAATTAATAATGGGTTCAGATGTAGAATTTTCCGGTTTGGGGAGAGATAGTTCTAGTAAGATCCGATAGGTTTATACCTTAGAATAATGACTAGAGCACGCATAGATACTATCTAAATCTAAGAGAGCACGTTTATACATAGTTTATACTATCACTACCAACAAACAAAAGAATGTAAAAAAAAATAGAATGTTATAGTTTTTGTGTAAAAAAGGGTTTTGATCAAGAATCTTGGACCCATCGGTTTCATTTTAATTCAAAGTGCCCAATTGCAACGTTAAAACGGCAACTTGATACTAACCAACAGAAAAAAGTTCTACTGTTTCTGGCGTTGTCACGAATGGGGGACGATGCCACTTTTTATCTCCCAACGTCCCCCAGTGCGGGCCAGATAGGTGGGGGACGCTGGGAATATACCCTTGTTATTACAGCGGCCCCACGTGATCAGATTCGTGAAACCCAGCATCGACTTGTGTGCTTGCGAGTTACGTAAGACAAGACCATAGTCGTAAAATAGCAAAGTACTTGACTTAAAAACAACACTTGGTCAAGAAAATATAATAAACATAATTATCTTCTGTGTATGACGCTCTTGTTTGGGATAAGACACATACATAAAACATACAAATAAATAAAGCGGCGTATGATCACGGTCACGGGCAGAAGAACGAGTCAATTAATGAAATGCGCATCGGTAGCCTCAGGGTGATCAACCCAATATAATGTGAAGGTGATGAGGGAGTTGCCAAAATTCCTGCGTAAATGTTAAATATTATGTGCACAGTATACTCTAATATGAAGGTTACTTTATTGTTATCACCTTATATAGGCTTACTTTATTTTAGTTTCACTTTAAGTGAAAAGTGGAATTAATTGATTCAAGCGTGACTTTGTGGAAATACTTTCTATAATATTTATTAGACGAACAAATAATTGAACGAGCGAAGCGAGTTCTCTGAGTCAAGTTGGAAGAATCGGTGTTTGTATGTATGTATGTATGTATGTATGTATGTATGTATGTATGTTTGTCCGATGAAAACATCCAAACCGTTAATCCGATCTTCATAAAATTTGGTATGGGGGTAGATAGTATTGGTACAATTTGTAGGTAAGGTTATGAGCTATATCGATCTGGGGGTTGCTGAGATATTGGAGTCCAAGAGGGGGTAAAAAAAATAAAAGTGAGACAGTCAGATCAAGTGGGGTGTCTAATGAAAGCGCTTTGGTTGGAAATTTCAAAACTGTTTTTAATAATTATTTAGCCTTAGTAGTTTTCGAGATATTAGGAAAAATAAAAAACGTAAAAACCCAAAATTCTAGGGTACTTCCAGCAATCCCACAATGCTGAAATTTGGTATGCTTGTGGCTTTTGTATCACAACTACAGGGAAAAGTCTGAAATTGAAGAATTTAGAAACATTTACTCCATAAAACAGGAACCAATATAACATCCATTGTTGACCTCCCATTTCTAAGAATTTTAATGACGTTGTAGTTCTATAGTTTTCATCAAAAGGACGTTATCAATTAATTCGTCAGGTACTTGATATAGGTACTAACAGGTATGTAGTATAACTACGCCCCGTTGCTTAGCCCTATTCAAAGGTTATTTCGATGATGTGTAGGAAATTAGAGTAGTTACTGATAGATCCTGTACTGTACTGGTAGACCTCGAGGTGAAAATTTTCAAAAATAATAATAGAAAATATGGAAATTACTTAGTTAAGTAGTCGGGCTGATAAAGGTGTTATCGCGAGGTCTCAGTTCGGGGCGAACCACTAGTTATATAGAAACAATTCCGCTCCTCTCCAACAAAAACTGATAGAATTCGACACAGTGTTCCACTGTGTGAATTCTTTCAGAGTTTTCGTTGGAGAGGAGCGGAATTGTTACTACCTACATAATTTATTATTATTTGTTCGTCTATTAAATATTGTAGAAAGTATTTCCACAAAGTCACACTTGAATCAATTAATGCTACTTTTCCCTTATAGTTCTATAAAATAAAGTTATCCACCAAAAAAATTGTTATAAGACCTGACATTGTAAAATAAGTATTCTTGCAAATAAATGATTGATTGAACAATAAAGTACCCTTCATATTAGAGTATACTGTGTAAAAATTAATAACAAAACAAACAGCTTTGTAGTACAAAAACTCATAAGTATAGCAATAAACAAATAAGCCGTATCAAACCAAGTTATTTAAAGCAATTTTTTGCTAATAGTCTTCTAAAAAAGTCATGCCTTGCCACAAATGGAGCAGGCTATTATTGTTGGATTAAACCATCTTGCTTTCAATAGACTATTCAAGCTTATTGGCAGTCGTAAATTGGACGAGCACGTTCCGCCAATTACTCTACAAATCATATCGGCAGCTAATTACCAACATGGCGTTGAGCACTGTTGTTGCTGTTTTTAGAGAACTTAAAATTCACTGGTGAATTCGTGAGGGAGAGCTATATCGCGGTAAGCCGACTAAGGGATTACACCATGGGACGGGTAGCAGCATCCACCTATGAGTATTTAACATAAATATTGCGATCATCAATCCGCCTGCCAAGCATGGTGATTGTGACAGTTCCCCCCCCATGTATTTCATGTGGGAGGCTTTGTCCAGCAGTGGACGTTTAACGGCTGCTGATAATGATGATGATGAAGAAGAAGAAGAAAAAGAAAGCATCTATATCAGCGTGGACCATGACTCTATGCCATTTGGCTTAAAAAACACAATGGCTTTCCGAAGAAGAGGACAACAAGGAATTAAAGAGTTTAGAGAGGATACGATCAACAATAGTACATATATCTACTTAGTATAGCTGCAACCAAGAATCTCTGCGTCACCGCGAGCCCAGCAATAATCTCGGCAACTGCTCCAGGCAGCAATGCCTTTAATATCGCCAGGTCAGTGAGACCCAGGCATCAGCTAGAAACCCAAGAATTATTCAACTCACCAGCAAACGCAGATGCTATAGCTGCAACCAAGAAACTCAGCGTCACTGCGGGTCCTGCCACATTCTTGGCCACTGCACCAGCCAGGACATATACTCCCAATCCAAGTGTACTACCGATGCCCAGTGCCGTCAGGTCAGTGAGGCCCAGGCAACGAGCGAGGGGAGTTGATGTGTCATCGCTGTGTAGCTGCTTGCAGCGACGTAGCGCCGAAAAGAATCGAGCGCAGCCCATCTGTTGAAGGAAAGAAGAAAAATATATCAGGTTTTTGCTTGCACTCAGATCAGGTGACGACCTTAGTGGCGCAGCGGCGAGTAGCCGGCTGAGATGCAAGAGGTTGCGGGTTCGATTCCCGCTGCGGTACAAATGTTTGTATGATCTGCAAATATTTGTTCCGGGTCTGGGTGTTATGATACTCGTAATTCCTGATACCCACGACACAGGGAATCCTAGTGTGGGATCATGATTGCGTATATGACTGTTGGGTATTATGTTAGATTCTAACTAGTCTAGAACTGGTGGTTACCATAACACATCAATATAGAAGCCAAACTGCAGTGCGCACAGTACTCCATTCACCGCACTGGTTTTCTACCAACGGTCAATGAATGGTTTATTTTCGGAGTCACAAGGTACCTCAGACAAGTTTAAACAGATCCCTTGATCCCAGGATCTAGTAACTAAATTAGATTAAAGCTTAAGATATCTATTAGTATCAGAGATCTAAAGTAACAGGGATTTTATTTTTTTATTTATTTTTATTTATTTAGGACAACAAACATTTACACTCGCATAGTACTAAATATAGGACTAAAATAACACAGTGATTCTAGGAGAGTAACCAGCCCCGTTGTCCACAAGTTAGGTATGTTTAAATTATAGGGCAAAAAGAAAGTACACATGACTTAAGTTTAGTGTGGACAATAGATAAGTATTTTAACTGCCAAAGCTGATTGACTCCTTGACAAAGTAGTGTCCCCCTCACGCATTCCGACCACAACTACTAGAAAGGGAGAGAGGACAGCACCCAGCCAAGGCGCCAGCCAGTCAGTCAGTATATTTAGAAATTGATTGCGATGCTATACAAATCTATGCATAAAAATGTAAGATGACAGAGGATACATGAGTACGTAGGTACTTACTTATAATATTTGTAATAATTGTGGTCAAAGCTCATCAAGTGAAATCGACACAAGTGTGTCGATTACACTTTTTCTGAATAGGCCAGGTGAGGGATCACAGTATCTATCACTCACTACCTACTCAGAAATCAAATGAACTCCCAAAAAATAACGCATGCTAAAATAAGTCACACTTTTTCCACTATAGGTATCTACCAAGATGGATAGACTTCATCCACACAAGATAAGATGAGGTTCATAAAAACTATAAATATAACGGAACTATCTCGCAAGTCCCTCAGTTTGTCCTGTCTGCCCTTGTAAAAATTACAACCGAATCTACAATTCTATAGTTCTTAGTTTGTTTATCACTATCAGCCTAGGAAAAAAAGGCGAGCGTGAATGGGACAGTTGGAAGAGACGAGCATCTATGTAGAATGTGATGAGAGTGAATAAAGCAAAAGAGGAATGTCAGGAACGTAGCAAGTGGAAATCTGTGGTCTCTGTCTACCCCTCCGGGGAACAGGGGGGGTTACCATGAGCTCCTTAGACATTCAGTTCAAAAACTATTCAGTACGAAATATCGATTCTTGGTTGACATTCCCCATCTTGCATAACTTTAATCACAGAAGTCTATAGACCTTCTGCGACTGTGCCATTAAATATAGCTGTGGACATCACGGAACCGATATTTTGTACTGAATAGTTTTTGACTATAAGAGGCTATAAGAGGCTATCATAGTAACCCAGCAGGGGTGAGTTTACCCCTTTTGATCGAGATGCCAATGAGGTATGTATACGTATCAGCCAAATTTTTATCATGTTAAACCAACTAAGGCTTTGTTTTCCCTCCTGCGTAAACTGCCTGTAATCAACTCAATCAGACTTCATCAGATGATCGACTCATTTTAATCGATAAAGTGCTTCAGGGTCTTTAGATGCTGAGAATTGCTGTAAGTACTTACTTCTTTAAATTAATCTTCAATTATGAAGCAATAATGTTTACTTTGCATTACCCTACTGATAATTTCAGTGAGTGTCATTGTGGCTACGAATTTGTATTGCTGGTTTTTTTAAGGTTCTGTCTTCTTTGTCTGGCTAATTATTTGCCTTACTAAAGGTAAGAGTCATCTCATCTTAAATATTTAATCTGCCATGGACTTTATTACTTTATCTTTTCAAGCAGTAAACTCAGAATTAAATATATAAAGACATTTCGATCAGAAGGTGTTCTGCTCCCATTGCTTATTGTTGATAAAAATTGCTCGCTGACTATGAAGGACCTTACTCTACCGCGTCGTCCGGTTTGTGGTCGCCACTGAAGGACCTTTATCCCCAAACGGTTGTCAGTTCTGCGAGCTATATGACCTGCCCATTGCCACTTCAACTTGCTGATTCTGAGTGCTATGTCGGTGATCATTTGCGTTGCGTGTTGCCTTATGTGATGATGGTGATGACTTATGGGACTGAGACGTGGTCGCTAATTCATGTCCCACAATGGTATCACGCATGTGTGAAAAGAATATATTGCAAATAAAAATCAATACTGTTACGTAAAGCTACGTCATCTAAGTCATCATTCACTACAATAGTAGCAATGATTGTCAATTCAGAGTAATCACGCACGATGCGCTGACCGTGACGGTCGCCAGGGTCATTAACGACGTGACAGTTGGTAAGGAAATTCCCTTTTCCTCCATTACCTTATGCATGTTTCTACCGCAAGAAAGGTCAGTCGTTGCAGTAAAGTCATTAGAATAAATATCATTCATTCTATCACATTGTTTTGACTTGATTTGCAGATTTTTTGTGTGATTAGTGAGTGAATCACATATGCTTGGAGTGAGTTGCAGGGGTCAAGGCTATGCATCTCTAGCTTCTGTAAGACGACTGTAGAATCGAACCACGGAGACTCCCAGAAAATGAGAGATTTGGTGGTCTGATCAATCGAACCACACCATGTCTATACACCGATAAACCACACAGAGGTCAATGGGAAGTTTTCAGGGAGGCAATTAAAAAGAAAAAATAGTTCTTAAAATTCCGATAGATGGTGGTGACTCGACATGGTTGTGTCTTCTGAAAATTTTGCAAAAGCACCAGAGAGAACAAATTCTCTTTGTTTTCTCTTTTTTCCTCCAAGTTTCGCGTTGCGATTCCGAAGCTCGTTTTTCAAGTCTACTATTAGACCGGTCTACTTGCTCCGGCTTCAACAATAACAACAAAAAATTATGAAAATAACGTAACACAAACAAATATATCAGAATTTCAACAAAAACGTTATGTAGATACTTACTTTACTTCACCAACGAACAGCATGAGCGAGTGAAGTCAATGACACTGACAGTTGGTGGCTGACCGACAAAATTTAGACAACCATATATGGACTGCGCCATCTATGCATGGACTTAGAACTATTTTCTTTCAGCTGTCAGAAAACCTCCCATTGAGGTTTGACGACCTCCGTGGCGTAGAGGGCGAGTAGCCGGCTGAGACGCAAAAAGTTACGTGTTCGATTCCCGCTGCAGGACAAATGTTTGCATGATCTGCAAATATTTGTTCCGGGTCTGGGTGTTGTTGTACCATGGTACTCATAGTTCCTGATACCACTGACACAGGGGATCCTAGTATGGGATCAGGTATGTGACTTAAGTATGTGTTATTATGCTATGTCTGAATAAAATGGCACATTTTCAACTTTATATTTCAGGGTGATCAAAAGAGTTAAGTATAGTAAGTCTTTTTTGTGGTGACTGCCATGCTACGCAGTGTACGTCCAATACATCCACATGAGGTATAGCAACTGTTATAGGCGATGGTTACATAACAACAGAGGCCCAAGCACAAACAATTAACGTTATCGAGACGATTGAAAACGTCAAATATTAACCAATCAACTTACAAAGACTTCAAACTACCCTAATGTTATTGGTCAATATTTTGCCATTGGCGATCGTCTCGCTAGCGTCTCTATAACGTTACAGGTGGGCCAGAAGCCAGTACCGTCGCATACTAAAATCAACAGTCGCCAAACTCCTCCGGAGGGTTTTAAACAGGGGGCATTATGCTATGCCCTCAACGTAATCTCCACTTAAAAACATGTTTACTATTAATGTACATATTATTATGTACACTATTATATTCCTCAGCTGATTATAACACTTAAGCTTAACAATTCTTAGTTTTAAATCAGATCCATAATTCAAGTGGTTTTTCAAGTTGACTGTCGATACGTCATAGGTGGTAACGTAAATCGTGAAATTATCCTCAATATTCATGTCACATTCAGTGAATTGATCGTGGGTAGACAAGTAGGTACCTACTTTACCCATAAAAATGCATTGTTATATCGTGCGCGACGTCAAACTAAAACTAACTACCCAGATAGAATAATTTATGAAAAGTGTTAGTAGAAACGTCACACCTTATTCGAAATAAGTTTGAGGGTCATATCTTTTTCCCCTAATGCAAGTATGGTTGCCGGCTTTGGTTGCCGGGATATTAGGAAATTACGTGCTTTATTATTTAACTTTAATGAAGTGAAACTAATTATATGTGCTTAGTAGCTTAAAATTATCTTAATGTGGGTTTATCGTGACGCAGATTTTAGGATAGACAGAGCTATTCATAGATGGATATTTAATAGATTCTAGAAATTAAAGGAAACGCCCTTTTGAATGATACCTACATGTTATCGATGCACAAAAATATGACAATAATATGAACGAAAATAGTTTGTTGATAAAATGGAGTAAATTATAATGAACATGTTAAAATGATGGCAAACTGGGAAAGTTGGCGAAATTAAGAAACTATAATAGAAAGTACGTAATCAAAATAGGAACGGTACAACCATTTGTTCGAAATAAAGGCAACTGAGAAAGTTGCCATAGGGTACCTACTACCTACCACTGATCTGTGGTCGGACCTTAATAACCCACACATTTTGCCCAATGCCGCAAAATATGCACTGAATCCAGTATTATCTTAATAAGCACGTAAATGCGCAGCGAATTTAATTTAATCTGCTATTTGTCCTGCAATACAATCTTTCTCTATTTTACCTACCTTTGAGAAAGTCTGTTTGGCTCGGTTAGGGGAAAACCCTACTATTATTGCCAAGGGGAATTATAGCAATATCCCACAATTGGTAATTCTACAAGCAAAGTATGTTTGGCTGTCTGTACAGAAAATGTCTAAAACAGTTATATTTTAATGAAATTGCCATGAATAACATAACATAACACACTAGGACTCCCCTTACTTCGAAAATCTCTATAAATAATAATTCACAATCTCAAATAAAATAATCAAAAGCGTGCATCTATAGTCAAATCATTGCATCACGTGAAAAAATTTCATCTACCTACTTATTTATCGCTTGTCTGCAAGACGTGTCTATCCAATTTCATAATTAGACAGGGCCGAGGGCATTATAAAGTTATTCAAACATTCTATATCATTGCAGCATCTACTCAAATCTGTGTTCAATTTATAAAGTTATACACAATGTTACTAAGTAGGTACCTATTGCATAACTTTGTTCTTATGGCCACAGAATAAATATTAGAACAAGTGTTATGGCGTTACAATTTATTGAATTCACGAATAATTTACGGTAGGTGGGAAGAGCTACAAGGGTATTAAATACACGGGATCTATTAGTAACAAAGTAAATAAAATAATAGTTCAGTGCGACTGACAAGAGATTATATTGTGACTGGAATGTTTTTAAATTAGAGCATTGGGCCTCAGATCCCTTGGTCACTGGATCTATCAGTAACTAAAAATTATAAGCATAAGGGATCTATTAGTACAAAGGATCTAAACTACAGGATTTTTGGAGTTATCTTGCGCATTATTTGCTAATTTATATTGATGGACGGTTTGGGTACTGCACGTCTAAACAATTCAGTTTTTTCCTAGCTCTAATGTGATCAAGCTAAATCGTTTTCTCGTCCCAAAACCCCTTTGACGACCTCGGTGGCGCGGCGGGTGAGTAGCCGGCTGAGACGCAAGAGGAGCGGGTTTGATTCCCGCTGCGGGACAAATGTTTGCATCTGCAAATATTTGTTCCGGGTCTGGCTGTTGTACTGTTGTACACGTCACAGGCAATCCTAGTGTGGGATCAAGACTATGTATGTGTCTGTTGGTTGTTATGTTATGTTTTAGCTAAAAGTATAGAACAACTATGGTCTCTAAACAGTACAAAACTCACCATTTACAAATGAAATACGATATAATAATCACAAAAATAGTTTTCTCACACGAGATGAAATGTACAGACTCACTACGTGACTGGCTCTAAACAATGATAGTTGCAATAAAATGTCTCGTCACCACCACTGTTTGCTCTGTATCTTTACTATCCTAGAGTCAACAATATCACTGTAATTAAATATTAGAGAAATGTAGGCTGTCTGGCTGTTTTTTCTGAGGTAAGATGGAGGATTTAGGAGTCTGCCCCACGCACGCTACACGGCGTCTACACGGGGTAAACGTACTCCACGTTTACCCTGGACCTTTACGTCTGGACTGTATGTTTTTTCTTAAAAGGTTCTTTATTACTCATAAAAAAAACATTGTAGCAAAACACAGAACTTTAGTAAAATATATCTTAAATTAAGTATACCTAAACAACTCGTCAGGCTGCGACGCCTACAACAGTTGTTGAACAAAATTACTATCTATTTAAGTGTCTGGACTGTTAGAATGTTGGGCACTTATTAAGTACCTGTTTATAAATTACAATAAACCAAATCCCGTTCAAGACATTTTAACAAAAGTGAAATTACTGTGAAATGTTCCGTGAATGTGGAAAATATTTATGTATTAAGAATTAAATACTAATTGTAGTTCAAAGTATTTGCTGAAGTACTTTGCCCTTGTCTGTATTTATTGTAACACTAGTGGAACGCCCACGACTATGCCGCGTGAAGTTTCTTCTATACAAACTTCAACACCTCGCTGCACCCCTTTAGGGGGTTGAATTTCGGAAATTCATTTTTAGTGTACCCTTAGACAAAAGGTTCTACCTACCCTCCAAATTTCAGGTCTCTAGGTCTTACGGTTTAGGCTGTGCGTTGCGTTTATAGTCAGTCAGTGATAGTCACGCAACGGTTAATACCGTTGATGATGTATGCTTATGCATACATTCGTAACATTTCTGATATTACCCCTAATAGCTACCTAAGTGTTGAGAAAAAGGTCATAATGTTTGTCTATTTATAACTGAATTGAAGTTATCGTGGCTTGGTATCATTTTAGAAAAATTACGACTATACACCACGTACTTTACTATTCTCCTGCTGACGTTTCGTTGACCACCGACCGCGACCACGCTCAAAGGTCGTGCGACGAGAACTCACTCGGTCGGTGCTCATGAGGAAGGACCTCAAAATGGTCAACGAAACGTCAGCAGGAGAATAGTAAAGTACGTGGTGTATAGTCGTAATTTTTCTAAAATATTTATATCTGCTTTAATTTTGTCATGTTTGTGATTATATTTAGCGATGTTCGAAATTATATTTAGCCATGTTCGAAATTATATTTAGCCATATTCGAGATTATGTTTAGCCATGTTCGAGGTTATGTTTAGCTATGTTCGATATTATCATAGTCCATGAAATCAAACTAACTTTACCTCTTCATGAACATAGAAGGTAATTTTTTTGCAGACAATATTATTCTACACCGGAAACCGTTTATAATAATTAGAATAATCTCTTGAACTTTGAACTACGATTATTTAACTACCTACTTGTTACTAGTAAGGTTGTTTAAAGTTACCTACTTTTACAATTAATTAAGTAGGCAAACATCTTAGATCCTGCAAGATAATTCCGAAACAAAATCTAATAATATTTTATGACCACATGTTTTTTTTTGATTTTAACTAATTTCGTATTTTGAATATAATAAAAAAAGATAATACAGGTTGCCTAATTTGACTTCAACCAATTATTATTAAAAACAAGTTATGTACTTACCTACTTATCTATACCTACCTAGTTGTTAGGCCGATGCGCAAGAGTGCCTTCGAGTTCATGGTTAGACGGTAAGGTAGATACCTACGTACTGATGATGATTGCGATGTACCTATCTGTCACAACTCACAAGAGTTTCTGAGTAGAATTATGATTTCTGTCAAAATTTCAATTACCTTCGTCACGCACGACACTGAGACCCAGACCTATTAGCAACAATAAGCGCCCATAAGTAGGCATCTAGTAAATATACATAAATTAATATATATGTATACATAATATACACCATAGTATAAGTAGATAAGTACCTACTTATCTAAGGCTGAAGAGGCCGGAATAAGTTAACATATTAGTATTGTTTTGTATCTCATTAGGTATAACTATTTAGTATTTATGAGAAATCTATACCACTTACATTTAGTCGAATAATTTTATTCTATTCAGAGATTTTGTCGTTTTGTGCTGAAAATAGCAGTTATAATTTATAAACATCACGAGTATCACGACTTTAAAACATTGTATAAATCAGAGGACGCCAATACACAAAATTCACTCACAAACAAGACCCAGGTTTATTTATAAAGGCTTTGAAGGTATTAGCGAAATTTTATCGTCATGATAAGGACAACGACCGAGGCGAATTAGTCTCGCTGCTGTTTCAAGAACATGTCTTCAACAAACACGCTTGCAGTGTAGCACAACATTGTGATTGGAGAATAAATAGTGTAGGTATGAGAACTAAGGGCGCTCGCGGTGCAGTGAACCCGACTTGTGATCCTAAGGTCGTACGTGGGGTATACCAGCCACCAATGGACTTTTCCACTTAAAAAAATTATGCCCGCAACTATACTCGTCTTAAGACGCTATGGTTCAACGAAAAATTTTGTATGAACTAAAGAAGGCGAGCGCACGCTCTGATACCTTAGTTTTGTGTATAAAATAATGATAATTATAAAAATCCCCTTTAACGTTTTGTTAGATTTTGTTGATGAATTCACTAACCCAATTAAAGGTTACCAAATTAGGTAGGTATATTTGTAATGTTTGACATCTATTATTTATATTCAACTATTGATATTATTAATCTAAGATTGTAAATTAAATAAATAATTGCACGCCCTTTAAGGGTAGATTACATTGGATCCATTATATAATAACTATGACATCTTTATACATGTAATTCAGCAATAAATATACTTTGACTTTGACTTTGACTTTAGGTTTTTAGGTTTTTATTATTGGTAACTTATAAGTTACCAAATGTTCCTAAAATTAAAACGTGTTAGAAGTTAGTCTAAAATTATATTTCATTTTTAAAAAGGTAAAAATGGTTAAAAGGCGTAAGTGATGATACAGCCGACGATGTAGCACGAAGGTCTAGAAGGCACCTATTCACTCTTGCTTTGAAAAGACCCAAATGTTCAGGAAAGACAGACGACGGCTGCGAGTTCCACACCTTAGCAGTTCGCATTATAAAAGTGGAACGGAAACGCTTAGTACGAATAGAAGGTATATTAATGAGGTAAGGATAGTTAAAGGTTAATACTAAATTTATGATTTCACAAGATAAGAATACGATATAATTTTCTTCTTTTTGTAAACTATAAGAACTCATATCAAAAACTTAAATATTCTAGAGCTCATTAATGGCATTTTGTGAACCTATAGCGTCTTAAATGGTAAAGGATAACATCTTAAAGAAACTTGCATAAATTCGAAGCATGAAAGAAGCAACTGCAAATCGCATTTCAATCCTTTTCGAAAGGTTTATTTATTTACAGGAGAAATAATAGTTTTCATAAAAAATATACACAGTACATAATATACAGTATGCTAGTTGTAGAGAGCCAATTAAAGGTTCCCACGATAGAAGTGGTTCTTTAGTTTTAGTTTTATAGTTTTAGGTGTAAAATATGTATGTTAGTCTTTAAGGTATATATGGGCTTATTGTTTATCTAATATTTTTTTGTACATCTCTCATGTAGCCTGAAATAAATATATTATTATTATGTTATTTACAGGTTCTTCTAAGTGCCACCGGGTCACTGACACTGACGTAGGGTGACCAGTAAAGAACCATTGAAAATACCAATATAATATTGAATTATATATACACTCGAGAGCAATGAATCCGGGTCACTTAAAGAATGTTAAAAATCTCGGAAACTAAAAATGATAGATTAATGCAATAAATTGTATTTAATAGACAATGTAATACTCCTTAAATGAAGG
Source organism: Epirrita christyi (assembly GCA_951392215.1). Classification (NCBI taxonomy): domain Eukaryota; kingdom Metazoa; phylum Arthropoda; class Insecta; order Lepidoptera; family Geometridae; genus Epirrita; species Epirrita christyi. The sequence goes on from OX595844.1 coordinate 15,369,810, forward strand.
TAAAAAAAATATGAGTCACCATACATTTTATTAACACAAAATTACATAAAGAAAAAAACTGCTGATGTCTCCTTAAAACAAAAATAGGAAACATGAAATTTTTGAACTTTATTACGATTTTCTTGAATTTTAATACTTCGTATTGCCTCCTCGTGCTTCCATTACTGCGTTTACGCAGAAAAAAAACAACAAAAAAACAGAAATCAAACAATGATAAATGACAGATTACAAACAAAAGCAAAACCAAATGCTGTAATTTCGTAGTTCCATCTTCGAAAGTGGCCCTTTTTCAAATTTGATTTTTTTATGATATAACTTTACAATAACTAAGAAGTTTTAATACCTTCATTTAAGGAGTATTACATTGTCTATTAAATACAATTTATTGCATTAACCTAGCATTTTTAGTTTCCGAGATTTTTAGGATTCTTTAAGTGACCCGGATTCATTGCTCTCGAGTGTATATCGAATTACGTCAAATGGTTCCGCAAGGGTAAAACCACTTTATTTGATCAGTATAATAGTCCAATCTGTGATTCAAATGATGAACGAGGCCTCTAAAGCGCTGAAGTGTGTCCACACTAAACGGCAACTAAAAATAGAGCTGAAATCTGTCAATTGTGTATCACAACTGATCACAAGTACTATAATATACCAGAACCTTATGTATGTTAAATAAAATATTGAAAATTATTAATTAAATGGTGACTTTCACGGATATAACACAAGATAACAAACAGACATATAGACATAATAGACAAATAGATAACTGGAACAGGAGTAATTTTAGTTTATAAGACGAGTCAAAATGATCCTCAATGACTGAATTGAATTTCAATGAATTACATTTTTTTTGACTTTGACTTTGATATCAAAATAATATACCCAATTCAAAATCTAGACTTGTCATGCCAAATTGGGTTTAAAGTTATTCATACATAAGCATTAAGTTGTTTAACAAACTCGCATATTAATAGATATAATCATACTTTAACCTTGACGAAGCTTTTGCTGATGAATTTCAAACAAAATGTTTAACTCAAGTTTAAAATCTCTTTTAAATTATGACTTAGTATACACCTTATTGTATTTAAGGTTTATCAATAGTTTGATGCTATATGTACCTATGCAAGCAACAAATGCTTGTAAAATTTTGCCATATCCAAGTGTACTTTTGTATCTTCTCGCATAAAAATATATTGAATTGAATTGAATATGAACCCTGTAATTAATTGGATGAAATAATCGTAACTTACCTTCTTTCTGGATATTATAATTATGTTGTAAAAATCAAAGCAACGTTGATGTCACAGCACTATTTAAAAAAAATAAAGTATGTAATGACGCTTTCTAGGGACTATTAGTAATAAATAAAAACTATTCAAGTCTACAGAACCTAACTCAACGCCTTAGTGAATGCAAATGCAAATGTCAGGTT